>CAUIVZ010000003.1:25090974-26290974 GCA_961763995.1 Juglans cinerea
CATGTCTGACTTGCTGTAATGAGAGTGGGTGATATGCACATCACCCACTCCCATTACATCCAATGCCTCTCCATCAGCCGTATACATCTTCCCAAAATCACCAGCAACATAATTCTGCATGATTTCTCGATGTGAAGTACTATGGAACGAAGACCCTGAATCCAACACCCAATCATCAATCGGATTGTGCACTGCAAGAAGTAAGGCATCAGGAATTTCTTCTGCCACTACATTCACAGCATCATCATCAGAACTTTCTTGATTCCTGCAGTTTCTCTTGATGTGGCCCGGCTTGCCACAACTCCAGCATGTGATCTGCTGCCCAGATCTCATCTTGCTATTTCCCCTGCTCTTGGAGATTGATCTTCCATGTCCTCTGCCCCTATTGTCAACAATCAGGGCAGATCCTGAACCTGTAGACACACCCATGTCTCTCCTACGTACCTCTTCAGCAAGCACCATGTCACGTATGTCATCGTAGTTCAGTTTTGCCTTGCCGGCTGAACTACTCACAGCCATCCTCATGGCCTCCCAACTGTTTGGCAACGATGCCAACAGAATCAATGCTCTGATCTCATCATCAAACTCGATCTCTACAGAGGATAGTTGATTTGTGATCGTATTGAATTCATTCAAGTGTTGGGCTACAGACATACCTTCAGACATCTTTAAATTGAACAATTTCTTCATCAAGTGCACCTTATTGTTCGCAGACGGCTTTTCATACACCTTATTGATCTTCCAAGCCCCTCCAGAGAACGCTACTGCAAAACCGCTGTCATCAAGCTGCCCCACAGAGATCAGGTTTTTCTTCAAATTTGAAACATGTCTGACTTGCTGTAAAGTCCACACACTCCTGTTTGGAAGTGTGATATGCACATCACCCACTCCCACTACATCCAATGCCTCTCTATCAGCCGTATACATCTTCCCAAAATCACCAGCAAGATAATTCTGCATGATTTCTCGATGTGAAGTACTATGGAACGAAGACCCTGAATCCAACACCCAATCATCAATCGGACTGTGCACTGCAAGAAGTAAGGCATCATGAATTTCTTCTGCCACTACATTCACAGTATCATCATCAGAACTTTCTTGATTCCTGCAGTTTCTCTTGATATGGTTCGGCTTGCCACAACTCCAGCATGTGATCTACTGCCCAGATCTAATCTTGCTATTTCCCCTACTCTTGGAGATTGATCTTCCATGTCCTCTGCCCCTATTGTCAACAATCAGGGCAGATCCTGAACCCGAAGACACACCCATGTCTCTCCTACGTAAGCACCATGGCACGTATGTCATCGTAGTTCAGTTTTGCCTTGCCGGCTGAACTACTCACAGCCATCCTCATGGCCTCCCAACTGTTTGGCAACGATGCCAACAGAATCAATGCTCCGATCTCATCATCAAACTCGATCTCTACAGAGGATAGTTGATTTGTGATCGTATTGAATTCATTCAAGTGTTGGGCTACAGACATACCTTCAGACATCTTTAGATTGAAAAATTTCTTCATCAAGTGCACCATATTGTTCGCAGACTGCTTTTCATACATACCTGACAAAGTCACCATGAGATCCATCGTGGTTCTCTCCTTACTGACATTGTGTGCCACTGTTCTTGATAAAGTCAGTCGAACAAGACCTAGAACCTGTCGATCTAACAGGGTCTACTCAGCATCAGCCATGCTATCCGGCTTCTTTCCCAACAGTGGAAGGTGGAGCCTCTTCCCATAGAGATACTCCTCAATCTGCATATTCCCGTAACCAAAATCAGTGCCATCAAACTTCTCGATCCCGGGTGCGTTCACTTTATCTCCAGTCATCATTCTCTTTCAGGTCCGACCTTGGCTCTCTGATACCAGTTGTTGTGAAATACTATGCAAAGTACATACACTAACGACGACAAATAAAGTAAAAGCAACACAATCAAGAACACGACACACTATTTACGTGGTTCGGCAAATTGCCTACGTCCACAGGAGCTGCAGAAATCTTATTAACCAGAGGAGATTACAATCACTCCATCTCAACTCACACTCTCTAGGGCTTTTTGCTCTCTCACACAATATGCACTCACAAGACAATTGTTCTCTCTCAAAATATGCTTCTGACCGTACAACATAAGTCTAATATGACATATATATAATGAATGGCGCTGAAAACCCTAATCTGGCAAAATCTGCGTACTTCGATCGAGCGGACTGTCGAGCGCGACTCGAGCGAACAACCAAATGAACATTGGCTCCAGCGGAGTGTCAAGCGAACACTAGGGTTTGTGTCTCGCTCGAGCGGAGTGTCGAGCGAGACTCGAGCGAACCTCTCTGACTTGCCTTCGCTCGAGCGGTCTGTCGAGCGAACCTCTCTGACTTGTCTTCGCTCGAGCGGTCTGTCGAGCGATGTCGAGCGAACCTGTCTGACTTGTCTTCGCTCGAGCGGTCTGTCGAGCGAAGTCGAGCGAACCTTGGCTCAAGCCAACAGTCAAGCCAACTTCAGCAAACACCTTTTCAGCTTCAAAACCAGTCTCCACATATACCCCAACACTGCACAACAGCCACAGAAGCCCTTATGATTCCCACACAATGTTTCCTTGTATAATTACAAAGAAAACCTAGTGTCTTAAGGCAGGGCGAAGAGAACCCAGAAAATTCCTCGATCCGTTGAGAGAGAGAGAGAGAAGAGAGAGAGGGAAGGGAATGGTTTTGGCCTAAGTGAGAAAATAGAGAAGAAAGAAAGACCGAACTGTGTGAATACTGATTCTCTACATGCTATTCTATTCTTCAATTCGCTACAATTCTTCCATGTCACCTCATTATTTGTGGGTGTAAAACAGAGGATTTCACCCATCCGGCTGGTAGCCTCTCCCTTATGTAATTAATTCCGATGATATATTGACTTAAGCATGATGTTTGCATGACATATATACTGGAGTTGTCTCAGTTCCAACGATCGATAGATCGAGGTTACATCAACGCAACTAGCGTATGAAAACTCCCAAATTATCTGCTAGCTGTCCATGACTTGAAACATGATAACAAATCGGTGGGCCGGCCGGATCTTGGAGGCCGACAGTAGTAAGGAATCTCGGCGATGAAAGTCAGCACTTTGTACACTTCTGTTCTTACGGTGACTTTCTGTGCTTGGGAATTAATCTGCTCACACGCGCGCGGGCGCGCGCATATATATAGCCAGTGATGTATACGTACAAAAGATTAATCCATATTCCGAGCTGCGAGAAAGAGTAGCCATGGAAGATACCTTCTTATCGGTAATACGTACGACTAGTCGACGAATTGAATGTACAAATTGCGGAAGGAAAGATTGTTATCCGTAAGGACAATTACGTAGGTAGAGACCGGCGTTGATGGCGACGACGCGGTATAATCGAGATGAGTAATGATACACTTACAATATATTGTATAATATATTATATAATAATATATTAAATGAAGAATATTATTGTAAAATTATCTTATTTTTATAAAATGATTTATAATAATATCTTTCATTTAACATATTGTTATATAATATGTTGTATAATATGTTGTAGGTAAATCATTTTCCAATCCATATATATCTAGGGAAATGATAGATGTCTCGCTAGGACTACCGCTGATATATAGCTCCTGCGCCTAATTTTTTTATTTTTTATTTTATTTAATAATTAAGGATGTATTTTTTAATAATATTGTGATTTTTTTATTTTTTTAAAAAATATTTAAAAATGTTAAAAGAATAGATATATAAAAAATAAAAAAAAATCTTAAAACTAGCGGTGGCTCCCGACGGAAGCTGAAAGCGGTGGTCATAGAGCCCTCCATATATTTATATTCATGGATGATGTTGGTAGACTTTTTGTACATTAAAAATATTTTAATTATAAATTAATATAATTGGATATAATATGTGAGATTATTCATACATACATATATATATATATATATATATATATATATCAATATCATGCACGAGGCTGCTAATTTAATTTCGAAATGAAAATTTTGCAACTTTACTTAATTTAAGTCAACTTTACTTAAATATCACGTCTTTTCATCATATATTTGACGTTGAATATTGTACAATATTTGATACGTAACTAAACAAACTTTTTCCAAATCTAGCGCTAGTACTTGACTTCTTAAAAATTAAAATATATATATATATATATATATATTAAAAAACTGTTACAAAAAAATTAGAGGCCACTTGCCGGCATTTATATTAATGGCATTTTTGTAAATGCCGGTAACAATAGTGATTTGCCGATGTATTGTATATGCGCCACTAATTACCGGCGGATATAACTATACGCTGGTACTTAAATATACATTTGCCGGCGTTTGCGTAAGCGCCAGGAACTTAGAAATGATTTGCGTAAGCGCCAGGAACTTAGAAATGATTTAGCAGCGTTTAGATTACTAGCGCTTATAGATATGCTAGGAAAATAGTCTTTTATCAACGTTTCATTTTCACGCCAATAATTAAATATACATTTATTGGCAATTGCATAAACGTCGGTAAAGTATAGAAGATTTAGTGGCATTTATAATAGCGGCGCTTATAGATATATTGGAAAAATAGAAATTTATCGACGTTTAATTTTTACGCCGGTAATTTAATATACATTTGTCGGCATTTGCATAAACGTCAATAAAGTAGAGAGGATTTAGCAGCAGTTAGATTAGCAGGATATGCCAAAAAAATAGAAATTTATCGACGTTCCATTTTTATGCCGTTAAGTAAATATATCACTGTCGGCGTTTGCATAAACGTCAATAAAGTAGAGATGATTTAGTGGCGTTTATATTAGAGGCGCATATAGATATGCCAAAAAATAGTAATTTATTGACGTTTCATTTTTACACCGATAATTAAATATATATTTATTGGCATTTACATAAAAGTCAGTAAAGTAAAGTATAGAGGACTAAGCGGTGTTTATATTACTGGCATTTATACAAATGCCAGAAAATTGACATTTACTGACGTTTTTTTTCACGCCTGTAATTAAATATACATCTATCGGCGTCTGCATAAATGCCAGTAATAAAATCTCATTTTCCCTATATTTTTCTCATATTTAAAAGCTATAGCGTATTCCCACTTAATCCAAAACAATAAAATAATTGTACCCCGAAGCCTATTAAAGGTGAGCTAGCTTGTAGAGAGAGGGGAAAAAAAAAGTTGAGCTAGTTGGAGCAAGCAATTTAAAATAAAAAAAAAAGTATACATGGCCAGTCAATATGGAAACGTGAGCTATTATGAGATTTTGGTATTGGATTTGGAAGTTGGGTGAGATTGGGTTCAGGAAACATGGGGTGGGAGCATTTATGGAATAGGACTCAATATTTATGGAATGAGAATAATGGATTTTTTAATCAAATTTGGTATTTTTATAAATTAAAAAATAAAATTTATGACCGTATAAACGCAAGCTAGGGTTTTGTAACGGGCACAAGAAATCCAAGCCATGTGAACATAAGGATCAGTTCCATGCCGAACCACGTCTCTCATGCACATGCATCACCGATGCACGTTTCTTCCTCCCATTTTTCACTAGGGTTTTCAAGAACCACACACGTTAATGCACAAACCTTCTCATTTGCACCTAAATCATCTTCTCCAAGCTAGGGTTGCTGCATGCAGTTGCCCATCCTTCTTCCTCAACCCCACGTATGTTCACCACCCCTGCAGTGCCCAACCAATATTGCATGCATGCACGGCCATTAACAACTGCTACCACCAGCCTCCATCTCATAGGAGTAACCTGATCGGAAACTCACCCCTACCGTAGTGCCCCCTGCTTAGCCACCGTAGCCATTGCACAAGCTTCACGCACGAAACCGCAACGTCAAGCACGCGGTTGTTGTTGAAACACTAATGCCGAAAGTCAATCCCTTCGCATCCAACCATCAGCCCTTGGCCGCCTGGCCGTGACCACCAAACCTCACTGCCCACCCTGCCCCTCACCCACTCGTGGTGCCACCACTGTAACTGTAACACCCCGCTCCTTCCTTCTAACGTACGTTCCTCCTTTCTGACGTAAGCAAATTCTGAGGACATAGATTATGTGATTTGTCTGCCCCATCTATCTAGCGACTATGAGCCTCGTCATGCGTGCCGAACCACGATGGCATGTTTCAAAAGATATTATATGACTTCTAAGGCTTGCACAGTGTTTTAAATGTGCTGGAAATATGACAATTATAATATTTTTGAAGAGCTTAAAAAATATTATAATTGTCGGAAATCATTTTAATATCATTATTAAAATGATTTCAATTATTTAAGATATTATAAGATTTAAATTATGTTGAAAGCTTTAATTAATTAGATGGTTTTATTCTTTTAAATATTTTAATTAAGACTTCATCATTTTATTAAGGATGAAGGAATATTATTTTATAAACTAAAGTTTAGTTAAATAATATTCTATCTTAATTCCTCTCAGTACTTTTAATTAAATTAACGTTTATGCATTTTAAATTAGTGTTTGAGGTCCGTCGTTAGATTGTTGCGCAGATCCCTAGACGTTGGGTTTTAGAATAAAAGCACAGCCCCTCTCTCTTTCTCCCTCACTTTCCCTCCTTTCTCTCTGTCTTCCCTCTCTCCTTCGGCTTGCACTGCACGACACCCTCTCTCACCCGATTCCTCCATCTCACAACCCGGCGCCACCGTGAGCCGGCAAGCCTCATCTCCGCCACCGTTGGCACCTCCTCCCTCCGGTGAGTTCTCCCATGTCGGCCTTTCTCTCTCACGCTCTCCCTTTCTCTCTCTCGGTAGTGCACAACCCAAATGGGCTTGATGCTGCTGTGCCGCCGTGCGCCGTCCTCCGGCACCACCACCTCCACGGTAGCCTCCCCTCCCACCGGCCATCCTCCTCCAAGCAGCTTGGCCTCCATCTCCCTGCCATTTGCACCCATTAAGTCCACCTCTCTCTTGCACGGGTTCTCCACACCCACGGAGGAGCTCCACCTCCTTCGGCCACCACATCACCTCCAGGACCTCCTTTGGCCACTGACCACCTCTCCTAGCCATCCCCACGTCCAGCCGAGCCACCATGCATGCTCACCTTCCCTCACTCTCTCATGGACATCCACTTCCCCTTAGGCCACCTCCACCACCGTACGTCGCCACCCACGGCGTGTGACCACCGTCTCCGGCATCCTCATACCACCACCGACCTATCCCAATCACACATGGCCCTGATCTGCCACATATGCTCCCTCAATCTCTCACAGCATATCTCTCTCTCACACACGGCCAGTTTCCCCTCCACCACCGTGGACCGCCGTGCCACCACCACCGAGCCTCCACGGCTCCACCAGCAACCTACCTTGACCTCCCTTGGTCTAACCCTAAACCCGAACCACCACTTGATGTGGTGGGCAGCCACTATGCACCGTGTACACTCACTGCGTGTGATTGACCGCGACTGCACACGGCCAGATCCGCCGTGCTACGCTCCTTGCCACCATGAGCCCTTCCAAGACCACGCCTAGCTATCCAACGTCATCGACTGTGATGGTCAGCGAGCAACGCACTGGTTATCCCGTCGATGGTATAACCCTCTATCTCTCGTTATTTATGTTATTAGTTGATTTTGGTTGTGGACTGTGCTGTTTGTATTTATGGAGTTCGTTGTATTGTGATGTGCTATATAGTAAAGTGTTGGGCATATCTGTGTAGTGCGTTGTGAAGTGTTGGGCATAGTCTGGAAGTGTGCTGTGAAGTGTTGTGGACTGTGTTGTGTAGTGTGGTTGTGTAATATGTGCTGTATTGGTGACGTGGCATGTGGAATGGGAAGAGTGCACGTGGAGTGTACTCTATGTGGCGTAGCGTGTGTGAAGGGAGTACACATAGAGTGTACTCCATGTGGTGGAGTGATGCATCATATGGCAGGTATGCCATAGTGATGATGCGGCATAGCATGTGAGAAAGAAGTACACGTGGAGTGTACTCCAAGAGGTGCAGCGACACACCGTGTGGCGTGTCGTAGAAATAAGGATGATTATGTGGTTCATGGGCATAGAGCGTGGTGAGTAGTGTCAGGAACTGTGTGACAGTGTCCCGAAGTAGTTGTGATGTGGCTAGTAGTCTGAGATGACAGGTGTCACCGTAATTGACTCATGGCTGGGAGTATGGGTGAGGTGGCAGAACAAGTGTAAGAGTGCGTAGCGGAAGCATGACTGGGGAATGTCATGAAGTGACATGACTATTGACAGTCGTGCTTGCAATGGGTGAGGAGTTAGTGTAGGAATGGCGTAACGAGAGCGTGACGAGATGTCACGATGTGATAAGAGTATGTGAGGGACCGTACTCATGCTGAGTTAAGAGTTGGCGTAGAAATGGCATAGTGGAATGTCAGGTGACGTGACAAGGTCACGGTGTAGCTTGGGAATTATCTCGAGCTATACGACGTGACATAAGGCGTAGTTGTGAATGGAGTCTTGTCGTGTTAAGTGTTGGGATGAACTATCAAAAGGGATGGGTAGCATGAAGAGTCATGCTAGCCGGGTTAAGAGAAGGTTGGTATCGGAGTATGGTGCTTGTTTACACAAGCAGGTGATCAACGTGTTATATGTTGATCTTAGGTGATAAAAGGGGTAAGGTACATGTGTAATCTGATGAGACACATGTGCCAGACGGATTCACCATATGTAATGGGTAATCTTTCCTAAGCATAGTTGCACGGTGCTTAAGCCTCAGAATTGGCTTAGAACAATGTGGCTTGTATGGATAGGAATGAGGATTTAGTATGGGCTTATATGCATAGAGGCAGTGATGGGTGTATTGTCTAGGATTGGGATGCGTGATTCCATCGGTCGGAGTCATGCGTCGGAATGTGGCTAGTAAGAAGAGTAAGACGAAGGTCCTAGTGTCTTAATCCTAAGGTGAATCATGGGTTCACTTTAGTGGATGAGCACTTGAGGCAAGTCCTTGAGTTGGAAGATGTGGTAACCGTAAGTAGATCCCGAAAGTTTTAGCATAGTAAAGGGCACGTAAGTACACGGGATAGAAGGAGAGTGTTTTCAAGTGAAGTGTAGTTTTATTCTAGTTTAAGTTGCTTATGTACTAGATAGAGAATAACACTAAGATTATGTGTATGCATGTAGGTTTCCATCTGACACGCACATGAACAGACTGCATGATATGCAAGTAGCATGGAGTCCAGGTAATTATTGTGTTCAGACTCTTCTAGAGTTTTTCTAAAATACAAGAAATGAAACGAAACGCTTTTCCTCATGATGCTTTACAAAACGACACGAAAGACGTTTTACGAATGCATGCTAGGTGTTCAAAGGTATAAGTATGTACGGCCCCTTCTTGGCAGCCCCTTTTTACGCACCCAAATTATTAATTGTACACATGTGAATGGATGAGTATACGCTGTATCTATTGTATGTATTTTTTACGAAAATACATGGCATGAAAGACGATTTTCGAGCTTACGCCCCAAACGATGCTTTTCTCATGAAATGATGTTTTCTCTTTAAAAGGAATGTTTTCTCATGAAAGGACTGTTAAATGAAAGAAAAGAAAAGAATGAAAGCTCATGCTCATACACATGAAAGAATAAAAGCTCCAGCTCTTTGAGCTGACATGAATGAATGAATGAAAAGTAAAGAAAGGCATGAAAATATGAAATATATGAAAATACGTGACGACCATATGAATGAATGGAAAGGGTACCAATGAATGGGCAGATTGCAATGCCGGGTAAGTAGTACTGGTAGTGCACCCAGTGCTGCCCCCTGACTGAAAAGGGATTCCCAACCCGTGGCCACGGGCGGAGTCTGGGTCTAACACACGGGGCATAACAGTGTGTACCGGCCAATAAAAGTGATAAGAAATAATGGATGAATGCATGATTGCATCGAATTCTTGAAAAAATGAAGGCACTGACGGGAGACACGTTTTACGAAAAGAAAGCCCCTTCTTAAAGTAAAACCCCATCCAGTGACATTTTCAAACGAATGTAAGTATGTATGTACGTATAGTAGGTATGAATGATGAATGCATGAATGAAAACCTATGTTGTTATATTTTAACTGTATGAAATAATGCTTATGAGTTATCGACAAATTTTAGTTTTTATGCATGCCCCTCCCCCCACAGGAACTAAATGAGAAGTACGCATCAGGCCGACACGG
This sequence comes from Juglans cinerea, assembly GCA_961763995.1. NCBI lineage: Eukaryota > Viridiplantae > Streptophyta > Magnoliopsida > Fagales > Juglandaceae > Juglans > Juglans cinerea. The sequence goes on from CAUIVZ010000003.1 coordinate 25,101,131, forward strand.
CCCATGGGGAGGAGCACGGAAGTCTAGGCATATGCATTTAAATGTATGAGAGGCTATTTTATTGTTAAAATTGATGTTTTCCGCTGTAAACCTCTTTTATTCTCAAAGCACATTTTATTTTATAGAGTCTTGCACCCTAGGTATGGACTTAAAAACTTTTAAATTGAATGATACTTCTCGTCGTATTTTCTAAAATTATTTTGTAAAAAGTCTCACCACAAGGACGGGCGTTACAGTAACCCAGCCGTAAATCCACAGTGGAGCCACCGTTGGTCATCACGTCGAAGGCTATGTTTTCACCATACCGAAATAGAGCAGCCCATTCTCCTTGCTCCCGATTCCGTTAGGCGCCACCAGCCTCGGCACGGTGAAGTCCAGCTCGCCGGCGTGTTGACCTCAGCCGCCCAGCTCCGCCCGAGTGCCCCCTGCATGCCTCCATCCCTCTCGGTAAGCCACATCTAATCCTTCCCAGTACCATTGATCTCTCTTCGTCTCTCTTTCTCTCACATTATCTCTCTCTCTTTCTCTCTCTCTCTCTCAGTCCTCTTCCACCTCGCCGACCACCCACGACCGCAGCTCGTTGCCTTTCTCGGTGAGTCCTCCACTGCCTGGCCTCTTATCACAACGAAACATAGGCCGATTATAAGTGTTTGAAATAAAATGAAGTTGTTTTATTTTTTTTTCTAAGGCTTTTACATAAACTGTTTAAATTACACATATGCCCTCTGTGTGTATTTATAAGTTTGGACGTATTTTTTTTACCACGGCTCTCAACAGGTTTCTAGAGAACTTGTAAAATATTTTAAGTGGACTTAATCTCACTTTATAGTACAAAAATTATATTTTTCCAAAATATTTTAGAATTAATGTATTAGTTAGAGTGGTCAGCGATATTGATGAAATGTGAAAAAGTGATGGTATTTTAAGCTACCTTCATTCCAAACGTACGTGTCCAAAATTACCTATAGGCTTTAGCTATATATCCACCAATTACTTGTTGATTTGTGATGCGCACACTTTCCCTGAGTTGGAATGATTCATTTGCATTAATTCCCTTTGATACAAATAGTATGTATTGTAAGTCATCTAGCTAGATCAGTTGTAGTTAATAATTTTGTCAATCCCAGTTCACTTTCTTTTTTCTTCACAAGTCCATCTTAATCCTAATATAACTTTATATCTTAGCTTCCCAACTACACTATCATTTGACTCAGTAGTAATATGGACAAGACCAGTTGGATGACAAAGCGTTGAAATATGATCGAATATGTTGATGGTGTTAATGAATTTTTAAAGTTTGCAAGTGACAACATGGGTATTGATGGGCTAATTTGTTGCCCATGTAAAAAGTGATGCTTGTCTTAGTACTTCAAGGTCGATATGGTGCACGACCACTTGATTTACTATGGAATTTTTCAATGTTACACAATTTGGCGCGCTCATCTTGAGAAGGTAAATTCGACGCTTAATGTTGGCACTAATACCCTCGTCAATGATGAGCAAAGTCAAGAAGGCCCTAGTAAGATGCATACAATGTTTTATAACATGGTGAAAGATGCTGATGAGCCATTATATGAAGGGTGTACAAAACATAGTAGGTTTAACGCTATTATACGTTTGTGGAATATGAAATGTTTAGGCGGATGGAGTGACAATATCTTTGCAGAACTTCTTGAATTTATAAATGAGTTACTTCCATCGGAAGCATCATTACCTAAGAATACATATGAGGCTAAAAAGTCAATGAGTGACTTAGGGTTTGAATGCGTAAAAATCCCAGCATGTCCTAACGGTTGTATGTTGTTTTGGAAGAATAATAAAACTAGAGAAACATGTATGTTTTGCCGAACTTCAAAATAGAAGCAAAATACTGATACTGATGGAAGGAATAAAAGAAGCCCAACAAAGGTTTTGCGTTGGTTTCCTTTGAAGTCAAGATTGCAAAGACTTTTTATGTCATCAAAAACTGCTTCACACATGAAATGGCATGCTGAAGGTTGAACAGATGATGGTGTATTACGACATCTGGCCAATGGGATAGCTTGGAAGACGTTTGTCTCACAACACAATGATTTTGCATCTGACCCACGCAATGTCAGACATGGATTAGCCATGAATGGATTTAATCATTTTGGTAACATGAGCATTCTCACAGTACTTGGCTAGTTATGATCATACCTTATAATTTACCTCCCTGGATGTGCATGAAACGATCGACTTCCATGTTATCATTGATAATCCCAGGCCCATATTCACCCTCTATGAAAATAGATGTGTACCTCGAGCCTTTAATACCAAAACTGAAGGAATTATGGGAGGTCGGATCACCAACCTACAATGCCTACTCTAAAAGAATGTTTACGATGTGTGCAGCCTTGATGTGGACAATCAATGACTTTCCTGCATATGGTGATTTGTCTGGATGGAGTACAAAAGGTCGATTTGCATGTCCTTGTTGTGTGGATAATACGTGGTCTAAGTGGTTAAAACATGGAAAAAAGTTTTCATATATGGGACATAAAAGATTCTTACCGATGGATTATAAGTGGAGAAAGCAAGCTAGTGCATTTGATGGTACGAAAGAAATTAATCATCCGCCTGTTGTGCCAAATGGAGATGACATTATGAGACAATTGGAGAATGTTGAATATGTTGCTGACATGCAGAAAAGAAAAAGGACTAGTGAACACGATCTTGACATGCAATCCATATGAAAGAAGCGTAGTTATTTCTTTGACCTACCATATTGGAAAGAGAATCTGTTACGACACAATCTTGATGTAATGCACATAGAGAAGAACGTTGTTGATAATATAATTAGCACATTGTTGAAAATTGATAGTAAATCAAAAGATAATTTGCAAGCACGCCTTGACTTGAAAGAGATGGGTTTGTGACCAGAACTTCATCCTATTCCCAAAGCTTCTGACAAGACATACTTACCTCCAGCTTCTTTCACAATGAGTAACGTGGAGAAAGATGATTTATTAAGGATTATTAAAAATGTAAAGATGCCAGATGGTTAAGCCTCAAATGTTTCACGTTGTGTTAAACCTCGAAAACGTACTATAGAGGGTATGAAGTCATGATGGTCATATACTAATGCAGCAACTGCTACCAATTGCATTGCGCAAGTCTATATCTAAGAAGGTTGCAAAATCATTAATAGAGTTGTAACACCCAGACCCAATCAAGATCAATTTTTTATATATATTTTTTTCACACGTTAACTTCCCTGCACTTTTTTTTTTTCCGTCTATTTTTCACCCCTAAGTTTTCCTCTCTTCCACGGCATGCATGATCTTACACCTCTCTAGTGTATTTTTTTTTCCACTCCTTGCACACGCACGACTCTATTTCCGTCTGCATGCACGTCTCCCTCATCCCTTAGGGTTTCTATCACTCACATATATATACTCATACGTTAGCCCACGCATAGAGAAAACTACCTTGTGACATTCGTTGCACTGCTGCCTCTTCAACCCAGTTGTGCACCATCCAGATCTCATGCTGCCCCCCCCCCCCCACATACGAAATCGACGCAACCCGTGCTTGCACGAAGCCCTCACCCTGCACTGCCGTGCCACTCCAACTCATACACATAGTTGACGTCCAATTCCATCCAGTTCATCCACCGCTCGTAAACATCTGCCTAGACCAACCATCAGAACCACATTCCACAGCCACGGGAAACAGCAAATCGCAGCTTTTACCAAGTCAAAATCCTCTGTTTTATCTCCCAAAAACAAAGCATCCTTGGAGGGCGCTGTGAACCACAGCCACCACCCCACCTTCGTTCATGGCCACTGATCAGAACCGCCATAGCCACTGATCTGCACCCCTCTGCCTCAACTACCACTCTCTCTCTCTCTCTCTCACATACGCCGTGTTTCATTCTTTCTATCATGACTTTGTTTCTCTCTCACCGTGTTTCTCCTTCTCACTCTCTCTCTCTTCTAGTGCACCGCCGCAGTACCCACAACCACTAGAGCACCCGCCCAACTCCGTCGCAGTTCCACTTCTCTTGGTGAGCCTCCGTCGCACGCCTCCTTCCCGTCTCACGGTCTGATTCCGTTCCTTTCTGCACGCTGTGGCCCTCGCTCTCTCACTCTCCATTTTCTCTTTCTCTCGTGCTTAGCCCAGCTTGACAGCATCTCCGCCGCACGCCTGCTCTCTAGCAGCGTCGCCACTACCTACCCAGTCCAGCCATCGCACGTTGCTGCATGAATTCTCCTTGTGTAAGCCCTGCCATGCAAGTTATTTGTTTTACGCAGATTTTGTTTGTTTTCAAAGAATTAAATAATATTACCTTAATACCCTTTACGACATGTTATATTAATGTGCTTTTAAACTTTTATTATGTATTAGTACACCCTTATATAATTATGATTACAAAAAATCACTTAAGTATTTTAACATATTGTTAAGTAAAGATTTATTTAAAGAGTAAACAATATTGGTGTAATGTTATTTTTACACTTTAGATATGATTTAGTCTATCAAAAAAATTGTTATGGTTTATTTTAAAATATTTTGGGATAATTATATTATCCAGTATTAAAATTTATAGTTTGTTTTCAATAATAAATAGGTCAAACTTTTTAAATGTTTTAATCAAAGTAATTAAATTTTTAATTGATGATTTTAGAAAGCGATGATTTATAATTTGAGGTTATGAGATTTTAGGTTTTGAGGAATTAAATAGGTTATCTTAGAAGCTTATGATTAAATATCGAAATATGTGATTAATTGAAAATTTACGAGAATTACGTGATTATTTTATAGGTGACGATTAGTTATTGTCTGACATTTTTGAGGAAAATTCTGAAAAAGCTAAGAAGTCCAGGTAAGCGGGATTCTTATGCTAGACTTTGCATTAAAATAAAATGAACTGAGGTTGCTTTTTAGAAAATATACATATTTGATTATGAAAATAAATTTGAACTACCTCAGTTATTTGTTCTGCATTACTCATGAGATTCTGTTTAAGAAGAAATTATTTTCTTTCATGACTGGTGTAAACATGAGCTTATTTTTGACATTCTGTTTCTGAACTTTGGAAAATAGAGCGAATATGAAATTTTATGCGTAAATTATGTTGTGATATGATTTTGTTCTATTCTGAAGATTTTCTGTACTCTGATATGATCTGATGTGATTTCTGAAAAACCTCTGGCATAACATTCTGTTTCTGTTTCTATTCTGTTCTGACCTTACCACGAGTGTAAAACTGTGGCCTCTGTTCGGGTTGGTACCAACTTTTCTGTTTCTGGTGCACCCACTTTGGAAACAAAGTGGTTTTCTGCATGGTCTTTCCTATGTGCACACTCGGAGCTTCGAGAATGAATAAGAGGAAGATTCACATTTTGTTTCTGCTCGGTTAGCTACCGGGGTTTGCACAACCCTACCACGGGGGTTAAACATGGTATTTGTTCTGATATGATAAGATAAGATGTGATGTTTCAATTTATGTCATGCCAAAGAGATTTTGATTATGAATATTTTTGAACTTTCGCTCTGATATTTTTGATAACATGCTCTGACGCTGCATTTTGAAAACAATATTCTGATTCTGCATTCTGAAAGAAAATATTTTTGTTCTGAATTCTGAACTCTGTAAATGCTCATGGTTACACACTAGTATATGTCCTCTGCTTACTGAGTTGTTGATAACTCACCCCTTATCTCCATATATTTTTTAGATGATTTTGAATAGTCCAATTAAGGATCAAGACTATGAAGCATTGGGTGAGATGTCTTAAGAATAGTGGATTAATATCATAAAGTTTCGATGAGTATTGGCGATGTTTGTTAAGAAATTTCATTGTGTTATAATTACGTGGCATTTTGAAAGATTGATTATATCGAGGATTTGATAAATGAGTTTGTGTGATTATTTAAGTTGGAAGTATTTACGCTTGATTTGGAGTATTTTGGAAGTTTATTAGCAGTGTTGGAGTTGATTATCAGGTAACATGAGTTAACTCTCCGGACCCTCGGGGACAGGGCGTTACAGAGTTGTCTGCATTCTTTAGGGGAATTTGTTCCAAGACGTTGCGAGTAGAATATTTAAACCTGGTAGAGTCTAGAATAGCCAACATACTGTGCCAATTGGAGATGATCTTTCCAACTGGATTCCTCACGATTTTGGTGCATTTGACTGTGCATTTAGTTGCTGAATGCAAGCTTGGTGGGCCAGTTCATTATCGATGGATGTATCCTGTAGAGAGGTATGTTATAATTAGTATATCTAATATTAATAATTTGTACACAACTATGGCACAATTTCTTTGAAAATGATACTAGATTTGTTATCATGTTAGGTATTTACATCGACTTAAATTTCATGTACGTAACAAAGCTACACCGGAAGGCTCCATTTCCGAAGGGTACTTATTGGAGGAATTGTTGACGTTTTATTCTCGTTATTTGGAATCCGCACAAACAGTATTTAATAGTCCATCTAGAAACCCTGATGATTATAGGGGGAGGTTGTTGATATTCATCTTGATATGAAGTCATTGACTCAGGCACATCGATATATCCTCTTCAATGTCGACGATTTTATTCCATTTCGCAAGTGAGTATTCCATTATTAAATTTTTAATATGTACTACTCATATTATTTTTTAATTATGTTGGTGTAATTATAAGATTAATTTCTAATACCATGTAAGTATATAGGATCCATATGGAAATGTTAAGGATGACATTCAACCGAAATGAATTATCGGAACACAATCTACAAAAGATGCATCGAGATGAATTTTGTGAATGGTTTCGGGACTATGTAAGTTCTACATTGCATCTACTAGTACATCACACATACATATAATTCACATTACATTTAGTTTGTTATAGTCACTCTAATAGATTTTGTTGTAAATAAATTCTCAGGTTGTGAATATGGATGATACTCGAAGAAATGAGTTAGGTCGAAAAATTGAATTACATTCTAAAGGGCTTGTACAGACAGCAAGAGAATTTAAGCGAATTGTTGTAAATGGCACCAAGTTTCACACAAAAAATTCTGAAAATGGGAGGACAACTCAAAATAGTGGGGTCAGTGTATGTACAGAAGATGGATCTACTTGGTACGGCATGGTAACACGCTTAATTGAGGTGCAATATTATGATGGATCTTGATACATACTATTTATATGTGACTGGACAGATATGTCTCATGGTAGAGGTAACAAGGAGAACAACTTTGGTTTTAGTCTTGTGAATTTCTTGCATCTAATACATACTGGGGAGCGGATTATTGATGATCCATTCGTATTGTTGTCGCAAGTTTCTTAAGTATTTTATGTTGCCAATGAAAGAGAACCAAACTGGGTTGTTGTTGTCAAGACAAAACCAAGAGATACATATGACATCGGTCAAGAAGAAATGACAGATGATGAAGACAAATACATACTCAATGAGCGAAATAACCCGAGAATTGATGATACTATTGATGTAGCCATTGATGATGTTGTGTGGGTTCGGAATGACATAGAAGGAATAACAGTCGATCTCACTTGATCATTAAAAATGGAAATTCAAACTTGTAGCATTAATACTAATGCATCCACTAGTATATTTTTTGTCACTAAGTTTCCATTTGAAGTATTGAATTGCAAAAGCGTTATTTTTATTTTTTTTTGTATTTCTGATGCATTATTATTACTATTTTTTTGTATTTCTGAAACATTAATTTTTTGGACAGGTAGAATGTCACCAAAAAAGAAGACAAAGACTATAAAATCACTCTTGAACAACAATTCATCCATAGCTTTACCATATGCAGTATTATATATACCGCCAGAGGTCACTATTATATCCCGTGACAGGGCCAGATGTCACTATTATATCCCGTGACAGGGCTAGAGGTTACTATTATCACACGTGACAGGGCTACATATCAGAGCAAAACAGAATCAGAAACACATATCAGAATCAGAATCATAGTCAAAACAAAATCAGAATATCATGCCAAAAGTTTTTAAATGCCACATCATACTAAAATAGAGTAATGAACAAATTCAGATCATTTCACATTTTCCAAAATAGATGCAAAATATCTTCACGTCACATGCAAAAAAAAGTTATCAATTTTCATATTCGCTCATATTTTTCTAAGTTCAATAACAGAATGTCAAAACTGAACTCATGTCTACATCAGTCATGTCAGAAAATACTTTATTCTTATACATAATCTCATGAGCAATGCGGAATAAATAACTGAAGTCGTTTCACATTTCTTTTCAAAACACAAGATGCACATTTTTGAAATTGACCTTAGTTCATTTTATTTTATACAAAATCTAGTATAGGAACCCCGCTTACCTGACTCTTGTGGAATGTTACTAGAGCCTTGAACTTGAGCTCTATCAATGTCACGACCTAAATAAAAAATTATTCATTAACGTGTTAATACTCCATATAAATACGAATTCAATAAAACTAATTAAATTATGTGATTCTATTCAGCCCACACATGACATCATTTTGCTTCGGTTTCAATACATGGTATAAGCATACTCACACACAACCTCCAAAACATTAACCCAACACGTCATGTCCAACCAATCAGCTCACTTTCATAACTCGTTACGACATTGACAGCCCACAATTGTCGCAACCCAACAAGACCCTCCATAACGCAAGATCAACAATCAACATTAACTCAAGTTATAACACTTAACTTGTCTACATCAGTCATGCCAGAAAATACTTTATTCGTATACATAATCTCATGAGCAATGCAGAACAAATAACTGAAGTCGTTTCACATTTCTTTTCATAACACAATATGCACATTTTCGAAATTGACCTCAATTCATTTTATTTTATACAAAATATAGCATAGGAACCTCGCTTACCTGACTCTTGTGGAATGTTACTAGAGCCTTGAACTTGAGCTCTATCAATGTCATGACCTAAATAGAAAATTATTCATTAATGTGTTAATACTCCATATAAATACGAATTCAATAAAACTAACTAAATTTTGTGATTCTATTCAGCCCACACATGACATCATTTTGCTTCGGTTTCAATATATGGTATAAGCATACTCACACACAACCTCCAAAACATTAACCCAACACGTCATGTCCAACCAATCAGCTCACTTTCATAACTCGTTACGACATTGACAGCCCACAATTGTCGCAACCCAACAAGACCCTCCATAACGCAAGATCAACAATCAACATTAACTCAAGTTATAACACCTAAATTGTCTACATCAGTCATGCCAGAAAATACTTTATTCGTATACATAATCTCATGAGCAATGCAGAACAAATAACTGAAGTCGTTTCACATTTCTTTTCATAACACAATATGCACATTTTCGAAATTGACCTCAATTCATTTTATTTTATACAAAATCTAGCATAGGAACCCCGCTTACCTGACTCTTGTGGAATGTTACTAGAGCCTTGAACTTGAGCTCTATCAATGTCATGACCTAAATAGAAAATTATTCATTAATGTGTTAATACTCCATATATATACGAATTCAATAAAACTAACTAAATTCTGTGATTCTATTCAGCCCACACATGACATCATTTTGCTTCGGTTTCAATATATGGTATAAGCATACTCACACACAACCTCCAAAACATTAACCCAACACGTCATGTCCAACCAATCAGCTCACTTTCATAACTCGTTACGACATTGACAGCCCACAATTGTCGCAACCCAACAAGACCCTCCATAACGCAAGATCAACAATCAACATTAACTCAAGTTATAACACCTAACTTGTCTACATCAGTCATGCCAGAAAATACTTTATTCGTATACATAATCTCATGAGCAATGCAGAACAAATAACTGAAGTCGTTTCACATTTCTTTTCAAAACACAATATGCAGATTTTTTAAATTTACCTCAATTCATTTTATTTTATACAAAATCTAGCATAGGAATCCCGCTTACCTGACTCTTGTGGAATGTTACTAGAGCCTTAAACTTGAGCTCTATCAATGTCACGACCTAAATAGAAAATTATTCATTAATGTGTTAATACTCCATATAAATACGAATTCAATGAAACTAACTAAATTCTGTGATTCTATTCAGCCCACACTTGACATCATTTTGCTTCGTTTTCAATACATGGTATAAGCATACTCACACACAACCTCCAAAACATCAACCCTACAAGTCATGTCCAACCAATCAGCTCACTTTCATAACTCGTTACGACATTGACAGCCCACAATTGTCGCAACCCAACACGACCCTCCATAAGACAAGTTCAACAATCAACATTAACTCAAGTTATAACACCTAACAATTACAATACCGCCACAACATACAATCTAAATAATCATATTTATCCACCCAAACGACCATTTATCAATTCCAATAGTAAGTTAAACATCCACCGTAATCAACGTCAAACTCAAAAAACTAATATTTAAACCCGAAACAGCCAACCAAACTGCAGAAGATTTGTTAGTGCAAAAATATATTTAAATCTCAAGAAATTTTTTGGAAAATTACTTACAATGCTAAAATATAAGTTTTGAATGATCAAGGAGGTGCTAGAAGTGGCGGCACAACAACGTAACAGTGCAAAAATGGACAAGGGTTGTGGGTCTCACAAACCCAACTTTTGAACGGGGATAAACAAAGACTTGGGATGGCTAGGGAAGGGTTTAGGGGTTTTGGTGAAGCTACTGGTGGTGGTGGTTGGACGTGGGTGGTGGCGGTTGAAGGCCAAAACACCCAAATCAGAAATTGGGATAGAGGGGCTTCAAGGGTGGTGGATCAGAGCTGAAGAAGGGTAGGTTAGGTAGCTGGAGGGCCGATGGTGGTGTGGTGAAAAGATGGTGGCCAATGGTGGTGCGACAGAAGCGCTGGAACGTAACGACTGCACAACTTGAAGTCGTGCATGGAGACTAACGACGGTGCGAGAGAGGCTGAGACTGGAAAGGAGGGTCGCCGGCCGGTGGGGAAGACGATGAGAGGGGCGGTGTCGCACACGGACGGCGCACTGCGGCGCACTGGCTAGATGAAGAAATGGACGGGGAGAGGGTAGGGGGTTGTCGCGTGTAGGAGGAGAAAGAAGCTAAGGAAAGAAAGAGAAAAAGGAAAGAAGGAAAAATATAAAAGAGGAGAAAGAAAAGGGGAAAAAGAAAAAGTTAGGGAAATAAATGAGGTCCAATTCTCACAACTTGGATCACAAAATTGATTCAACAAAAAAAATTTAAAAATAGTAAGTTGAATAAAATAATTTAAATGCAGAAACTAGTTAAAATAAAATGATAATAAAAATCCAATAATACAATAATTTTAAAGTCCAACATTAAACTAATTTAAAGTAAAGAGCAATTTAAATGCAAAATAATAATTAATACCAAGAAAGCACATCATAATAAATCTTACAACTTAAAAATCATAAAATTAATCCAACGAGAAATTCGATAAATTTAAAATAAGAAAACCAATATTTAAATTAATTAAAATAATCATTCAATTAAAAATACACTAAAATATAGGGTATCACATCTACAGCACCCTCCCTCCTGTAGGATGCGTCCAGAGGATCCTTCCCATGGGTCGGGTTGGATACTTTGCTTATTCTGGGCTGGGCCTTCGGTCTTGATTCCCGTAGCTTTCATTCACAGGCTCGCTGGGTTTATTAGGGTGGGTAAATTCCCTTACAGTTACCATACTAAGGGTAGGTTTGGGGGGTGAGATGAGAATTTTGTGTTTTGTTTTAGTGTTTAAAATATTATGTTTTAGTATTATTATTGTATTGGGATTTGAAAAAGTTGAATTGGGATTTGAAAAAGTTAAATTGTTTATTATATTTTGTATTGGGATTTGAAAAATGTGTAATGATGAGATGAGATGAGATGAGAATTTTGTGTTTTGTTTTGGTTACCAAACCTGCCCTAATTCTCACCGGACGAGTATGGTGGGAATTCTATCAGTATTCGAACCCGCCTTGCCACTGAAGTTGGTATCCCTTTGTTGGTCTCCCATCTGCCACGGGGTGTGGGAGACCAACCGTCACCTTTCCCCTATATAAAGTTGTAGTTGGGGGTATTGTTTCCGTCACTACGTTGTAGCCCTCTTGGCATTTTTGTTTTCCAATTTTTCTTTCCTCTGCCCAATCTTCTTTTTTTCCTTCACTATCCCATACATTGGTCGTGATGGCCTCCGAAAAGTCTACTCAACCCAATGTTTTTGGTGGGGGTGACACCGACGCTGGGCCGTTGTTTGGGGGCAGTTGTTGGAGTTCAAATGCCTTTGCGTCAAAGCTGGCCTCCCTGGCCCTTACTTACCAGGTACTGGAGTCAGTGTTTTTCGGGTTCCTGGTTCCAACGAGGGTGCTGTTGATGCAGAGGGCCATTCCAAATGAGTGTCCCTATTCTCTTCCATGTTTTCTTGCGGCCTAAGGCTGCCCTTTTCCAGCCATGTTCGCGACCTTCTTAGCCGTCTGGGTTTGGCCCTCTCCCAACCACATCCGAATGTTTAGAGGCTTTTGAGTTACTGCAGCATTATCTGGTACCGTGCTCTGCTGGAATCGTACCCTGACGATGCGGACCTTACTGGCCGTGAGTTCCTCCTTACTTATAAGGTGCTATGGCAAAAGGGGAACATCTGCAGTTTCAGGGCAATACACGCCCTGGTTAATTTAGAGTCGAGGTATCACAAGGTGAAGGATTGGTCTCCAAAATTCTTCTTTGTGTCTGGCCGGGGGTGGGAGTTACCAGTGGACCAAGTGAGTCGCCGCAAGTTCCCGATTCAGACGAACTGGGAGAGGGTCCTGGAGGACATGCTTATGTGTCCATTGGCTAATTCTAACGAGGCGTGGCGCATTGCGGCTGTCCGAGAATGGGTGCATAAGAACCCCGAGGGCGTCTTCTCTAAAGTCCTTCTTTCTGAGGAGAGCTTAAGAGGTTTTCTACCTCCCCTTGGTCACCTTCCTTCTGATGATATGGTGACCGCGGCCTGGCCTTGGGTTGTTCCTGCTTAGAAGTGCTCCTCGGACCCTTCTCTACCAGGTAAAGGGAAGAAGCCTTGCCTGGACGGTGCCCGGGTTGACAGCAGGCCCTCTTCTAGAGCTTTGAATCCTCCATTGCGAGAATCAGCTATCTTAGAGGTTAGCCACCTTGTTGCCTTAGTGACTCTGACGAAGGCGCCGACGAGGGGTTCTGCTGACGATCCCCCATGACGTCACTGCTAACTGCTACTGTTGGGGTGCCGTAGACGAAGTTGAGATGGGCGCCCTACTCCAGAACCTCTTTGCGGCCATGATTCCTGGGCAAGCCGACTAGGAGCAACGTTCTTCTTCATGGATTTCTCCACCTTCTTCATCTTGTTCTATTGCCGATAGCCATTCCTTCGAGGACGAGGCCGCTAGCGAGGGGCAGCAGCTGCTACTTCCAGCAATCGTGCAGAGGTGGAGGGCAAATCACTTTTGGATGTTATAGTCCGCGTGGGTTCAAGGAGTAAAAATCTTGGATGAGTCTTCTTGAAATGGGTTGATCAACCCTAGAAGACTCGATGGCTTAGCAGTCCAGTAAATAACCTGATTCAGAGAGATAACCCGGTCTTTAGACACTCGCCCTACTTCTAAAGATAAATAGAAAAGATTGGGGATTGCCAGATGCGGAAGCAGTCCAGTCCCAGCTGCTGAGGTGGCGTAGTGACAGGTGAGAACAATAACAACAGAAGCAGCGGAAGATCCTGCAGTAGTATATTAGGTTGTTTGCGGTGGAATAGATTCAAGATAAAAAGGATCCTGCTGGCCTGTGCGTATGAATTTTAACTATACATATTGGATTTCACCTATCCCTAATGGAAGTGTGCCTGACAACGGGGGCTGGTCGCTAACCCACCCATCCAGGCAGAACACCCTGAGGGGGGTGATTCCCCTCTTGATGTTATAATTGGTAAGGGCTTAGGGGGTCCGCACAATGAGCGTCCCCTCCGGACAGAGCACCGAACGAGGGGTGATCCCCTTCTGAATGTTGTAATTGGCTCCGATCCGGAAGGTTCCTATGAAGGTCAAACTGCTCCTCCTGAAGTGGCCTAGTAATCGTCTGAGGCTGGGGGCTTTGTAGAAGTCATTCCTCCTTTGTCCCAACTGGCAACGGGAGGGAGCGGTGCGAAGGCCATCAATCAGGTCGTTAAGTGCTTGTTCGGCTTCTTCCACGAGATTTGGCCGCTTCTTTCTATCTTTTTCATTCTTCTTGCTTTTTAGTCTCCCCTGACTGATTATTACACGTCGACCCTTCTTTGTTGTCAGGGTACCTCTCAACTGGCAGCTTTTTAATGTGGACAGCCAAGAGGCCGTTGTGTAGGAGAACCTAGGCCTCCATTCGATGTCTAACACCTCCTTTCACTATGCTCACGACGAAAGGGAAGAGAGGGAGCTACTGGAGCGCGAGCTGGAGAGGATGCAACTTGACCTGGCAGATGAGCACAGGAGGGTTAAGAAGCTGGAGTGCCGTGGGAAGAAGCTCAAGAGGAAGGCGAAGGAAGAGAGAGAGTAATTGGAAGGGCTTAACCAAAGTGTTCAGAACGATTTATCCTGAGCACAAAATCTCGTCCTTCACCTGGATAGGTAGCTGATGTTGTTCCCAGGAGTTTGTGACAAAGTGTGGGGACACGGGCTTCTCGAGGGCCGTAGGTTGATACAGGACTACCTCTTGGAGAGTCCAGAGCTGCGTTCGAGTTCTTTTACGAAGTATCTACAGGGCCTTAATCTTGCCAACATTCCCACCAACATGGCGGCCTTCAGATTTGGCCGCAATCTGGGGAGGAAAGAGATGTCTGACAACCCCCCATTGTCGCAACCTAACACAATCCTCCATGACACTAACCCAACAGTCAACATTAACTCAAATGATACACCAAACAGTCAAAATTACTAGTCCAAATAGCCACACATTACGGTCTAAATAATCATATTTATCAACCCACACAACCATTTATCAATTCCAATAGCAACTAAGACAGCCCAACAACCACATAATAACCCAGATAGTCTACACATTCAGTCAACAAAATTAACCCAACAACAGTCATAAAACAAAACTGGACAGCCACATCATTCCAACCCAAAACAATCATCGAAACAAAACTCCATGTCCAATATAACCCGCAACAACCAATGTCCATTTAAAGATCAATATTTAAACTCGAAAGAGTCACACAACTCAACCATCTACATCTATAACCCCAACAGTAACAAAGACAACCACTCCTAAACTCCTGAGCATCCACAAATTAACCCCATAACTTCACATAAATCAAAAATTTTTCATATGACTCTAAAATCACAACAGTACATTTCATAGTGGAGAGGAAAATACTCAAAGTTATTATACCTAATTTCGTGTGCTAAACCATGGAATTGGAGGATGACACACGCTGCCCAGAAATGAAATTACTTCTCTGTGATTCGCCAACACTAACAAAAATTTAATTTATTCAATGGAAAACAGGTAGCAGTAGGGCTAACAACGGAACATTCACTAGAAAGGAAAACTACATTGGCAGCGAGAGGGTGGCTTTGGTGTTGGCAGTGCACGGAGATATTTATTTGTGGTGTAGGGCTCTTGCGTAGTGACGGGGATAAACTGCTATCGACGAAATGTTGAGGAAAGAAAAAAGAGAAAACAAAGGGAAAGAGGGAGAGAAGGAGAGATGT
The DNA here is from genome assembly GCA_961763995.1 of Juglans cinerea. Classification (NCBI taxonomy): domain Eukaryota; kingdom Viridiplantae; phylum Streptophyta; class Magnoliopsida; order Fagales; family Juglandaceae; genus Juglans; species Juglans cinerea. Next base: position 25,116,807 of record CAUIVZ010000003.1, read on the forward strand.
AGAGAGAGGGAGAGAGAGAGCCTTACCAGCGTGAGGCAACTTATGACGGTGGTGATGGTGGTAGCACTACACGACAGGAAGGACAACGAAATCGTAGCACCAATATAACACAAAAATCGCAGGGGCGATCCACAAAAACCCACGGACTACACATCCGAAACCCATTTCATAGAACTTTCATGGGAGAGGGAGAAAACTCGAAGTGAGTGTGTGCATGTGCGTGAGAACAAAGGTTGAGAAGAGATCTTTCCACTGTTAGGCAGGGCTCGGCGATGCCAAATTGGGAACCCACAAAAGTCACAGCAAATCACAGGAGAACAAGAGAGAAAGGTGAGAGGGAGAGTTTGTTGAGAGGAAAAATCTAGAGGGGAAAAAAATAATGAGGCTTAACTATCGAGACGTGGAGAACCAATGGGGAAGAAGAAGAATAAAACTAAAGGGGTTTAGGGTCATACCTGGAAACGACGTCGTGTAGGGGGTCCCCTTGGCTAGGCTCTTCATCGGCCAGGGCCAGGGCCTGGGTCGTGGGCTTGGGCTCTGGGTATTACACCACCTACCCTTATTCTTATCATATCCCCTCACAATTTCTCGCTCTTAAATTCTCGACGTCCTCGTCGGGTCCGTCAGTCATAGGTGGCACGGCTCAAGTCCCACATTTCTGAGTTGGAATAGGCTCTAATACTATTTATAATGCCTCAATAGAAGACTCAAATTACATAGTTTATACTCTAAAAAGACTAGTCAATGATATAATTGGAGACACATTGAAACCTTATAAAGAATAAGAATTTATGGTTCTCAAATAATATTTATGAGATTATGTACATTACTTATCTCTATTCTTATCATATGGAGTATCACAGTCAACGATTGTATTAACTAATTTATGTACAAGAAAACCATCGTTTAGAATTAGAATGAATGAGAGTAATTAACAATATTATAATATTACGAATATACCAATCATGCATATACTAGCTAGCTCTATAATTATAGCTCCTATACTTTCTCCAAAACTAGCTCTCTCGCCGAAACCTAGAACTCGTTCGCAAATCTGGCTTGAGGGGTGGGAGCTTCGGCTCCCTTCCCCTCCCTCCCTCCTCCTCCTCCTTCCCTTCTCATCTATGTAGGTTTTGTTTTGTGTTTTTGTGTTTTTTCAGGGGAAATAAGTGTGAATCGCCGATCGGGGTCTTCCCACCGCCACAAGCCAGCACGCGCCCCGCCATGGTGATGCCCTGCCGCCAATCTTAAAGACAACCTAATGCGGCACCAAACGGAGCGGCGAGTAGCCCGCACGTGCGGCTCGAAGTTTCGGCGTCGTTCGGCGCGTGGCCTCCACGCACCACCCAGGAGCCCTCTGCCAACACCACGTGTGGCGTTTCTGGAGTCTGTGAGTTCGGGATCTCCAAGGTCGACTGGCGGTTCCCTCCCCAGAGTGGCGAGTGTACTGCACGCGCCACAGCAGCCCCTGTGTTCTGTTTTGTTGCAGTGTTTTCTTTGTAGTTTTATTTGTGTAATGTAGTCTCTAGGTTAAATAAAAATCCAAAAAAATTAGTAGCTTCGGACTTTGGTCCGAATGGAGTATTAGTCCCCCCTCCGCGTTGTCGGGGTTGTTGGGGTTTGGTATACCCTACCCTGCTTAGTCAGGGTATGGGGCTTTGTTATCTCTGTCGTGGACAGAGGGAGTATTTTCTCTGAAGATTTAGGTCTTTAGAGATTTACTGTCTGGACTAGACCATGTCAGTCACGAAAGTGTATTGGGGAGTTATTAACATTTGTAATTGATTTGTTTTTCAAATCAACTTTGTAAGTCCTCTCTTAATGAAGGTTGACACCTGTTTACTCAAAAAAAAAAAATTCAACGTGGAATTCTCAAGGCCTGCAATTACCCCTGATTAGACGTTGACATGATCCTCTGCAACTTGTTCATGTTAATTAGTTCATTTAGTTTATAAGCTTAATTTGTTTAATTATCTTAATTTGATGTGCACATGATCATCAAGAATTTATTCTTATGGGTTTTCCTGCCGGTAGAGTGGCGTGCGTGTAGCTACTCCGGTCCCAGACCTGAATTATTAGATGATCATATATATATATATATGATCCTGAATCAATATATATGAAGATAATTAATATGTATCAATATTGGTATACGTTGTCAAATATTATTAGGTGGAATTTAAAGACTCATGGACCCCCAGTACTTTTAATTGCATGCATGCATGCAGGGCCATATACTTCTAATCAATTAGTCGTTTTATTAGCTATACTTATCTAAAAAAGTAGTAGTAGTACTTGTACTATCGCTTAATTAATTAGGTCGTTGGACTAAACCTTCAACATAAAATTAATTGTTCGCATACTCACGTACGTCCGGCCTCCATCCGATAATTTAATTTAGAGCCAAAATGATTAAGCATGAGTACTTCTAGAATCAAAACTTATAGAAAATTTCTTAACTTTTGCAAATGTTTTTAGATCATAAACTAATTTCTAAAAGAATCTTCCATCCGAATAATATAGTTGCAATATTGTTTCCCTCTAAAATTTAATATAGTTGCAATATGCATACAAGAGGACATGCAGCATTCCTCCTTATTCACTGTCACATGATCTTATATTTATAATATTTTTATAAAATATAGAATGTAAAATAATAAATAGTAACTTATGAAAATACTTACAATCTAGAATGCTAGTTGCATGCACCAGTCTTATCGGTGCCTAATTATTGAAATAAATACATAAATATGGCTGGCCTACTGAACACATGAAATTAACCCTTTTTTCTGGGTCTAAATGCAGCACGCGCGTCTAGAAAACGGAGCTGAGGAACACCTCCCGTTTCCAGATACGGGCGAAATCATACAGTGAGATTCATCGTTTCGTTATCAAAAATCATTTTTTTACGACAAAACCGTCGTTAAAGGTAGACAAGAAATGATTATACTTTCAAACTATAATAATGTCTCGTTCGAACGTCACTCCAAAAATGTCATTTTGAAATGATTACATTCGAACTTATAAACTGTTACATTCGAATGGTTCATGTACGTTCAAACATTAAGCCCACTTATGTGCGAGCATGTAAGTTTTCAAACGTTCGAATGATAATCATTAACGTTAATTTGAATGTGAAATGTTTAAAAATTAAAACTGTTATTTCAAATTAAAAAAGATTGAAAATTGAAATACAATAACACTAGACATATTAAATGATATTGTTCATTACATAAACTACAGAAAAAGAAATATATTAAAATATAAATACAAAATATGATAAAAGTATAAAACACTTAGAACGAGTTGTTTACAAATGTATCAAAGTCCTCAGTCAATGTGTTGACTTTTTCATTTAGGATATCTAAACAATGGCCAACCTCGGTGATACTCTGTTGAACGTGCACGATCTGTTGGTCGATGTGCGCAGTAATATATGAGACCATCGTATCAACCCAAGTAGGGCGTACTCCCAATATTGAGAGCAACACTAGCCTCAGACTTGGTCGAGCACGCCCCCTTCCTTTCCCAATGCGTTGACGATGTGAGGTCATGTCTAAGGGGTTCATCTGCTCAGTCAACCACTCCTCTGCTCAGGGTGGCACTCTCTGGTCCAGTAATTGCCGAGTAATGATCACCCCATATGTGAGGTTGTCAGTGGAAATGATTCTCGCCTCGTAACGGATCCTCCAAAATATCCGCAGTGGCAAGTCGATAAGCTCTCCATGTTCCACTCGTATGAGGAATTGCGTGTGAGTTTGACTAAAAGTATACATATATATATAAAATGAGGAAATTAAATATGTTTTTGAAATACGTTCAAATGTATAACTTAACGTTCGAACATAAATGAATAACATTCGAACATGTAGGTAATCACGTTCAAATGTTAGGAGTCAAAAGAACCACAAAACGTTATATTTTTTTTATGTAAATACATTCGAACGTGCGAGTGCTTTCGAACGTATTTAACTTAACGTTCAAACCTATGTAAGTATACGTTCGAACGTTAAGACTAAATTGTTCCACGAGACTTTACATTCGAACCTTTGATGTACACAATTCGAACGTAAACATAAACGTTCAAACTATAGAAATGTTACGTTCGAACGTTAGGATTCAAACAACCAGGAAAATGTTACATTCGAACGTTTTAGTGTATAAACTTCGAACGTAGACTAAGGGCTGGTTTGGTTACACAAAACCAAACCATTTCATCTCATCTCATCTCATATAATCATTACAATTTTTCTAAACTCCCGCACAAAATATAATAAATAATTCAACTTTTTCAAATTCTAAAACAAAAATAATATTAAAACCTTATATTATAATAGTATTTTATTTAACTTTTAACAAAATATCTGATCTGATCTGTGTAACGAAGCGAGACTTAACATACGTTCAGAGTACAGATGATCGTTTGAACGTTAAATGTGGGATGTTCGGACGTTTAAACCCAGAAATGCCTGTGTCAACTTAGCCTTTTTTCGATTTTCTCAAGTAGGACGTTAATCTTGTAATGACCACCGTATAAATGAAGTATAGATTATTTATGGTTGCCATTTGGCCATTGGCCACTCATGGTTGTCGAAAAATCAAGAATGAACTCCGGCCACTCAAATTTCTATACTAATATATATAGTATTTTCATATACATTACTATGCTATATAATTATGTTACATATACTGTATAACTATAATATATAAACAACGTTCGAACATTAAATACACGTTCAAATGTGGTTGGATTTACGTTGGAATGTTAAAATGAACGTTCGAATGTTTTTAAAAACAATTGGCGGGACCTTTCCCACATTAATTCTATAGCATATATGGTACCTAATTTCAACTAACCTCGCATGTCAATAGTGTTATGTTTAACATCCCCGTACGTTCGAACGTGGAATAGTTAAGTTCGAACGTTTCTAAAAAAATTGCGAGACCTTTCCCATCTTAATTCTATAGCATATACGAGAACCAAATTTCATCTATGTTTGCATGTCAACACTATTACATTCGAATGTTATTTTAGTATGATCGAACATGGAATAGTTAACTTTGAACATTTTTTAAAAAAATTGGCAGGACCTTTCCCACGTTAATTCTATGGCATATAGGGGACCTAATTTAATCTACGTTTGCATGTCAACACGTGTACTTCCGAATGTTATTTCAATACATTCAAAAGTGGAATAGTTAAGTTCGAATGCTTGTGAAAAAATTGGCAGGACATTTCCTGCATTAATTCTATAGTAGATACATGGACCTAATTTCATATACATTCGCATGCTAACATATGTATGTTCAAAAGTTACGTATGTAAACGTTTACATACGTAGCGGGATTGAAAAATTTTACGAAATGTTTGAACATTTACTATAAACGTTCGAACATTATGGCAATTTGATGCGACGACTTCACATTTAAAAAGTCGCTGCAAAAGGGCCTTGTACTAAACATAACACCTTCATTCTATATAGTTTAACATATTGTGAGATATAAAGTTTGTGATTTTAGCTAGGTATATTTCTAAACTTGATTGTGTAATTATATTTTGACTATATTAATGTGATTTTTGTGTTCATGTTGTGATTTACTTTGTGATTATATTGTGATTTGTGAGAAGGTATATTGTGTTTATGTTGTGATTTACTTTGTGATTATATTGTGATTTGTAGGATTATATTGTGATTTGTGGGAAGATATATTATGTTTATGTTGTGGTTTACTCTGTGATTATATTGTGATTTGTTGGATTTGTAGGATTATGTTGTTGGATTATATTGTGATTTAGATACGCGTTTGCAGGAGCGACAAAGAGACCAGGAGAAAGACTACGCATTGAAATTCAATAAGAAGTACAAAGAGAGATGTTGGTCCAGATGGAACGTATTATGTCACTACAACATGATTGCTTTGGACGATGAAAGAAGAAGAAATAAATCCTATCATTGTTCAAAATTTTTGTTTTCTAATTTTGTAACTCTCTAAAACATTTGCATGAGATGATGATTTTGTGATGTAATATGATACAATTTGTATGTTTTTTAAGTTTTTTAATTTTATGAAATTATTAGTTCTGATCAATACGTTCGAATGTAAAAAAAGAACGTTCGAATATGGCTTTATGTTCTAATTAGCTTTCGAACATAATTACATAGACGTGCGATAAATACGTTCGAACGTAAGGTATCATTTGAACATTTACTCTCCACAAATGTTCGAACTTATTTTGTTACGATAGGACGAATATTTCTTAATTTTTGAATGATTAAACAAAATACACTCGAACGAACTGATTAACCATCCGAACGTTATTCGAACAATTGCCTAATAACGTGAGAATGCAAAATTCAAATGTCACAGCACAAACATTCGAACGTGTCTGTGTTCGAATGTTAAAATCAAACGTGCGAATGAAAAATATTGAACGTTAGATATTTATCATTCGAAGACTAATCGGTTGGGTAAATGTTTAAACGTTGTTCTATACGTTTGAACGTTATTTTCTGTGATGGAATCCAATTGTCAGAAAATCTCTTTACGTTCGAACATTGCATCTCATAGAAGACTCGCGACCGTCACAAAAAAAAATCTTTTAGTGACATTTGTAACGTAAACCATCATAAAATATTTTCTGTGATGCCTTTTTGGTGATGAATGTGGCCGATGACTGTCTCAAACTGTCACCAAAATGTTTTTGTGACGATTTTCTTATTTTTTATAACGATTTCATCCATCACAATAAATGAAATATGTTGGAGTGACTGAAAGGGCGCAAGAGAAGTGCGAATATAAACAATATAAATTAGAAAACAAAAAACAAAACAAAAAATTAGTGAAAGCTACGTACGTTTCTGGTCCAAATTCCAGTGCGTTCACCGAAAAATGTTTTTCACTTTCCACGTAATTTAAACATTAATATTTTTTTATTTTCACCTTAAATTAGTTATATTTTCAATATATATATATATTCAGTAATTAAAATTCCACCAAAAATAGATCAAGAATTACACATGAATTAACACAATCTTAAAAGCAAGATTTTGACAAGAGTACGTGAATGATCAGAGAATTAGTGAAGAAGACAGGGGAGGGGAGGGGAGGGGGTCGATAGGGATTATTAAGTCCTAATCCAAAACCAACGCATCGTTTCTTATTATTTTATTTTTTTAAAATGTAGTTATAAAACGACGTCATTTAATCCACCTAAGCTAAATGATGTCGTTTTAAATAAGAATAAAATAAAAATATGTATTATATCAGTCGATTCACTAGTTTGAATATGATTTACACTGGTTTCGACCATATCCATTGGTTATCCTTCACCCCTAAGTGAGAGTATAATTATAAAAATCAAGGATATATATAAACAAAATCTTTTATTAATTTAGGGTGTGCGACTTAATTAAAAAAAAAAGATATATATATAATTTAACTGCATGTCCAAAGAGGAATGAAATTAATGTTATTAATAATTCAACCCTATCATATTCTATATTTAAATTATATAATTACATATATAGTCCAAATAAAGTGAACCATATTCTATATTTTGAGAAAATCTAATATAATTATCTGAAGATATCCTAAGACTTAAAAACATCCATTTTTGTTTTCTCATATTAAAAAGATTCAATACAGCATATATAGTCTTGATATCATTAAAGAAAAGAAATCAGCTTATAACTCACAATAATACAATATTGTTTGTTCCGGATTTACATTTTCGTACAAATTACTTATTTCACAACAAAGACAAAACAGATTCAGAAATTACAGATAAACATATATATATATATATATACACACTACCGCACGTTTAGCCACATCTGCCTAATTGAAGAAAAATATAAATTATATTAAAAATTTAAATTAATTAGTTAGTTTTCTCTTAAAAATATTCAATAAAACTTTATTATTTATTTTTCAAAAACAATTGTGTCTATCTAATATATATATATATGTATGAACTTATGTGACTATGTCATATTGCACGCACACCAACCCATCTAAAAAAGTAGGATCTTTTTTGTTAATACATTAAAAGAGTTTAAAATTTTTAGAAGATAAAAAAATATATTTATAATTTTAAATTATACAACCATCGTGTAATCGTTTTAAAAAAAATAATAAAATATAGAATTTATATGAAAAAAAATTAATTTTTTAATAAAAAATCTTATTATTTTTCAAAACGATTAGGTAACGTTTATACAGTTCAATAAAATTTTTCTTCCATGATATTACCCGGCAAATGATAGGCGGAATAAAAGGGGTTTATAGAAAACACTATTTATTACTGTTCATAAACATTATTTATTACTGTTTATAAACACTATTCAATACTGTTTATAACGCTATTCATAATAAGATGCGCACTTTTAAGATATAGTTACTGTTCATAAACACTATTCATTACTGTTTATAAACACTATTCATACCAGGATACATGTACTGTTTATAAATACCATTCATTCCGGGATAAGCACTTGATATAGGGGAGATATATATATTATATAAGTATTTCTTACCCAAATAACACAAGAACAGATTATAAAGCTGCAATCTTGGCGACACTCTTAAGTACCCTGACCAGAGGAGATACGCTATGCATCTGCCTACAGTTGGCACACACTTTATATGAATTTTTTTTTTTTTTACACACTCAATGCATTGAGTTTGTGACGGCTGTAGGCAAATGCAAATATTTTTCCACCAAGAGATAATAGATCTCCCACAAGCCCTATGTCCTAGAATGCATAAATTTTCTCGTTCGGCCGCGAGGCCGGGGAAACAAGTGCCAGGAGCTCCTCATCGCATTCAAATTTAGCCATGTCCTCCCCCTTCAGGTTAATCCATGCCTCTATTCCATTCCCTGATTTCGTGTCAAGAAACGCGACCAGATTCTTGAACGTCAACCTTGCAGAGCCAACCCACACCGGCTTCCCCAACCCAAAGTCAGCTTCATATATAGGAAACCTGCACAAGCTGGTGAAGCTGAATGATACCACCTCTCCTTTCGCTATTCTTGCGGCTCGCTCTTTGATGAAGTTCAAGTGCCCCTCATTCTCTCGAAGTTCCTTCACGAAATCCACGTTCACTTTCCTTATAGACTCCCTAACTTGGTTAACGATGCCATGACACTCGCCAGGATGATCGGTATCCATAGACGGTACAGAGATCGCCACCCGACTTATGTTCCCGAAGTAGTTCTCCGGAAGAGGTGGGTCCATCCTGGTGCGTAGGTTAACAGCATGGAGGACGGTGTAGAGCTTACCCTCTTGATCTGATTTCGATTGAGTTCTAGCCATGAAACGGGTCCATATGAAAGCTGACAAGGCCTCGACGCGCGTTGGGCGTCTTGGATATTCACTGTTTTCAGTGTATTTGGCTCTAACTGCCGCTAATGAGGACGCATCAAACACAAACCTCTTCGTCACAATATTGTCCTTCACGATCCCCGTCCTCGGTTCAAAGCCCGTCAGAGCTTTTGGTGGGAAAAGCGTGGCGGAGTCGAATCGAGGCCGGCTCACCATTATTTCACAGTTCTCACCGCGAGCACTATTAATGGCAGCCCAACTGTTGAGAAACGTGAAGAATGACAAGGCGTCCGCAACCTTGTGGGACATACCAAGACCGATAGCCATCCCACCGCAGTTGAACGAGGTGACTTGAACGACTGCAGCTAAATCCTTGACATCGTCGAGTTCTAGAGGTAGAAACTTGTTGAGCTCAGCAGGAACTGGGTCTTCCAGAAATTGAACAAGTTGGCAGTTGGCTTTGGCTTCAACATAGTGGACACCCTCGTCGTTGCAATCAATACAGAGATTGTCCTTAACCCGTCCTGCTAGTGGGTAGAATCGGGTTAAGGTCTCGGACAAGGATTTCTTAAGCTGCAGTTTGCGCAAGTTGGTCAGACTGCTATGGGCTTCTAAATTAGGGAAGAAGAGAACCAAAGGCATAAAAACTGGGGGTGCTATTTGATCGAGAAAGGAGAGCTGGTAATGGCGGAGGTGGGGTGGAGTTGGAGAAGAGGGCTTGATGCTCTCCTCGGAGATAACTTGGATAAGTAAATTAGCCTTCATTTTCTATATCAAGTGTTGGTAGAAATCCTTCTGAACATTCAAAAGACTTGACTTAAAACAAGGTTTATCCTAAAGCTGAAGGCACTGTCGAATTAAAGGAAATAATCGAGTGTGTTAAGAAATTAGCCACCAGGGGCCGGAATTATATAGTGGTGTTGCCGAAGCAAAAGTCAAGAATGACTGCTACCATATCTATCAGATCACCTAAATGTGTACAGAGGATATTGTTGGTTTTAACAGATCGATGTATATTCCTTGAATTAGTTGCAAATCTTGCATGCATATTTATGTGCACACCTGTCGATCGTTATATATAATATATATCGAATTAAGAGGTTTTTGTTTCTTCGATCATATATAACCTTTATATCGTTTCAAAGTGGTCATAATTACAACTCAAATTAACTACTAATTTTTAACACTTGATATCTCGTAGCAGTCTAATACAGCATAATATTGTACCAAGACTAATACTACGTTCGATGCAATAAATATTAATAATTTAATCGAGGTGACAGCATAATATTAATAAATATTAAATATTAATAATTATACTACTTATTAATTATATATATGCTGGTGTCATGACACTACAAGAAATTTGACTTTTAGGGACGAAATTTGTTATGGACGAATTAAATTTCGTCCTTAAAAGTCATTTTTGGAGAATTTCATCTCCAAAAAAGCCTAAGCTACGAAATTCGTTCGAATGGAAAACTATTCATTCGAACAAGATATTTTGTGACGAACAAAATCGTCTCAAAAAAAGAAAACGGTTCGAACGGAACAAAATAGATTCGAACATGGAATTAATGTCCGTTCAAACAGTGTATAATATGTTTGAATAATAATATTGGCTAGGAAATTAATTTATTTTTCCTGGGAAAAGTTAATAACCGTTCGAACTTAAATTTATATGTTGGAACATAAATGTTTTCAATTAATCTTTTTATTAGTATGGATTTGTGCCTATATTTTTTCCATTAAAGTAATAAATATTTTTCCCATTAATTTGTTATCATTTTCAAAATATAAAAATGTGTATATATTATATATTTTGATTTGCTGTGAGTTAAAATATTTACAAATTCATAAATTAATTTTATGTAATTAACTTCAAAACTTTATAGTGATTTCTTTTATGTTAAATTTATATAAATATAACTTTAAAGATAGTATCATTTTTTATATTATCATGAACGGCAAGTAAAATGAAAAAAATAAACAAAGTAGTGAACACGAAAAATAAAAACCATACATTAATTACATCTCAAATATATAATGTTCAATACAACATAAAGAAGAAAAATAATAACTAAAACGATCATTGGGTCCTTAGTAGATCAACATCCTCTTGCAACATTTTAATAGATCCTTCTAGATCCCTAAGCTTCTCCATGATGGGCTCAACGAACTCCACAAACAGAGCTCGTACCTAATCCAAAGTAGCCCCAGGAGGCTGTCTCTCAACAGTAGCAGCACTACTAGAAGCTGGATCCGTGGGAGGATCACTAGGTTGTTCTGGTGCAATCTTCAGCAAGTGCCCCTTGCTCTTGCTGAATGTGATCTTGTTAAGGGGCCCCATCTATGGCGACCTCCGCTCAGTGGCCGACACTGTAACCCCCGATCGGAGTAGGAGGTTACATATCAGCAGTGCAAATAGTAGACTACCTCCACTGGAAAATCGTGACTCCGATCGAATGCGGAGGAATAAATACATTGCCATATCAATGTGATCCCCCCGTGCTATCCGCAGCAAAAATCTGGCTCGATTGATCCCAAAATCAGTCTTGTGTTTTTTCGGATCGATGTTATAGCCAACAATCAAATTAAGCATTCTAAAAAATGCTATACAATCGGCCTATCGGATCACCTTGCTCCCATCATATGGAGGAGCCGATGGATTTCGCACTAGCTGACGCAACTGATCGTCTGTGAGACCATCATCAGGTAGATCCTCATCCTCACTACCATCCGATCTAGCATCCGAATCTACATTCGTGGTCGGTGTGTCGGAATCAGATGGTGCAACCGCTGGTCCTCGTGTAGCCACTGCAGGATATGCGTCGGCCACGCGCGGAATGTCAAAGAACTTAACAATAATGTGGGGAGATAAATTAATACTCACTCCCCGGACAGATAGGGTGTAGAACAGAGCATCAGCGCTAAGTTCTCCCATCGGTAGAACTCACCGACCATCTCTGGATATGCAGTCTCCAGCTGCTCACAGATCGGTATCCATCTCCGCTCGGTGAAGATGGATTGTATGCTCCGTCCATCCAATGAAAGATTGGAGAAGTCAGACAAAATGACTGGACGCTCGACAAGTATTGGCCTCGTCTCCTGAGCATTAGCTGCTCCATTACTTTGGCTGGGCTGATCTCTCGCACGTTTTCTTCTGCTGGATGCCATTGATATACCGTTTAACCATAAGGAAAGTAAGAATATAATTAACCAGAATATTTAAATTATATTATTGAAGAATTATAGTATATTGAAATGAATTGAAATAATTCGTTCGAACGGAACATATTTTGTTCGAACTAGTCAAATCTATTCGAATGGACTGTTTTGTTCATTCGAACCGGAATGCTTTGTTCATTCGCATAAATAATGTTGTTTGGCAACTAAGCGTTAGAAAGGACTAGAGTTAGTTCGAACGGGAAGAAGCCAAACAACCATGGCTGAGCCGACTCAGCCCCAAACTGAAAAACTTCATATCTAGATGTTATCCTTTGTTTTAATCGGTATAAATGATTAAGGAGTGAAGCCCAATCATTTCTACTGATTATTTTGACGTTATTTCTACAGAATACACCAAAGTGGGTGGATTCCGGATTCGAAATCCATACCCCCCAAACACAACCCATTCGTGCAAAAAACTAAACAATAGAGGTGGAGAGTTGATCCATACCTCTTAGAAGTTCAAATGTGGGGTTGCTATGGCGGTTGAGTGGCGGCTTTTGCGGCGGGGATAAGGGGCAAACTCGGAGGCTCTCAGCAGTTGCTAGTTCGAATGAGAGAGTTTTGTGGAATTATATTCGAACTACGTCTATAATAACCGTGGCATCTTGTTCAAACTGGATAAATATCTGTTCGAACGATTATTATATTAATATATTTATAATTATATTACTAATAGTAGTATATAATAATACTAATATTACAGAGTACAAAAGTACAAAAATAAAACTAATAATAGTATTATAATACTTTTAATTAATATATTTAGTATATTATTTGTACATATATTTATTCTATTATACTAAGTACATACTAAGTACTTAGTATAATTACAATGGCTTAATTATATAGCTACTATATATAAGTTATGATAACTATACTTGTATAGTTTATATAATATTATAACACTAACTATAGTTACTAGTTATATAACTGCAGTGTAAGTATTATATATAGTTACTATATAGCTATAGTAGTTATTAACTATAGTAGTTCTTAGTTATATAGCTACTACAGTATAAGTATTATATATAGTTACTATATACCTATATCTATTATAAGTTATGGTAACTATACAAGTTAATATAATTAATATAAATATAGATATAGTAGTTATTAGTTATATAGCTACTATAGTGTAAGTATTATATATATAGTTACTATATAGCAATAGCTATTATAAGTTATAATAACTATACAAGTTAATATAGTTAATACATATGTAGTAGCTATTACTTATATAGCTACTACAGTGTAAGTATTATATATACCTATTATATAGCTATATCTATTATAAGTTATGATAACTATACAAGTTAATATAATTAATATAAATATAGATATAGTAGTTATTAGTTATATAGCTACTATAGTGTAAGTATTATATATATAGTTACTATATAGCTATAACTATTATAAGTTATAATAACTATACAAGTTAATATAGTTAATATATATATAGTAGCTATTAGTTATATAGCTACTACAGTGTAAGTATTATATATAGTTACTATATACCTATATCTATTATAAGTTATGATAATTATACAAGTTAATATAATTAATATAAATATAGATATAGTAGTTATTAGTTATATAGCTACTATAGTGTAAGTATTATATATATAGTTACTATATAGCTATAACTATTATAAGTTATGATAACTATACAAGTTAATATAGTTAATATATATATAGTAGCTATTAGTTATATAGCTACTATAGTGTAAGTATTATATATAGTTACTATATAGCTATATCTATTATAAGTTATGATAACTATACAAGTTAATATAATTAATATAAATATAGATATATTAGTTATTAGTTAATATATATATAGTAGCTATTAGTTGTATAGCTACTACAGTGTAAGTATTATAAGTTATGATAACTATACAAGTTATCATAAGTATAGTTACTAGTTACTAATATAAGTTACTATAACTATACTTATTATATTTTATGTTAGAAGGTAGTAAATTATATAATATATAGTGCAAAACCAGAAGACCAAAAGTATATATATATATATATATATATATATTAATAAGTACTATATATTAATAGTTAGTATATAATATAAGTATTATATTAACTATTAGACTTGTAGTACATTATATATTATCAATTATAATATAAAATAGTTGCTATAATATATAGTTATTATATACTATATATTATTAAAATATTTTGTGATTGGTTCGAACCCAATAACATTCCGTTCGAACGGTTTTATCTCGTGGAATGTGTTTGGAGGGAAACTTCGCGCCAAATACTCTGAATGTTTGTTTATTCGAACGTGAAAATTCATCATTCGAATGTTGTCGACCAGTGTTACGAAAATATCCTTTGAGCTTGTCTACATTTGAAGAATATGCCAACGAATATTCTGATTTGTTAGTTCGAACAACAAAATTACACATTCGAACGTGAAATAAATTGCGGCAGATTTGGCGCCTATTCAAAAGTTTCTTGTTCGAATGCATAAATGTCCAGTTCGAACGAGACTTCACATATTCAAATACCTCAACCTCCAGTTCATTTTCACAGTTGATAAAAATTTATTTGGAGGTAGCGATTTTGTGTGTGTGAGAGAGTGTTGTGGAGAGAGAGAGAGGAACAGACTTAGTGAGAGAAGGGATTCTTGAGAGAGAGAGAGGAGAGGTTTATAAAAGGTATTATTTTTTTTTGTTCTATGTTTTTTTGTATTTTGAGTTTCATTAATTTTAGTTTATTGCACATGATTTAGATTTTCTCATAATGTGTTTATGCTTATGTAGGTATTATGGATTGATACTTTTGTTTGGATTGCTTAAATTCGAGGTAATATTTATAATTTTTAGATTTTTGATAATTTATAGTTTTTAATTAATTATGTTAAGATTTTTGGTATATTTATGTTTGTGCAATCTCATTTAAAATGAGCACTCTGCCAATATACATCTTATGAGAATGTAATTGTGAAAATTGTGTTTTGTGGCAAATGTTTTGTCTCTGTTTCGTATCTGGAATCTGGGTTAGTCCCGTTCAAACGCTATAATGTTAATTCGAACGGGACCCTGTACGATAAGAATCTTGTTCGAACAACATCCTAGTAATTGCTTAAATTATAATATAATATAATTATATAATATAGTAATTGCATAAAAAATAATATAATATAATTATAAAATATACTTATAATATATTTAATTAAAATAGAAACTTAAAATATAGATATAACATAGCAATTGTTAATAGTTAAATTAATGTTTAATACTTATAAAAAATTTAATTATAAAATTAATATAATTAAAAATAATTACAAAATATTATGCACTAAAATTAAAATAGAAACTTAAAATATGGATATAACATAGCAATTGTTAATAGTTAAATTGATGTTTAATACATATAAAAAATTTAATTATAAAATAAAAATAATTAAATAAAATAACAAAATATTAGGCACTAAAATTAAATTAGAAACTTAAAATATAGATATAACATAGTTACAAATTGTTAATAGTTAAATTAATGTTTAATACTTATAAAAAACTTAATTATAAAATAAAAATAATTAAATAAAATAATTAAATATTATGCACTAAAATTGAATTAGAAACTTAAAATATAAATATAACATAGTTACTAATTGTTAATAGTTAAATTAATGTGATTTGGAATGTGTTTTTATTGTATAATTGTATTAGGAGTTGGATAGTTTTGAATTTTAGGGTTATTTTTATATGTACATAAACCTTAGACCCGTTCTAGAGCTGTGGCCAAATATTCTCTTAAAGAATGTTTGGGTACAACTCTTGAATTGTCGAAAGTGGGCAGTTTGAGATTCTATCATCTATATGGCAGATATATTCAGTTTAAACTCTTGTGTTAGTCAATTAAAATTTTGGTTCAGCGATTTCTTCCATTCTTCGAGTATGTGGTCTGTAAGTTTTTCGGCCCATTAATAGGGTTGACGATTTATCATGACTAGCATACTTGGAGAATTGTAGGAAAATGCTGCCGAAATTTGTACTAACATTAGAGTTTAGGACTGAGTATATATGCGATATAGATGATAGTCTCTCGAATGGGATAGGATCAACTACCTTATAAAAGGTGGATGTTTTTTAATAGTGTTTATCCCATGAATTAGGTGTTTCTTGATAGACATCCTACAAGTAACGGAAATACAATGGATAAAAGTTGGATGCTACTGGAAGATAGACTTGGGCGAGACTATAAGGAGTATGCACAAGGGGTGAAGTTTTTTTATAGAGTTTGTTCGCATAAGTGTTGACAGTCGAGGATTTATAAGATGTCCGTGAAAGAAGTGCAAAAATCTTAGTTTTTATAATTTGGTGGTAGTGGAGGATCATTTATTTGTAAATGGAATTGATCCTAAATACTCACCTTTGGTCTTACATGGCGAACCATTTCCAAAGGAGTTAGATTTAGCAGTCAGACCAATCAAATGGAGGATTTGAGGAGGGTAACGACATCGACATAGGCGACATTAATGTGGATGATCCTGATGACAGTGATGATAATGAAGAGGATATGACTGAGATGTTAGGCGATCTGGGGACATGAATATTTGGGATGAGAGATGGAGAAGGGAAATCAGCACAATCATTTGAGGGAAATGATAATTTTGCAAGATTGTAGGAGGATGCACAAAGAGAGTTGTACGAGGGGTGCACTCGTCATAGCAAGTAGTCTTTCACGGTGAGGTTGCTTCATATTAAGTCTATTTGTCGTATTTCTGCCAAGGCCATCGACGTGTTGCTAAAATTATTTAAAGTGGCTCTTCCTCATGATAATGTAGTACCCCATAATTTTTATGAAGCGAAGCAATTGAAGTGAGGGCTAGGTTTTGATTATAATATCATCCACGCTTGTAAAAATGATTGTGTTCTCTATTGGCAGCAATATACAGAATTTGACTCATGCCCAGTGTGTTATAAGTCAAGATGGACATCCGATAAACGTAATGTACCACAAAAAGTGTTAAAATATTTTCCGTTGATTTCTCGACTTCAAAGATTATTTACATCCCGGTTGACTGCCAAATATATGTCTTGGCATCACACAAAAAGAGTAAAAAATGAAAACCTCCCTCACATCCTGCAGATTCCTTACAATGGAAGAAATTTGATATCGAGTATCCATGGTTTGCTGAAGAACCTCGCAATGTACGTCTTGGTTTAGCAACGGATGGTTTTAATCCATTTGGCAACATGAGCACTTCTCATAGTACTTGGCCTGTCATATTAATGCCCTATAACTTGCCACCTTGGAAGTGTATGAAGGATCCATATTTTATGATGACTCTAATGATACTAGGGCCAAGGTCACCAGGGAATGAATTAGATGTATATCTTCAACCACTGATTGCAGAGTTGAAAGAGTTGTGGGATCAGGGTGTCAGTACATATGATGCATGCTGCAGTAATGTAGACAATAAATGATTTTCCAGCATATTGAAATCTGTCTGGGTGGAGCACAAAAGGTAAAATGGCTTGTTCTGTTTGCAATAAAGATACACAGCCTCAGTGGTTGAGTCATGGTAGGAAATTATGTTTTATAGGACATCATCATTATTTACCACATGATCATAGATGGCATTCAAATGGAACGATGTTTGATGGAAGGGTTGAGCGCAAGGCATCACCGCCAGAGTTGTCTGGGAATGATATTATCGCACAATTTGGGGATGTTTTAGAAAATATATTTGGGAAAGATACAATGGTTCAAAAGAGAAAACGACAAGCAGTGGAGTTGAATTGGACAAAAAAAAGTATTTTATTTGAATTGCCATACTGGTATACCTTGACATTGCGTCATAATTTAGATGTTATGCACATCGAGAAAAATATATGTGAGAATATATTGGGCACTCTGATGTCAATAGAAGGGAAGACAAAAGATACAGCTAACTCTCATAAAGACTTAAAGGAGCTGGGGATAAGACTGGAGTTGCATTTGCAAGAAAATGAGTCGTCAGCTTATATGCCCATCGGATGATATAGACTTTCAAATGATGAGAGAAAGAAATTTTGTGATTGGTTTATGAAAATCAAATTACCCGATAGCTATGCTTCAAACATGACAAGATGTGTTCGAACACATGATTGGAAGATAACTGGTCTTAAAAGTCACGATTGTCATGTATTTCTGCAGCATCTATTGCTGGTTGGTGTGCATGGAATGCTTACTCGAGATATTTGTACAACTCTCACAGAATTAGGGGGATTTTTCAAAGATATTTGTAGTAGAACGTTGAAAGTTGATGCATTGTTAAAAATGGAAGCTAACATTGCAGTAATATTGTGCAAATTGGAGAGTTTGTACCCGCCTTCATTCTTTGATGTAAGGGTTGATTTGGCTGTGCACCTACCTCATGAGGCTTTAGTCGCTGGCCCGGTTCATTATAAATGGATGTATCCTATTGAACGGTTTTTGGAAAAACTTAAGCGATCTGTGGGAAATAAAGCTCATCCAAAAGGTTCGATTGTAGAGTCATATATTGATAATGAGTAGCATACCTTTTGATCCATGTATTTTCGTGGGGCTGATACTAGATTTACAAGACCAGACCAAAATTATGAAGGTGGGCGAGAGATGGGAGTCTCATCGACATTTACGGTATTTTCCCAGACCGTGCGTTTCATAGGCGCACAAGGGGGCTACGATCTATGTGAGCGAGAGTTTGAAAGAGCTTGATTGTAACGCCCTTGACCCGAGGGTCCGGAGAGTTAACTCATGTCACTTAAAAATCATTTTCCTTCCACATAGTACATATTCTAATCTTTCTCAATCGCACAAAATACTCATATATTTACATCAATTACTCCAGAATAACTATTCTAGGACGATACAAAATTTAATATAAACATCAATCTCCCAACAAATCACATCATCAGAGCACAAAAAGCTTACTGAATGAAAATCCTCAATACCCATATAAACCTTCAATACTTAAACCATCATTCTTAACTCTTCTCACCTATGCTCCATATCCTTGATTCTCAACTGAAACATTCAAATCATCTGAAAAATATTGTGGAGATAAGGGGTGAGTTATCAACAACTCAGTAAGCAGGGAACATATACTAGCATGTAAACATGAGCCTTTTCAGAAAGTTCAATATGCAGAAACAAAACATTTTATTTTTATATGCAGATCTCAGAAAACGTGTTATCAGAAAATCAGAGCGACTTTTCCAAGCATTTCATACTCAAGTCAACAATTCATATTTGAGGATCCATTTCATATTCAAAAACGCTTTGGCATAACATAACTGAACATATTCATCTTATCATATCACATCATATACCATGTTTATCCCCGGTGGCCAAACCAGGCAGTATCATTTGGTAAACTTCCCCTTTTTCAATCTCGGAGCCCCGAGTGTGCACACAGGAAAGAACACGTAAAAAGACCACTTTGTTTCCAAAGTGGGTGCACTCATATCATATCATGGTGGTACCAACCATATCACGTGAACAGTATCATTATATCAGAACCATATTCAGAACAGATAAGTATGCCAAAGTTTTATCATATCCATATCATATCACAACACGTGCGAAACATATTCATATCATTTCTATTTGATCAAAAGCAGATCCAAATCATTTCATATCACATGCATAAAAATTTCAATGATATCATATTCGCTCTTTTGTATATTTCAGAAACATGTCAAATATTGCTCATGTCTACACATTTCATGTCAAACATTTCTTTTCTCTTTCATACGTATCTCATGAGGGAATGCAAAACATATACTGAGATTGTTTTTCACTTTTTCTTTTTCTTTTTAAAACAACATGCACATTTTTACAAACCAACCTCAGTTCATTTCTTTTTATGCAAATCCAGCATAGGAACCCCGCTTACCTGGACGACTTAACTTTTCCAAAAATTTCCTCAAAAATGTCGAGTCGACTATAAATCATCACCTATAAAAATAATCACGTAATTTCTGTAAGTTTCCAATAGATCACATATGTCGATATTTAATCCTACACTTCTTAAATAACCTATTTTAAATTTCTCAAAACTTAAAACCTTCACAATCCCAAAATATATCATTACTTCATAAAATCACCAATATCCACCACAACCCACGTCATACACAAAACACTAATATTTAAACCCGAACAGCCAACAAATCTCATAGTCTAAACCAATCATACTAACAACTCCAGCACCCAAACCAATCAACCCCGTTACTCCTCGGACTCAGTCCGGCAAAACCAATCAGCAATTAAATACAGTGTAATGTGCTAGTGTAAAAATACATTAAATTCATGAGAATTCTTTGGAAAATACTTACATTGCTATATAATAATTTCTTGAGGATCACGGAGGCGCAAGAAGTGGAAAAATAGCTGCAGAACAGTGCAAAATACACTGTGGCCGTGGGTCACAGATACCCACTTTTCAACGGGTGCAAACGAAGACCAGAGATTAATAGGGTAGGGCCTAGGGATGTCGGTGAAGCTAGTGGTGGTGATGGTTGGCCGTGGGTGGCGGCGCAAAGGGTGGTTTAAGGTCAAAAATACCCAAAACGGAAATGGAGTTGGATGTGCTTCACCGGTGACGGATCGGAGGTGGGGTTGGGTTCAATGGGTTGCTTGGAGGTCGAGGATGAAGTGGTGAAGAAATGGCGGCCAATGGTGGTGCGACGGCGGCGCTGGAGTAAGGAGAAGGCCACGGCTTCGTGTGGCGCGTGGAGGCTAACGGTGGCGCCGGAGGAGCTGAAACTGGAGGGAGGTGGTCGCCGGCGGCAGGGGAGTCGAGTGGGGTGGGCGGTGTCGCGCACGGCGGCGCGACGGCGGTGGGCTGGGTGAGGAACGGCTGCACGGCGAGAGAGAGAGAGAGAGAGAGAGAGAGAGAGAGAGAAGAACTCGCGCGGGGAGGAAGACCAGGAGGAGGAAAAGAAAAAAAAAGAAAAAAAAAGAAAAGAAAAAGAAAAGGAAAAGAAAAATAGAGGGAAAAGAAATGAGGTCCAATCCTCACATCTTGGGTCATAAAAATGATCCAACGGAAACGATTTTAAAACTGCAAGTGAAATAAAATAATTCAAACACAGTGATTAAATTGAAAATAAATAATTAAACCCAACAATAAGTTAATTTAATTCGAGAAGAAATTTAAACACATAACAATAATTAATTTAAAGAAAGCACTTCAAAAAAATAATTTTCGTAAACTAAAAATCATAAAAATAGTCTAATTAAAAATCCAATAATTTTAAAACAAGAGAATAAATTCTGAATCAATAAAAATAATTCATTCATTAAAATACACTAAAATACGGGGTGTTACATTGATGGTATGTCTTGAATAACTACGTAGAGATTGATCACTACTTGAGGTTAGTGATGATCATCTAAATCAATATTATCTTTAAGTTTATGTATAATAATATAGTATAATTTCATACAAATTAAATATTCACATTCACATGCACAGTGAACATATACAACTACTTCGCTCGAATGGTGTAAGTGACGTAGAAAAGACGCACGAAGAGGAATTTGCTTCGTGGTTTGAACATACTGTATTACTGTTAAGCCCCATGTTATAATACGAATTTCATACCACTAAATTCTACGTTTTTCTATATAATAATATTTATTGATATAGGTTGTATTGAAATATGGTGAAAATTCAGAAGAAATCTCACTAGAACTGTATGCTCTAGCATGTGGTCCATCCAGGCGGGCCATCCAGTACTCAGGATGTTTGGTGCGTGGATATAGATTTCACACAAATGATAGCAAAACGATATAGGAAAACTCAAAATTGTGGAGTCGTAGTCGAAGGCAGCCATGGGGATGATAACATTGACTTCTACGGAATTGTGGAATATATCATAGTGTTAAAGTACGTGGGGGGATATATGGTTTGGTTGTTTAAATGTAATTGGTGGGATGTTCCAAATCCTAGGTTGGGAGTGCGTAACGATGATTATTTTTTTAGTGTCAATACATCTCGCACATGGTATGAGGACGATCCTTTCATTCTCGCTTGCCAAGCGCATCAAATTTTTTATTTAGATGATCCGGAGTACAGAAATCCTTGGCGGGTAGAGGAGAAGTTTGCACCAAGAAATGTATATGATTACATTCCAGAGGTAGACGAACCACATGAAGAAATTGATAGTCCAGCAAATGAAGAAGCATATCAAGAAAATGAAGTAGGCATCAATCTATTTGTTGATCTAAGCCAATATGATATGGTCCCATTGCATAGAGAAGGTTGAACCATTGCGTAGAGAAGATGTTCAACCCGAAGTAATTGAGGGTGAAATATCGGAAGAAGAAAAATCAAAAGAAGTGTCTAGTGAGGATGAGGGCGACTGGTCCAAAAAAACGGATAGTGAATGAATTTCAAACATGAATTTTTGTAAGTAATATTAACACATAAAAGTTATGATAACGTTTATTTGAATAATAATTTGTTACAATTTCAAATAGATATGCCTCTCAAACGCAAAGAAACACGTGTGCCATCCCCATCCATTACTAACTCCCCGTGTGGTTCACCTGTCATGAATAGTGAGCCAAAATCACCAGGTCCAGAACAAGGTATTTTATCAAATTAACATATTTATTCTCAATTTAAGTAATATATCAATAAAATAAATTAATTTAATTAAAAATTTATGCTTTAATTACTGTATATATAGCTGTTGTAAGCAAACGCCGAGGTAGAGGCACTACGAGGGGTGTCTGCATAGAGAAAGTAAAGAAAGTTGGTAAAATCAAGGTTGATATTCCTTATGATCACACCGGTGGCTCCAGAGATTTAGCAGCTTGGCTTGCTTCTTATGTTGGTACACTTACTCGCACGTATGCACCGATTGCTACATCCTCTTGGTCTAAAGTTCTCTAAGATGTGAAAGACCACATAAAAAACCGTTGTTTGGTAATAAGCTACATCTCAAGCAACTAAGTATATAACATGTTACTTTCAAGTTACTTTGTATTTATACTAATTGTTTATAATTTTTGAAAGGATGAGTTTGAGCTTAATTTTGGCCGAAGAGATGATCGATTAACGGTTGAGGAACTGATGTCAAATGCATTTCGGAGGTACAAAGGTCGATGCCAAGCACATTATAAGAAGTTCAGTACTACAATAGAGGCGCGCCAAAATCCATTCCAAGCAATTCCACCAAACGAATGGGAGAAAGTTTGTGATATGTTTGTAGATCCTGCTTATCAGGTAATATCGCTGCTATCTTGTTTTAATAGTATGTCACAGATGTATTAAACATATAGACTAATATTTTTTTTTTAGCAATGGAGTACTGTGAACAAAGCAAATAGATCAAATTTAAAGATAAATGATCATGCAGGTTCTAGATCTTTCCATCGTTTGTCTAACAAAATGGTAAGTTATTTTAGGACCCATAAAATATTAACATATAATACACCTCTTATGATTTAAGTCCTAATATAAATTTTTCTTCTGCAGAAAGAAGAAAGTCCCTCTGACTATGATTTGACCCAATTGTATGTTAAAATACATAAGAATCGTGATGGTGTTTGGGCCAGTCCCGAAGCAGAGACAAATTATGTAGTTTAAGTTTTTTTAATTCCATTGTCACATAATATTTTTGTTACTTATATTAGCTTTAATTTTTTTGTTTTTGTAGGATAAGATGATATCTCTTAAGGAAACTGTTGTGGATCCATCTGATGCATCATCTGTCAACGATGCTCAGATCCTTTCTCAAGTTCTTGGATCACGTTCAGGATATTTGAGGGGCTTAGGAAGTTGCGTAAAACCATCCTCATCGTCATCATTCTATTCTTGATCCAGATCGAATGACGACAAGACTAAGGAATTGGAGGAAGCAGCACTTGAGATAAAACGATTGAGGTCCAAGGAAAAAGAGTTGCTGGCCTGATTAGATCAAGCAGCGGATTTGGATGCGAGATTAGAAGAGAGGATGCAGTTGAATAACCAAAAAATGTTTGAACAATTCCAGTCAATGATGTCCCAAAACTCTATGCCACCACCATAGTCTTCAAATTTATCTTTCCTTTCATTGCATTTATATTATGATGTTCCAAAACATTTGAACAATTGATATTTGAATTACTAATTGTGTAATATTAGTATGATATTTTAATTAAATTCTTATCTGTATGATTAATACAGTTTGAATGGTAAATAACTAGTTCGAACGGTAAATTACCATTTGTAATTACATTCGAACCAAAACAAACCCATTTGAACAAAAACTAACCCATTCGAACGACAAAAGAGAAATACGGACGTTCGAACAATAAATTATTTGTTCGAAAAACAGTTATATGCAAAGTCCAGTTCGAACTGATATAATTTCTGAAAATAAAATTTATGTTCGAATAGACATAATTTTTGTTCGAACACAAGTCGTTTGAAAAATTTATTAGTTCGAACGCATAAAATCTGTTCAAACACTCCGTTCGTTCGAACATGATCAAATATGGACATTAGTTCGAATGAATATTTCATATTGTTCAAATGGAGATCTCGGTTCGGACGGAGTAATATTCTATTCGAACAATATATTGAGACGAAATCAGTTTGTCTAAAAAAAAATTATCCGTTCGAACGATTTCGACTGGATCTGCCCAATTTCATCTCTAAAAATGATTTTTTGAGACGAAATTTGATTTTTGTCTCCAAAAAATTTTTGAGACGGTCTTTCCGAGAAAATTTGAGATGAAATTTTTTTCATCTCCAAATATAATTTGGGACGAAAATTGTGTTTTTTGAGACAAAATTTTTTGTCTCAAAAAACACAATCTCTAGTATTGTGAGTGTATTAGCTAGTAACTAATTAATTAATTTGGAGGTTGGCAGTGTCGATCATGCTGACTTGGTATAGTTCGAGCTAGAGATAAATTTCTTGAGTGTAATTAATGCAGGCATTTATATCTTTTGACAAGTGATTGACTAATGCATTGTGGCCATGGCAATTGCCAGGTATTAATTTTGGATAGTTTTTTTTAATTATTGAAAAGAAAAATTTAGAGAAAATAAAAGGTTCTCTATCTCACGAAAATCATTTATGTTTCCAATTCGTACCGTTTCATTAAACGGATACCTTATATGTCAGTACTGGTGCACGGTTTGGTGCGCGAACTCACGTGCAAGGAAATTTTTCCTTAATTTTGATAGCCACTTTAATTAGAAATCACATGTAAATTACAATGTCGTCTCTATGCATGCATGCAGACTTGGGCACTACAACAGAATTTTGACTTTTGTGACAGATGAAACCATCACCAAAAATAAGCAAACCGTCACAAAAAGTTTTTGTGACGGTTTGAGACCGTCACCACAACCGTCACCTAAAAGGCGTCACATAATGTTTTTTGTGATGGGTTACCGTTCAACCCTATTGTGGAGATTTACATTTTTTTAATGAGTTGGACATTAAAATGTATGATAATCGATTCAATGTGCGTGAACTTGTTTCCCTAGGGGAACTATGTGGAGAACCTAGCAACAATATCAGAAAGTTAGAATCTTGGAATAATAGATTCGACAAAATAATTAAGGATTCAAATATGCATGGAAATGTGATGGATAAGTATCTTAAGACTTTGTTTTAGAGGCGGTAAATTTCGAGAATGAAATTTTTTAAGGGGAGGGGTGTAACACCCGAGCCTAATCTTAACCAAGTCCCATAAAGAAGCTCATTAGTTAAAAAAATCACATCGTTCATTTTATAAGTGGATTTTATTTTTATTTTTATTTTTATTTTTCCTCCCTCTCTTCTCTCCCCACCTGAAACAGTTTCCTTTCCCTCTTCTTTTCATCAACAATTTTCTGTTCTGTTACCCACGTCCTTATTTCTCTAAACAATTACTCTCCCTATCTCTATCTCTGATAACAAAATTAGTCTTGTTGCCCCTCAAGTATCCATAGCCAACCGCCACCCACCAAGGTAGCACACACCATTCAACAACCACGCCCCCTCGACACTGCGTGCTCCTCCCTCCACCGCAAACAACCTCCCCGCACAGACATCTGCATGAGCCCTCTGTCCGTCTACCATACAACGCCGGTCGCCACCACCCCTTGTTCCGCTTGAGCCCTCTCACCGTGATGCACTGTGGTTGCATCGCACCAACGCACGTCAAGACAAGCCCTCAGAAACCTCCTCCACATTCAGAGCATCAAAAAGCAACCCATGTTCAAGCTTCAACCACCCTGAAACATGGCACTCTCTCCTCCACACCAACCCCAAAATTGCAAGCCTGCTCACACACACACACACACACAAAAACACACACACACACACAAATATATTGTCCCTCCATTGCACATCTGCCGACTCCCATCCTCCCTGTCTGGCAACCACAACCTTGCATGCTCCACCATAGTCGTGCTCTACATCCCATCATCCAGAGAAAAATAAAAAACCCAACTTGGAAAAGCCCCATCGTGCACCACTAGCCCACGCTGCGACACCATGAGCCAACAAAAGCAAGCATTTGTTTTTACTCCCAAAAAATAGAGCAACCACTGCATCATTAAACCACCCCATAAGGCGCTACCCCACGCCGAAATCACCACAGTCAGCTCTCTCTTTCTCTCTATCTGTCTGTCTGTCTCTGTCTCTGTCTCTCTCTCTCTCTCTCGGTTGCAACTCATCCTCTCCTGCACGCCACAGCAGTCATGGATGACCACTTGCGATCAAGCCACTGCACCATGCACGAACTAGTGGAAACCGCCGCCAGGAACTTCCTGTCACCCAGTGCCGATTCGGTAAGTCCACAGCCAACCCTCCCCACTGAAGGTCCTTTGTATCTTTCCCTCACGTTAGTTCTCTCTCTCTCTCTCTCTCTCTCTCTCTCAGTGTCGTGCTGTCGTGCCGACCACCTTCGACCTCTGCCCACCTCTCTACCCATCTCGCCTCTCCTCCTCTCTCAGTGAGTATGGACTCTCCTCTGTCCCACATTTTGGTCTGAAGTTTTTATAATCTCATATTTCCTTTTTGTTTCTATGCCTTTCCCAAAGAGCCATGCATGTATATGATTTATTTCCTAAAATGCCCTGGTCATTAGGATGGTTCCATATTGGGCATGATTTTTATATGAAACTTGTTTTGTGTGGGCTTTGTTTGAGGTATAAGAAATTATATAGAAAATACTTTGGATTCAAATTAAATTATTAAGTATTTTACAACTAATTCCAGTAGTAAATAATAAGATTTTAATTTTGTTTTAAATACTTTAAAATTCATCTAAGTCTATCTTACTAAATGAGTTTCCGCTGTTTTCGGTATTTGAATTTGATATAAGTATTTTATTAACTTGTAAATTGTAAGTGTAGATAGACTATTATAGAATTTAAATAATATTAGTATCTATTAATTTTGGTAGATAAAAAAATAATTATTAAAGTTATTTCCATTTTATGTATCCAATTAAAATGATAATTGTTAGCATGCCTTTTTAGAATTTTAGTAACGTTTAGTACTTTGTATAGGTGGTGATTGATATTCATTCGACACGGTTGTGAGAAAATTCTAAAAGGTTAAAAAGCTCAGGTAAGTGGGATTCCTATACTATACTTTGCATAAAAAGAAAATGAACTGAGTTTGATTTATCGAAATGTGCATGATATGTTTTGAAAAGAAATATGAAAACAACATCAGTTATGTGTTCTGTATTACTCATTAAATTTGTATAAAGAGAAAATAGTTTCTGGCATGACTAGTGTAGACATGAGCAATATTTTGACATGTTATTTTTTAAATGTGCAAAAGAGTGAATATGAAATATGAAAATTTTGTACATGTTATATGAAAATGTTTTGAATATGTTTTGAATATGTTAAAATGATATGAATATGTTCAGCACTCTGTTTGATATGATATGCATTTGAAAAACCTTTGGCATGACTTTATGATTCTGTTATGATTCTAATTCTGGTTCCGATATGATGATTCTGATTCTGTGATTTGGTTGGTACCAACATCTCTGATATGAGTACACTCACTTTGAGAACAAAGTTATTTTTCTACGTGTTTTTTTCTATTTGCACACTCGGGACTCCGAGAATGAATAAGGGAAAGTTTCACATTCTGATACTGTCTGGCATGGGTAAGATTGTGTGAGCATAGTAGATTAAGTACAACGATGATACTTTGATTATTGGAGAGTTTATTTAGTAGTTTTGTTTTGCTCCATTGATTTGATATTCTGAATGGTTGATGTTTATTTTGGGGCTGGTGGTGTCTTACTTAAATTATATTGAAGTAGTTGGTTTAAAACAATCGAGCGTACACAAACATGATTTTCACTACAACAGATTGACACTTTTGTAATGACTTACTTTTCGTTGCTAATAATGCATCATTTGCAATGATTAAAATTATCTCTTTGCAAATGATTGGATTTCAAAAGAAAATTTTACGACGGCAAATTTTCGTTTGTATTAACCATAAACTAGACTGGGCAACAGTAAAAAGATTTTTCAATAATATTTTTTTTGAAATTCCAATGAAAATGCATGATTGTTGCAAATATTAAGAATATATATTCCCAACCACCGTAACATGGTTGCAAATAAGAATATATATTACCAACGATAGATTTTCCTCATAAATGGTTATTTATCAAGGCATTAGCAATGACACATTTTCACTGGGTTTATATTCATACTTTCATCACTCCTAATTCCACGCAAATAATAACACTACAAGAAATTTAACTTTTAAGGACGAAATTTGTTAGGGAAGAAATTTAACTTTTAGGGATGAAATTTAATCTCAAAAACTGGCTGAGTTTCTAAATTCATTCGAACAGATGAATAATCATTCGAATGAATATTTTGAGATGAATAAAATCGTTTAAAAAATGCACAGACGTTCGAACGGGATAAAATAGATTTGAACATGGAATTAATGTCTGTTTAAACATTATATAATTTTTCAAATAATAATCTTGGTGGGAAACCTGCTCTGCTAGGGTTCTAGTTCTCTTGTGCGATATGCCTACTGCCGGGCCCCCCCAGGCTCTTGGGTGTCATCCTTCCGTTGGTCCTTTGCCGACATGGTGGCCCCAACTCCACAACCTTTACCTCAAGTTGTGATTCCTTTGCAGTCGCCCCAAATTCTAGAAGTTTTCATCACTTTCACGAAAGAGGAGCTTGTGAGATCGACTTCTCCATTTGCTTTTTCCTTAGTTCTCAAGTTCCTACGCCAGCGCCCTTCCTTGGACATCATTCGATCAGTGATACGCACTAGATGGCGTTTAGAATCCCAACTAGTGGTTTCAGCTATGGCCAAGCCCAAATCGGTTTTCCTGCAATTTTCAAACGAAGTGGACTGTAAGAAAGCTTTTTGCAAGGAAACACTTCATGTTAATGGAGTCCCGTTCCATATGTTCCACTAGTCCTTGGATTACAATGATGTCAACGAATTTTCAGTGGTGCCGGTGTGGCTTTCGCTGCCAGACCTTCCCCCTAATTCTACCATGAATCCTTTCTTCAGAATATAACCATGCCAATTGGAAAGTTTGTTCGATGTGATAACTGCACTCGATGTGTAACTCGCACTGATGGAGCGCGAGTATGTATTGAAATGGATGCTGCAAAAAAACCGATTGAGTCATTATGGATTGGAGTCCCTCATCAACCTGGTAGTAGGCTTCAACAAGTGATCTATGAAAATCTTTCGACTTATTGTTGTCACTGCCAGGTGTAAGGTCATAACATTCAGAAATGTAAATGGGTGAAACAAAAGTGTGCACAACCTATGCCGGACACGATGGAGTCGAAGAGACAGAGAAAAAGCCTGATGGGCCTTCCCCTGCTTGTATTGAAACAGAGTCCCATCCGATGCTTCAAGACATTGTCGATGGTGAGAATCAACAAGTCTAGATCATTACTATAGAGGAGATTGAGGAAGATCCTGAATCAATTACTGCTGATATGATTTTTCAGAATGGTGATCTGAGTACTAATGGCCAAATGAATGCCTCCCCAAAAATTAATTCTAATGAAGCTTTGTGTGAGGCTAATATCGACACTGGAATGAAGTTTTCTGGAGACACAGTAGTGAGTATGCATCCACCGACTGATAACAATGGAATCCATGACATGGGGACTTTATTAATCAATAAGGAAGTACCTAAGATGATGAACGAGAACCAAAAGCTTGATGTGCAGCAGGTCTCTACAGGTTTGACAGCGTCTAAGAATGTTGATGAGGTAGATGTTGCTATCTCTGTTGATCATGTTTTGACGTCGGTCCCTGTTTCTTTTATGGAGATTTCTTGGAGATTTCTTCATTTGAAAGTAATAAGGCAAGGGGGGTTGTGGAAATTCTACCCGAGGCTGAGGGTGACTCTGTGCAACTAGTTGAAGACATCATTGTAGAGGGGTCTTGTTCTGGAGATGGGCTAGAGAATGATATCCATATATGTGCTAGCTTTGAAAATGATCTGGATGATAAAATGGAACACATAGCAAAAGGAAAAAATTATGCCTCTGATACTGAGAATCAAATCAAGGGTGGGAAAGTTACACAATTGAGGAGTTCTACCAAGTCCCGAAGCAAGCCTCCCAAATTTAATCAATGTTAAGCTCCATTTTGTATTGGAATTTAAGAGGTCTTGGAACCTCTAAGATGAGGCTTCATAAGTTGGTCAGTAAATTTAAACCTAGTATTATTGCTATTGCTGAGCCTTTCTTGTAGAATGTGGAGTCTTCAGCGGTCTCTCCATTTGTTGAATGGTGTTTCTAATGAAACTGAGAATGGAAAATTATGGGTTCTATGGAAGGAGGCCTCAAATGTTAAAGTTCTTCATCAAGGCTCTCAACACATTTCAGTGGAATATTCGAAAGCTGGGAAATTGATTTGCATTTCGTTTGTATATGCTCGATGTACGCATATAGATCGTACAGAACTACGGACTACTTTAGCAACTAATATTCCGAGCGGGTCTTCTTGGCTCATTTATGGGGATTTCAACATTATTCAGGTAAATTCTGAACGTCAAGGAGGTCGACATAGATCGCCTTTAGCTATGGAAGAGTTCAATTCTTTCATTGATTCGGTGGGATTATCATAAATGGGGTCCTCTGGCAATTCTCTTTCGTGGTGTAATGGTCATTCTGGCTTGCCACATAACTAGGCGCGATTAGACTGATCATTACTGAACTCGGCAGCTATTATGAATTTTCCTAGTGCGCACACGCAATATTTACCTCAAACCAACTCTGATCATGCTCCAATGATAATCTGGATGGAAAAGGTGATGGCTCGATATGGGTTCCCCTCTTTTAAATTCCAACAAATGTGGATTTCACATGAAACTTTTTTTGATTGTGTCAAAAAAGCTTGTGAAGATGATGATATTAATGATAAGAAGTTGTTTAGACTGGTTCGGAAGCTTAAAAAGACTAAGGGTTGTTTGAGTGCATGGAATAAAACATCCTTTGGGCGAACGAACCTTAACATCAATTTACTAGAGGCTCGTATTGAAAATCTAGAGGAAGCCTTACAGCATGGGTACTCAGAAGGTGATGAAAGTGATTTATTGATTTCTCAGTTGGAGTTAAATTTATGGCAACAAAGGGAATCCACTTGGTTAGCTCAACAATGCAAACAAAACTGGTTGTCGAATGGTGATACTAATATTCAGTTCTTTCGAGCCTTGAAGAGTCAGAATAACAGTATGGTGCATGAGATGTGTAACACCCGGACCTAGCGCCAAACCTTTTTTTTATATATATATTTGGGTTAAGTATATTAAAAGGTTAGTTGAAATTTTTTTTAGAACTATTTTATGGGCCCAAATTGGTTTTTAATGGTTATCAAAATTTTCTAATGGACATACCATTATAGTTAAATTTTTTAAATGGACTCTACCCGATCACCGCATGGCCCATGCCCCTTTTTATTAAACTGAGAGACCCAATAGAAGTGTGTTTTTTTTTTAAAAAAAAAAGAAAGAAAACTCCCCACCTTTACACGTCTCATCCCATCTGTCATGAGCCTGCACGTTTTCCCCTTCCCTTTTCTAGGGTTTTCATACCACCCATGTATATATATATATATATAAACTGATTGAATTATTTTTCTTTTCCATTTCCTCTTGTTTGTTTTCTTTCTATCCGGTGCGAACTTGTTTCTCTTACCCTGTGTTCAGGATCGGGTCAGAGTAGCTTAGTTGAATCTAGGTAAGTCCCTTGAGAAGCCTAGGGTGGCGTGTTGGGCAGTTAGTGGTTCAGTTGGGGTATCCTCTCAAACGGTATGTTCCCAGGAAAGAAAAATGATGTCCACCTCATAGATGGAGGACAAACAAAAGAGAATGTGGGGGAGGACTAGTTCCTCAGTTAGTTCCAGGTCGGCTGTGCCTACTGATATTGTTAATGAAGAAGATTGCTCTTTCGGAGAAGAGCTATCTCCTGCTCTGAGATCGTGGAAGATCCCAGAGATTGATCCAAATTCTCTTTATTCAACCACTTGGTTAAAAAAGACTTTTTTAAAATCTTTGAATGTTCGGACAGTCGAACAAACATATAGTATATCTGCATCCCATGAAAAATGTCATCTCTTTAAAGATCGTGACATTGAAAAATACATTCTTGAGGGATACAAGTATATACATATAGCGTCTGTTCAAGTTGCTGCTAAACCTCTAACAAGGTTAGGCATCAACGCCTCTGTTCTTTTTTGTTTACGAGATGGCCGATTCCTCAAATTTGAGGATAGCATTCTCGGAATGATTCAATCCTCCCTTTCGGAAGGACCTGTTCATTTTGATTGTTTTCCTAATTTAACTTTGGCTTTAACTGATGACCATATTTTAAAATGCTTGATTTTGAATATACTAACTTCAGGATATCAGATGCTTGAAGGAAGTAAATCTCTTGCTTTAATTTTCAGGGTTTATTATCGTCTTTTAAGAACGAATTTAGATCCTAAAGCTATTGTAAAACCTTCTGGAAAACATACTCTCCTGATCCAGAGTAGTTCTTCAGATGTTGATATAAATATTCCAAAAAGGATTTATTGGGAAGATATAACCCTTCCTAATGAATGGATTTTGGAAGATGAGATTCCAAAACCTCCAAGAAATATTGTCCCGGATGCTGGTGTTGACATCATCCAACAATATTTAAGTGGAACTGTTAAAATTTCTTTTAATAAACCTGAAGCCTTGAGTAAAAGAAGAAATTCTTTTGCTGGCTCCAGATCTAGTTTTATTGATACTGTTCAGAACAATCCAAGGGATGATTCTAAACTCAATCAATTCCTTGAAGATTCTGTACGAACAGTTCAACCTGTTAAACCTGCTTTGAAACTGAAAGGATTGTCCACATCCTCTCAAGTTACTTCTGCTTTTTATACTGCACAGGGTGCTGGATCTTCCAAAGATCAAAACGTAAATGACGAAGCAGACAAAGAAGATAACTCTTCTATGTCTCCAGCAGCTTCAGATATGCAAGCCCCTATTACACCTGCACCTATTCATCACAGTTTAAATGTCTTGAATAGACCTTTTGAAATTGATTTACCTTCTCTTTTAAAAGATTTTGCTGCACCAGAAAACAAGCAAAGGCGTAAAGCCAACCTTGCAAAGTTTTCTGATCCAGAGAAACAACGTGTTAAACGCAAATGGAAGGAAGAAATGAATAGGCTCCAAAGGCATATTTCTCTTCTTGATTTTTCTGAAAACACTTATGTTTCTAAAAATACTTTAAATGTTGTTAAGACTGATTTTGTCAAGGAAGATGGAAATACAGTGGTCCAGGCCACTCATCCTCCATTAGAGACTGTCTTAATTCCTTTTAAAGGTACTCATGTACCTGCTACTCCTTTTAAAGTTGCTCAAACCAGTTCAAAAGATCCAGAAAAGGACAAGATTCTAACAGAAGCAAAAGAGATTATTTTCCAAAATAATTTTACGAATCTTGCTCTTCATACGATCGGAGAACAACTTGATCGGATTGAAGAAAAGGTTGAAAAACCTGTATTCACTTCAAATCCAGTTTTTAAAAATGAATATCCTATAAATGTTTCTAAAGATCAAGCAAAGAAAAGAACTGAAAAACCCTTGATTATTTTACCAGAAGAACGGTCAAAAATAGATTTTCAAAATACACAGGCCAAAACTCTGGATAAAATAGATCAAATGCTTGCTAATCTAAAGAAAGACCAACCTTCAACCGTACTCTTAACAGTAATGGTAATGAAGTAGGTTTTACTGAGAATTCGGAAGAATCATCTAGCGATGAGTCTTCTGAAGATAAGGATATTGATTTAATTCAGAAGAATTTTCAAGATTTGGAGATTGCCAGATTTTCTTCAAAAGGACCCAAACCAATGAGTCTGACGAAGAATTGGTATTCCAGGCCTACTCCACCTGATATGCAATTTGAAGAAAAAGTTTTCCAAAACCAATCTTCTTATTCTGCTGACAAAGTTTACGAATGGAATATTGATGGTTTCTCTGAACAAGAGATCATTAATACCATGAGTAAAATGTCTATGGTTGCAAATGCTTATATCAACAATAACATTAGACAACCAGACATTGTGAAGATTTTAACTCAAGGTTTTACTGGTGTTTTGAGAAATTGGTGGGATAAGTACCTCACCAATGATACAAGGGAAACCATCCAACATGCGGTAAAACGCAAAGAAGATGGAACACCCATTTTTGATGAAGCTGTCGGGATGGCACATCCTGATGGTGTTAATACTTTGATTTATACTATTTTAAAACATTTTATTGGAACACCATCCGATATAACTAGTCGCATCAGTGACCAGTTGAATAATCTAAGATGTCATCAGATGTCTGATTATAGATGGTACCAAGATGTTTTTATTTCAAGAGTAATGCTTCGTGATGATAGCCAGAAGCCTTACTGGAAGGAGAAATTTATTGATGGATTACCTCGATTATTTGCTTATAAAGTCAAGAAAGAACTTACAGATGCCTCTGGGCTTCTTAACTACGAAAGCTACACCTATGGTGAGATTTTCAGTATTGTTAAGAAACTTGGTATTAGTATATGT
The DNA here is from genome assembly GCA_961763995.1 of Juglans cinerea. Taxonomy (NCBI): domain Eukaryota; kingdom Viridiplantae; phylum Streptophyta; class Magnoliopsida; order Fagales; family Juglandaceae; genus Juglans; species Juglans cinerea. Next base: position 25,152,409 of record CAUIVZ010000003.1, read on the forward strand.
CATGATCAAAAATGCTTCGAGAACAGATGAGAAATAGTAAGAAGGCCAAATACGAAATGGGCACATCCTGTGAACAATTCGGTTTTCCTAGTATTGCTCCATCTAGAAGAAAGCACAAAATTGTCAAACCTCATGGTGGTTTCAGGAGAAAGCCCCGTGATTAATTTTATAAAAAATCACATAAAAAACCCTTTTCCAAACCATTTTCCAGAAAAAAGGAATCAAAGGATATTTCTACAGGAAAATGTTTTTTATGTGGCAAGACTGGGCATTTTGCTGATAAATGTCCCAAGAAGGCCAAGACTTTTAAAAAGAAGATTAACCAGATGGATATCAATCACCATGATAAAGAAGGACTATTTCGACTCCTAGAAATAGAATCGTCTTCATCATCGGAGATGCTTGAGTACAGTTCTAGTGATTCAGAATATCACTCTGAAACTGCAACTCCTAATCCTTCTGATTTAAAACTAGGTTGCAATTGCAATTCTACTTGTTGTAAGCCTCCAGATAAAACAATTAATGTCTTATCTAAGGCCGAAGAACAAGAGAACCTCTTGTTAATCTTGATTTCACAAATTACTAATCCTGAGCTCAAAGAAGAATACCTTCTTAAGCTAAAGAAGATGATGGTTCGCCAAGATCCAGAAACTTCCAACCAAAGGATTAATTTTCAAGAAACCTTGGAAAGATTTCAAAAGAAAAAACCCAAGGATATTTCTGTTTCTGATTTACAATTTGAAATAAATTCTGTCAAAAAAGAAATTGCAGATCTCAAATCTGAAATAAATAACCTCAGATCTGAGAACGAAGTTTTAAGACAAGAATTTCTATTAATCAAGATTGACAAACAACTTGATCAAGATATTCCTTCTGACAATGGGCAGACTGAGGCTGGTTCCAGTCAACAGGATCTTCCTGCCGACAACCAGATTTGTTTAATTCGTCATACCATTCCTCCTAAATGGTTTACACGTGTTAATATTGTTGTTGCTCATGATTTTCAATTTTCTGTTGTTGCTATGATTGATTCCGGATCAGACTTGAATTGTATTCAAGAAGGACTCATTCCTAGTAAATATTTTGAAAAATCTACTGAAAGATTATTCTCGGCAAATGGCTCAAAGATGACCATTAATTATGAGCTCAATAATGCTCATGTTTGCCAGGATAATATTTGTTTTCGAATTCCCTCTGTTTTAGTAAAAAACATGTCTGACAAAGTAATTTTGGGAATTCCTTTTATCTCTTCTTTATATCCCTTCATGACTGAGAAAGACGGTATCACTACCGATCCTTTTGGTCAAAAGGTTAAATTTCATTTTGCTTCTCGTTTTGAGATTGATACGGATAAGAGCAAGAAATCTTTGTTTTTAGCAAAACAAAAACATTTGAATTTCCTCCAACAGGAGATCAAATACAGAAAGATTTCTGAACAATTATCCTCTTCTATTTTACTTTCAAAAATTGATGCTTTTAACAAACGTTTGATAACGGATGTTTGTTCTGATTTACCTAATGCTTTTTGGTATAGGAAGAAACACATAGTTTCTCTCCCATACATCAAAGGTTTTAATGAAACTAATATTCCAACAAAAGCCACCTCTGTTCAAATGAACAGGAAGACTTTGGAATATTGTAAAAAAGATATACAAGATCTTCTGAAAAAAGGCATTATCAGAGACAGCAAGTCCCCTTGGTCTTGTCCTGCATTTTATGTCCAGAAGAGTGCTGAACTAGAACGTGGAACCCCTCGTCTAGTTATCAATTACAAACCCTTGAATAAAGTCTTAGAGTGGATTAGGTACCCTATTCCCAATAAGAATGACTTAATTCATAGGTTAAGTGATGCAGTGGTCTTCTCCAAATTTGACCTAAAGTCTGGTTTTTGGCAAATCCAAATAGCCGAGTCAGATAGGTATAAGACTGCTTTTGTAACCCCTTTTGGTCATTTTGAGTGGAACGTGATGCCTTTCGGCCTTAAGAACACTCCCAGTGAATTTCAAAATATCATGAACGATATTTTCAATTCGTTCTCCCTTTGTACCATTGTCTATATAGACGATGTTCTTGTTTTTTCCAAATCTATTGATGAACATTGGAAACACTTGCAATCGTTCCTTGACATCATTAGATTCAATGGTCTTGTTGTTTCGGCAACAAAAATTAAATTGTTTCAAACCAAGATTAGATTCCTTGGTTATGACATCTCTGAAGGCAAAATCAGGCCCATCCAAAGAGCCATCGAATTTGCTGACAAGTTTCCTGATGTCATTTTGGATAAAAAACAATTGCAGAGGTTCTTAGGATCTCTCAATTATGTCTCTGATTTCTACAAGGATATGAGGAAACAATGTCGTCCTTTGTTCAAACGACTCCTTTCTAATCCTCCTCCTTGGACAGAAATCCATACAAATTTAGTAAGGAAAATCAAAGCACATGTCAAAACTCTTCCGTGCCTTGGTATCCCAACTTCTGATTCTTTCAAAATTGTTCAAACAGATGCCTCAGACATTGGTTATGGCGGCATTCTGTAACAATGTGTTTCACCAGGTTCTTCTGAACAAATTGTTCGTTTCCATTCTGGAACCTGGAACTCTGCACAAGAAAAATATAGTACTATTAAGAAAGAAATCTTAGCTATAGTACTATGTATTTCAAAATTTCAATCTGACCTTTTAAACCAAAAATTTTTGGTCAGGATTGACTGCATGAGTGCTAAATCTGTTTTAGAAAAAGATGTTAAAAACATTGCATCAAAACATATTTTCGCACGATGGCAAGCTATTTTAAGTGTTTTTGATTTTGATATTGAATACATCAAAGGCACGCAAAATTCCATCCCTGATTTTCTTACCCGTGAATTCTTGCAGAAACCCCATCATGGCCAGCAAGAAGAAAGGAAAAGAGAAAAAGGTTCATCCACCACCACCAATACCCAGTATAAAACTCATCAAGAATGAGTCTGGATCATCCACTGTTACAGGTGCTGTATCTACAGCACTTGATATTGCAAACAGGTTCCAGCCACTTGGCAAACCTGTTCAGCCACAGACTTTCTCGTCTGCGGTTACTACTACTTTTGACCCATATGCGAAAGCAATTGAGTCAAAAAACAAAAATGTTGTTACCTCTAAGTTTTTCCTCCAAAAAGGAAAATCTGAATATTTGAAAAAGAATTTTTCCTCCTATCTGTTTCATATCGAGCCCAATAGCACGATATATACAGATGTGTTCAAAATTTCTTCTTCTTATTTTCCTCCTCTTTTTCACTGGATTCCATAAGATTCCTCCAAGAATCTCCAATTTTATTCCAGTATTCTCATTCATACCAATTCCTTGGTGATCAAACCTATTTATGACAAGGTTGACACCAATAAACTGATTTTTCACAGTGCCTATATTCACCGAGTCATTACTCAGGCAGAATGGGGATCAAACCCATCTACCACCAAAAGACTCGCTTCTTCAGACACTGATTTCTCTTATTTTGATTATATTGATGCCTGGAAACGCTTCATGTTTTTCCAGACCCCAAATATGGACCACTCTTGGTTCATAAGATTTGACTCAAAATTCAAAGGAAGTTTTCCTTTATGGTTCCTTCAATGGTGGAATCAATATGGATTAATTCCCGAGAATCTTCCTGGTCAGCTTTTCCAAGCTTACCAACATTTTGCTAATATCGTTGGTCCAACTTTGGATCAACACTCCAAAAAATTTCATCAAACTTTGCACTTTTGTCAAAGATACCACCTCCCGTGGATCTTTAAATGGAATTATGAAAAGCAAGGTGATGTTATGACACGAGTTTATTTCACAAAATGGTGGGATAAATTCACCAATTCAGAAAAAATTGTTGATTTAATGATCAAGGACTTTCCAACTACTGCACCCAACCTGCAGAATAAAACAGAATTTCCAAAGATCATGGCTGGACCATCCAATGCTCCTGAATATCCTCTAATTCAGGCCCCTACTTCTCCAACAAAATCCGGGGGGGTAAAGGACAGTTCATCCTCAAAATCCTCTAAGTCTAAAAAGAAAACTGATATCTTTGATGGACTTAAAAAGAAGGATTTAATCAACATACTCAAAGAATCACTATCAAAGTCAAATAGCAAATCTGAAGATGAAGATTCAGACACTGCATCAGAGGCTTCATACAGCAATGTCTTCGGTAACTCTGGGTTCTACTCAGAAGAAGAATAATTGCTAAAGAACAGACAAAAGAAGACCCGCTGACAGGCTCCTTTTGTCCAGACCACTACTTGAGTTCAAAGAAGACCCACTGACCGGTCTCCTTTACAGATTTGTCGTTTTGTGCCGAAAGCAGCATCCGCCGCCAGACACAATGATGACACCCGTGGTTAAACAGTACTAACGCTGTTCACTCACGGACCCACTTTTTACCCGTGATTACACAGTAACTGACAGCTGTGCTCGCGGAACCTTTTGTAAACAGGAACTCCTTATTCTATAAAAGGGGAACCTCATTTCATTTTTAGGCAGAAGTTTCATTACCAAGCTCAGAGAACTTTGTAAGCCTCTGCCTTCTAAACCTTCTCTACAATCAAGAGCAAATACCGCTCTACCTTCTATCTTGTGCCATAAATTTTATAATAAAATTTATGATTATGAATATGTTTATTTTCATTTCTTTGTTTATCTTATTTTGCATCGCATCCATGCATATGGTCGGTTCTACCGCCTACCTTTAATTGTGCATACTTTCTTCATTTCAGTAGCGTTTCCTTCATTTCCGGTGTATTTCCTCTTGTTTGTTTTCTTTCTATCCGGTGCGAACTTGTTTCTCTTACCCTGTGTTCAGGATCGGGTCAGAGTAGCTTAGTTGAATCCAGGTAAGTCCCTTGAGAAGCCTAGGGTGGCGTGTTGGGCAGTTAGTGGTTCAGTTGGGGTATCCTCTCAAACGGTAAGTTCCCAGGAAAGAAAAATGATGTCCACCTCATAGATGGAGGACAAACAAAAGAGAATGTGGGGGAGGACTAGTTCCTCAGTTAGTTCCAGGTCGGCTGTGCCTACTGATATTGTTAATGAAGAAGATTGCTCTTTCGGAGAAGAGCTATCTCCTGCTCTGAGATCGTGGAAGATCCCAGAGATTGATCCAAATTCTCTTTATTCAACCACTTGGTTAAAAAAGACTTTTTTAAAATCTTTGAATGTTCGGACAGTCGAACAAACATATAGTATATCTGCATCCCATGAAAAATGTCATCTCTTTAAAGATCGTGACATTAAAAAATACATTCTTGAGGGATACAAGTATATACATATAGCGTCTGTTCAAGTTGCTGCTAAACCTCTAACAAGGTTAGGCATCAACGCCTCTGTTCTTTTTTGTTTACGAGATGGCCGATTCCTCAAATTTGAGGATAGCATTCTCGGAATGATTCAATCCTCCCTTTCGGAAGGACCTGTTCATTTTGATTGTTTTCCTAATTTAACTTTGGCTTTAACTGATGATCATATTTTAAAATGCTTAATTTTGAATATACTGACTTCAGGATATCAGATGCTTGAAGGAAGTAAACCTCTTGCTTTAATTTTCAGGGTTTATTATCGTCTTTTAAGAACGAATTTAGATCCTAAAGCTATTGTAAAACCTTCTGGAAAACATACTCTCCTGATCCAGAGTAGTTCTTCAGATGTTGATATAAATATTCCAAAAAGGATTTATTGGGAAGATATAACCCTTCCTAATGAATGGATTTTGGAAGATGAGATTCCAAAACCTCCAAGAAATATTGTCCCGGATGCTGGTGTTGACATCATCCAACAATATTTAAGTGGAACTGTTAAAATTTCTTTTAATAAACCTGAAGCCTTGAGTAAAAGAAGAAATTCTTTTGCTGGCTCCAGATCTAGTTTTATTGATACTGTTCAGAACAATCCAAGGGATGATTCTAAACTCAACCAATTCCTTGAAGATTCTGTACGAACAGTTCAACCTGTTAAACCTGCTTTGAAACTGAAAGGATTATCCACATCCTCTCAGGTTACTTCTGCTTTTTATACTGCACAGGGTGCTGGATCTTCCAAAGATCAAAACGTAAATGATGAAGCAGACAAAGAAGATAACTCTTCCATGTCTCCAACAGCTTCAGATATGCAAGCCCCTATTGCACCTGCACCTGTTCATCACAGTTTAAATGTTTTGAATAAACCTTTTGAAATTGATTTACCTTCTCTTTTAAAAGATTTTGCTGCACCAGAAAACAAGCAAAGGCGTAAAGCCTACCTTGCAAAGTTTTCTGATCCAGAGAAACAACGTGTTAAACGCAAATGGAAGGAAGAAATGAATAGGCTCCAAAGGCATATTTCTCTTCTTGATTTTGCTGAAAACACTTATGTTTCTAAAAATACTTTAAATGTTGTTAAAAATGATTTTGTCAAGGAAGATGGAAATACAGTGGTCCAGGCCACTCATCCTCCGTTAGAAACTGTTTTAATTCCTTTTAAAGGTACTCATGTACCTGCTACTCCTTTTAAAGTTGCTCAAACCAGTTCAAAAGATCCAGAAAAGGACAAGATTCTAACAGAAGCAAAAAAGATTATTTTTCAAAATAATTTTACGAATCTTGCTCTTCATACGATCGGAGAACAACTTGATCGGATTGAAGAAAAGGTTGAAAAACCTGTATTCACTTCAAATCCAGTTTTTAAAAATGAATATCCTATAAATGTTTCTAAAGATCAAGCAAAGAAAAGAACTGAAAAACCCTTGATTATTTTACCAGAAGAACGGTCTAAAATAGATTTTCAAAATACACAGGCCAAAACTCTGGATAAAATAGATCAAATGCTTGCTGATCTAAAGAAAGACCAACCTTCAACCAGTACTCTTAACAGTAATGGTAATGAAGTAGGTTTTACTGAGAATTCGGAAGAATCATCTAGCGATGAGTCTTCTGAAGATAAGGATATTGATTTAATTCAAAAGAATTTTCAAGATTTGGAGATTGCCAGATTTTCTTCAAAAGGACCCAAACCAATGAGTCTGACGAAGAATTGGTATTCCAGGCCTACTCCACCTGATATACAATTTGAAGAAAAAGTTTTTCAAAACCAATCTTCTTATTCTGCTGACAAAGTTTACGAATGGAATATTGATGGTTTCTCTGAGCAAGAGATCATTAATACCATGAGTAAGATGTCTATGGTTGCAAATGCTTATGTCAACAATAACATTAGACAGCCAGACATAGTCAAGATTTTAACCCAAGGTTTTACTGGTGTTTTGAGAAATTGGTGGGATAAGTACCTCACCAATGATACAAGGGAAACCATCCAACATGCGGTAAAACGCAAAGAAGATGGAACACCCATTTTTGATGAAGCTGTCCTGATGGCACATCCTGATGGTGTTAATACTTTGATTTATACTATTTTAAAACATTTTATTGGAACACCATCCGATATAACTAGTCGCATCAGTGACCAGTTGAATAATCTAAGATGTCATCAGATGTCTGATTATAGATGGTACCAAGATGTTTTTATTTCCAGAGTAATGCTTCGTGATGATAGCCAGAAGCCTTACTGGAAGGAGAAATTTATTGATGGATTACCTCGACTATTTGCTTATAAAGTCAAGGAAGAACTTACTGATGCCTCTGGGCTTCTTAACTACGAAAGCTACACCTATGGTGATATTTTCAGTATTGTTAAGAAACTTGGTATTAGTATGTGTCATGATCAAAAAATGCTTCGAGAACAGATGAGAAATAGTAAGAAGGCCAAATACAAAATGGGCACATTCTGTGAACAATTCGGTCTTCCTAGTATTGCTCCATCTAGAAGAAAGCACAAAATTGTCAAACCTCATGGTGGTTTCAGGAGAAAGCCCCGTGATGAATTTTATAGAAAATCTCATAAAAAACCCTTTTCCAAACCATTTTCCAGAAAAAAGGATTCAAAGGATGTTTCTACAGGAAAATGTTTTTTATGTGGCAAGACTGGGCACTTTGCTGATAAATGTCCCAAGAAGGCCAAGACTTTTAAAAAGAAGATTAACCAGATGGATATCAATCACCATGATAAAGAGGAACTATTTCGACTCCTAGAAATAGAATCGTCTTCATCATCGGAGATGCTTGAGTACAGTTCTAGTGATTCAGAATATCACTCTGAAACTGCAACTCCTAATCCTTCTGATTTAAAACTAGGTTGCAATTGCAATTCTACTTGTTGTAAGCCTCCAGATAAAACAATTAATGTCTTATCTAAGGCTGAAGAACAAGAGAACCTCTTGATAACCTTGATTTCACAAATTACTAATCCTGAGCTCAAAGAAGAATACATTCTTAAGCTAAAGAAGATGATGGTTCGTCAAGATCCAGAAACTTCCAACCAAAGGATAAATTTTCAAGAAACCTTGGAAAGATTTCAAAAGAAAAAACCCAAGGATATTTCTGTTTCTGATTTACAATTTGAAATAAATTCTGTCAAAAAAAAAATTGCAGATCTCAAATCTGAAATAAACAACCTCAGATCTGAGAACGAAGTTTTAAGACAAGAATTTTTATTAATCAAGATTGATAAACAACTTGATCAGGATATTCCTTCTGACAATGAGCAAACCGAGGCTGGTTCCAGTCAACAGGATCTTCCTGCCGACAACCAGATCTGTTTAATTCGTTATACCATTCCTCCTAAATGGTTTACACGTGTTAATATTATTGTTGCTCATGATTTTCAATTTTCTGTTGTTGCTATGATTGATTCCGGATCAGACTTGAATTGTATTCAAGAAGGACTCATTCCTAGTAAATATTTTGAAAAATCTACTGAAAGATTATTCTCGGCAAATGGCTCAAAGATGACCATTAATTATGAGCTCAATAATGCTCATGTTTGCCAGGATAATATTTGTTTTCGAATTCCCTCTGTTTTAGTCAAAAACATGTCTGACAAAGTAATTTTGGGAATTCCTTTTATCTCTTCTTTATATCCCTTCATGACTGAGAAAGACGGTATCACTACCGATCCTTTTGGTCAAAAGGTTAAATTTCATTTTGCTTCTCGTTTTGAGATTGATACGGATAAGAGCAAGAAATCTTTGTTTTTAGCAAAACAAAAACATTTGAATTTCCTCCAACAGGAGATCAAATACAGAAAGATTTCTGAACAATTATCCTCTTCTATTTTACTTTCAAAAATTGATGCTTTTAACAAACGTTTGATAACGGATGTTTGTTCTGATTTACCTAATGCTTTTTGGTATAGGAAGAAACACATAGTTTCTCTCCCATACATCAAAGGTTTTAATGAAACCAATATTCCAACAAAAGCCACCTCTGTTCAAATGAACAAGAAGACTTTGGAATATTGTAAAAAAGAGATACAAGATCTTCTGAAAAAAGGCATTATCAGAGACAGCAAGTCCCCTTGGTCTTGTCCTGCATTTTATGTCCAGAAGAGTGCTGAACTAGAACGTGGAACCCCTCGTCTAGTTATCAATTACAAACCCTTGAATAAAGTCTTAGAGTGGATTAGGTACCCTATTCCCAATAAGAATGACTTAATTCATAGGTTAAGTGATGCAGTGGTCTTCTCCAAATTTGACCTAAAGTCTGGCTTTTGGCAAATCCAAATAGCCGAGTCAGATAGGTATAAGACTGCTTTTGTAACCCCTTTTGGTCATTTTGAGTGGAACGTGATGCCTTTCGGCCTTAAGAACGCTCCCAGTGAATTTCAAAATATCATGAACGATATTTTCAATTCGTTCTCCCTTTTTACCATTGTCTATATAGACGATGTTCTTGTTTTTTCCAAATCTATTGATGAACATTGGAAACACTTGCAATCGTTCCTTGACATCATTAGATTCAATGGTCTTGTTGTTTCGGCAACAAAAATTAAATTGTTTCAAACCAAGATTAGATTCCTTGGTTATGACATCTCTGAAGGCAAAATCAGGCCCATCCAAAGAGCCATCGAATTTGCTGACAAATTTCCTGATGTCATTTTGGATAAAAAAAAATTGCAGAGGTTCTTAGGATCTCTCAATTATGTCTCTGATTTCTACAAGGATATGAGGAAACAATGTCGTCCTTTGTTCAAACGACTCCTTTCTAATCCTCCTCCTTGGACAGAAATCCATACAAACTTAGTAAGGAAAATCAAAGCACATGTCAAAACTCTTCCGTGCCTTGGTATCCCTACTTCTGATTCATTTAAAATTGTTCAAACAGATGCCTCAGACATTGGTTATGGTGGCATTCTGAAACAATGTGTTTCACCAGGTTCTTCTGAACAAATTGTTCGTTTCCATTCTGGAACCTGGAACTCTGCACAAGAAAAATATAGTACTATTAAAAAAGAAATCTTAGCTATAGTACTATGTATTTCAAAATTTCAATCTGACCTTTTAAACCAAAAATTTTTGGTCAGGATTGACTGCATGAGTGCTAAATTTGTTTTAGAAAAAGATGTTAAAAACATTGCATCAAAACACATTTTTGCACGATGGCAAGCTAATTTAAGTGTTTTTGATTTTGATATTGAATACATCAAAGGCACGCAAAATTCCATCCCTGATTTTCTTACCCGTGAATTCTTGCAGAAACCCCATCATGGCCAGCAAGAAGAAAGGAAAAGAGAAAAAGGTTCATCCACCACCACCAATACCCAGTATAAAACTCATCAAGAATGAGTCTGGATCATCCACTGTTACAGGTGCTGTATCTACAGCACTTGATATTGCAAACAGGTTCAAGCCACTTGGCAAACCTGTTCAGCCACAGACTTTCTCGTCTGCGGTTACTACTACTTTTGACCCATATGCGAAAGCAATTGAGTCAAAAAACAAAAATGTTGTTACCTCTCAGTTTTTCCTCCCAAAAGGAAAATCTAAAAATTTGAAAAAGAATTTTTCCTCCTATCTGTTTCATATCGAGCCCAATAGCACGATATATACAGATGTGTTCAAAATTTCTTCTTCTTATTTTCCTCCTCTTTTTCACTGGATTCCATAAGATTCCTCCAAGAATCTCCAATTTTATTCCAGTATTCTCATTCATACCAATTCCTTGGTGATCAAACCTATTTATGACAAGGTTGACACCAATAAACTGATTTTTCACAGTGCCTATATTCACCGAGTCATTACTCAGGCAGAATGGGGATCAAACCCATCTACCACCAAAAGACTCGCTTCTTCAGACACTGATTTCTCTTATTTTGATTATATTGATGCCTGGAAACGCTTCATGTTTTTCCAGACCCCAAATATGGACCACTCTTGGTTCATAAGATTTGACTCAAAATTCAAAGGAAGTTTTCCTTTATGGTTCCTTCAATGGTGGAATCAATATGGATTAATTTCCGAGAATCTTCCTGGTCAGCTTTTTCAAGCTTACCAACATTTTGCTAATATCGTTGGTCCAACTTTGGATCAACACTCCAAAAAATTCCATCAAACTTTGCACTTCTGTCAAAGATACCACCTCCTGTGGATCTTTAAATGGAATTATGAAAAGCAAGGTGATGTTATGACACGAGTTTATTTCACAAAATGGTGGGATAAATTCGCAAATTCAGAAAAAATTGTTGATTTAATGATCAAGGACTTTCCAACTACTGCACCCAACCTGCAGAATAAAACAGAATTTCCAAAGATCATGGCTGGACCATCCAATGCTCCTGAATATCCTCTAATTCAGGCCCCTACTTCTCCAACAAAATCTGGGGGGGTAAAGGAAAGTTCATCCACAAAATCTTCTAAGTCTAAAAAGAAAACTGATATCTTTGATGGACTTAAAAAGAAGGATTTAATCAACATACTCAAAAAATCACTATCAAAGTCTCATAGCAAATCTGAAGATGAAGATTCAGACACTGCATCAGAGGCTTCATACAGCAATATCTTCGGTAACTCTGGGTTCTGCTCAGAAGAAGAATAATTGTTAAAGAACAGACAAAAGAAGACCCACTGACAGGCTCCTTTTGTCCAGACCACTACTTGAGTTCAAAGAAGACCCACTGACCGGTCTCCTTTACAGATTTGTCGTTTTGTGCCGAAAGCAGCATCCGCCGCCAGACACAATGATGACACCCGTGGTTAAACAGTACTAACGCTGTTCACTCACGGACCCACTTTTTACCCGTGATTACACAGTAACTGACATCTGTGCTCACGAAACCTTTTGTAAACAGGAACTCCTTATTCTATAAAAGGGGAACCTCATTTCATTTTTAGGGAGAAGTTTCATTACCAAGCTCAGAGAACTTTGTAAGCCTCTGCCTTCTAAACCTTCTCTACAATCAAGAGCAAATACCGCTCTACCTTCTATCTTGTGCCATAAATTTAAAATTTATGATTATGAATATGTTTATTTTCATTTCTTTGTTTATCTTATTTTGCATCGCATCCATGCATATGGTCGGTTCTACCGCCTACCTTTAATTGTGCATACTTTCTTCATTTCAGTAGCGTTTCTCTTAATTTCCGCTGTATTGGTATCATATATATATATATATATATATATATACACATCTATCATCTCATGCATAGAGAAACTGCTGAAACATAGTTGCTGCTCTCTTCAGCCTTCTCCCCGTCGTTCCCTCCCAACACCTGCTAGCTCAGCCACACATGATGATTTCACGGAGTCATCTCTGCACCCTCGCATGACCATCCACCACCCCATGCACCACCGATGGGTAGCCACTGCCCAGGCCACGCGAACGTAAAGCCCTGCACCAGGAACAACCGTTGCCTCCATCCTCGTACGTTTGCATCAAGCTCCTTCACACCACCACCTCCACCTCACGGAAACCGCCTACCCAAGGCCTAGTGTACTACTTCGTAGCCCTCCCCCCACCGTGCGCCACCACCCTCTTCTCGAACTCAGCTCGTTGTCCCCTATTTTCCCACTCCCGAAACAGAGCAAGTTATTGCTCAAGCCGTCCACTGAGCTCCCTCTGTGCCCCTCGGTTTCCAGCCACGTTACACAACAGAAGCCACCGCATGTAGCTCCCGACCAATCGCTCGCCTCCTTGCTGTCCCATGGTGAGCTATCTCTCCCTTCCGCATCTCGTACTCTCTTCGTCTCTCATCTCTCTCCCTCTCTCTCTCTCTCTCTCTCTCATTGCGCCTCCGTCAGGACAGCCATCGCCCATCGCATCCACCCAACTCTGTCGCAACTCCCCTCGGTGAGTCTCCGTCGCGGGTCTCTCTTTCGCTAGTGAACAATCACAAACAAAAGTCTCTCTTGGCATTTTACGTAAAGCTTGATCTATGGGAGAAGACTTGTTTTATTTTATGATTTTACCTTTTTACCATTGAGTTATAAGCCAAAGCATAATTTTATTTTTTCTAGACGTGAATTGTACCATGAGCCTCAACGTTTTTCAAAAGATTTGCTATTATATTCTTTTAGATTGGGTCTAGTTTTGCTTTATATTGGTACAAAAAATGTATTTTTTTTACAGAAATATTTTAGAATTAATGTATAGGTGGGAAGGGTTAATTAATTGATATTGAGGTAATTTGGGAAGTGATTATATTTTAGGGTTGTAAGAGTTTTTATTATTTGTTTCTTTTAAGGAAAATTAAGTTTTGTAGTATTTCAGGTTTAAGTATTGATATACGCATTTTATTGGAAATTTATGGGAGTACGTGACTATCTTATAGGTGACGATTGATTTTTGTTCAGTATTGCTGTAGAGAAATTCCGTTAAGCTAAAAAGTCCAGGTAAGCGGGGTTCTTATGCTAGACTTTGCATAAAAAGAAAATGAAATGAGGTTGATTTTGAAAATACGCATGTTTGCTTTTAAAAGAAATCTAAAAACAACCTCAGATATGTGTTCTGCATATGCATGAAAATTCTATATAAGAATAATTTATTTTTTTGGCATGACTAGTGTAGACATGAGCTTATTTTTTGGTATTCTGTTATTGAACTGAGAAAAATGAGCGAATATGAAAATCTGATAAATTTTGCATGTGACGTGAAGATGTTCTGAATCTGTTTTGAAAAATGTGAAATGATCTGAATTTTAGTACTCTGTTTTGATATGATGTGGCATCTGAAAAAATTTGGCATGACTTTCTGATTTTGTTTTGACTCTGATTCTGATATGGTGATTCTGATTCTGTTTTGCTCTGATATGTGGCCCTGTCACGGGATATAATAGTGACCTCGGGCCCTGTCACGGGATATAATAGTGACATCTAGCCCTGTCACGAGATATAATAGTGACCTCTGGCCCTATCACGGGATATAATAGTGACCTCTAGCCCTGTCATGGGATACAATAGTGACCTCTGGCCCTGTCACGGTATATAATAGTGACTCTGGCCCTACTACGGGATATAATAGTGGATTTATGCTCTAAGTGCAATCGCTTTGATATTCATGGTGATTTATGTTCTGCTTGGCTTTCCGCAGAATGCACAACCCTACCACGGGGGTTAAACATAGCCTCTGTTATGATATGATGCTCTGATATGACATGATAAGATGAAGATGTTCAGTCACGTTGTGCCAAAGGAGTATTTGAATATGAAAATTTGGTTTCTGAATTTGAAATATCGCTCTGATTTTCTGATAATATGTATTTTTGAGATTTGCATATTGAAACTGAAATGTTTTATTTATGCATTCTGAACTCTGGGAAAATGCTCATATTTACATACTAGCATTTGTTCTCTGCTTACTGAGTTGTTGATAACTCATCCCTTATCTCCAAATATTTTTTAGATGGTTTTGAATAGTTTAGCCAAGGATCAGGATTATGGAGCATTGGTGAGATGATTATTTAAGCATAGTGGATTACTCATAGAAGATTTCTGAGAATTGTAAGATTTTATTAAGAGATTTTGTAGTATTCTGATGACTTTATATTTTGGAGTCTGTAAATATAATGATGAATTGTGAGTTTTAAGTTACAGGGAGTAACTCTTTGATCCATGCGGGACCGGGGCATTACAAGATGTCAATCCGGGATGGTCGTCTGCTTATTTCTCCTGAAGACATTCGTAATGAGGCTGTGAATTATTTCGCAGATTTTCTTGCTTTTAAACAAGGTGGTCAGCTCCCGCATTTGTCTCATTTGGTAAGCCCGATGTTCTTTGAAGCTGAGAATATTGATGTTTGTAAGCTCCCTTTGATCCAAGAAATAAAAGAGACTATTTTCTCTATCCCGGTTGATAGTAGTCCAGGTCTTCATGGATTTGGCTCGGGTTTTTTCCGTTCTTGCTAGGATATTGTTGGTAAAGATGTTGTTGATGCGTTTCAAGATTTCTTTAAAGGTACCTCTCTCCCAAGATAATATTCGGCTACGTCTTTGGTTCTTATTCCAAAGGTAGATTATCCAACAGGTTTTGATAAGTTTAGACCTATTAGTTTGTGCACCGTAATATATAAGGTTCGTTCCAAACTTCTGGTTAGACGTCTTTCGCATTTTCTCTCCAAGTTTATCGCTCCAGAGCAAGGTGCATTTATTCCTGGAAGAAGTATTTTTGATAACATAAGTTTGACTCAGGAAATGATTCATAGTATTAATAAGCCTCATCGGTGGGGCAATGTGGTTTTGAAAATTGATATTGCCAAGGCTTATGATAGCATCAACTGGGATTTTCTTTTACATTTTCTTAAACACTTGGGTTTCTTGGAAATGGCCTGTGGTCTTATAAATCAATGTGTTCGTTCTCCGTGGTTCTTTGTAGTGATGAATGAAGTTTCAAAAGGTTTTTTGCTAGCTAGGCGTGGTTTATGCCAAGGCGATCCGATCTTGCCATGTCTCTTTAATATGGTGGAGGAGATTCTTTCCCACATGATTAAGAAAGCCTTTTTGGATGGCAAGATATTGCCTTTCTATCACCCTCGAGGTATACCTATTGTCTCTCATCTCTTTTATGCTGATGACATTGTGATTTTTGCAAATGGGAATAAAGCATCTATGAAGTCGATCTCTGAGATTTTAGAGCTCTATGAAGATTGGTCGGGCCAAATAGTGAGTAAAGCTAAATCTTCTATTATTTTTTCCAAGAGGATATCTCTAGATAGGAGAAGATCTACTCTTAGTATTACGGGTTTTGTTGAGGGTACTTTACCGTTCAAGTATCTTGGCATTCCTATTATATCTGGAAGGCTTAAGGCTATTCATCTTGATGATCTAGTGAGCAGGATTCGACGTCGAGTAGGGGTTGGCAAAATAAGTTTTTGTCTAATGGGGATCGGCTATTACTTATTAAGCATATTCTTGCAAGTATTCCCAATCTCACTCTCTCTATTATTCATGCTCCTTCTTCAGTTCTAACCATGATTCAAAAATGTATGTCGAATTTCTTCTGGGGTGCTAGGGAGGGCAAACCAAAGAAACATTGGTGTTCTTAGTAGAATATTAGCAAGCCTTGTCAAGAGGGAGGGTTAGGTATAACAGAATCGCTTCTAAGTGGTCGGGCTGTAAAGTGCCCAAAAGCAGCCTACTATTCACTTGTTGCCACATAAGGAAATATACTGTAATTTGAATAGGCTCCATCACAGAGAATCAATAGGCATATGTGATTTCGTAGAGCCTTCTCTTCCGTCTCTTCACACTGCCCCAATCTTAGTCTAACGCCAAATCAATTTTCTAAATATGACTATACTACTTTGGCAAGCCATCCTCATCATTGTATAGAGCCCAAATCTGACCAAATCTGAAACATAAACCCAGACTGCCCAACCCCTCGAGAAACTGCTACCACCTTGTTCCCTTCCATAAAAAGCAACGCCTCCCCCACCTTGCAACACAACAACCCTGGATGGAAATAAACGTGCCGAGATCACCCTGCACGACCGAGACCGAAACCAAACCCACAGCCTAAACCTCAGCCCTACACCATCGAGACCAACCACTGCATTTGAGTGGTTCCCGTTTCACAGTCCGCCGCGAAACACCTCATCCTCACTACCAACAACCAGTGGTACCAGAACAAATCGGAAAACCACCTAGTTACTCCAGTCCACAGCCACCAGTTACACCTCTGCAGCCACTTCTCCACGTTTTCAACCCACACGGCAACCCAGTGATGGCAATAACCTTCATCCGTCTAACAATGCCACAAATGCTCTTCTAACAACCACCCGTCTAACAAGCATACCGAAACCGAGCACTTCCTCCTCCGCAGCACAACCCAGCCATTGTCGGTGCATCACCGCTATAAACGAATAGAAAAAGCCCCTGTTTTACTATACCCGAAATAGAGTAATACCCACCACATGAACCCGCCACCACCTACAACTTGAGCATCCAAGTTGTAGAATTCAGTTTCTAGAATTTCAATAGCTTTTATGGTGGAAGTAGGAGAACTACTATGATCATCTACAACATTACCAACACTACTGTCCCTAGGCCCCTTGACATTCGCTTGGCACATGGATGCATTTCCATCAGACTTCACCACGGGTCTCAACATGGACCATTGCGATGCATATTTCCAGCTTTCTCACTACCGATCAAAAATAAAAAAATCCAACTTCCTCGCATCGGCTTCAGCCCCCCCTACCTCAAACATGGACCATTGTGATGCATATGCCCAAACGTCACCTTTCCTGGGAAAGATAGCATATTCATTCCTCCTTCTGAAGGGGGCTAAGATTGCGAGGGGGTTGAGCTTTGTGGGGGTTAGGGGCTGCGTGGGGTTGAAATCGCGAAGGGATTATTATTTTCTGATGTAGTTCTGGTTTAAGATAGCTGTGGTGGAAGTAATAGGTGTCACTTAACTATTGATAGGCTATTATTTAGGTAGTATTAGCCCGACCGGTCCTAAGGGTTTCTCTAGGTATAAAGGACCTCAAAGAGGTTAAAAAATCTCTTTATATGAAGTTTGCTTGGAAACTCATTAAGGAGAACTCCTTATGGTCGAATTTATTTCAAGCCAAATACATAAAAGATAATCATATTTCTCTTGTCAATCAGGCGAAAGGAAGTATATTTTGGAAAAGTATTATGTCTTGCATGCCAGAGGTTCTAAAAAACTCCAAATGGAAACTAAAGGATGGTAATATTTCCTTTTGGAGGGACAATTGGCTTGAGGAGGGCCCGCTTTGTGAAATAGTTTCCATTTCTTATTGTCCGAAGCTTAGAGTGAAGGACTGTAGAGTGGAGTCTGGGTGGGATATCTCTTTGAGTCAAAGATTAATTGGGGAGAGACATTCGACTGCTATTCTCCATACACTTTGTAATGCTAAAGCAATGCAAGACAATTTAGTGTGGACAGGTAATTCTGATGGTAAATCTTCTACTCACAATGTATGGGACATTCTAAGAGTTCGATCTCCCAAGGTACAATGGATGCGCTGGGTTTGGAATTCATATTTTGCCTCATAATATTTCTATTATTGGTTGGAAGGCTTTCAGTTTTTCGTTAAGTGTTGATGATCGGTTGAGAAAGGTGGGCATTTCCATTGCCTCCAAGTGTGATTGTTGTTTTAATGGCAGCTACGAAGATCAAATCCATGTTTTGGCAGGCGGGGATTTTGCTCGAGAGATATGGAAGAAAGTTGTTGTGCTTGTTGGTTTGAATTATGTTCCTAGGCAAGATTGGCATAATACTATTTCCATGTGATTTTGTAAGGCTTCTAAGCGTTCTCAATTTGGCCAACTTTTGGGTTTTATTCCTATGATTATCACTTGGCGACTTTGGCTTAGAAGATGTAAATGCAGTATGGAAGGTCTCTTTAGCTCAATTAGTGCAGTTTGGCAAGAGATTTTATATTGGATCGAACAAGTGGGTGAAAAATTGAAAGCAGGTACATCCCCAATATCTCATGATGATGAGGTTATTTTACAGAGCCTCAAGATTCCTATTAAACCATCGAAAACAAAACCTATGCGCATTGTCAAATGGCATAAACCTATTCAAGATCGTGTGAAGCTAAATGTGGATGCCAGTTTGTTAGGCAATTCGGGCCGTTCGGGTGCTGGAGGGCTAATCAGAGATCATAGTGGGAAGTTGATTAGATGTTTTGCGGAACATATTGGCCTCGGATCAAGTAACTATGCCGAAGGGATAGGGCTCCTTTTTGGATTAAAGACTATGAAAAGCCTGAATCTAGTTGATGTTGATATTGAGCTTGATTCTATGATTGTTTTCCAGTGGGTGCTGAAATCTCATTCTGGTCTATGGTATTTTGAAGATTTTGGGGAAGAAATTCTTGAGATTCTTGGTACATTGAACTATTCTATTTCTCATGTGCATAGGCAAGGCAATGCTCCTGCGGATTTTTTGGCTCGGATGAGTTTAGACGATAATACTATTATATGGGAGGATTTCTCTTTACTTCCACATTTACTAAAAGGAATGTTGAAGACGGACAAAATGGGTCTTCCTCATGTTAGATTTGCTTAATTTTTTTTGTTGTTGTTTTTTTTTTATAATATTTTTTGTTGTTCTTGTTGGATTTTGGTTATAGAGTATAAGGTTGTTTTTGAAAATTGGGTTTTGGGTGTTCTTTTATTCCTATCTTGTAATCCCTCAAGTGTGTTGTTATAACTACGATTTTCCTCCACCATAAGTGAGGGTTTATGAATAAAATTGGGGAAGGGTCACTCTTGGACATATGGCCCCAACTCTTTAGTAAAAAAAAAAACAATCTTGATGGGAAATTAATTTATTTTTCCTGGGGAAAGTTCATAACCATTTGAACCTACATTTACTTATTCGAACAGAGGAGATTTGGTGGGAAAATGTAGCGGCAAGGTTGGTGGACCGTTCAAATGCGTTAAATATCGTTCAAACTTATTCGAACACCATATTTATTCATTCGAACGATTAATTTGGATGGAAATTATATTTCAGTTGTTTATCATCATTAATTTGTGTATATATTTTTTTCATTAATTTGTTATCATTTTCAAAATATAAAAAATGTGTAGTATATTGTATAATATTATTTATTGTGAGTTAAAATATTTATAAATTTATAAATTAATTTTATGTAATTAATTTCAAAATTTTATGGTGATTTCTTTTATGTGAAATTTATATAAATATAACTTTAAAGATAGTGTCATTTTTATATTATCATGAACGGTAAGTAAAATGAAAAAAATAACCAAGGTAGCGAACATGAGAAATAAAAACTATACATTAACATTCCAAATATATAATGTTCTATACAACATTAAAATAAATATAATAACTAAAACAATCTACTTGTTAAGTAGATCAAAATCATCTTGTAAAATTTTAATGCGTCCATCGAGATCGCTAAGCTTCTCCATGATGGGCTCAACGAACTCCACAAATCGAGCTTGTACCTGATCCAAAGTAGCCCCAACAGGATGTCTCTCAACAACAGCAATATTACTTGAAGCTGGATCGGTCGACGTGCCACTGGGTTGTTCTGGTGCAGTCTTCCGTAAGTGCCCCTTGCTCTTGTTGAATGTGATCTTGTTAAGGGTCCCCATCTGTGGCGACCTCCGCTCCGTCGTAGACACTGTAACCCCCGATCGGAGTAGGAGGTTAGATATGAACAGTGCAAATGGTAAACTACTTCCACTAGAATAGCGTGACTCCGATCGAATGCGAAAGAAGAAATATAATGCTAGATCAATTGGGTCCCCCCGTGCTATCCGTAAAAAAAATCTGGCTCGATCAATCCCGAAATTAGTCTTGTGTTTTTTCGGATTGATGTTATACCCAACAATCAAATTAAGCATTCTGAAAAATGCTATACAGTCAGCCTGTCGGATCACCTTGCTCCCATCATATATGGAGGAGCCAAAAGGTCTCGTACAAGCTGACTGACCTGATTGTCTATCAGACCATCATCAGGTAGATCCTCATCTGAACTACCATCCGACTATACATTCGGCACTGGCGATGAGGATGTAGCCGGTGTGTCCGAATCAGATGGTGCAACCGCTGCTTGCGCTGTACTCGCCATAGCCGCTGCAGGATATACGCGTGAAAGATCAAGGAACTCGACAATAATGTGGGGTGAGAAAGTAATACTCACTCCTCGTACTGCTAAGCTGTAGCATAGAGCATCAGCGTCATGTTCTCCCGTGGAACGGTAAAACTCACCGACCATCTCTGGATATGCAGTCCACTGCTGCTGATAGATCGGCATCCATCCCCGGTCAGTGATGATGGACTGTATGCTTCGTCCCTCCCATGAAAGATCGGAGAAGTCATCCAAAATGATTTCCCGCTCGACAAGTGTGGCCTCGTCTCTTGAGCAGGAGCTACTCCACTACTTTGGTCGGTCTGATCTCTCGCACATTTTCTTCCGTTGGATGCCATTAGTATACTCTTTGACCACAAGGAAAGTAAGAATATAATTAAAATAATTGTATTGTTATATAATTGAAGAATTCTAATATATTGTACTGAATTGAAATAACTCGTTCGAACGCAACATATTCTGTTCGAACTAACCATTGTAATGTAACTTGACCATTTGAACTAGGAAAATCCCTATTCGAACAGTATGTTCTGTTCATTCGAACAAGGAATTTTTGTTCATTCGAATGAATTTAATTTGTTCCAACATAAATATGTCTGTTTGGCAACTCAGCGTTAGAACGTATTACCCGTCCGCTCGAATGGGAACATGCCAAACAGACATGGCTGAGTCGACTCAGCCTCGAACCAAAAAACCTAATCTAGATGTTATCCTTTGTTTTAATCGGTAGAAATGATTAAGGAATGAAACCCCATCATTTCTACAAATTATTTTGTTGTTAGTTGGCCAGAAAACACCAAAATGAGGGACTTGACCCATTAAAAAAACAATAGAAAAGGGGACTTGACCCATACCACTTAGAAGTTCAAATGTGGGCTTGCTACGGCAGATAAGTGGCGGATTTCGTGGCGAAGGAGTAATGGTTGCTCTTGATGAATTTTCATTCGAACTGGGAACGTAAATGGCAATCTATTCGAACTAGGTATATGATGTCCGTGACGTCTCGTTCGCACAGTAAAAAATCGGTTTGAACGGTTATTATACTAATAAATGTTGTTCGAATGGACAAGAAATCTATTCGAACGGTGATTATACTAATATATTTCTAATTATATTACTAATACTAATATATAATAATACTAATATTACAAAGTACAAAATTAACAAAATAATACTAGTAATATATATAGTATAACTATTATATAGCTACTATAGTGTAAGTATTATATATAGTTACTATATAGCTATAACTATTATAAGTTATGATAACTATACAAGTTAATATAATTACTATGTATTAATAAGTACTATATATAGTATAACTATTATATAGCTACTATACTGTAAGTATTATATAGTTACTATGTAGGTATAACTATTATAAGTTATGATAACTCTACAAGTTATTATAATTACTATGTATTAAGAAGTACAATATAATAGTATAACTATTATATAGCTATTATAGTGCAAGTATTATATATAGTTACTATATAACTATGGCTATTATAAGTTATGATAGCTATACAAGTTCATAATTATAAGTATTATATAGCTATTATAGTGTAAGTATTATATATAATTACAATATTATAGATTATTAAAAGAATATATTAATAATCTATACTATATTAAGTATTAGACCAAAACTATATTATATATTATCAATTATAATATAAAATAGTTGAAATTGTATATTTATGTATATTATATATTGTAGATTATTAATCTATTATATATAATAGATTATTATAATTATATATATATTTATAAGTATAATAATAAAAATATTAGTTCGAACAAAATAAAGTCTCGTTCAAACGTATTTTATCTCGTAGAATGTGTTTGGAGGGAAACTTCATGCCAAATACTCTGAATAGTTAATTATTCAAACGTAAACTCCTCATTCGAACGCACTTGTTGAAGTTGGTTACGAAAATACCCTCTGATCTTCTCTACATTTGAAGAATATGCTAAGGAATATTCTGAGTTGTTAGTTCTAACTAATATATTACATGTTCGAATGTTTGCGGTCGAATTAAATCGTGGCAGAATTTGGCGGCTTTTTGAAATTTTCGCGTTCGAATGCATAAATTACTCGTTCGAACGGGATTTCATAGATACATTAACCTATACCTTCAGTTCATTTTCACGCATGAACTGAAATTTGAGAGAGGTAGAGCACTATAAGGCGATTTTGTGGTCCGTGAGTGAGTGTTGTGGAGAAAGAAATGAACAGTTCTTGTGAGAGAGAGGGGATTCTTGAGAGAGTTGAGAGGTTTAGAAGAGGTAGGCATTATTTTTTTGTTATTTTTTTTGTATTTCGAGTAGACATTATTTTTGTTTATTTAATTTGATTTAGGGTTTTCTCATAATGTGTTATGCATATGTAGGTATTGTGGACTAATATTTTTATTGGATCGCTAAAATTTGAGGTAAGTTTTCTAATTTTTAGTGATTTTATAATTTATATTTTTAATTAATAATCATATGTAGGTATATTTGTGTTTGTGCAATCCCATGTGAAATGTATTTTATTGAAATATGCATCTTAGAAGATTATGTTTGAGAAAATTGGGTTTTGTGGTTCAGTGTTTTGCTTGTAGAATGTGTCTGGAATCTGGGTTGGTCCCATTTGAACACTATGATTTTCGTTCGAACGGGACCAGCCCAGTTCGAACAGAATCTTGTTTGAACAGAAAATAGTATATTTTACTTAAAAGACTAAACTTAAATGATTTTACTTAAAAGACTAATAGCGTTAATAGAACATATTTTGCACTCTAATTAAAATTATTAATACTTAAAATATAATAAACATAAGAATTAGAAATACTTAAATTAAAATATATACTTAAAAAATATTTAATTAAAAAAACTATAATGTATATTTAAAACATATTTTGCACTCTAATTAAAAATATTAATACTTATAATATAATAAACATAAGAATTAGAAATACTCTAAATACAATATTTGTGATTTGGAATGTGATTTTGCAATGTATTTGTGATTTAGAAGATGGTTGGTTTATTATTTAGGTGCTGGATTTTAGAGTTACTTTTACGTGCAGTTAAACCTTAGACCTGTTCGAAAGTTGTGGCCAAATATTCTTTTAAAGAATGTTTGGGTACAACTCTTGAATTGTCCAAAGTGGACAGTTTGGAATTTTATCATCAATATGGCAGATATATTCAGTTTAAACTCTTGTATTAGTCAATTTAAATTTTGGTTTAGCATTTTCTTACATTCTTCGAGTATGTGGTCCATAAGTTTCTCGGCCCATGAATAGGGTCGATGACTTATCGTGACTAGCATACTTGGAGAATTGTAGAGAAATGTTGTCGAAATTTTTACTAACAATAGAGTTTTGGACTGAGTATATATGCAGTATAGATGATAGTCTCTTGAATGGGATAGGACCAACTACCTTATAAAATAGATGGTAATTAAACAAGTATATTAGAATATACTCTTCATAGTGTTTATCCCATAAAATGGGTTTTTTTGATAGCAGCCGATGAGTAACAGAAATATGATGAATAAGATTTGGATACTGTTGGGAGATAGACTTGGGCGAGACTATAAGTTGTATGCACGAGGGGTTAAGTTTTTTCTAGAGTTTGCTTGCATGAGTGTTAACAGTCAAGGATTTATAAGATGTCCGTGTAAGAAGTGCAAAAAGTTTTGTTCTTATAATTTGGTGGTAGTAGAGGATCATTTATTTGTAAATGAAATCGATCCTAGATACTCACCTTGGGTCTTACATGGCGATCCATTTCCTAAAGGAGTTAGATTTAGTAATCAGTCCAATCAAATAGAGGAGGGTAACGACATCGATATGGACGACATTAATGTGGATGCTTCTGATGACATTGATGATAATGAAGAGGAAATGACTGAGATGTTAGGCGATCTAGGTGCAGGAATATTTGGGACGAGGGATGGAGAAGGAACATCTACACAATCATTTGAGGGAAATGGAAACTTTGGGTGGGAGGATGCACAATGAGAGTTGTAGGAGGGGTGCACCCGTCATAGCAAGTTGTCTTTCACGGTGAGATTGCTCCATATTAAGTCTATTTGTCGTATTTCTGCCAAGGCCATCGACATGTTGCTAGAATTATTTAAAGAAGCTCTCCTTCAGGATAACGTAGTACCCCTTAATTTCTATGAAACGAAGCAATTGAAGCGAGAGCTAGGATTTGATTATAATATCATCCACGCTTGTAAAAATGATTGTGTTCTCTTCTGCCAGCAATATGCAGAATTTGATTCATGTCCAGTGTGTCATGAGTCAAGATGAACATCTGATAAACGTAATGTACCCCAAAAAGTGTTAAGACATTTTCCGTTGAGTCCTCGACTTCAAATATTGTTTACGTCCCTGTTGACTGCGAAAGATATGTCTTGGCATCACACAGAAAGAGTCCAAAATGAAAACTTCCTCTCGCATTCTGCAGATTCCTTACGATAGAATAAATTGGATGTCGAGTATCCATGGTTTGCCAAAGAACCTCGTAATGTACATCTTGGTTTAGTAACGGATGGTTTTAATCCATTTGGCAATATGAACACTTCGCATAGTACTTGGCTTGTCATATTAATGCTCTATAACTTGCCAATTTGAAAGTGTATGAAGGATTCGTATTTTATGATAACTCTATTGATACCAGGGCCATGGTCACCAGGGAACGAATTATATGTATGTCTGCAACCACTAATTGCAGAGTTGAAAGAGTTGTGGGATCAGGGTGTTATTACATATGATGCGGCCTCATTAAGGGAGTTCAAGATGCATGTTGCAGTGATGTGGACAATAAATGATTTTCCAGCAATTGAAAACTTGTATGGGTGGAGCACAAAAGGTAAAATGGCTTGTTCTGTTTGCAATAAAGATACACAGTCTCAATGTTCGACAAATGGTAGGAACTTATGTTTCATGGGACACCGTCGATATTTACCACATGATCATAGATGGCGTTCAAATAGAGTGATGTTTGATGGAAGGCTTGAGCGTAGGTCATCACCACTAGAGTTGTCTGGGAATGATATTATCGCGCAATTGGGGAATGTTTCAGAAAATAGATTTGTAAAAGATACAAGAGTTTGAAAGAGAAAACGACAAGCAGTGGAGTCGAATTGGACAAAAAAAAGTATTTTTTTTCGAGTTGCCATACTAGTCTAGCTTAACATTGCGCCACAATGTCGATGTTATGTCGATTGAGAAAAAATATATGTGAGAATATATTGAGCGCTCTGATGTCAATAGAAGGGAAGACAAAATATACAGCTGACTCTCGTATAGAGTTAAAGAAATGAGGGATAAGACCAGAGTTACATTTACAAGATAATGGATTGTCAGCCTATATGTCCATCAGATGGTATACACTTTCAAATGATGAGAGAAAGAAATTCTCTGATTGATTCATGACAATCAAATTACTTGATGGCTTTGCTTCAAACATGTCAAGATGTGTTCGAACACATGATTGAAAGGCAACTGTTCTTAAAAGTCACGACTGTTACGTATTTTTGCAGCGTCTATTGCCGGTTGATGTGCGTGGAAAGCTTACTCGAGATGTTCGTACAGCTCTCACAGAATTAGGGAGATTTTTCAGGGACATTTGTAGTAGAACGTTGAAAGTTGATGCATTGTTAAAAATGGAAGCTGGCATTGTAGTGATATTGTGCAAGTTGGAGAGTTTGTACCCGCCTTCATTCTTTGATGTAATGGTTCATTTGGCTATGCACCTAACTCGTGAAGCTTTAGTAACTAGCCCAGTTCAGTATAGATGGATGTATCCTATTGAACAGTTTTTAGGAAAACTTAAGCAATCTGTGGGAAATAAAACTTGTCTGGAAGGTTCGATTGCAGAGTCATACATTGATAATGAGTGGTATACCTTTTGTTCAATGCATTTCCGTGGGGTTGATACTAGATTTATGAGACCGGATCGAAATTATGAAGGTGGACAAATGGGAGTCTCATCGGCATTTTCCATATTTTCCCAGACTGTAGGTCACATAGTGGCACAAGTGGGCTATGACCTATGTGGCCGAGAATTTGAAAGAGCTCGATGGTATGTCTTGAATAATTGCGCGGAGATTGACCACTACTTGAGGTTAGTGATGATCCTCTAAATAAATAGTATCTAATTTAAGTTCATGTATAATAATATAGTATTAGTTGTTACAAATTAATAGTTCACATGAACATGTGCAGCGAACACATACAACTACTTCACACGCATGGTGTAATTGATGTAGAAAAGACACACGAAGAGGAATTTGCCTCGTAGTTATAACATACGGTATTACTGTAAACCCTCATCTTAATACAAACTACATATCACTAAACTTCACAGATTTCTATCTAACATTGATATAATTATAATAATATTTCTTGATGTAGGGTGTATCGAAATATACTGAAAATTCAAAAGAAATCTCGCCAGAACTGTATGCTCTAGCATGTGGTCCGTCCAGTTGGGCCATCCAATACTTAGGATGTTTGGTGCGTTGATATAGATTTCACACAGCTGATAGAGAACGGTATAGGAAAACTCAAAATTGTGGGATCGTAGTTGAAGGAAGCCATGGGGATGAGAACATTGATTTCAACAGAATTGTGGAAGATATCATAGCGTTAAAGTACATAGGGGGATATATGGTCTGACTGTTTAAATGTAATTGGTGGGATGTCTCAAATCATAGGTTGGGAGTGCGTAACGATGAAAATTTTGTGAGTGTCAATACATCTTGCACATGGTATTAGGACGATCCTTTTATTTAGATGATCCGAAGTACGGGAACCCATGGCGGGTAGTGGAGAAGTTTGCACTAAGAAATGTATATGATTATATTCCAGAGGCAGACGAACCACATGAAGAAGTTGATAGTCTAGCAAATGAAGAAGCATATCAAGAAAATGAATCAGACATCAATTTATTTGTTGATCTAAGTCAATATGACATGGTCCCATTGCGTAGAGAAGATGTTCAACCCGAAGTAATTGAGGGTGAAGTGTCGAAAGAAAATGAATAAACTGAAGGGTCTAGTGAGGATAAGAGCAACTGGTCCAGCAAAACTGATAGTGAATGAATTTCAAACAATTATTTTTGTACGTTTTATTCTTATAAATATTCGTAATGTTTGTTCGAATAATAGTTTGTTACAATTTCAAACAGATATGCCTCCTAAACGCAAAGCAACACATGCGTCATCCCCATCCATTTTCGACTCCCCGTGTGGTTCATCTACCATCAATAATGGGCCAACATCACCAAATCCAGAACAAGGTATTTTATCAAATTAAATATCACATTTTATGCTCAATTTAAGTAATATATATCAATAAAATAAAATAATTTGATTAAAATATATGCTTTAATTATTGTATATATAGATGTTGTAAGCCAGCATCGAGGTCGAGGTACTACGAGAGGTGTCTGCATAGAGAAAGTAAGGAAGATGGGTAAAATTAAAATTTTATGCTCAATTTAAGTAATCCTTTAATTATTGTATATATAGATGTTGTAAGCCAGCATCGAGGTCGAGGTACTACGAGAGGTGTCTGCATAGAGAAAGTAAGGAAGATGGGTAAAATTAAAATTGATATTCCTGATTATCACACCGGTAGCTCTGGAAATTCGACAGCGTGGCTTGCTTCTTATGTTGGTACGTTGACTCGCACGTATGCACTGATATCTACATCCTCCTGATCTAAAGATCCCCAAGATGTGAAAAACCATATAAAAAATCGTTGCTTAGTAATAAGCTACATCCCAAGCAACTAAGTATATAAGATGTTAATTTAAAGTTATTTTGTATTTATACTAATTGTTTATAATTTTTTAAAGGATGAGTTTGAACTTAATTTTGGCCGATAAGAGGATCGATTAACAGTTGAGGAACTGATGTCGAATGCATTCCGGAGGTACAATGGTCGATACCATGCACACTATATGAAGTTCAGTACTACAACAGAGGCGCGCCAAAATCCATTCCAAGCATTGCCACCCAATGAATGGGAGAATGTTTGTGATATGTTTGAAGATCTTGCTTTTCAGGTAATTTTGCTGCTATTTTCTTTAATAGTATATGATAGATGTATTTGGTCGGTGCAAAACTGCAAGTGCACAGTATCATAGTTTTATAGTAAAGTGATGAGAAGAGTATCGTCCTCAGGTATTGGTAACTTACTTTTGACAAATACTGAAATTATTCTAATCTTGACTTTATTTAGAAAAGTCATTAAGATTTTTGTAATTGCAAATTAAAATAAAATTAATTCAAAGAGAATACTCAAAGGAAATAAAAGATATTGTTCAAAGATCAAATCAATGGGAAATAAAACTTCTAGGAAATCGATTTCACCGAATGCCTCAGTATGCTTTACTCATCTAACTAATTGATTTTAATTCTCTCTATTTATTAGATAATCTCCACAAACATCCAAAATCCTCTTTCGATAGTTAATTGGAAATTATTCTTGTTCATCATTTTATACAAGAGTATGCAAATTAATAAAGTAAGAAAGTATTAAGACCAATGATTTGAATACTACATAGGTTCATACAAGTCTTTCGATATCTATAATTACCTATGCCGAAATATCCAAGATCTATCCTATAATTCCCTCTTTCAACAGCAAATCACAAGATTAAAATCATCTAATTAATGGCCAGTTAATTAGAAGCAATAAGGTCAGAATAAATCAGACAAACATAGAAGAGAATTACTTCAAATTAACATAGAAAAGTAAGCATAGTTTAGAACTAGAATACATCATTTTCCTAGAATAAAGAAAATTTAGTTCATGCTAAAAATTAAATTTTACATAAATGAATTCACCATAATTTTTATGAGAGAAGAATAGAAGAAAATGAACACTGAAAATGCTCCTCGCAGTCCGTAGTGTCGTCCCTCGCAAGCCGCAGCGTCTAAAATGAAAAATTCCAAAGAAATGCTCCTCTGAAAAAACTCTCCAATTCCGTGCTAATAATATGCTTAAATAGGGTAGAAAAGAAACCCTAATGTTTTCATATTCCCGCACACAAAATCGCCTAAAATTTAGGACTCAACTTGGTAGTCACGTACTTGCTTCAGACGTTCCAATTTGGAAAACCTTATTAGAAACAACTTTGTAGCCCTTTAAGATAGCTTTCAAACGCATCAATAATCGCATCAATCAGATATTAGAGCGGAAAGTTATGATTAAAATACTAAAGTGTATCCATGCTGTCTTCTAGCTCGTTTTGGACTCTGATCCGAATTACTCTCAAACCCCATCATTATCCTTATTTGAAGAGTCTTACACTCATTGAAAATTCTTAGGTTGTTCCAAAGTCTTGCCCACTTGAAAATCCTTTGAATTCGAATGGGTTTGGACTAGCTCTTTTATAAACTCTGAAATGAAACATAAAAATCTGCTCAGGAGTATCCCAAAGTAAATAGAAACTCAATTCAAGAATACACATTAATTCCAATGATTTCTATTAACATTTTAGCATTTTAGTCCAATAATAGGTTATTTAGACTAAAGTCTAAGGTTAAGAAGTGATAAAATATAAGAAATTATGCAAGTCATTAGTATTAAACATATAAACACAATTTTTTTTAACAATGGAGTACTATGAACCAAGCAAATAGATCAAAATTAACGATACTCTATCATGCAAGTTCTCGATCTTTTTATCGTTTATCTAAAAAAATGGTAAGTTATTCTCGTCCCCGTTAAATATTAGCATATAATACACTTTTCTGATTTAAGTTCTAATATAGATTTTCCTTTTGCATGAAGAAGAAAGTCCTACTGAATATGATCTAACCTAATTGTATGCTAAAGCACATAAAAATCGTGATAGTGTTTGCACTAGTCCCAAAGTAGAGGCAAATTATGTAAGTTTACATTTATTTAATTGCATTGTCTAATAATATTTTTGTTACTTATACGAATGTTTTTGTTTTTGTAGGAAAAGATGATATATCTTAAAGAAACTGCTACAGATCTGACTGATGAATCATTTGTCAACGAAGCTCAGATCATTTCTCAAGTTCTTGGATCACGTTCTGGATATTTGAGGGGCCTAAGACGTTAAGTGAAACCATCATCAACATCATCATCATCTTCTCGAGCCAAATCAAATGACGACAAGACTAAGGAATTGGAGGAAGCAACACTTGAGATAGAACGATTGAGGTCCAAGGAAAAATAGTTGCCAACCCGATAAGATCAAGCAGCATATTTCGAGGTGAGATTAGAAAAGAACATGCATAAAAAAAGTTTGAACAGTTCCAGTCAATGATGTCTCAAAGCTCTATGCCACCACCATAATCTTAAAATTTATTTTTTCTTTAATTGCCTTTATATTATAATGTTCCAAAACATTTGAACAATTTATGTTTGAATTACTATTTGTATAATATTAGTATGATATTTTTAATTAAATTATGATCTTTATGATTAATACCGTTCGAACGGTAAATAACCAGTTCGAATGGTAAATTACCATTTATAAATCGATTTGAACAAAAACTAACCCATTCGAACGACAATCGAGAAATACAGTCCGTACGGACGTTCGAACAATAAAATATTTGTTCGAACAACATTAATATGCAAAACCCTGTTCGAACGGATATAATTTCTGAAAATAAAATTTCTGTTCGAACGAACATAATTTATGTTTGAACACAAGTTATTTGAAAAATTTATTAGTTCAAACACATAAAATCTGTTCGAACACTCCGTTCATTCGTACATGATCAATTTTGGTCATTAGTTCGAATGAATATTTCATATTATTCGAAGGGATGTGTCGGTTCGAACGGAGAAATATTCCATTCGAACATTGTATTGAGACGAAATCGGTTCGTCTAAAAGGAAAGTTCCGTTCAAATGGTTTCGACTAGTTTCGCCTAATTGCATCTCTAAAAATGATATTTTGAGAAGAAATTTGGTTTGTCTCCAAAAACTTTTTGAGACGGTCTTTCCAAGACAAAATAGAGACAAAAGTTTTTCATCTCTAAGTACAATTTAGGATGAAATCTGGGATTTTTTAAACAAATTTTTTTGTCTCAAAAAACCCATTCTCTTGTAGTGTAATGTTCAGTAGTGACTTCGAACTTTTGCAAGTACTTGATATTACCAACTTTGTTGCAAATAATTTTATTACCAATAAATTTATTTTACTTGCAATTATGTTTAATAACGTCAACAATTTTTTTGATTAAGGCCCCATTTGAATTCAAATATGAGTTGAGATGGTTTTTAATTTGTTGAATAAAATATTATTATTATTATTTTGAGATTTGAAAAAGTTGAATTATTTATTGTATTTTATGTGAAAATTTGAAAAAAATGTAATGATGAGATCATGAGATGAGTTTCGGTGAGTTTCGAATCCAAATGAGGCAATTGTGTAATCTGTTAGCCACAACATGGGTTTGCAACAATACACTATTAGTGGTTCTACTTTCCTTTCAAATAATTTAATTAGCGCCAAGTTTACTTTCCTTGTGATAATCTTTAATGGACGTTGCACAGAGGATTTCTCCTCTGCGGATCAGTTAATTTTTTTTTTTACTTTTTCTCTTACCATTTTTAAAACTATTTAGATATTTTTAAAAACGAAAAAAAATTACATATTCATTTAAAAACACTTACTTAGATATTAGAGTTTTTAGGAGACTCTCCTTAAATTCCTTATCCATGGTATACAGGCCCGTCATGGATATAATGGTGGCATACAGCCATGTCATGAGTATAATGGTAGTTTATAACCCCACAACGGAAGTTAAACATGGTATACGGCCCGACCACATGTATAGCCCTACCACAAGGGTTAAACATGGTATCTGTCTCGATGTAATGCTCTGATATGATATGAAAGTGATGTTTCAGATTTTATTATGCCAAATGATTTTTGAAAAATAAAGTTATATGAAAGTTTTGCTCTGATATTTTGATAACATGTTTTGATTACGCATTCTGAAAGCAAATATTCTGATTCTGCATTATGAAAGTAAATGTTTTGTTCTGCATTCAGAATTTTGTAATTGTTCATGTTTACCTACTAGTATATGTTCTTTGCTTACTGAGTTGTTAATAATTCACCCCTTATCTCTACAATATTTTTCAGATAATTTGAATATTTCAGTTGATTAACTAGATTATGGAGCGATATGGGTGAGATGTTTTAAGCATAGAATGTTTCTATGAGTATTGTAGATTTTTGTTAAGTAATTATGTTCTGATCACTTGGTATTTTGGAAGGTTGAGTATATTGAGGTAGTTGGTTTGAAATAATAATTTCTACGTGGCATTGAGAATTTGAAATCGTAAACATATTATTAGAATGTGAATGTAAGTGATAAAAAGTAACTCTCCGACTCTATCCCGGACTGGACTAAGCATAGAACGATATGAGCACGAGCCTGGCAGAGGAGGTTGTACCCAAGTGCAATGCGCTGTGTGTCTGTGCACGATGGAAGATGGAGACGAGATTAGAGTGCTGAGATGTGAGCATATCTTTCACAGAGTTTGCTTAGACAGATGGGTTGGACACAAGAACTATGTTAATCCAACCTGCCCCATATGCCACGACTCTTTAGCTCCGGCGAGAATAATTAATGAGCTGCAGGCCGGAGTAGAAGTTCTTTATTTTAATTTCTATTCCAACAGATCCGATAATCGTGAGAGATGGTGGCTACGTTAGTAAATGATCATTAGGTTTATGCGCAAACCCATGCATGCATGCATATATATATATATATAGTATATATATACTACATATAATATATATCAATGATGTCGAAATTCCTCAATTTTATTTGGTTCTTGATCTTTTGTAATGCCCAAGTTGTTAAGCAGGAAAATGAGGAACGAACTTATAATGGTTCTAATTCTATATATATATTTGGTTAAGTTTCTTAATATATATTGGTACTCATTCCTTGCAAATATTGCAGGGGGACTACTGACTCTAGTTTTTTTTTTTGAAATTATACCTCTGTATTCATTCATTGAACTATAAACTCATTACATGATTTTTCCTTACAGATAATACTCCTAATGCAATTAGGAGTCTCTTCAATCCAAACTATATATGTATGTAATGATAAAGCTTCTTTAGCTAGCACATGAGCTGCCATATTTGCTTCCCTATAAACAAAAATAACACTCCAGTTCTCTATAGCATATAACATCTTCTTGGCATCTTCAATTACACCCCCATAAGAGGAGTAGTCTTCATCCCCTTTGTTAACAGCATTCACTATAACTTGAGCATCACCCTCGAATAAAACTCTGTTGAAGTTGAGCTCTCTACACACTTCCATAGCTTTCCATAATGCAAGACATTCAGCTGTTGTAGAGTCTGTCAAATAAGTAATCTGTTATCTTGCAGCAACCAAGATCTCCCCTTCCTCATCTCTAATAACTACCCCGATCCCCACCTTTCTATCTTTTTTCGACACTGCTGCATCCCAATTTGCTTTAACAAAGGACTCTCTTGGTCTGCTCCATGAAACAGCCCCTCTTTCTGCTCTTGGAATTGGATTCTGTTTTGCATTCTGTTGAGCCTGTTGGAAAACACTCAATTCATCTCTGGTTGCTTTAATGACTTGGCTTGGACTTTTGAAAACTCCCTCAAACTTATTTCTTCTTAACCAGATGTTTCTCATAACCATAACAGTCTCCTCTAACACATCTTTGCTTACCTTCTCCACCAAACTGTCCCATAATTTTAATAAATTAGTTTCGTACAAGCTCCACTTCTGTATGACAATGTCTGATTCGGACCAAACATCTGCTGCTGCTGGACAGTACCATATTGCATGCATCACTGATTCATCCTCATTTTTGCATATTGGGCATGAAGAGCTATCTGTTATTTTCCTCAAAGTCAGATTCACTCTAGTTGCTAATAACTCCTTCATAGCTCTCCACATAAAAATTTTTACCTTCCCTGGTATATTCAATCCCCATATTTCCTGCCATCGAGTATCCCCTTCTCTGCCCTTTAAACTTTCACCCTTCAAAGCTTCTTTCTTGTTCATTTCCATCTGATATGCACTGCTAACAGAAAATTGTCCCTTTTTGGTACCTCCCCAAACCATTTTATCTTCAGTATTTAGTCTACTAATAGGGATGCTACAGATCTATTCAACTTCTTCTTTAGAGAAAATTCTTTCAATCAGTTGTTTATTCCATTTTCCTTCAGAGATCAATTCACTGACTTTTGCTTCCTCATTTAGAATCGAGCAAGGAGATTGCACACAAAAAGATGAGGGTGTTTGAATCCATTTCTGCCCCCAAATCCTTATGCTACTCCCATTCCCAACTCTCCACCTTAAACCATCTTTTAACAGCTTCAAAGCTCCCCATACACTCCTCCATATAAATGAGGGTCTATAACCCAACTTAGCTTTAAACAAAGAGACTGAGCTAAAATATTTTTCCTTGAAAATCTTGGCTGCCATACTCCTTGGATTCTGTAAAAACCTCCATCCTTGTTTTGCCAACAAAGCCACATTGAAGCTCTCGAGGTCTCTGAAACCCAAGCCTCCCCTCCCTTTTGATTTTCCAAGTTTTTCCCAGCTGCACCAGTGAATACTTTTGCTACTAGACTGGTTGCCCCACCAAAAATTTGCCATAAGAGAATTTAATTCCTTACACAGGTTTTTTGGAAGTTTAAAAACACTCATAGTATATGTTGGAATTGCTTGTAATACTGCCTTGATCAAGATCTCCTTTCCTGCTGAGGACAGAAAAGAGTTCTTCCAATTGCTGATCTTCTTCCACACCCTTTCTTTGATACCTCTAAATGTATTATACTTGGATTTCCCTTCAACAGGAGGCAAACCCAAGTATTTTTCATAGCTACCTTTCATGACTGAGCCTCCTAGCTCCAAAATCTTCCTTTTTTCTTCATTCCTTGAATTAGAACTGAAAAAGATTGATGTTTTCTCCTTGTTCAAGAACTGCCCTGATGCTTTTTCATATTTCAGTAATAATTATTGGATTTTAATCCACTCTCCTGCTACTGCTCTTCCAAACAAAATGCAATCATCAGCAAAAAGTAAATGGTTAATACGAGTTCCACTTCTTGCTACTGTTACTCCTCTTGTGTAACCCCTAGAATCTGAGTGATTAAGCAGTGCACTAAGCCCCTCAGCACATAGAATGAAGAGATATGGTGACAAAGGGTCACCTTGTCTCAAACCTCTCAAAGGTAAGAACCTTGATCCAGGGCTTCCATTGATTAACACAGAATAGCTCACAGTTGATACACATTTCATAATAAGATCAATCCATTTCCTACAAAATCCCAGCTTCCCCATAACAGCCTCTAAATAACACCATTCAATCCTATCGTAAGCCTTAGACATATCTAATTTGATAGCCATATTCCCTACTTTACCTTTTTTCCAAGCTTTCATTGAATGAAGCACCTCATAGGCCACTATTATATTATCAGAAATCAACCTTCCAGGTATAAAGGCACTTTGGTTGGGTGAAATTAGAGCATTCAGAAATTTTTTCAACCTATTTGCCAAGACTTTTGACATGATCTTGTAAGCAACATTACAAAGGCTTATAGGTCTAAAATCACTAGCCACTCTTGGTTCTTTAACCTTAGGAATGAGAGCAAGATAAGTGTAATTCAAAGAAGGGTTTAGATCATTACCATTGAGCCATGATAGAACAGCTTTGCACACTTCATCACCTACTACATGCCAATACTTTTGATAAAAGCATGGTCCAAATCCATCTGGGCCTGGTGATTTTAATGGAGCCATTTGTTTAAGAGCTACCTCGACCTCTCCTCTAGTGAAGATTTTGGTTAAACAAATATTCATATCATCTGTCACACAAGGTACCACTTCCCTTAAGTTGTCTTCAATATCTTCAGATCTTGGGTTTGTTGATGTGAAAAGGTTCTGAAAATAGTTGTTAAAAACCATTTCAACCTTCTCAGGTTTGGTCTGCCTCATGTTATAATCATCATAAATCTGCAAAATCATATTCTTTTTCCTCCTTTGGTTTGCACAACAGTGGAAGAACTTGGTATTGCGATCCCCATGAATATACCAATCCAACTTGGCCCTTTGCCTCCATTTTAAGTCCTCCATCTCAAGACAGGTCCCTATCTCCTCTTGCATTTTCTTTATCTCTATCATATTGTGACTCCCTTCATCTTCTTGTAATTTTTTAAGCTTTTCTGTTTTTTCCTTTATAATTCTCCCCTTATCTTGAGTAATCTTCCTGCTCCAGCTTTGAAAGGCTTCTCTACTGTCTTCCAGTAGCAACTGCAAATCCTTTTCTGTGTCCCTGCCTATTGTTCTCCCTTGCCAGGCTCTTTTTATTACTTCTTCACAATCTTCCTCCAAAGACCATTTGGCCTCATATCTGAACAGCCTCTTCCTCTTCCATTCACTTGAAAAATTCTGGTTCACATAAAGTAAGATTGGGCTATGGTCAGAGCACCTAGCTGCCAGAACCTCTACCCACCCTTCCTTAAACATCCTTTTCCACCTTATATTAGCTACTGCCCTATCAAGCCTCTCCTTTGTAAAAGTCTCATCCCCATGCTTATTACTCCAAGTATATTTATCACCCTTCCACCCTAAATCAAACAGACCTCCCATCTCCAATGCTTCTCTAAACCTGCCCATTTGTTTCTCTAATCTTGGATTGCCCCATTTTTTTCATCATGTGTTAAAATTTCATTGAAGTCCCCTACCACACACCAACCTACCTCCTCTAAAGGTCTCAAAGATATCAACAACTGCCATGCTTCTGCCCTTAGTCTAGTTTCAGGCTGTCCATAAAAACCTGTCAACAACCACCTCTCATTACTATCTTCATTTTTAATCCATGCATTAATGTGTCCATTGGAATAGTTCAGTATTTCCACTTTCGTGTACTGGTCCCATAGTAACATTAATCCCCCTTTCTTTCCCTCAGGTTCCACCACAAAACAGCCCTCACTCCTCACTTTTCTTTTGATACTATCACTTTTACCACTCCTCAACTTTGTTTCCATGAGGAATATCACATTTGGCCTCTTTTCCTTTACCAATTGGCAAAGGTCTTGAACTGTTCGAGGGTTGCCAAGCCCTTGGCAGTTCCAACTGAGAGTTTTCATAATGATTGGTGGGGCTGTCCACCAGCCTCCACCAAAAGTTGTGACTCTTCAAGCACCTTACAACTGGTACTTTTTTGCCTCTTCCTCCCCCTTACCTCCTCCTTCCCTTCAACAGTTGGACTAAATAATCTCTTTGAAAGGCTAGAGACACTATGAGAGATAGTTTTGTCACCTTGTTCTCTTGCTCTTCTCTTCCAAGCTCCTATAGTTTTTCCTCTCCCCCTCATCTCCCTTTTGCTATTTTCATCTTCCTCTCTCAGTGAACTCCTCTCTTCCCTCCCTTCCTCACTTAATGTTTCCTGACTCTATATAGTAATATCCTTCACACCCTTAAAAGTTGGTGAATAACCCAAATTACTCTCCTCCCTTTCAATTCCCTTAGTCTCTTGACCTATCTCTCTCCCTTGCTCAAACCCTGAGTCAGTCTCTACCCCTCCCTGATCAACATTCTGCTCTTGTGGGACCTCCTTCACCTTCATTATAGCAGCTGATTCCCCTCTCTCTATACTAACTCCAATTCTAGTTGGACTCCATCTACTCTCTCCTTGTTTTTGGAACTTAGTTCTCACTCCAGCCCTCATCCAAGCACCAAACTGTATTTCCTCCCCATCCTTTCCCCTGCAACCTACCTCCTCGTGGATAATGCACCCACATCTGAAGCAGAAATGAGGGAGTTTCTCGTATTTAACAGGTATCCAGAGAACCTGCCCTTTTATAGTAATAGTTCTTCCTCTAGCTAATGGTTTTTTCAAATCTAATTCTGTTAGGATTCTAAGAAAGGACCCCCATCCACTTCCATCAACCAGAGTCTCCACTTCCAGAACTCTACCAATAGTCTCCCCCATCACCTCTCCTCTATCCTTATTCATACATGCTAAAGGTAAGTTGTGTAGTTGAATCCACATCCTTTCTCTACTAAAATCCATCTTCTGTAGAGGGATAGATCCATTCAGCTGCATTATCACAAACATCTGGTTATCAAATAACCATGGCCTTCCTTGAAGAATACGTTGTTTGTCAGCTTGGTTGGCAAAAGTCATAACAAACATATTTGTTCCAACCTCCTGGAACTGAGCTTTTCTACTAATTCTCCAAACTTTTGCCATTGTATTTTCTATCACCATCCTACTAATGTTTCTCTCCACCCACACTTTCCCTACCAGACTACAATCTTCCTTGTTTTTCAATTCCTCTGGTATCTCATCGTCTAGATCGATGCATTTGGTTTCCTCCTCCGTTAATTTCATACTTTCCCATCTCTTCTCCAGCTCATTCATGTTTTCCTCAGCCTTCACCACCTTGCTTGCCACCCTTCCTTATCAAACAACAGAGAAAAACCAGCGTCGCCTCCTCTGACCACCCCTTCCCTGCCACCTTCCTTGCTCCCACCCAGCCATAACTAAACCTTTGCGCACGTCCCTTCCCTCTCTGCCACCACTAATTCTGTTAGAATATTTTGTGGACCCCACTTCACCTCGCTTTCCTTCCCGAGAGAAAGATAGAGAGAGAAGACTGACAATACTTTTAATACTGACTCTAGTTAAATAGCTTATATATGGCCGTGATCAGTCATCTGTTTGCAGGGGGCCTTGCTATTATAATTACTTGGACCAGCTAGCTGGCTTCGGGCAGGATATATGATATATATAACTTTGCATGTATATATTCACACCTCTCTCTCTCTCTCTCTCTCTCTCTCTCTCTCTCTACATATATACGTAGTATATAGAAAAATGACATTTCTATAATCAAAATCTGGATTAAAATAAACATTTTTGTTGAAGCGATTATTAGGTATAAGTGATATACAGCTGATTGAAGTATTGTCTATTGAGGCCAATATTTTCCCAAATTTTGTAATTAGCTTATATATATATATATATATATATATAATTGGTCTAATTCATTCCTATATATTGCTGTCCGGGACCTTTCATGCTCTTGTTTGTTCGCCTTCATTCATGGGTATATACCTTGCCACATAGCTAGTTATAATATTTAGTGCTATTCTTGAAATCGGAAAATAAGAAATTATTTTTTCTTTTATTTTTTTTTTCTCTTTATAACAAATCGATCATATCGATCGATTCACGGCTCGATCATAATTATTTCCATTGCAAAAAGAAAGAAATTATAAATATTCAACTCCTAGTGTTTGTCGATCATTCTAGATCATGGAATGAAGATCTGCTTTAAGCTGACATCACTTCTATATATATATATATATATATATATATATATATCATGACATGCATGTATATAGTACTATAAAATATGCTTCTACCAAATAATCAAGAAAATAAAAAGAAAACAATAATAATAAGATTAGTGAAGTAAACAAATATAATATTTAAGATGAATATATTTGTTAAAAAAAACACAGGAAATTGAGATGATGATACGATGTGACAACCAAAAATGTAAATTTTTTTCCTTCTTCTTTTTTTCTCAACCACAATTACTTAATTAATTACAATATCATACTTTGGTCGGCGTCTATTATGTCAGCTTTTATTATATATCGTACCTCATGATCCCACAAGCCCTACGTGGCCTAGAATGCAGAAATTTTCTCGTTCGGCCTCGAGGCCGGGGAGACATGCGCGAGGAGCTCCTCATCGCATTCAAATTTAGCCATGTCCTCCCCCTTCAGGTTAATCCAAGCCTCGATTCCATTCCCTGACTTGGTGTCGAAAAAGGTGACCAGATTCGTGAACGTCAACCTTGCAGAGCCAACCCACACCGGCTTCCCCCACCCAAAGTCAGCTTCATATATAGGAAACCTGCACAAACTGGTGAAGCTGAATGATACCACCTCTCCTTTCGTTATTCTTGCGGCTCGCTCTTTGATGAAGTTCAAGTGCCCCTCATTCTCTCGAAGTTCCTTCACGAAATCCACGTTCACTTTCTTTATAGAGTCCCTAACTTGGTTAACAATGTCATGACACTCGCCAGGATGATCGGTATCCATAGACGGTACAGAGATCGCCACCCGACTTATGTTCCCGAAGTAGTTCTCCGGTAGTGGCGGGTCCATCCTGGTGCGTAGGTTAACAGCATGGAGAACAGTGTAGAGCTTACGCTCTTGACCCGATTTCGATTGAGTTGTAGCCATGAAACGGGTCCATATGAAAGCTGACAAGGCCTCGACGCGCGTTGGGCGTCTTGGATATTCACTGTTTTCAGTGTATTTGGCTCTAACTGCGGCTATTGCGGGCGCATCAAACACAAACCTCTTCGTCACAATGTTGTCCTTCACGATCCCCGTCCTCGGTTCAAAGCCCGTCAGAGCTTTTGGTGGGAAAAGCGTTGCGGAATCGAATCGAGGCCGGCTCACCATTATTTCACAGTTCTCTCCGCGAGTATTATTAATGGCAGCCCAACTGTTGAGAAACGTGAAGAGTGACAAGGCGTCTGCAACTTTGTGGGACATGCCAAGACCGATAGCAATCCCACCGCAGTTGAACGAGGTGACTTGAATTACTGCAGCTAAATCCTTGACATCGTCCAGTGCTAGAGGTAGAAACATGTTGAGCTCAGCTGGAACTGGGTCCTCC
The DNA here is from genome assembly GCA_961763995.1 of Juglans cinerea. NCBI lineage: Eukaryota > Viridiplantae > Streptophyta > Magnoliopsida > Fagales > Juglandaceae > Juglans > Juglans cinerea. The sequence continues at coordinate 25,194,048 of CAUIVZ010000003.1, forward strand.
AGAAATTCAACAAGTTGGCAGTTGGCTTTGGCTTCAACATAGTGGACACCCTCGTCGTTGCAATCAATACAGAGATTGTCCTTAACCCGTCCTGCTAGTGGGTAGAATCGGGTTAAGGTCTCGGACAAGGATTTCTTAAGCTGCAGTACTTTGCGCAAGTTGGTCAGACTGTTATGGGCTTCCAGAATAGGGAAGAAGAGAACCAAAGGCATAAAAACTGGGGGTGCTATTTGATCGAGAAAAGAGAGCTGGTAATGGCGGAGGTGGGGTGGAGTTGGAGAAGAGGGCTTGATGCTCTCCTCGGAAATAACTTGGATAAGTAAATTAGCCTTCATTTTCTATATCAAGTGTTGGTAGAAATTCTTCTGAACAGTCAAAAGAGAACAAGGCTTATATCCTAAAGCTGAAGGCAAAGTCGAATTAAATGAATTAATCGAGTGTGTAGGGAAATTAGCCACCCGAGGCCGGAATTATATAGTGGTGTTGCGGAAACAAAAGTCAAGAATGACTGCTAGCTAGCTAGTACTATTTATATATCACACGTAAATGTGTACAGGATGTTGGTTTCAACAGATCATGTATATATATTCCAATTATATATTCTTGCGCAAATCTTGGATCGATGCTTATTTATGTCTACATGACCTGCCGTTATATATATGCTAGAAGCCTGAGATTCCATCGTACGTGGTGCTAAAAGATTTAAGTTATATTACAGTACTTTAAGTTCGTACTCTTCTGAGAGTACGTAGTACTAAGTTGTTTTATATATCTTGTTTACTAATCTCTATAGCTAGCTAATACGTACTACGCCGATGCAATAAATATTATTAATTTAATCGAAGTGACGGCTGTGTCAAGAGCTAGCTAGCGTAATTAATTATGCAAAAATTTAATTATAAGCGATTCTGTGAACTAATACGCGCACCCATACAATATGATTGGTTAGAAAGTAAATTTTATTGAAAACAGTACTAATTTGAATTTAGAATATGAAAGCAATAACATTAGTACGCAGATTGGTATGCAAACTTATTTGTATATAGCAAAACTCATTAACTATACTTATTTCCAAGTCTCAAAATCGATCGATCATGTTCTGATCATCTGGCGATCGACGTTAATTACTTGTTTTCTATTTTGAAATATTGAGTGCATGATATTTATAATTACTAGCTAGTTAGTGTTGATCACTTAGATCAATAATTAAATTAGATTAACGTTGCAATTAAATATTACATATGTTCGTGCATGAGATCGATCGAGGAGTATAACTTATTAATTGATCTATAAAATTAATACCATTTATATATTGTCTTAATTTCATGCCAATATAAAAGAACTGTGTATTATGTGGGTTAATATATGCTGGTCATGTCATGAAAACAACAATTATATATGCCAAATATGTTAATGCAGTAACTAATTAATTAATTTGGAGGTTGGTGATCGGGATGATCATGACCAATATAGATCCTTGAAATTTGTTGAGCGTAATTAAAGTATATATATATATATATATAGATCAGCCACTTTGGAAATTACATGTAAATTACAACGTTGTCTCTCGATGATATGCATCTGGAAGATAGACTCGGTCATGAGTCAGTCATCATGCACATATATATAACAAAACAAGCTGGCTAGCTAATTACTTCGACGTACCGCAAGCTTAAGAGATATTCATGTTCGTTCATATATAGAAGCATCGATCTAGCTAATTAATACTTACAAATTCTGGGAAAGTGATTGAAGAAAAAATGTCAATCATGATCAATAGTTAATGACAGTAGATGAAGACATGAATAGATGAGCTAGAATTCAACATTGAAAATAACAGTACACTTAAAAGTCTCTGCAAAAATATATATACCAAATTAATTAACGTTATTCTTACACACATTATATTCACATATATAAATAATATATATCCTAGTAGTGGAAAAACTTATATATACTGCATTAATTCTTGATGTTCAAACGACAAGTTGTACTAATAGTCGTGCCGCGTTATAGAAAAGTTCCAAGCTTGCTTTTAATTTCTTCAGAAGACCATTTCTTTTTTTCAAAATTAGAGTTTTTGCGTGGAAAGTAATATCGTGAGGGGTTCGCAGATAAGGGCGAGACGGGTGGCTTTCGGAAATAATATTATTCGCTGACTTTGGTGCATGGTAGGACCGAAGAGATTAGCATTATTTAATGTGAAAACGGCGCGCAGTTTCCACCAATGTTTAATGGGATTTTTTTATTTTTATTTTTTGAAAAACATCAACGAAATTTCATTCAACTAACACTATGGCCCTCAGCCATTACATTGAAAAGGTCAGGAGCATACACTCCACTACCATAACTTACAACATTATGATCTAAAAGAGCAAGATTTGAAACTTGCAGTACATGACAAGAGTTTAAAACATTGACATGCGACTATGCTACTGCTATCCACTTGTACCAAAACCTGCTCTATGCTTCTCAGCCATAACCAGGTCAGTGATATTAGTATTTATACAATCAACATCAATAAGCTCACAACTCTACATCAAAGCTTTCTGTGCTAGCAAATGAGCCACTTGATTTGCATCCCTTTTTACATGTGATATCTTCCAAGTAATACCAGCCAAGATGAAATGCACATCATTCACGAGACATTGCAACATACCATAACTCTGATCATTCTGTTTCACAGCATTGACAACCTGCAGTGAATCCCCTTCAAAGATTACTCTTTGCAGACTCAACTCATTACACAACTTGACAGCTGAAATTAACCCTTTGGCTTATGCTATTTCAGCTTGTGGGCAAAAATGTAGTGGTTGCATGCAAGAAGCCAGTATATCTCCCAACGAGTCTCTAACTACAATCCCAACTCCAAGTCTGTTTCCTCTTTATCTGACAGCAACATCCTAATTTATTTTTATCCAATCTGTCTCTGGAGGTTGCCAATAAACCAAATCTGTTTGGGCCATTCTACTATTGTTTCTGGAGTTGAGTTGTTTAGTACATAGCTGCTGAAAATCATTGTACTCCTATGTTGCTCTCATCATCAGAATGGAAAGGGTTGTAAAGCTATCTTCAGAAATCAACTTGTTTCTTCTCATCCATAACATTATAGCTATTTCTGCAAATAAGGAGATTTCTGAATTACCTAGTCTCTGAAACATGTGCATAAAAATTTCTCCAAACTCTTGATGAGTAAATGCAGCTTTCTGAAACTTCTTACTTCCTAACATCCACACATCCTGTGCAGAAGGGCAATCCCACAGAACATGAGCTAGAGTTTCTTCTACCTGCTGACAGATTGGACAAAAAGGTTCATTTATCACTTTCTTCTTGCACAAATTTTGCTTTGTGGGTAGAGCATCATTACAAGCACGCCACATAAACATTTTAACAGCATTATTTGTGTTCATTTGCCAGATTTGCTTCCATAATTCTTTGTGCACTCCTTGTGTTGAACTTTCCCCTTTTTTGTGATTATTCCTCAGCTTACAAAGATGATAGGCACTTCTAACTGTAAGACAACCATTTCTTGTATGCTTCCACACCCTCTTATCTCTTGAAATGGTAGTCTGTGCTACAGGAATCCTTACAATCTGTTGCACATCCTCTTCCTAGAAAATATTCTTGAGCATTTGTAAATTCCACCACTTTGTAACTGGATCAATGAGCTCAGACACTTCATTTGCTGACAAAGAGTTCACTGGAGAACTTAAATTACCAGATTCAGTAGTAGGAATCCACTTGTCTTGCCATATCCTTACATCTTCCCCATTAGCAATTCTCCAAATCATGCCATCTTTAACAAGGTTAATTGTTGAATTGAGACTTCTCCATGTATAAGAAGGTCTAAACCCAACTGTTGCCTCCAGAATAGATTTGTGTGGGAAATATACAACTTTAAGAATTCTTGTTGCTGAAGTTGTTGGATTATTAAGAATTCTCCAAACTTGTTTGGCCAATAGAGCTAAATTGAAAGCCATCAAGTCCCTAAAACCAAGTCCCCCACTTGCTTTATTTTTACTCAAACAGTTCCAACCTTTCCAATGAATTTTTGCTCTTTTGTCCTGAGTGCCCCACCAGAATGTAGAAATCAATGAATTCAACTTAGTATACAAATTTTTTGGAAGAAGAAACACATTCATACTATAAGTAGGTATAGCCTAAACAACAGCCTTGATTAGAAGATCTTTTCCAGCTTTTGAGAGGAACTTAACCGTCCAATTCTCCATTCTTTTATTCTCTTTTTCAATTATTCCTTGAAATGCAGCTGATTTTGATCTTCAAATGACTGATGGCAACCCCAAATATTTCTCCATGTTTGATGAGGCTCGCAAACCAGCAACTTGTAACAAATGATTCTTTGTTGCTTGCTTAGTGTTGCTGCTGAAATACAAAGAAGTCTTGTTTCTATTGAGCCTTTGTCCTGAGGCCTGCTCATAGTTGTATAAAATCTGATTCAAATTAACCCACTCTTGAATGGTAGCTTGATAGAACATCATACTATCATCAGTAAAAAACATGTGAGACATCTTGATCTGTCCTCTGGCCATAGGTATCCCATTAATATGCCCTTTTTGTTCTGCTTCACTTAACTGATCTGTTAGCACTTCATCACATATGATAAACAAGAAAGGAGACAAGGGACAACCTTGTTGTAGTCCCCTAGTGGGTTTAAAACATTCTTGATGGACACCATTAATCAACACAGAAAAAGAGGAAGAGGAAATACACCTTAAAATAAGCTCAATCCACCTCAAATCAAAACCCATCCTCAACATAGTTGTTTTTAGAAAATTCCACTCTCTCCTATCGTAGGCGTTACTCATGTCTAGTTTCAAAGCCATATATCCCTTCTGACCCTTCATCTTAGTCCTCATGGAATGCAAAATTTCATAGGCAGCCAAAATATTGTCTGATATTAGCCTACCAGGTACAAAGGCACACTGGTTTTGAGAGATTATTAAAGGCAGAATCTGTTTGAGTCTATTGGCTAGCAATTTAGTGAAGATTTTGTAAAGGACATTACAAAGGCTAATGGGTCTATAGTCAGTCATGTGTATAGGGTTTCTGCATTTGGGAATCATCACTAAATAGGTATAATTGATTTCTTCCATACCATGCTCAGAATTTAAAAAATTGAGAATAGCTTCACTGACCTCTTCCACTATCATAGACCAGTATTTTTGGTAAAAACAAGCTCCATACCCATCTGGTCCTGGTGCTTTCTGTGGTCCCATTTGAAAAACAACATCCTCAATTTCCTCTTTTCTAAAAGGTGCCAAAAGAGCTTCATTCATCTGTTGACTAACTTTCTTTTTGACTGCCTACATCGAATTTTCCATGTTTATGGGATTGGAGGTTGCAAAAAGCTCTTTGAAATACTGAGTAAAAGCTTCTCCAATGTGCTTGGAATCTGAAATTGTCCTTCCATTCTCATCAATAATCTTGGATATACTATTTCTTTTCTTTTTCTGAGTTGCACAAAGGTGATAAAACCTGGTATTTCTGTCTCCTTTCTGCAGCCAAATCTCTTTTGCTCTTTGTTTCCATTTCACATGCTCTCTTTCTAGCTGATGATCAATTTCTTTTTTCAAATCTCTGAGTTGTTGAACTGATGTTGCTGTAACAGATTGTTGCAGAGCTTGAAGGGATTTCCTTTTCTGTTTGATGCTGGCTCTTGAATCCCATTCTTTTTGGTAACTCCATTGTCTCAGTATCTGTAAGCAGCCTTCAAGTTTTGTATTTATCTTTTAAAGACCTTCTTTGTTGTTGCCATGTATATGCCAAGCATGAGTAATAACCTCCTCACAATCTGAGTACAAAGACCAACTATCCTCATATCTACGAAGATGAGCTGGTTGCCTATTCCAAACATTATGTTGCCCAACTGCCATCAAAAGAGGACAATGATCTGAAGAATGTGATGCTAACACTTTAACCTCACCCCCACCAAAAGATGCACACCACTTAGAGTTGGCAGTGACTCTATCAAGCCTTTCCTTTGTAAAATGATGATCATCTCTTAAATTAGACCAAGTATAATTTCCTTGAATACAGCCCAAATCCTTCAACTGGCAATCTTGCAAAACACTTCTAAAGTCTGCCATCTGTTTTTCATCCCTTCTAGCCCCTCCATACTTTTCACTATGATATAGAATTTCATTAAAATCACCTAGACATAACCATCTTTTAGGCTGAAGACAATGTAGATGTCTCAAGATACCCCACCCTTCATATCTCTTTTCTGTTTCAGGATTTCCATAAAAACAAGTGAGCATCCACTCAACTGTTGGTTGAACAACCCACATATTAATGTCTTTGTGAGTAGGTGCTTATATTGATGTGTACATTCTCTGCCCAGAATAGAACCATACCTCCACTTCTTCCCACACTATCAATAGAAAATAAACACTTGAATCCCAATTCAGTTTCAAAGCATCTAAGTTCTTCTTTTGCAATTTTGTTTCCATAAGAAACAAAATGCTAGGCTTGTGGATCTAACCAGCAAGCTAAGATCTCTAACTATCTGAGAGTTGTCAAGCCCTCGGCAGTTCCAACTTAGAAGCCTCATTTCTTCCGGCGGGGCTGACAAACAGCCTCCGTCGATATATCAAAACCTGATAACAAAGCTTATTTTTATCCCTACTATCTTGCTGATTTTCCTTTATCATCATATCAGGTTCATCATCATTTCTTCTCTTCCTAGGATTGAGCATGAGTAGCAGGTTTAATATCTTCATTAATCTGCAGTCCCCTTGCCCTTCTCTTCCATCTAGTAGTACATACCTCAGGAATATGCTCAACTGGATCCAACTTTTGTTGATCTTGCAGGTGTTCTAATTGAGCAGGCTGACTAGGCATCACTATAGTTGATAAAGGTTGAACTACTAACTGTTTCAGTAAGTGCTTTGAACTATCAAGTATTAATTCTTTTGGTTCTGCCTCCCTGTTGAGTACAAGTAAATCCTCACTTTGAAGCTGGCCTACATTACTGTCTGCTTTATCCTCTTCTATTGTATGATGTTTCAACAATTCCTGACTTTACTCCACCTCAACCAACTGAATTTCTTTTTGAGCTAGTTTTTCCCCTTTATTACAAGACCCTTTCATTAAAAAAGAAGGAAAGGATGGACCTGAGGTGCTCCCATAGCTGGAAACTGCAGTAGAGCTTGAAGCACGCAACGATGATCCATATTGTTGCAAATTGTAATCCTTTGTGTCTTCCTTGTGTTTATGATTCCCTATACATCCTTGCACACCATGCATAATAGCTCCACATTTAAAACAAAACCTAGGTAGCCTTTCATATCTAAAAGGAATAAAACTTTTTTGTCCCATTAGCTCCATAATTTTCCCTCTTATTAAAGGTTTAATTAAGTCAACCTCAACTTGCACTCTAATCCATTTTCCCCAGCAATTCCCATCATAATCAGCCTCCACCTCAATAACTTTACCAATAGTGGATCCAATCCTACCTCCAATTTCCTTATTCATGCATCCAAGAGGTAGACTATGAAGTTGAACCCACAAGGTAGTGGAATTAAAATTCAGATCAGCTAGTGGAGTAACACCATCGAATTTTTTTATACAAACCAGATTAATATCAAATAACCAAGGCTAACCTCCCCATATTTTTTTCAAATCTTCCTCAGTTTGGAATTCAAACACATAAAGATTGTATCCTACCTCATGAATTTTCACTCCAGCACATGATTTCCACACTTTTAACATCGTGTTCTTGAACGCTTCCTTATTAATCTTTTTATCAGCTATTACTTTTCCCACCAGACACAACCTCCCTCTCCTCATACTATTCTCGATGTAATGGTCAGTGATTACAATTTCATACCTTTCCTCTTCAGTTAAGGAAAACTTACTCCATAATTTTGGAAGTTCCTCATCCATTTGAACCAAAGCTCCAAACCATAAGTAAAGCACCACGTACAACTGAGTTATTAGAAAAAATTAAGGAGGTAAAAAAACTTGCCCTAGGCAAAGATTCCTTCCACCGAAAGTGAAGGACAAACTTCCCCCTCACCATAAAGTTCTCAAGTCGAGAGGAAGACCCACGAGCTGTCTATACCAAATAAGGTGTTGGAATTCTATCTTACTGTGTTGAAATTTTATTATCAAGATATTTGGACCAAAAGATATATTTCTTTTTGTTTTAATTTCTAGTGCTCATATTACTCTCGGTCATACTTATGTAATCATTACAAAATTTCACAAATTGATATGACTTAATATAATATGATAAATTATAAAGTATTAGATCTAACGTATTATATAAAATCATGCCAGTATGTGAGTTTATTTTTATGAAATCTTTTTGTATCTGTAACTTTTTTTTCTGTGTGTAGAAGTAGGAGGGGATCAAGTTTGGAATTAGTAATAAATTCAATTTCATTTATTAGTATATATCAATATTGTTCTTTAATTTTCTTTTTTTCACAAAACATAATTGTTCTAATGAATTTCTTTTCGGGAGTCTCCATTTCCTCGTTTTATATCCTTGATTTTACATTAATTAATATTAAGGCAATCTTGCTTATATGAAAATAAAAGGATTGGCATCCATCGATTATTAAAGTTGGCCAATCGAGGTGCTACTCAAATCTGTCTTGTAGGCCATTCCTACTTATACCATGAGGATATTTCTCCTACCTCTGTCTATTATCAACAGACACTACAACAAAAAAGATTTTTTGGGACGATTTTGTTTTGGAACGAAATGAAAATCGTCTCAAAAAGTGAGATTTTGAGACGAATTTCATATTTTGTGCCAAACAAATGATGGAAGAACAATATCGTTCGAATGCATTTGAACACGTTCGAACGGTATAGCTAGGGACAAAATATCTTGTCCCTAAAAATGAAACCGTTCGAATCTAATGTTTAAACGTTCGGACGGTTAAATTTAACCGTTCGAACGTACATTTTGGCGCGTTAAGTAAAATTACTATAGCGGAAAATTGCTCTACCGTTCGAACGTATAATTTTCACCGTTCGAATGATGAATCAGCACTGTTCAAGCGTTATTTGTACTATTCGAACGATGATCATATGTTTTTTTTAGAGAATTATATTTAGATTAACTAGTAATTATAAGAAATTTATCAATTAAATAATAGGAATAATATAAATCATTAATTAGTTTAGAAAATATAAAATAATACTAATTTATAAAAAAATACTGAATTTACAAAATACTAAATATTTTCCATTCTAAAAACAAAATAAATAAATAAAAGATAGTAAGTACTAAGACCCCAACTCTTTGCACATTTCCTTAACTGCAGCTAAGCGTTCCTCTATCTGTGTCAGTCGAGTACTGATGGTGACCTGAGTTGCAAACACGACATCAAGCTTCGTACGTAACTCAACTATGGTAGCAGTAATCTCTGTACGAAACTCAGACACATCAGAACAGACCTCCATACGCACTGCATCAATCACCGCTGATGTCTGTCCGCTGATTGCTGCACGCACGTTCTCGGCCATGTCCTCACGAGTAGCACTGTGTACTGATGCCTCGGCCTGTTTGGATGATTCAGCGGCCGATACTTCATGATCTCCTAGCTGTGCATCTCTCTGAGGATCAACCGGGTCTGGAACATGTCCACGAAGATGCAGTCTCGAGTGTCTCGTGCTGCGTGAGAGGGTGGTGCTGTTGATCGGTCCCATCGGCTCTCGTTTACGCTCAGCAACATTAGGCATGACACCGGTAAATAGCAGAAATTGGGTGATTAGGATCCCGAATGGCTGTATATCCGTCAAAATGTACCGAAACTCTGATTGAATCCTATCGAATATATAGCCCACCAGATCGATAGGAATACCACAAGCGACCAGTATCATAAATTTCGTCCGATCAATGCCAACCTTTGTCTTGTGCTCCCGAGGGTCAATATTGTTAGCGATTATCAATTTAGGATCTTAAAGAAAGAAGATAGATTTGCCTGCTTGATGCTCTTCATCCCGTCATACGGGGGAGCATCTGGACAAACAACTAAATCCCTCACCTCATGATCAGCAAGGGTATTGACCTCATCTGTATAAACTGGTGCCTCCACCTCAGCTATCTCCGCCTCAGCTGAAGGATCAGACTCTCTAGGCACCACGTTTCGTTATGCATCTGGCAGCCTAGGAATACCGAGATGCTCAGCGAGTCCGTCCCGTAAAAATATAACTGGAACTCCTCGGATAGAGATCCTATATGCCCCTTCGTCATCTAAGTTGGCACCACCAAACTCTCTATAGAACTCCGAAACAATGTCAATATAGGACACGGTGTCCCATGATTCCTCCCGCTCATCTAAGATAGGTCCCCAACCACGATCGCTGAAGACTGATGGCAGGGAATGACCCTCCCAGACAAGACTCTAGAAGTTAGAAAGATTCACTTGTCGCTCTAGTGAAACAGTCCTCCCCCTGCCTGGACTGATACTAGTCTCAGCTGGATTGCGTCACTTACGTCCCGCTCTAGAAGAATACATTTTAATCAACCTGAGATTTACAATTAAAGAGCTTATCAATACAACATTAACGATAGAAATATAATAAATAACTAATCACTAAATTACATACGAATAATAATTTAATAAAGTGAGACATTGTGAATGTAACATCCCGCCCCTTCCTTCTTACATCCGCTCATTCTTTCTGACGTAAGCAAATTCCAAGCACGGAAATTATGCAACAGTCTACCCTTCTCTCTAGCGACTGCGAGCCTCGTTATGTATGCCGAACCACGATGGCGTGTCTCTCAAGATATTATGTGACTCCTAAGGTACACCCAATGTTTTAAATGTGCTGAAAATATTTATATGGGTATTTCCAATATTATTGAACTAAACTTGATTTTAAATAAGACGATTATAATATTTTTGAAGAGCTCCAAAAATATTAGAATTGTCGGAAATCATTTTAATATTATTTATTAAAATATTTTCAGTCATTTAAAATATTATGGGATTTAAATTATATTTAAAGCTCTAATTAAATTAAATGGTTTTATTCTTTTAAAGATATTAAATAAGACTTCATCATTTTATTAATGATGAAGGAATATTATCTTTTAAACTAAAGTTTAGTTTAAATAATATTTTACCTTAATTCCTCTCAGTGCTTTTAATTAAGTTAAGGTTTACTCATTTTCAAATCAGTGTTTAAAAGCCCATCGTTAGATCGTTTTGAGGATCCCAAGATGAAGGGCCTGGATTAAATACCCAAGCCCTGTCTCTTCTCCCTAACTTTTCCCTTCCCCCTCTCTTTCCTCTCCCCCAGCATACGTCTCACGTCTCCTCTCCCTCTCACCGATTCTCCCTCAGCCCAGCCCAGCCCAGCGCCGCCGTGCGCCTGCGGTCTCACCTCCACCACCAATGGCCTCCTCTCGCGCCTGCAAGCTCCCACCACCGAACCCAGCCTTGACCTTGCAGCCACCTTCCTCGTCGCACGCACGCAACAACCCACACACAGTTTCACCATGCGCAGCCCTTTCCACCGCCGTACGCGGCATACCACTACCACCAAGCACCACCATGGGCTTCCCTGACCTCCCCCTTCCTCCTCCCTCTGACCAGAAGTTGATAGCCTCTTCCTCAGTCGCATGGAGCTCCTCCAACGCACGGGTTCTCCATACAAGGGCTTCCCCTTCCGCCTCCCACAACCACTACACCACCACCAAGGGCTTCCCCTCCCACCGGCGACCTCCCCGAGCCACCCCCATGTCCAGCCGAGCCACCTAGCTCCCTCACTCTCCATCATTCTCCCACGGCTCCTTTCCACTTCACGGCTTAGATCTGCCGCCGTAGGCCACCGTGGCGCCACCACAAGTTCCACCGCACCTCCCTCAGCCCTTCCATTGCCAGCCATGACCAGCCAAGCTCTCCCTATGATTTCCCATGTTGAGACCCATGGCCTTAACTCCTCCACGAGCTGACGTGTCTCCGACGTGTGCCACCTCGTCACCACCACGAGACCACAACTCCAGGACCACGACCCGACCCTCCTACGCTTAGATCGCACCTCTAGCCAGCTCCATTAGCCAAGACAGCCACTGTACGTGGCTGACCGCCACTATTCATGGTTAGATACGTCGTGCTACGCCCCTTGCCGCCACCACGAGGCCACCATGAACCCCACACTTAGCTATCCAAAATCCCAAACAGCCACTGTATGTGGGTTAGCCGCCATGTACGACCCTTTCGATGTCATCGACCGTGATGGTCAGAGAACAACGCACGGGTCAACCCCGACGATGGTATAACCCTATATCCCTCATTATTTATGTTAGTTGGTTGGTTAGGTTGTGGACTGTGCTGTTAGTAATTGTGATGTGCCGTGTAGTGAAGTGTTGGGCGTATCTGTGTTGTATGATGTGTAGTGTTGTGGACTGTGCTGTGAAGTGTGGATTGGGAAGAGAGTATACGTAAAGTGTACTCTTGTGGCGTAGTATGGGATAAGGAGAATATATGTAAAATATACCCTCCTAGCGTAAGGTGTAATGGGAATAGAACACGTAGAGTGTACTCTGTGAGGCGTAACGTGTGTGAAAGGAGTACACGTGGAGTATACTCCATGTGGTGGAGTGATGCACCATATGACGGGTATGTCGTAGTGATGATGTGGCGTAGCGTGTGTGAAGGGAGTACACATGGAGTGTACTCCATGACGTGCAGCGTTACACCTTGTGGCGTGTCGCAGAGATAAAGATGGTTGCGTAGCTGATGGGTGTAGAGCGATGAGTAGTGTTGGAAACTGTGGAACAGTGTCCCGAGGTGGTTAAGACGTGGCTTATAGCCTGAGGTGACAAGTGTCACCGTGATTGACTTATGGCTGAGTATGTGTGAAGTGGCAGAATAAGTGTATGAGTGCGTAGCAGAAGCATGACTGGGGAATATGTCAGTCGTGCTTGTGATGGGTGAGGAGTTTGTATAGGAATGACGTAGCAGGAACGTGATGAGATGTCACGATGTGACAGGAGTACGTGAGGGATTGTACTCGTGATGAGTTAGGAGTTGGCTTAGAAATGACGTAATGGGATGTCAGGTGACGTGACGCGGTCACTGTGTAGCTTGGGAGTAGTCTCGAGCTATATGACGTGACATAAGGCGTAATTATGAATGGAGTCTTGTCGTGTTAAGTGTTGGGATGAATTGTCAAAAAGGGACGGGTAGCATGAAGAGTCATGTTAGCCGGGTTAAGAGAAGGTTGGTATCGAGGTATGGCGCTTGTCCCTACGAGCATGTGATCAATGTGTTATATGTTGGTCTTAGGTGATGAAGGGGTAAGGTACATGTGTAATCTGATGAGACACATGTGCCGGATGGATTCACCATATGTAATGGGTAATCTGTCCTAAGCACAGGCGCACAGTGCTTAAGCCTCAAAGTAGGCTTAGAGCCTTGTGGCATGTATGGATGGGAATGAGGATTAGTGTGGACTAAGGTGCATGGAGGTAGTGACGGATGTATTGTCTAGGGTTGGGATGCGTGATTCCGTCAGTCGAAATCATGCATCGGAATGTGGTCAACAGGAAGAGTAAGACGAAGGTCTTTAGTGTCTTAATCTTAAGGTGAATTATGGGTTCACATTAAGGGGTGAGCACTCGAAGTAGAATGTCAAGTTTGGAAAAGGTAGTGACCGTAAGTAGATCCCGAAGGTTTTAGCATAGTAAAGGGCACATAAGAGCACGAGATAGAATGAGAGTGTTCCTAGTGATGTGTAGCTCTATTTCTAGTTTAAGTTGCTTATGTATTAGATAAAGAATGATGTCCAGGTTATGTGTATGCAAGTAGGTTGTCATCTGACACGCACATGAATGGACTGTATGATATGAAAGTAGCATGAAGTCCAGGTAAGTTTTATGTTCATACTTTTCTAGAGTTTTCTAAAATATACGAAAATGAAAACGAAACGCGTTTCCTTACGATGCCTTACGAAACGACATGAAAGATGTTTTACGAAAGCATGCTAAGTCTAAGTGTTCAAAGGTATGCGTATGTACGACCCTCCTAGGCAGCCCCTTTTTACGCACCTAAAGTATTAATTGTACGCATGTGAATGGATGACTATACGCAATATCTATTGTATGTATTTTCCACGAAAGGAAATGTTGAGGCTTGTGCCTCGAGCTTTAATTGATGCTTTGACTGACGCGAAGAAAGTATGTTGTTTTAAACGGTGCCTATGAACTGATGTTTTAAGGAAGCCATGAACTGATGCTTTAAATGATGCCACGAAAGATGATGTTTAAGCCCATGCTCTTAAATGATGTTTTTCCATGAATGAACTGCTAAATGAAAAGGACTGAAAAGGAAAGGACTGAACTTAAAGAAAAGAATTGAACGTTTAATGTATGAAAATATGTAACGACCACATGAATGAATGAAAATGGTACCAAAGGAATGGGCAGATTGCAATGCCGGGTAAGTAGTACTGGTAGTGCATCTAGTGCTGCCCCCCATGAAAGGGATTCCCAACTAGTGGCCACGGGCGGAGTCTGAGTTCAAAGGAAGACCGCTAACCCCCAACACACGGGGCGTAACAGTGTGTACTGGCCAATGAAAGTGATAAGAAAGAATGTATGAATGTATGAATGCATGAATGCATTGAACTCTTTAAGAAATGAAGGTACTGACGGGAGATACGTTTAACGAAAAGAAAGCCCATTTTTAAAGAAAAACCCCGTCCAGTGATGTTTTCAAATGAATGCATGTATGCATGTACGTATAGTATGTATGGAATGATGAATGCATGAATGAAAACCTATGTTATTATATTTTAACAGTATGAAGTAATGCTTACGAGTCATCGACTCATTTTAGTTTTTATGTATGCCTCTCCCCCACAGGAATTGAATGACCAGTACGCGTCAGGACAGATACGGCCCAAGGGGAAGAGCACGAAAGTCTAGGCATGATGGTTTAATTGTATGAGAGGCCTTTTTATTTTAAAGATTAATGTTTTCCGCTGTAAACCTCTTTTATTCTCAAAGCACTTTTATTTTATAACGTAGAGTCTTGCATCCTGGGTATGAAAGTAAAAAGTTTTAAATCAAACGATAATTCTCGTCATCCTCTCTAAAATCAATTTATAAGAGGTCCCACCACAAGTACGGGCGTTACAATGAACAACAAAATTTTATAAAAATAATATCACATTATTTAATATTAATTAGATTAATATTAATAGAAATTAAATATTTAACAAAATGTGATAAATTTCTATATTAATTTAATTATAATATAATATATATTCTCGTTAAGATTTAATAGAACTACAATATGAAATAAAAATAACGATTCACTAATATTACTAAATTTAATTAGACCGTTCGAACGCCTAAAATAGTGTTCGAATGCCTAAAATAGTGTTTGAACGGTATGCAAACCTGTTTGGCTCATATAGTTCGAACGTATAAGACAACGATCGAACGGGGTACTGTTCGAACATATAAAACAACGTTCAAACAGTTAATTAATAAACCTGTTTGGTTCGTGCCGTTCGAACGCCCTACCCAGCATTAGAACGGTATGCGAATGGAACTCAACGACGACGCTGAGTCGACTCAGCCATTGAAATCTATGGAATCCTTCGATTACATGTATTTTTCAACAAAGTAATACAAAGAGACTTAAATAAACCTTCCTACAATGGATTTAAGCAAATCTATGGTGAGTATTGATGGATAAATTGTTTTATTCTAATTTAAACATATAATCTATCAAAAACCTAAATTTAAACTGTAAAATGGTTAGAAAAATAGCATAGTGGTGCTTAGAGGAAGAGGCTTCGACTGGGTACTGTTCGCGACGGCGATGGTAGCTTTAAACGGCGGAGATGGACAGTTATGTTGAAGAAAACGATGTTTTGTGAGTGGTTTGGCGTCCGTGAAAATGACCGTCCGCGACAACTTATATATGCAAGACCGTTTGAACGGTTAAATACGTTCGAACGGTTTACTTCAATACATTTAATTACTATACTAATATATTAAATATTATATTTTAGTTATAGTCTAATTAGACGACACTATATATGATACTATATATATGTTATATATAGTCTAATATATTAACGTAATATATTTTAGATATAGTCTAATAAGATGAAACTATATATGATCATGTATATATGTTACTTACAACTTAATTAGTATGATATTATATATTCATATATACTTTACTAAAATATAATATATAATATGCTCGATTATATATTATAATATGATATTACTATGTTACTAAACTGTAGTATCATCTAATATGTCTATATATATTAATGTTGTTCTTTTATTTAAAGGTATAGTGTAAAAAATAATATTATTAAACATTTACCAAACCGTTTGAACTGTTAATAATAAGCGTTCGAATGGTTAATACATCCATTAGCGTTCGACCCTACTATTTATTCGTTCGCACGTGAAAATTTAGGAGGGTAATTTTTGCCGCTTCATAGTTCCACGTTCGAACGGTTCGAACAGGAAATGTTCTGCAAATACACGACAGAACCTCACAATCTCGCTTTCCTCCCTCCACTCTCAGTCTCTTAGGAACCAGAGCTCCTTCGTGAACCATCACCATTCTCCCTCAATCTAGCCCCCAAACTCAAAAGAGTTTTCATCTCACTCAATTAATCTCGGATTAATTCATTATTTTTACTGCCTTTTGGGGAGCTCCTTCGCATTAGGTACAAGGCATATAGTCTAATCTCCTCGCCTTTTCATCTCCCAAAATCCAGGTATGTTTTTTATATTCTAATTTAAGTTTGAATATGATATTTTGCAATGTTGAAAATTTGTATGCTTTTGATATTTTTGTTTGTGTTGCTGTGAGTTCGTGATTAATGAGATTTTCCGTTGTTGAAGAGGACTTAAATCTGGAATGAACCTGTTCGATTGGTTTAGGTTATCGTTCAAATGGGTATGTTATCTTCGAACATAGTTTAGCATCGTTTGAACGAAAACTATACATTAATGTATTTACAATTAGAAATTAGAATATATAAGGATAGTTGTCAATAATGATTATTCAAAATAGTTGAAAAATACAAAATCTTTAAATTAAAATACAAATAGTTAAGATTTAATAATACTTAAATAGTTAATTCTAAAGTAATAAAATGAAATATTTAAATTAAAATACTACTAAATCTTTAAATTAAAATACAAATAGTTAAGATTTAATAATACGTAAATAGTTAATTCTAAATTAATCAAATGAAGTATTTAAATTAAAATACTACTAAATCTTTAAATTAAAATACAATTGGTATTAGATCCTCTCGAGGGCTCCCTGAGTAGAGGTTTCCTACCTGCCCTGTGCAGGACTGACTTTTTAAGCTATTTTGTGTGGTAGTGTGTGTGGAAACTATGGAGGTAGATCTTGAGAAGATGTGTGGAAAACTATCCCTGACCGAACAGGAAGAGGAAGTTGTGGAAGTTGATGAAGCATCTCTGGATGGAGCGCTAGGTAGAAGTGAAAAATGTCTGCTGTTTAAACTGTTCACTGATAAACAGTTTAATAAGGAGGCATTTAAGAGTACTATGAAGCGTCTATGGCATCTTGGTAAGTCTATCTCCATTCGAGATGTTAGTGCTAATCTATTTATTGCTGAATTTGAGGATCCATGGGATAAAGAACGCATTTTCAGAGAGGGACCTTGGGCTTTTGATAAGCACTTGGTTCTCACAAATGAGGTGGATGGGCTGCAGCAGGTACATCAGGTTACTTTCCCTGAGGCGCTCTTCTGGGTTCGTATCCATGATCTCCCGATTATGGCTAGGAACTGAAAGATGGGACATATAGTAGGGAAGGAAGTTGGTAGTGTGGTGGAGGTTAACTTGGAAAAGGATGCACTGGCTTGGGGGAAGTACCTGCGTATTAGGGTTAAGTTGGATGTCACTAAGCCCTTATTACGTGGTAAGAAGGTTTGTGTGGGTTCTTCTAACCCCTTCTGGGTTCGGTTCTCTTATGAACGACTTCCAAATTTTTGCTACATATGTGGTACGCTTGGTCATAATCATAAGGAGTGTAATCAGTGGAGGCCATTGATGGAAAAGTTTTCAGTCTCTGAGTTTCCATATGGTCCCTGGTTGCGTGTAGGGAACTTTGGTGATTATAGAGGACCTGTTCACAGGAGGCAGATAAACCATGATGGAAGTAGTTCTCCAATGGAGCATGGGCCAGACCAGTCTACCGAAGAATCTTTGAGTGATCGAAACGTAACTGCTTCTCAGGCTAACATGGGAGCGGCGGATATTGTGGAGGAAAGTTTGGATAAAGGCCAAGCTTGTGATACTTGTCAGGTTCCGTTACAAGAGATTCGCAAGGTGGGTCTTGTAACTAATGCGGATAAGGTGGCGAGTAGTTTGGCAAGATCAAAGTCACGATAAGATGAAACTTGTAACTGATGAGGGTGTAATGGAGAGTTGCATGGCAACTGAGAAACGTCAACAAAAGTTGAAATTTGTAACTACTGCGAAAGATAAGGGCCATGCAGTTGCATCTCAACAGAAGGGTATTTGTGACATTTCAACAGTGAAGGCTAATATGGGTAATATTTCTGGCGGGAAGGAAGTTTTGAATGCAGAGGTAGAGCTGAGGAAGTCTTATGGAGGGACTCGTACATGGAAGCGAATTTTAAGGTCTCAGGTGCACCATTCTCCTTCTGAAAGTGCCTATGGGAGGTCAAAACGGCATCATGGGTCGGAGGATGTGTTGGAGATTACTGGCAATTCTAAGAGACTTAAAAGTAATGCTACATGTAATAATGGAAGGGAGGGTTCCATTTCTTAGGATGCGGTGGTGGCTAGAACACAGCCCCACCGAGCTCAATGAAGATCCTTACTCAGGATGCGGTATTCGTACTCTTGCTGACTTACTCAGAAGAGAAGATCCCGATGTTTTGTTTTTGCAAGAAACAAAACTGAATGCTGCAAAAATGGAATTCTATAGAGTTAGATTTAAGTTTAATTGTTGCTTAATTGTTGATGCGGCTGGTAGAAGTGGGGGCCTTGCTTTATTATGGAAACAAGATGTGCCTCTGTCCATTCTGAGTTACTCAACATCATATATTGATGCTATGGTAACTGACATGACACGAACCTGGTACATGACAGGTTTATATGGTCAACCTGATACTGCAAGATGGATGGAAACTTGGAATCTGATAAGAAGTTTGAGGAGGTATCCTGAGGAGGCTTGGCTTGTATTTGGGGACTTCAATGAAATCTTATCAGTACAGGAGAAATGGGGGGGAAGAGATCGACCACAACAACAAATGGTTGATTTCCAACAAATGATTTTCGATTGTGAATTAAGGGACCTTGGTTTCTGTGGTCCACAATATACTTGGTGCAATGGTAGACAAGATATGGCTCGAGTTTATGAGAGACTAGATAGATTCCTTGGAAATGTCTCTTGGTGTAATCTATTCAATAGAGCCTCAGTCACTCATGGTTCTATCTCTTACTCTGATCACCTCCCACTATGGATTGAGCTGGAGGGCCCCCAGTCAAGAGGAGGAGGTGCTAAACCTTTTAGGTTTGAGGCAATGTGGATTGGTGAAACTGGCCTTGTTTGTTTTGGAAAAAAATCTCATCTCATCTCATCTCATCTAATCATTACAACTTTCTCAACTTCCAATACAAAATAAAATAAACAATTCAACTTTTTCAAATCTCAAAACAAAAATAATATTAAAAAATATATTCTAACAATATTTTATTCAATTTTTTAACTTTAATCTCAACTCATCTCATCTCATCTCCGAAAACAAACGAGCCCTGAATGTTCAAGAATTATACAGCAGGAGTGGCTTGCTGCAATTTCCTCAAATGGAATGCAGGGTGTTATGGACTGTATTTATAGTTGTAGCAGTAAGTTACAAAGGTGGAACAAATCAAAGTTTGGTAAGGTCCAGGTCAAGCTGAAAGAAGCAAAGCCCAAACTCTCCATGGAACAAAGTAAGGCTCCAACAACATTAAATACAAAGGAGATTGATGAAGCTTTAGTTGAAGTTCAGAAATGGATGGAGAGGGAGGAGATAATGTGGAAACAGAGATCAAGAGCTTTATGGTTAGCAGAAGGGGATCAGAATACTAAGTTTTTCCATGCTAAAGCATCTCAAAGAAAGAGAAAGAATGGCTTATCAAAACTAATGGATGCAAGTGGTTGTTGGTAGGAGGGAGAGCATTGTGACAGGCTAATTGTTAATCACTTTCTTCTTTGTTTACTTCTGCAGGATCTAGAGATCAGGAAGTGATTCTTGATAAAATGGAGAGGAAGGTCTCTCATGAGATGAATGCTGAACTTATTCAACCCTTCACAGCTATTGAAGTTCTTCAAGCTTTGAAAGAGATGCATCCCAACAAAGCACCAGGGCCTGATGGTATGCCACCTCTCTTTTTCCATAAATTTTGGCCTGACATTGGTACTTCCATTACAAATGTTGTTCTACAAGTTTTGAATCATGGAGAAATGCCTCAAGCTCTCAATCACACTTTCATCACTCTGGTCCCTAAGAAGAAGAGTCCTTAAACAGTAAATGACCTTAGACCAATTAGTTTATGTAATGTTGCATATAAACTAATTTCTAAGGTCATTGCAAATAAACTCAAGCAAGTGTTACCTGTGATCATCTTAGATACTCAGTCCTCTTTCATACCTAGTAGACTCATCACGGACAATGTACTAGTGGCCTATGAAGTGTTACACTATTTGAAGAGAAAGAAGAAAGGAAAGAAAGGTTTTATGTCTATCAAGCTTGATATGAGCAAAGCTTATGATAGAGTCGAATGGAGTTTTATTGAATCTGTTATGAGCAAGTTGGGATTCCATGAGAAGTTAATTCAGCTTGTGATTATGTGTGTAAGGACTCCTACTTTTTCAATTCTGATTAATGGCTCTCCTACTGGTTTTATTGTTCCTTCACGAGGGTTGAGGCAAGGAGATCCTATTTCTCCTTATCTATTCCTCTTGTGTACTGAAGGGTTGATTAGCCTTTTGGGAGAGGCTGAAAGAACTAATGCTGTTATTGGATTACAGATTTGTCGTGGAGCTCCTAAACTGAATCATCTGCTCTTTGCAGATGATAGCTTGATTTTCAGTAATGCTGATGTGGAAACAAATGTAAGGTTGCAAACTCTATTAGAGCAGTATGAAGTTGCCTCAGGTCAGCAGTTGAATAGAGAGAAAACAACAATGGTTTTTAGTGCTAATGTGAATCAGCATAACAGGCAGGCTATTATGAATTTGTGGTGCTCAACTCAATTGCAGCACTATGACAAGTACCTTGGGCTGCCACCTGTGGTGGGCAGGTCCAAATCGAGGGCATTTGCAGGCATTAAGTACAAAGTTTGGCTCAAGTTGCAAGGTTGGAAGGGGAATATGTTCTCTCAAGGGGGTAAGGAGATCCTCCTTAAAGTAGTAGCTATGGCAATTCCATCTTATGCCATGAGTTGTTTTAAGCTTCCACCAAGGCTTTGCTCTGAAATAGAGAGTATGATGGCAAGGTATTGGTGGGGTCAGAAGCAGGAGGAGAGAAAGATCCATTGGCTAAGCTGGAACAAGATGTGCAATTCGAAATTTGTGGGAGGCATGGGGTTCAAGGAGCTTGAGGTTTTCAATATGACATTGTTGGCAAAACAAGCTTGGAGATTATTGCAAAATCAGGATAGTTTATTCCATAAAATGTATGCTGCTAGATATTTTTCTGATGGGAATCTGTTGACAGCTTCTCTTGGAGGAAATCCTTCCTATGCTTGGAGGGGTATTTGGGAAGCAAAGAGGCTGCTAGTGCAAGGTGGCAGATGGAATGTGGGAAATGGAAGTTTAATCCATATTTTGAATGATGGTTGGATCCCTGGATTTTGAAATTTGAGACAAGCACAGGGAAATGAGCAGAGTATTGAACATAGTAGCCAACTGGACAATAAAGTATTCTCTCTTATTGATCAAAGTACTAAATGGTGGGACATTGCCAAGGTTAGAGCTCTTTTCAATCCAAACATGGTGGAGGCTATTCTCAGATTGCATCCAAGTCATACTGGAGCTGCTGATCATTGGATGTGGGAACATGAGAAGTTAGGCTCTTTTTTTGTCAAAAGTGCTTACAGTTTCTTTAAAACTATCTTGGAATCAGAACATGGGGAATCCTCTGATGGGGCTTTAATGAAAAAATTCTGTACTGCTCTATGGAAGTTACAAGTTCCTCATAAAGTTAAGGTTTTTGCTTGGAGGGCGTGTAAGGATAGTTTACCAACAAAGGAAAACCTGATCAAAAGAAAATTGGACATTGAAGGAAAATGTTGCTTTTGTCAACATCCTTTCGAGGATTTGAGGCATGTGTTGATATTATGCTCTTCCACCGATGGATTTTTAAGGAGTAGGTTTTCTGTTCTCCAAAATGGTGACCAAATCAGCTCTTTTCTCACTACTGCAATGGATATTTTATTCAAGGGCAATTCTGAAGATCTGACAGATTTCTTCCTGATGGTTTGGGCTTTTTGGTTCAGAAGGAACAAGATGGCTCATGAACAGATTGCTTTACCACCTCAGCAGGTTATTGGATTTGCTTTTACAAAGAAATTGCATAGTGTTATGGTTAGACAGCAGTTGGGGAACCATATTTCTAAAAACATGGTGTACAGATGGTCACCCCTTCCAGAAGACTCTCTTAAGCTAAACATTGATGGGGCTCTCTTTTTTGATTTAAACAAAGCTGGTATGGGCGCGGTTTTGAGAAACCATATGGGTGAAATTCTTATGGCATGTAGTAGAGTGGAATCTGTTTCTCTGGAACCAGAACAAGTTGAAGCTGTGGCTTTATTGAGAGGCCTTCAATTGTGCATGAGCTTGGGTATCCCTAAGCTGATAATTGAAAGTGACTGTTTGTTCCTAGTTGAAGAGGTTAATAGATCATCTGAGTCAAATGCAGCTATACGATCTGTGGTAGCAGAGGTAAAAGGATTAATGCAAACTTTTCCTCAGTGCAGCCTTCAACATTGCAGTAGATTCACAAATGAGGCTGCCCATCGACTTGCAAGACATGCTTGGTCTATTGAAGATATGTTTATTTGGTGGAATAGTGTACCTCTTTTCATTGAGAATGTAATTTTCATTGATCAACACTATTGTAACCTATCTCAAGGTGTTATGCCTTTATGAAATGAAGTTCTTTTCTATAAAAAAAAAATACAAATGGTTAAGATTTAATAACACTTAAATCGTTAATTCTAAATTAATAAAATGAAGTATTTAAATTAACATACTACAAAATCTTTAAATTAAAATACAAATAGTTAAGATTTAATAATACTTAAAAAGTTAATTCTAAATTAATAAAATGAAGTATTTAAATTAAAATAATACTAAATCTTTAAATTAAAATACAAATAGTTAAGATTTAATAATACTTAAATAGTTAATTGTAAATTAATAAAATGAAGTATTTAAATTAAAATATTACTAAATATTTAAATTAAAATACAAATAGTTAAGATTTAATAATACTTAAACAGTTAATTCTAAATTAATAAAATGAAGTATTTAAATTAAAATACTGATGAATCTTTAAATAATATTTAATAATTATGTTTTTATTGTATTGTTGTATAAATAATATGTTATTATTGTTTGACATATGTTAGCATATATTGCATTGTTTGTTCATCAAAATAAACCTTAGACCCGTTCGAGAGTTATTAATCTGGATGAATGCTTGATTGATAACTCTTGAATTGTTCAGAGTGGACAATTTGGGATTGTAAGATCATTCTCGCAAACTATCGAACTATATCTGTTATCGTCCAACATTATGATTTTGGTAGATTCATCCCTTGTTCTCCGGACATGCAGTTTCGGTGATGCTGCAACGACGTGTTAATCGTCAATGCACACAACCAAACGAACATATTTGGAGAATTATGGGGAGATGCTGCTGAAATTTGTTGGACGTGACAAATAATAGATCATAGGTTGGCAACTATGATCATACAATCCCGAATGGGATAGGACCAACTACCTGGTGAAAGGTGGCATACTCCTTGATTGATACATGATACATGCTTGTTTGTTGATGTACACGTGATTGTTTGTAATGAAGATAGTCGGCATGGATAAGCGTTGGATGAGAGTTAGCGATCGATTGGGTTAGAATTACAATATATATGCTGAAAGTGTTAAGAAATTCTTGGAGTTCGCATTGGGTACATGTGATAGTGATGGGCATATTAGATGCCCATGCAGAGAGGAATTTGCATTCTCATAAGATAGACTTCGTGAGAGAGCATCAGTTTGTCAAAGATATTGACAAGGGTTATATTGATTGGGTCTTTACACGGCGAATATCCAACTTCATTTGAGGCTTCACATGAAGAAGAAGAGATAGATGAAGATGTACAGCCAGAGGTTGTTGGAGATGAATACGATGAGGATATGGAGCAAATGTTAGGTGACATCAGTGTGAAAATGTTTATGGATGAAGGTGACATGGACACATCAAGCTCAAATGATGGGGGCCATAACACTTTTGCACTATTGTGGAATGCTTCATAGTGTGAGCTACATCCAAGATGTAGAAGACACAATAAGTTATCATTTACCGTAAGATTGCTTCACATAAAATAAATGTGTCGATTATCTATTAAGGTAGTCAATATGTTACTTGAGCTGTTTAAAGAGGCACTACTGACATACAATACTTTACCTCGTAACTTCTATGAAGCAACAAATTTGAAATGAGGATTCAGATTTGATTACAACAGAATACATGCATGTAAGAATGACTGCATATTATTTTGGCGAGAGAATAAGCAGTTGAACAAGTGTCCAATATGCCATGAATCAAGATGGACATCGCACATGCAAAAATGTGCCGCAAAAGGTCATACGCCACTTTTTATTGATACCTAGATTACAATGATTATTTATGTCACGCACAAAGGCTATAGACATGATATGGCACTCATAAGATAGAGTAAGGAACAATGATATTTTGTCACATTTTGCTGACTCCCAGGTGTGGAATGAATTTGATCAGGAACTCCTATAGTTTGCTAAAGAACCCAGTAATGTACGACTTGGCTTGGCAACAGATGGATTTAATCCATTTGGGAACATGAGTACTAATCATAGTACTTGGCTAGTTGTACTTATGCCGTATAATCTACCACCGTGGAAGTGTATGAAAGATCCATATTTCACGATGAGTTTGCTCATTCCAGGTCTGAGATCACCGGGAAATGATATAGACATACACTTACAGCCATTAATTACAGATTTGAAAGATTTGTGGGAGAATGGGGTTGTCACATTTGATTCATCAACTGCAAGTCGTTCAAGATGCATGTTGCGGTGTTATGAGCAATAAATGATTTTTCCGCTTATGAAAACTTGTCAGGTTGGAGTACTAAGGGGAAAATGGCATGTCCAACTTGTAACAAACATACCAAATATGAATGGCTTACGTACGAGAGGAAATTATGTTTCATGGATCATCGTCGATTTTTACCTATGACCATAGATGGCGTGGAAATTCTAGAATGTTTGATGGAACTATTGAATGGGGCCAACCTCCACCATATTTGTCTGGGGAAGATGTACTTGCACAATTTATAGATGTTGGTTGTAATGAATTTGGTAAAAAGTAACGAATGAGAAAATGATCTACGAATGAGTTGAATTGGACAAAGAAGAGTATATTTTTCGAACTCTCGTACTGGTCGAAGTTAAAATTGCACCATAGTCTTGATGTTATGCATATTGAAAAAAATATCTGTGAATCCGTATTGGGAACATTGATGTTAATTGAAGAAAAAACAAAGGATACATTAAACTCAAGGAAGGATCTGAAGCGGTTGAGAATAAGACGGGAAATGCAATTGCAAGAAAATGGTTCGTCTGTCTACATGCCGATTGGGTGGTATACATTGTTAACGAACGAAAGTGTTACATTTTTTGAGTGGCTAATGAAGATTAAATTACTGGACAGTTATACCTCGAATGATCGAATCTAACAAGGTATGTGAGAACAAATGGTTGGAAAATAACAGGATTAAAAAGTCACGATTGTCATGTCTTCTTACAGCGTATCTTGCCTATTGGTATCAGTGGGTACTTGACGAGAGACGTGTGTGTGGCTTTGACTGAGTTGGGTGCATTTTTTTAAAGACTTATGTGCTAGGACGTTGAATGTAGAAGCTTTGGATCGAATGGAACGAGAAATTGCCATAATATTGTGTAAGCTAGAAAGTATTTACCCACCTTCATTCTTCGACATCATGGTTCACCTAGCCGTTCATTTGCCACGTGAGGCTCGACTTGCAGGACCAGTTCAATATAGATGGATTTATCCCATTGAAATATTTCTTGGAAAGTTGAAACGTACAGTGGGTAACAAGGCCCACCCAGAAGGATCAATTGTAGAAGCATATATTGAAGATGAGTGGCATACCTTTTGTTCCAAATATTTCTATGGAGTTGACACTCAGTTTGATTGGCCGGAAAGAAACTTTTTCTTAATTTAAATTCGCTCATTTACTTTAAAGAAATTCTAAGAATATGAAAGATTTGTGGTAATCATCAATTTGATTTGTGGTAATCTCCAATTTCAGTGATCATATTAATATGCTCAAGGAACTGAGAGTAAATGTGTAAAGCCCCGTCCCCGAGGATTCGGAGAGTTAACTCATGTCACTTATAAATCATTTTCCTTCCACATAGTACATACTCTAATTTTTCTCTATCGCACAAAATACTCATATATTTACATCAATTACTCCAGAATGACTATTCTAAGACAATACAAAGTCTTAATATAAACATCAATCTCCCAACAAATCACATCATCAGAGCACAACAAGCTTACCGAATGAAAATCCTCAATACCCATATAAATCTTCTATGCTTAAACCATCATTCTTAACTCTTCTCACCCATGCTCCATATCCTTGATCCTCAACTGAAACATTCAAATCATCTGAAAAATATGGTGGAGATAAGGGGTGAGTTATCAACAACTCAGTAAGCAGAGAAAATATACTAGTATGTAAACATGAGCCTTTTCAGAAAGTTCAGTATGCAGAAACAAAAATATTTTATTTTTATATGCAAATCTCAGAAAAATGTGTTATCAGAAAATCAGAGCGACTTTTCAATCTTTTCATACTCAGAATCAACAATTCATATTTAAGGATCCATTTCATATTCAAAAACGCTTTGGCATAACGTAACTGAACATCTTCATCTTATCATATCATATCATATACCATGTTTAACCGCCGTGGTAGGGTTGTGCTATCCCCGGTGGCCAAACCAGGCACTATCATGTGGTGATCTTCCCCTTTTTCAATCTCGGAGCCCCGAGTGTGCACACCGGAAAGAACACGTAAAAAGACCACTATGTTTCCAAAGTGGGTGCACTCATATCATGGTGCTACCAACCATATCACGTGAATCAGTATCATCATATCAGAACCATATTCAGAACAGATAAGTATGCCAAAGTTTTATCATATCCATATCATATCAAAACACGTGCGAAACATATTCATATCATTTCCATTTGATCAAAAACATATCCAAATCATTTCATATCACATGCATAAAAATCTCAATAATATCATATTCACACTTTTGCATATTTCAGAAACATGTAAAATATTGCTCATGTCTACACATTTCATGTCAAAAACATTTCTTTTCTCTTTCATATGTATCTCATGATGGAATGCAAAACATATACTGAGGTTGTTTTTCACTTTTTCTTTTTTAAAATAACATGCACATTTTTTTTTTACAAACCAACCTCAGTTCATTTTTTTTTATGCAAATCTAACATAGGAACCCCGCTTACCTGGACGACTTAGCTTTTCAGAATTTTCCTCAAAATGTTGAGTCGACTATAAATCGTCACCTATAAAAATATTCACGTAATTTCTGTAAGTTTTCAATCAATATTGGATTTCGATATTTAAACCAAAGCTTCTAAAATAACCTATTTTAATTCATCAAAACTTAAAACCCTCATAATCCCAAAATATATCATCACTTACTAAAATCACCAATATCCACCATAACCCACGTCAAACTCAAAACACCAATATTTAAACCCGAAACAGCCAACAAATCTGATAGCATAAACCAATCACACAAACAACTCCATCATCCAATCCAACTGACCCCCTTACTCCTCGGACTCAGTCCGGCACAACCAACCAATTCACAGTAAATATGAGTTAGCGCGAAAATACATTTAAATCTCAAAAGTTCTTTGGAAAAATACTTACAATGCTATAATATAATTTTTGAAAGATCACGGAGGTACTAGAAGTGGCGGCACAGTAACAGAATAGTGCAAAATGCATTGTGGCCATGAGTCTCAAAAACCCACTTTTGAACGGGGACAAACCAAGACCCGAGATTGATAGGGAAGGGCTAAGGGAGGTTGGTGAAGCTAGTGGTGGTGGTGGTTGGCCATGGGTGGCGGCATAGAGGGCAGTTTAAGGCCAAAATGTTCAAAATAGAAATGTTGATGGTGGGGCTTCACCGGTGGCGGATCAGAGATGGGGTTGGGTGCATTGGGTTGCTATGAGGTCGAGGATGATATGGTGAAGAAATGGCGGCCAATGGTGGTGCGATGGCGGCGCGCGAGCACAAGAGGTGCCGCGGCTTGGTGATGCGTGTGGGAGCTAACGACGGCGCGAGGAGGGCTGAGATTGGAGGGTGGTGGTCGCCAGTGGCTGGGGAGGACGGTGGGCTGGGCAGTGTCGCACACGGCGGCGCGAGGCAGCGGGGCTGGGTGGATGAAGGGACGGACGGAGAGAGGGAGGGGGTGGACGTCGCGCCGGAGAGAACCAGGAAAATAGAAGAAAAGAAAGATAAGAAGGAAGAAAAAGAAAAATAAGAAAAAGAAAAGAGGAAAGAGAAAATGTAGGGAAAGAAATGAGGTCCAATCCTCACATCCAAAAATTATCCTACGGAAATGATTTTAAAACAGCAAGTGAAATAAAATAATTCAAACGCAGTGATTAAAATGAAAATAAATAATTAAACCTAATAATAAGTTAATTTAATTTGAGAAGAAATTTAAACGCATAACAATAATTAATTCAAAGAAAGCACTTCAAAAAATAATTTTCGTAAACTAAAAATCATAAAATAACCCAATTAAAAATCCAATAATTTTAAAACAAGAGAATAAATTTTGAATCAATAGAAATAATTTTTTCATTAAAAATACACTAAAATACGGGGTGTTACAAAATGATATAAACTAGAAACATGAAGAGGAGTTCCCAAGATGGTTTGAAGAAGTGGTAATGACATTACATATGCTTTACTCAATATGTAGGTTGTACAAATGCATGCGAATAATCCAAATGATATATTGGATGAACTGTATGCATTAGTGTGTGGCCCATCGACACGTGCTGCTCGATATTCTGCATGTATTTCTTGTAGAAGTAGGTATCACACAATGGATCGAGATTGTTATAGGAAAATCCAAAATAGTAGTGTCTTAATCGAAGGAAGTCATGATGGAGAAAAAATTAATTTCTATGGGGTTATTGTCGATATAATTTGAATGAAATATTTGGAGGATCTTACAGTGTATCTGTTTAAGTGTGATTGGTGGGATTTAAGTAATCCTCGAACTAGAGTTTGTCATGATGAATATTTTTTGAGTGTTAATACATCAAAAAAATGGTATGAAGATGATACTTTTATTTTGGCTTCTCAAGCATCTTAAGTATTCTACTTAGATGACCTGGAGTTTGGAAATCAATGGCGAGTACTACAAAAATATTCTCCAAGAAATATATATAATGTTATCCCTTAGGCGAAAGGACAAGATGAAGAAGAAGATGACCCCTCTACTCAAGAAGCATACGAAGAGAGTCAACCCGCCTTAAATTTGTTTGTGGATTTAAGCTAGTATGAGATGATTCCATTAAATAGAGAAGATATTGATGCTGAAATTGTTGATGCGAAAATTGAGGAAAATGTTGAATCATCTGAAGTATCTATAGATGATGAGAGCGAATTGTCAAATGAAACTGACACAGATTATGATTGACCAATTATGTGTTAACATTGCACTTGATGACAAATATTTTACTTATTAAATGTATCAGTAGTTTGAAATTATGCCACTAAAGAGGAAAGAAGTTCACAACCCATCTCCACCTGTTCCTAGCTCTCCTTCAGACTCACCATTAGAGATTGATTTTACAAAACAAGGTAAAAATCTAATACTCATAAAAGTTATTAATTAAGGTCTTATAATAGACATATAATAGATATTGATTACAATGTTATATTTTATAGAGTCTACAGTACAATCTCGTCAAGGTCGAGGCACTACTAGTGGCGTGATGTTGGAAAAATATCGTAAAGTGGGTAAGATCAAGGTGAACATTCCTAACGAACATACGGAGGCGAAGGACAACCAGCAACTTGGCTTGCATCGCATGTAGGTACTCTTACATGAACTCATGCACCTTTGGCAATAACTTCATGGAAGAAAGTTCCCCAAGATGTTAAAGAGCTTATCAAGAAGCGTTGTTTGGTAATGTTTAAAATATTGATTTAATAGAATAAATTTCTATATTTTACTTAAATTTAGAATATTATAAATGATAATATATTTGTGACTATTTTTTTCAAGGATGATTTCGAATTAAATTTTGGTCGGAGAGAGGAGTGTGAGACTATGGAAGAGCTTATGGGTAATGCATTCTGAAAATATAAGGCGAGGCGTCATGAGCATTATAATAAGTTTGAGAAGAAGGAAGATGCACGCCAACATCCTTTTCAGGATGTTCGACCATCTGAGTGGGAAAAACTTTGTGATATGTTTGAGAATCCATCATATCAGGTACAATTAAATTTAATTATTTTACTTGTCCTATTTGTCATTTTGCTTCATAATATTTTCAATTTCTTTGCAGGAGCAAAGTTCTATAAGCAAAACAAATAGATCAAAATTGAAGATTAATCACCATGCAGGCTCAAGATCTTTCCATCGCCTCTCTAAGAAATTGATATTGCTATTTTTTTTATTGGATATAGTTAATTATTTGGATGAATCATAATGACTTTATATCTTAACACATATTTATTGTAGCAAGATTCAGATACCAATTATGATCTGACAAAATTATATGTTGCATCGGACACTGATTGTAATGGAGAGTGGAGTCATCCTGATGCCCGTGAAAATTATGTAAGTATTATAACCTGTTTTAATTAAATATATTAGAATATTTATGACAATATTAATTCTTTATCTTATATATGTCTAGGATAAAATGGTTGCCCTACATGCTGAATCTGCGTCAGGTCAAAATTCCTCAACAAGTGATATTCATATTTTTACACAAGTCCTGGGTCAACGTTCAGGATATTTGAGGGGTTTGGGTCACTGTGTAAAGCCTTCTCCCTCTTCCTCTTCTTCCGGGTTCGCATCTATGACTTCTATAGCACTAGAGAATGCGAATTCTAAAATCGAAGAATTGACTGCAAGGCAGCATGAGTTAGAGGCTCAATTGGCGAAACAAACAGACATGGAGATGCGCATCAAACAACATGAAGAACAACAAGAACTGTACAAAAGATAGATGTAACTCCAAATGCAGCAGCTTATGCAACAATATAGGCCTCCAAGCAACTGTTGGTTTTTTACGTACAGATTTTGGGATTATCTATTTATGTACGAGCAATGCCAGTCTCACGGTTATTTATTTAGGTCACACTTATTATAAAACTTTTGTGAGTATTAAACAGTTTCTAATGTATTTTTTCAAATATTATGAATGTCTATTTGGTTTTTTATTATTGAGTTTAAATAAAATAGTTATTGTTTGAACGACCACATAATGTTCGAACACAATTTATTAAATTGTTCGAACGATCATATAACGTTCTAACGCTATTTATTTTCGTAGCGTTCGCACATAACTTCTCCCGTTCGAATGCTTATACCGTTCGAACGGAAAGCTAAATTTATACCGTTCAAACGTGTGTATAATTTATTTTTGTTCAAACGTATTTTGCAATCGTTCAAACAAATTAATCCTGCTCGAACGTAAAATTGTAACCGTTCAAACGATATTTTGGCACAAATTTCAACCGTGACTAAAGAAATTCCCTCTCGAACGTGTTATAATAGTTTCCTTCAAATTTGTCCCAAAAGATATTTTTTGGGACAAAATGGCGATTTCATCCCAATATATCTTTTGGGAAAGTGTTGTTGGAACGAGCTCGGGATGAATTTTTTTCGTCGTAAAAAATATTTTGGGACGAAATGACTAATTTGGGAAGAAAGATTTTGTCCCTAAAGAGTGTTTATGTTGTAGTGAGATTGGACCAGTTATCAAGGAAATTTAGGTGGGGTTTCAATGAGGACCAATCAAAGATTCATTGGGTTAAATGGAATAAACTCAGTAAATCAAAGGATCAATGTGGATTGGGGTTTAGGAACTTCAGTAGGTTCAATCTTGCTCTTCTAGCAAAACAAGGTTAGAAAATTATGATAAGTCCTAAATCTTTGCCAGCTCTCATCCTAAAACAGAAATATTTCCCACATGTCTCGATCTTACATGCTAAAATGAGGTTTTGGCCTTCTCTAGCTTTGAGGAGTATGCAAACTGGCCTAAACCTATTAAAAGAAGGCCTATTATGGAGGATTGGTAATGATTTAGATGTGAAGATATGGGAGGACATATGCTTGCCAAAACCTCATTTTCTAGCTCCTATCACTTGCAGAAATGGCACAGCAGAAGTGACTTGGGTGCTGACTTAATTGACCCAATTATTTCGAAATGGGATGATAATCGACTATCTAATTTGTTCCTTCAAAATACAATGGAGATCATAAAAACCATCCCCATCAGTTTGAGCAATAGAGTGGATCAAGTGACTTAGGGAGGCACACGTAATGGCATCTTCCCAGTGAAGAGTACCTACCATTTTCATAGAGAACTACAATCCAATCAAGATAGTGGGACCTCAAATGTTCAAGCACATAATGATTCTTGGAGATCTTTGTGGAAACTATAGGTGCCAAATGGAGTAAGGATGTTCCTTTGGAGAGCATGTAATGAGGCTTTGCCCACTTTTAACAATCTCTTTAAGGGGAAAATGATAGATGATAACCTGTGTCCTATCTGTCATCTAGAGGAGGAATCTTCAAGGCATGTGTTGTGGAGTTGTAAGGCTGCTCAAGATGTTTGGTGTCAAGCAAGTATACCTTTACACAAACTATATCTGGAAGATGCTTGTTTTAAGGCTATCTGGGAACAAATGTTAGCAAAATTGACATAACATGCTCTAGAAGAAGCTGGTATGATCTTAAGACTCATCTGGTCTAGAAGGAATGATTTCTTGCATGGAAAAGAATTCAAACACCCTAATGCTATTATTCATAAAGCTTATGAAGACCTAAGATGTTTTAAGGCCATTAAAACAAATGCTCTTGCTGCTATAGCAACTGCTTGTTCCCTTAGTGTTCAGAGTTGGAAAAAACCACCAGAAGGAAGATACAAAATGAACTGGGATGCTTCTGTCAATGAATCTAGAAGCTTAATTGGAATGGGAGCTATACTTAGAGACTGCAATGGATTGGTCCTTGGTACACTTAGAGCTAGAAGGAATCTCAGACTCTCTCCACATACTGTAGAGGCATATGCTATGACGATGACTCTCCTTTTCTCTAAAGAGGCTGGGATTCAAGAGTTCATTCATGAAGGGATGCTAATATGGCTGCTCACATGGTAGCCAAGGATGCCCTTTTAAGTGAAACTAATCTTTATGATCTTGAGAGCATACCTAATTGTATTAAGCAAATAGTATCCCTTTTTTTTTCTTTTTTTCTTTTTTTTACTAAAGAGTTGGGGCCACATGTCAGCAAATAGTTTCATTTGAATCTTTGTAATCCTTCACTTATGCAATAAAGTTATCTTTATTTCAAAGAAAAAAAGAACAAAACTGGCCAATCGAGGTTGTCTCCACCAAGTCCCTTGTATCAGAAAACAAATAAAAAGATAATGTTTTGTAAGCGAGGCAAGGTAATAGAACGAAGAAAAACATTTTTAATTAGCGGTAGGTGAATTGGCAGTGGACAAGTTCAACATTTGCCTCCATATAGATGATGGTCAATAGTTCAAAAAAGGGTTAGCCTAGTTTGGATGTTGAGATTAGATAAGAAGATAAGAAGAAAAATTTGTGAATAATAGTAAAATACTTTATGAAGAGTAGTAAAATAATTTGAGTTAAGGTGTTTTATGGAATTTTCGGAGAGTAGAGAGAACACTACAACAGATTTTGGCTTTTGTGACGGACGAAACCGTCACAAAAAATGAGCAAACTGTCACTTTTTTGTGACGGTTTGAGACTATCACCACGACTGTCACCTAAAGGCGTCGCATAATGTTTTTTATGACGGTTTACTGTTCAACTGTCACAAAAAGTTTTTTTTTTTTGTGACGGTTGGAAGTCTTCCATGAGATGTAACGTTCGAACGTGATTTTTTTTTGTAACAGTTAAAATTCATCACAGAAAGTAACGTTCATACGTATAAACCGACGTTCAAACGTTAACTCGACCGATTAACATTTGAACTTAAAAAATTTGAAGTTTGTTGTTTTTGATTCGCACAAATGATATTTACGTTCGAACATTATCTAAGAGATGTTTGAATATAGCATTCGGATGTTAAATGAGAAGATTTCAAAGGTAAAGTTTTTAACGTTCGGATGTTGGTTTGTTGTTCGCACGTATCTATTCTTATCATTTGAACGTTTAGATCGTTTGTGCATTGAAACATGCAAATGTAGTGTCTTACGTTCGAACATTTTGTTGGAATTCACTGGTATTTTATTTGAACGTTGATTCGAACGTGTAGCCATATTTGAAAGTTTGTTCTTTACATGCAAACGTTATGATCAGAAATAGTAATTTCATAAAATTAAAAAGCATACAAATTGTTTCATATTAAACCATGAATATAACAACTAGCAATGTGTTATAGAGTTGCAAAAATATAAAATAAAAGTTTCTAATAATGATAATGATATTTTGATCATTTCTTCTTCTTTCCTCGCCCACCGTGATCTTGTTGAAGTGACATAACACATTCCATCTAGACCATCATCTCCCTTTGTATTTGCTCCTGGCCTTCAATGGGTATTCTCTCATCGCGATCTCTTTGTTGCTCCTACAAACATGTCTCTAAATTAGACTGTCATGATAAGAGAGACTCAAACTCCTGTTGTCTCGACTTCCTCTATTCAATTTATTGGCATGCTGCATCTAAATCTTTAGAAAGATTGTTAACTTCCAAAGGCGAGGTCGTGGAGGATG
The DNA here is from genome assembly GCA_961763995.1 of Juglans cinerea. Classification (NCBI taxonomy): domain Eukaryota; kingdom Viridiplantae; phylum Streptophyta; class Magnoliopsida; order Fagales; family Juglandaceae; genus Juglans; species Juglans cinerea. The sequence goes on from CAUIVZ010000003.1 coordinate 25,229,414, forward strand.
AACCGACACGCTTGAAAGAACGTCCCAAACCTCTTACCAAACCAGATTTGGTCTCGAGCACTTGCGAGAATATGTCTATGTCACTAGGAGAGGATTCCTCAGAGGCTGATTGGATCTTAATAATTTTTTCCTACAATTACAACAAAAACAAACAATAAGTAACATATTAAAAGAAATGAGGAATCAAACATAATATGAATTCACATTTTGCATAATTTATTCACATAAAATAACCTCACTTACATAATTATCTTTAGCGACATGATCAACCTACTCACTGTGCTCATCAGTATGAGTAGCTGCATAGACATGAATGAGAGAAAAATTTTCAAGATCATCACATTTCTAACAAAGCCACATTAGTAATTTTGAAAAATAATGTTAGTACTTAAATAAAAGAATATGATAAAAATGTGCGAGAATTAATAAGTTATTAATTACTATTTTATTGTCAAGACGTTGGAATGACCTTGAGCCGACGCGATGGTGAATTGTCTAAGCCGTTCAATTTTGTACATTGATAGAACTTAAGTGTTGCAGGAGAAATTAACAATGTTAAATATAATATATGAAACCAATATATATGTAAATAACTTATAGGGGATAAATTTAGAATACCTGATAATCTAGACTTGCGAAAAGATCATAACAATTCCTCCAACCATTTAACTTGATTTTTTGAAAAGGGGATTAAATAGCCTCTTCCAACGTCTCGAATTTCTTGATGTGTTCATGACATCGTTCCTTGTGACGCCGAAATAATGTAGCCATCAACTCATTCATAATTTGCACATCCTCGCTACGGCCAAAATTGAGGTCGAATTCATCCTAAGAAGTTAATTACGTCAAAAATATGAAATCAAAACATTTCTAAAAAAATTTACGTTCATATATAAACTCACCAGTACACGACTCCGAATGTGATCCTTCACCTCGTTCGGAACATCTCTTCATGATCGCACATAAAATGAGACATAAGCTCAGACTAGTGTGCCGACATAGGAGGAAAGCAATGCTGCACTATCATCTACTCCTCCAATGAAGTTATCAAGAATGTTGACCTTGATTTTTTCATGCCTTATATTTCTTTCCAGAGCAAGGCCACATGTTAAGCCACGTCCGCGACGTGACAAAGTATTAGCTAATGTTTTTCAAATTATTAAATACAGTTCCCATAATATTGAAATATAATTAATTATTAACAAAATTTGTTACTGGAAGGTGTCGACTAGCTATTTGTCTCCTATGTATTAACTTGTTCAAGAGCGGAGTCCTCGGTTGAGGAGTCATAAATGGGATTAATATTTTTTTTAAAAAAAAATTAGTATAGAATAATTGATAAAAAATGTATTGTATTGTCACCTATGTAAATAAAATATTTAATATTTTCATTCTTCATCTCCAAATGTTTCAGAATCGACTTCAATAACATCTTCGCCATCATCATCTTCTTCTTCGTCTTCTTCATTGACTTACTCTTCGGACACTTCTTCTTCTTCTTCTTCACTTACTTCATGAACTGAATGATCATTTAATACGGATGGGTCGAGATGTACGGGTGGGACGTCATCTCTACATAAGGGGATTAGTTCAAGTGCACCGAGATCAACAAATAAATTAATACCCTCTCCATCTTCCTTGTAGGCCTCTCTAATTGGAGTGTCATCTTCATCTCCACTATGAAAGTGATCCGCTCCCATTCCTACATCATAGATATTCTGAGGCACAAGTTTTTGTACGACTCGCCAAGTTACTCTCCATTATATTCATTGGCCCCTTTCATTGGATCAACCAAGTAATAGACTTGGGTAGCTTGACAAGCCAATACAAATGGATCATTTTCGTACCATTTATATGCAGTATTGACACTCGTAAAGTGACTATCCCTATGTATTGAAATTCGACCACTGCCTATATCCCACTAATCACATTTAAAAACATATGTCACATTCCCACCCAGGTATTTTAATCTGATAATGTCACGTATGACACCATAGTAGTCAATATCATCTGTTCCATAACTTCCCTCGACCCACAAACCACATTTTTGCGTCTTTCGATTATGTTCACGATCCATAGTATGAAATCTATAACCTCGAACCATGCATGAAGTGTATCGAAGTACTCTGTGTGAGGGACCACGGGCAGGCCAATGCATGCAATTCAGAAAAAACTGATACGGGATCATTAGCACGTTGTTCCAAAATTTAACAATTGAAATAGTAACAAAATTATTAAATGTAAACAAGAATTAAAATGGTTCAAAGTGATTTTAAGTCATGGGACATTTAAAATGCATACGCGTTGTTCAAACCATCTAGGAAATTCTACTTCGTGTCTCGCCTCTATATTCTCTACGCCTTCTGTCCTAAGTTTGTCTATGTCCTCACTATATGAAAGTATAAAAGAATAGAATATTTGAACATAGGAGTTATATAGTAATTTTTTTAATTAGAATTATTCTAAGTATGCAGCGACATACCTGAGATAGTCATCAATCTCCCGACAATTATTCAACATGTACCACCGAGCTTTTCCTAAACTCTCCACCAATTAAGTCGTATCTCGTTTGTGCACCCAAGGGCTATACATTTTGGGAAAACACTAATAGCTTATGAGGGAGTTCCTTGCCATGTGTCACGCATGCATGAGGATTTTCTTGTAGGATTTTGGACACATGTCACTATGGGGAAAGGAACCTAGAAGGAAATTATTAGGATTATGGGAAAGTGAAACTATGGAAGGCCAAGAGGCTATGGACGACAACAATGGGGAAGGGAAAGGTTGCTTTTTGCCATGTGTCATCCATGCATGAAGGTAGGTAAAAAGTTTTTCTTGGGAAAGAGCAAGATCAAGGTTGGGAGAAGGCTACACGCCTAAGGGCTTCTAGAAGATTATTTTGTGCAAGAAACCCCTTGAGATGGATGGCTAAGGCAAAGTTCTTTGTGCCAAAAGGGACCAATCACATGTTTGTCCAAAGGTATGGTGGGAAAAAAGATCTCCTAGGGAAATGGATTAAGAAGTCATGTAGGGTTTTGACACGTTCTATGTTGTTTGAACATGAATGTTGTTATTTCACAATTTTGGTATGTACTAAGATCATGAAAGGATCACCCATACTCACAAGAAAATGCTTCGGCACTCATGAAGTTTCCTTGTTAAAAACTTTGCTCAATGCATTAGAAGATTCTAAGTTTATGAAAAATTGAAATCGGTTATGGAAGATGTGTATCATGTGGAATGGAAATGGAGTAAGAAGTCATGTAGGGTTTCGGCATGTTCTATGTTGTTACAACATGAATGTAGGGTTTCGGCGCTCATGAGGTTTCCCTATTAAAAAATTTGCTGAATGCATTGACTCACTCGAAAATGAGCAGCACAAATGCTATTCCAAATGCAGGAGAATGTCGCGTAAAAATTAGGAATAAATTCCTAGATCGTTTCCTCAGGGAAAGTTACTTAAAATCAAACTCGTTTAAAATGGTGAAAATATTCATAAAGACAAAATAGAAATGATGGTATGTGCAATGGATGGAAGAGTGCAACAAGAATGAAAAGGGCACTAGTCATGGACTAGATTCATATTTTTGGATTTTTGAGTGTCGAAATGAAATGTAAAAGACTAACAAATTGAAATTAACAATCAAAGAATCAACTAAACTGAACAATCTTAATTAATCTAAAAATTAAACAATAAAACTGAAATTATTTAATTCCTAATTAAACTTTAATCAATCTAATATGCAATGGAACTAAGAGATTAATAAAACTAAGCTAAGAATTAAACTAGATTAGAAAGTAATTGACAAAATACGAGCTAGAAATTGAAAAGTCCCAAAATCAAGATTCTAGGGTTCATCCTTGTTTTCAAATCATAAATTCTCATAATTAATCCATAGCAATTGTAATCACTGTTCAATGAAAGCTTACATGAGCAAGAAAAATAAATAACACGAATTAAATAAACAGCAAATAAAATACCCAAAAGTCTTAGCCAAATATCTAAAAAATATTCCATAAACTTTAAACTGAAATTAAATAAAAAGTAGAGAATGAAAAGAGCAAGTCAAATAAATAGAGTTAGAGGTGGTAGGCAATAGAGGAGAAGGCTGGAACGGCAGTTGGACCCCAAAGAATTCTTCAAATGCGCGGCCTGCTGTGCGTTACCCTCTCTTCCGTTTTCGTCCGTATGAAAAGGAAAGAGAAAAAATATTTTTTTCTGTCATGCGGCGCCAGTTCCCTTCAAGAAAGAAAACTTTTGTTCCACTCGTAAAAACCAAAAGAACCCTTCTTTACTTGCGTGTTCCGTCCGAATCAATCCTCATCCAACTTTTGAAGACCAAGTCAAAGGCTCATTTAAAATTAGAGAATTCATTTGACTTTTCTTTACATTTTTTTTAGCCTTTTCTTTTTGTGCTTTTTGAAATTTTTTCATGCATTTTCATTTCTTGATCTATAAAAAATAAAAATAATGGAAATTAAAAATAAAATAAAAAAGAATAATAGAATATCAAAAATATGTTGTGCATGTGAATGAACATTGGTCAATTAAATCACAAGTTATAAAATTAAGCATAAACTATGCTATAAATTAATTTAAATCACAACTCAGATTTATTTGTCTTAACTATTTTTCCATCTAAAACCAATAATAATGTAATGAAATAAATAAAATATATTGGTTCTAAATGTATAAAATATGCAATAATTCAGCTCAATCACACCCCAACTAGTGTTTTGCTAATCCTTGAACAAAATAGTGAAAATTAATTGAGATGAATATTGCATAAAGATCGAAATCCAAACAGAAATAATCAAACACAATTATGAATTCTCACAAAAGTGACACGTTGCTACTCAACCCTAGGGGCTATACCCACCAAGACTATCTCAACATTCTTTCACATAAAATTGAGGCAAATGTCCCAGAACTCAAATGTGTGTGTGGAGCTAAAATGGTTGTGTGTTCCTCATTACTAGCCATGATTTGTCATAGGATTTTTCAACCTTAAGATTAATCATTACTGATTCTAACTACCTCAAAGCCCAAGGGACTAGCAGTTTTCACGCCAACTCTATTTTTAAAGGTTGAACACTCAACCTCCAAAATTTTGGGTAACTGTTTCTAGCCTTTTACTTAGGAAAGCTCACTAAGTCGCCTTTATTCATTTTTTTTTCTAACCTTTTCAAATCTCTCTTTTTTCTTTTCATTTTCTTCTTCTTCTTCTTCTTCTTTTTTTAAGCATGGCTCGGTAGTCCTGCAGTTTACTTCTCCTGTGTTAAATCAGTGAACAGGTAATAAGTAACACTATAAGTGTAAGCATGTGCAAAATGTCTTTCAAAATTTACCCTTCATTCTACAAAAATCTTATCAAGTCTCATCTCAATAAGTATAGCATCCCGGTGTTTCAAGCTACACGTCAACAAAATATGATGAATGAAAAATCATGCTCTATGCTTAAGCTTGAAAATAAATCTTCACAAAATGATTCCGCTCAACTACTCCACCAAGATGCTGAGATTTAACAAAATACTAGAAATAGAGTGTGTGTCAATCATATATGTATCAATGCACATCACATTAATGCAATTTTTTTTAAACTGTGCACACACGCTACCCCCCAACTAGTGAGAGACATGGTCCTCAATGAATTGAACGAAAGAAAACAAAGTGCACAGGAATAAGCAAGCAAAACAAAAAAGTCAACATGAAATATAAAATCAAAGGAAAACAACAAATAAAAACAAACAAACTGCAAGTAAAGAAAGCTGTAAAGGGGGAAAAGATCAAAACACTTTCCTGAAATCTTGCACAAGCAAGATCTCTTCGTGTGGATCAAAGACCTTCAGAAACGGCTTTAGACGTTGTCCATTGACAGTCAAGCTATTGTCATTCTTTGGATTGACAATGTCTACCGCCCCGTGAGGATGAACCTTCTTTACAATGTACGGCCCACTCCATCGGGATTTCAATTTACCAGGAAAAATATGTAAGCGAGAGTTGTAAAGAAGAACTTCCTAGCCAAGTGTGAGATGCTTTGGATGAATTTTCTGATCATGTAGAATTTTCATGCGTTCCTTCACCAGTTGAGCATTGTCATAAGCATCTCGACGAGCTTCATCCAATTCATTGATCTGCAATTTTCTCAACCCTGAAGCTTCATCAAGTGTGACATTAACATGTTTTATAGCCCAAAGAGCTCGATGCTGAATATCAACAGGTAAATGACAAGCTTTACCATAAACTAATCGATAAGGGGACATCTCTAGATTTGTTTTAAAAGCTGTCTTATAAGCCCACAAAGCATCAAGAAGCTTAACTGACCAATCTTTCCTATTAGGATTGATAATTTTCTCTAAAATGATTTTGATCTCTCTGTTTGCCAATTCTTTTTGCCTATTTGTTTGAGGGTGATAAGGGGTAGAAACTCGGTGTGTGATACCATATTTCTTCATGTGTGTAGAAAATGGTTTGTTGCAAAATTGTGAACCCCCATCACTAATAATACTTTTGGGCATGCCAAAGCGAGCAAATAGAGATTGCAAAAATTTTAGGACAACACGGTGGTCATTTGTTTTGCAAGCTACGGCCTCCACCCATTTTGAAACATAATCCATAGCCAATAAAATAAATGTATTTCCAAAGCAAACCGGAAAAGGTCCCATGAAGTCTATTCCCCAACAATAAAAAATTTCTAAGGTAAGAATAGGGGAAAGAGGCATCATGTCTCTTTTACTAATGGATCCCAATTTTTTACAAGACTCACAAGCCTTACCAAAATTATAAGCATCTTTAACATGGAAGGCCAGTAAAAACCGCTTTGTAAAATTTTAGCGACTGTTTTTTTTGCTGAAAAATGACCACCACATGCACCCATATGACAAAATCTCAACACAGAAGAAAACTCATCATCAGGAATGCATCTTCAAATCAATTGGTCTGAACAATATTTGAAAAGGTATGGATCATCAAAAATAAATGTGTCGTACCTCAGAGAGAAATCGACGCTTATCTTAGGTGGACCATTCAGAAGGCATTCGCTCACTCACCAGATAGTTGACTATGTCAGCATACCAGGGAGCTCTATTAATCACAAACAGCTGCTCATCCGGGAAACTATTGTCAAGAGGAAGGCTGACATTTGAAGAGGAGGATGATGGCAATCTAGAGAGGTGGTCAGCTACCACGTTTTCAACTCCTTTCTTGTCCTTAATGTTGATGTTGAACTCTTGAAGTAGTAAAATCCAGCGAATCAAGCGTGGTTTTACATCTTTCTTAGCCAACAAATACTTAAGAGCAGAGTGGTCAGTGAAAATAGTAACAGGAGAACCAAGAATGTAACTCCGAAATTTATTAAGTGCAAAAACCACTGCAAGCAATTCTTTTTCAGTAGTGGTATAATTTTTCTGAGCATCATTCAAGGTTCTACTGGCATAATAAAGCAAAAAGGTCTATTATTCACATGTTGCCCCAAAACAGCTCCTAAGGCATAATCACTTGAATAAGTCATGATTTCAAAGGGAATGTCCCACTACGGGGGTTGCATAATAGGGGCGGTGGTAAGCGATTCTTTAAGGGTATCAAAAGCTTTTTGGCACCCATCAGTCCAAACAAATTCAATATCATTTTGTAAAATAGTGCACAAAGGTTTTGCAATAGAACTGAACCCTTGAATAATCTACCTATAAAAGCCAGCATGGCCAAGAAAAGAACGAATATCCTTAACCGTCCTAGGGATAGGAAGTTTAGATATTAATTCAATTTTTACCTTGTCGACCTTTATACCTTCAGAAGAAACAATATGTCCCAAGATAATGCCCTGAGTAACCATAACTTGGCATTTCTCTCAATTAAGTAAAAGATTTATTTCCTCACATCTCTGGAGAATACGTGCCAAATTATGCAAACAACTCTCAAAAGATTTTTCAAAAACAGAGAAGTCATCCATGATTATTTCACAAATATAATCAATCATGTTAGAAAAAATACTCATCATGCATCTCTAAAAAGTAGCTAGAGCATTACACAAACCAAAAGGCATTCCGGTAAAAGCAAAGGCGCCAAAAGGACAGGTGAAAGTGGTTTTCTCCCGATCCTCAGGCGCTACAACAATTTGATAATAACCAGAATATCCATCCAAGAAGCAATAAAATGCATTACTAGCCACTCTTGCTAAAATTTGATCCAAGAATGATAAAGGAAAATGATCCTTCCTACTGGCTGAATTAAGTTTTCTATAATCAATGCACATTCTCCAACTAGTAACCATTCTAGTTGGAATCAACTCATTTTTATCATTTTTTACAACAGTTAAACCAGATTTTTTTTATACCACTTGAGTTGGACTTACCCACTTACTGTCTAAGATTGGGTAAATGATACTCACTGCGAGCAGCTTGAGCACTTTCTCTTTGACAACTTCCTTCATCGTAGGATTGAGCCTACGTTGAGCATCACGAACCGGTCTAGCATTATCTTCAAGATGGATTCTGTGGATACAAACAGCAGCATCAATACCTTTGATGTCGGCTACCATCCAACCAATTGCGCCTCGATGCTTTTTTAAGACTTCAATCAACTGGACTTCATCCTTCTGATTTAACTTTGAGGAAATCACTACAGGAAAAGTGCCTTCTTCAGGACCAAGAAACACATACTTTAAATCTTGAGGAAGTGGTTTCAGTTCCAACTGGGGAACTTCTTCCTCTGAAGATTTAAATATGTCTAGTGGCGGTAGCGTTTCAAACTGGGGTTTCCATCTTGCGCCTGCAAATTGTACTTCAAGTGGTAAAGAAGAATATGCAAAACAGTCCAAAAATTCAAAGGCATTTTCATCAACATGGTCAGTTTTTTCATCAAGTAAAAATTCATGCGACTGAATAATGGAATCATTATCAGAGAAATGAAAAGTTGAGAAAATAAATTCTGTTGGTGTCAAACTCTCCACAACATTCAAATCATTTATTTATCAAAATGTGCTAGCATCTTGCAAGCATTGAAATCGTTCAACTCAAGTGCCATGTTCCCAAAAGTAAGTTTCAGAACTCCACTTCTGCAATTAATCAAAGAATTTGACGTAGCCAGAAATGGTCTTCCCAAAATGACAGGAGCTTCTTAAATAGTGGAGGCTGGCTGCTGCATATCAAGAACTACGAAATCCACTAGGTAGTAAAATTTGTCCACCTGGACTAACACATCCTCAACAATACCCCTCGGCTCCTTAACTGATCTGTCAGCCAACTATAGCATGATGGAGGTCTTTTTCAGCTCACCCAATCCCAACTGCTCATACATTGAGAATGGTAGCAAGTTTACACTACTCCCAAAATCAAGTAAAACTCTCCCAATGCGTGACTCACCGATCATAATAAAAATGTTGGGAGAGCCAGGATCTCCGAATTTCTGAGGAGTCTCACTCAATATCAATGCACTGACTTGCTCCGTTAGGAAAGCTTTCTTCTTTACATTCAGCTTCCTCTTCACTGTGCACAAGTCCTTCAAAAATTTTACATATGAAGGCACTTGTTGTATGGCATCCAAGAGTGGAATATTAATCTTTACTTGCTTGAAAATCTCCTAAATCTAAGTGTGGTATTTGTTCTTTTGGCTAGCTGCCAATCTCTGAGGATAGGGAACCACAGGTTGGTACCCCCTACTAGTTTCACCATCTGCACTCACAGGCTTCTTCAGCTCTGGTCTCACTACCTTTGGTTCTTTTTCAGCTTCACTAGTCTCTGTTGCAACTTCAGGTGTAGGAGTAACTACCTGTGTGTCCATAGTCATATCTGGTTGGGGAACTTCCTTTCCAGTTCTCAAAGTAAGAACGGCCTTCGCTGTCTCAAAAACCTCCCCTGAGACATTATGCACTTGCTGTTATTGTTGCCGGTATACTTGAGGATTAGGCTGAGGTTGTGCTGGGAATTTCCCTTCCTCTATAGTGCTCAATGTAGTGCTCATCTTATTGATGGTGCCCCGCAAGTCATTTATGGCCTGAGTGTTCTAATTGTTTGTAGTGGCCTGAATCTGCATGAATTGCTGAAGTGTATTGGCCATCTGTGTCATACTGTCGTCTAGAGACTTTTTCGCAGATGATTGAGGCTGAGAACTCTGTGCAGCTACATGAGGCTGAAATCCTAGAGGTGCTACAAAAGGATAGCTCTGAGAACTTTGATATGGCTGATACTGGTGCTGAGGAGCAGCCTGATGAAATGGTTACTGAGAAGGTGGTGGAGACCGACCAGGCCGATCATTCCTCCATGAGATATTTGGGTGATTCCTCCACCCCGGATTATATGTACTGGAGAAAGGCTGATTTTGTGCTCTATTAACCCAGTTTGCGGATTGTATCTGTTTAAAGCCACTTTCCTGAAATACTGGCATGATTGGGCAATCTTGGGTCTTGTGATTTGAATCAGCACATAAAGAGCATACCTCTACTGTTTCACAGCCTTCACATTTTCCATCTCCATAACCTCCAGTCTACTAATTAAAGCAGCTATTCGGCTTGAACGTCAATGTCTTCTTTAAGCTCATATCTGCCCCCACCAGCAATAGCCCTCAATGGCTGCTGTCAATGAAACTCGATCAGTGCGAGTGTTCCATTGTTGTGCGCTCTCAGCAAGATAGTAAAAAAATGACAATGCTTCATCAAGTTCCTTGCAAAAGAATTCTCCATTGCACATAGTCTGAACAAACTGCTTACACTGTGGAGTGAGACCAGAGTTAAAATAACTCACCAACCTCCATGATTCAAAATCGTGATGTGGACAGATATTCACCAAATCCTTAAACATTTCCCAGCTAGCCTGGAAAGTCTCGTCAGATTTCTGATTGAACTGACTAATCTGCTATTGTAAATACTGAGTTCTCTGAAAATGAAACTTTTTTTGTAAGAACTCACGTTGCATATCATACCACTAGAGATAGAATTAGGCCTCAAAGAATTAAACCAAATATTCGCTTTATCCTTTAAAGAGAAAGGAAATAAACGAAGCCTAATAAATTCATCAGTAATGGCTCTATTGATAAAAGTAGTACAAGCCAACTCAAAATCTGTCAACTGCTGATAAGGACTCTCAGAATCCATCCCGTGGAACTGAGGTATCCCTGACATCATTCCATGCTTAATAGAAAAATTAGGTGCATCATCAGGTAAAATAATGCATGATGGTGTAATGGTGCGAGTGGGCTGCAAATAATCCCTAAGAGTGCGTGGTGTAGGTGCAGTTATGGTTTGTTCAATTTCAATTTCCACGTCTGTAGAAAAAACAGAAGAGCTATCTATCTCTGGGCTGTGTATACTACTCTCAGTGCTCGATGTAACTCTAACCAACCTATTTGAATTGTCCCTCATCCATGACATGAAATATCAATCCGAATAGCATAAGTAAGGTTCAAGTGACTGAGTAGTAGGTGACAAGTGAAATGTGTAATCAGAGATAAGATACTGACAGAAACATTTGAGAGAAAAAAAATAAAAATAACGAGTTTAAATTTACATCAGGCAACTAATTCCCGGCAACGGCGCCAAAAACTTGACTCACTAAAAAATGAGCAGCACAAAGGTTATCCCAAGTGCAGGAGGATGTTGTGTAATAATTAGGAATAAATTCCTAGATTGTTTCTTCAGGAAAAGTTACTTAAAATCAAACTCGTTTAAAATGCTGAAAATATTCACAAAGAGAATAAAAATGATGGTATGTGCAATGGATGGTGGAGTGCAACAAGAATGAAAAGGGCAATAGTCATGGACTAGATTCATATTTTTGGATTTTTGAGTGTCGAAATGAAATGTAAAAGACTAGCAAATTGAAATTAACAATCAAAGAATCAACTGAACTGAACAATCTTAATTAATCTAAAACTTAAATAATAAAACTGAAATTATTTAAGTCCTAATTAAACTTTAAACTCTCACACTATCATATCACTACAACCACGCTTCCGCTACTCACTCTAATAACTTATAGTCCTAAGAACATTGAATCTCATACATCGGGAAAGAACTAACCTCCACATTTAACCAGTCCATACACTTTTCAGATTTAATTTCACAACATCTCCCAACATGTAAGTAGCTTTTAACACATCAATATCACAAGTTTAAATCTTCAGTTCCAAATCACAATTCGTTCCACGAAGTCAACCTAAAATCCAAACCATAAAACTTGTCAAAACTATTTCCTACAGTCCACAGAATACGCCTACCGAAATTAACATCTCAAATGTCATAAAAATTGTTTCCTTAAATTATGCAAAATCTAAAACCTCAGATTTTGTGGAACTCATTCCATAGGTCCGCAAGTGCTAAAACCTTACATATCATCAAAAGAAAAATCATATCCTGAAGCCCGCAGAATTCTACAACCTTAAATCTCCTCACAACTACTTTTAAAGTATGCACCATCTCTAAATCTCAAATCTCCAAAGTTTCAAACTCGAGGACGAGCAGCCATCCTGGAAGACTCATCCTTGGTTAAACGTTTCAAAAGAAGAAAATAATAAAGTAATAACTGCGCGAAAAAAATATATCTACTAATTAATCTATAAATCACGAATCAATAATCTATTTCTTGTCGTTCGTAGAATTATAAACCCTAATTCAAAATTTATTTCCTAAAGTCCAAAATTTCAAGACCTCATATATTAGAGTCTACAGAACTTAAAACTTGGCTTTTGATCAAGCTTATTTACACCTATACACTTTATCAAAATCCTTTTCTATATTCCATTAAAAAAAACCGAGTGGATCTAAGACCTTAAACGTCATGAAGATCGATTCTTGAAATTTACAAACTTTAATACCTCAAATTTTCTAGAATATATTCCCAAAAGCCTATCAGATTCTAAAACCTTAAACACAAATTTCATCATCTCTTAGTCCTAGAATTTCTACACCTCAAATCTAAAGTTTCTTCCTAAACCAACAGATATCTAAACCTCCAAGGTTTATAGTATGCAGAATCTCTAACCTGGCTCTGATACCAACTGTAACGCCCCGATCCCGAAGGTCCGGAGAGTTAGCTCTTAATGCCTAAACTTAACTTAAATAACACAACTAGAAAATCTAGAAAATCCCATAAAATATTAATCCATTTAATCAATCCAAAAATCTAAGTTCCTCCATGGGGACAATAAAGAAATTTCCAATAACATAAATTAGAAATTCTCCAAAAACTCGAAAATATCCTCAACTCATCAAATCAAAATATCCGAAAAATATATCAGTTTACTAACTACGACTCTCAAATAAGCATTTGTATCCTCAGGCACTTATTCCACTACGATCATCACACCTTGCTAAACTTTCTACTCCTGTTCTCCAGCTGAACCATCAAAATTATCTGAAAAATAATTGGAGATAAGGGGTGAGTTATCAACAACTCAGTAAGCAGAGGACATATACTAGTATGTACACATGAGCATTTACAGAGTTCAGAATGTAGAACAAAAATATTTTATTTCAGAATGCAGAATCATAATAATGTTTTCAAAATGCAGCGAAAGAACATGTTATCAAAATTATCAGAGCGAAAGTTCAAAAATATTCATAATCAAAATCCCTTTGGCATAGCATAAACTGAAACATCACATCTTATCATACCATATCAGAACATATACCATGTTTAACCCCCGTGGTAGGGTTGTACAAACCCTGGTAGCTAACGGAGCAGAAACAGAATGTGAATATTCCCCTTATTCATTCTCGGAGCCTCGAGTGTGCACATAGGAAAGACCACGCAGAAAACCACTTTGTTTCCAAAGTGGGTGCACCAGAAACAGAAAATTTGGTACCAACCCGAACAGAGGCCACAGTTTTACACCCATGGTGAGGTCAGAACAGAACAGAAATAGAAACAGAATGTTATGCCAGAGGTTTTCAGAAATCACATCAGATCATATCAGAGTACAGAAAATCTTCAGAACAGAACAAAATCATATCACAACATAATTTATGCACAAATTTTATATTCGCTCTCTTTTTCAAAGTTCAGAAACAGAATGTCAAAAATAAGCTCATGTATACACCAGTCATGACAGAAAATAATTTCTTCTTAAACAGAATCTCATGAGTAATGCAGAACAAATAACTCGGGTAGTTTAAATTTCTTTTCATAATCAAATATGTATATTTTCCAAAAATAACCACAGCCCATTTTATTTTAATGCAAATTCTAGCATAGGAACCCCGCTTACCTGGACTTCTTAGCTTTTTTCGAAATTTTCCTAAAAAATGTCAAACAATAATTAAGCGTCACCAATAAAATAATCACGTAATTCTCATAAATTTTCAATCGAACACATATTTCAATATTTAATCTTAAATACTAAATCAGCCTATCCTTATTCCTAAAGAAAAACGTATAATTCTCATTACCCTAAATTACCACAACTTTCCAAAATCCTCATTATCCACTTAATAAAACATAAATCCATCTCGAAACTCAACTTCAATTAAAGACAAGTCTAAGCTACAAAAGCTTTTGTAAAACACAAGCTGAACATAAAACCAAACCCAAACCTAAAACAAGGCCCATTCAAAACCCATTTTAAAAAACTACATTCAAATCCTACTTGGCTTAAGGGCAAAATTGTAATCTCATAAATCTATAATCTCCCCCTACCCTCTAACTTCACGTAATTGCAGCACTTAGAACCATATATTTCCGAAACTCACAAGTGAGGGAAGACGTGCGACAGAAGCTCACCGTGAAGGAAGGAGATCGTGGCGGAGCTGAGTTGCGGTGGCCGGTGGCTGTCCCGACGGTAGCGCACTGAAGAGAGAGAGAGAGAGAGAGAGAGAGAGAGAGAGACTAAAGGAAGGTAGAGCTGGAAATTGAGGGATAGAGAGAAATCTCACATACAGGCAACGCGTGGGATGGGCGGTGTTTGGTGGTGATGAAAGGTTCTCCGGCTCTCTCTGTTGCAGCTGTCTGCGGCGGCTTGTCCTCACTATTGGTTGTTGGTGGTTGCGCAAGGAGGAGCCGTGTCATGCGAAGTTTTCGGGGAGGGGGGGGGGCAGAACCCTTTAACGTAGAGAGAGCGATAGATGATGCTGGCCAGTGGTTGATCCACGATGGATGGCGGTGCAAACATGCTGGAACTCGAAAAGAGGGGACTGGTAGCGGCTTGGTGGTAAAACCAGTCTCACGGTGGGGGAAAAATGGAGTGCTCTGTTTTGATGAGCAAAAACAGGGGCTAACCGAGTGATGGAGAGGATGTGCGGCCTCCATGGCAGCGACTTACGGTGGTGTTGCCGTGCATGTGGGTGGTTGCAGTTTATGGAAGGGAATCGAGGTAGCTTTCGGTTTCACATGGGGTAGGGCATTGGGCTATTACACGGTGGTTGGATGAAAACCAAGCTGTGGTGGATGTTTTTGGGTCACGGCAATGGAGTGGAACATGATGGGGTTGCGCTATCGCTGGCGGCAGTAACAAGTTTTGGGCAGTTTCTCCATGCAGTAGATGAATACGTGTATATATATATACAGGTGATGATAAAACCCTAGAGATAAGAGAGGAAAGAGATGTGCTGCTTATGACTGGTGAAAAGAGACGTGAAAAAGGTTGGGAGTTTCTAAATAAAACAACAGCCGTTGGGATTCTCAGTTTAATAAAAAAAAAAGGGAGCGGGTCTTAGGGTGATCGGGTAGAGCCACTTTTAACAAATCTGGTAGTGAATAACTAAAAAGAATAAATAACTAAAAATGCTCTACTATTAGATTTTGAGTCACGAACCAAACCATGCAATATTTCAACTTGTTTCTTAAAAAAATACTGGCCCATAAAATATTCGACAAAGCAACTGGTTTTCCATACGTATAAATCCAAAATAATTTTAGAAAAACGTTTAGTGCTGGGCCCAGGTGTTACAATAATTACTGTTCAATGGAAGCTTAAAAGAGCAAGAAAAATAAATAACACGAAGTAAATAAACAGTAAATAAAATGTCAAAAACTCTAAGCCAAATATCTAAAAAATATTCCATAAACTTTAAACTGAAATTAAATAAAAAGTAGGGAATGAAAAAAGCAAGCCAAATGAATGGAGATGGAGGTGGTTGGCAATGGAGGAGAAGGTTGGAACGACAGTTGTACCCAAAAGGAATTCTTCAAATGCGCGGCCTGTTGTGCGTTACCCTCTCTTCAGTTTTCGTCCGTATGAAAAGGAAAGAAAAAACATATTTTTTCTATCGTGCGGCACCAGTTCCCTTCAAGAAAGAAAACTTTTGTTCCACTTGTAAAAACCAAAAGAACCCTTCTTTACTTGGGTGTTCCGTCTGAATCAATTCCTCATCCAACTTTTGAAGACCAAGTCAAAGGCTCATTTAAAATGAGAGAATTCATTTGACTTTTCTTTGCATTTTCTTTTTCAGCTCTTTCTTTTTGTGCTTTCTGACTTTTTTTCTTGCATTTTCATTCATTGATCTATAAAAAATAAAAATAATATAAATTAGAATTAAAATAAAATAAAATAAAAAAGAATAATAGAATATCAAAAATATGTTGTGCATGTGAATGAACATTGTTCAATTAAATCACAAGTTATAAAATTAAGCATAAACTATGCTATAAATCAATTTAAATCACAATTCGGATTTATTTGTCTTAACTATTTTTCCATCTAAAACCAATAATAATGTAATGAAATAAATAAAATATATTGATTCTAAATGTATAAAATATGCAATAATTCAACTCAATCATGCATTAGAAGACTCTAAGTTCATGAAAAATTGAAATGGGTTATGGAAGATGGGTATAATGTGGAATGGAAATGGAGTAAGAAGTCATGTAGGGTTTTGGCATGTTCTATGTTGTTTGAACATGAATGTTGTTATTTCACCATTTCGGCATAGACTAAGATCATGAAAGGATCACCCATACTCATAAGATAATGCTTCGGCACTCATGAGGTTTCCTTGTTAAAAATTTGCTCAATGCATTAGAAGATTCTAAGTTCATGAAAAATTGATTGGAATACATGTTTCCTACACAAAGCTTTCGGCCAACCTTATAAATGAAGTGAGATTATTGGTGCTTTTTTATTTATGTAATAAGAACGACTTTTGGTTACATTAGGGTTTGAAGGTTTCGACCCTTACATGTTTATTATTGGAATGCATGCCTTTGATTGATATGAATGCGTTGAATTGTTATAAAAGAACATGTTAGGATGTTCTAATATTTTCAAGTTGTAACGGTATATGTATTGCATGTATGGATGTTTTATTTTATGATGATGAAGCATTTGGTAATTCATGTGTCTCATAAAAGTTCTAATATTTATTTTCATGTCACATGCATAGGGATTGTGAAAACCCCTTTTTGAAAGGAAAATAGTCTTTTTAAAAAAGTAAAGTTTTTATCGCGAGCCCAAATGTTAGGATGGGGGAATGTCCTTGTGGAACTCATTTGTCCTCTCAAGAGTGATTACAATGTAGGGATACCCCTGGGTCGACGAAGTACTGTCGGCGGGTCTCAAATGGTACCTAAAAGAAAAGGATACCGGAGCGAGATCGCACCTAAAGCTAGTGGGTGCACCTATGGTGAAGGCGAAATGCGAGCTGTCGTGTATGAAAGTCAAAACGTAGTCACCTTGGTCAAAGTGACCAATGGTTGATGCCATAACTAGCGGGGAACACACGGTGCATAGGGGAGCCGTGAGGTATCCAATGTTATGTTATATAAGTCAAGAAACACCACATGCTCATAAGTATGTTAATGAACAAGTATGAAATGATGAAAGCATGTTTATGAAAGCAAAAGTTATGTAATATCATGTTTTTATATGAAGTCTTTGGATGGTCAAGTGCATATGTATAAATTCATGTCCACGCATTTATTGTTAGGTTTGCTGCATATATGCTTATGATATTTGTTGCACGTTATTTGTTTACTTACTGAGATTTCTTGAAATTTCACTGTTGTATTTACCCACTATCATTCGTCACTCGGAATGATAGAAACTGTAATGCTCGTCCTTGTGGTCGGACTTTTTATAAAATGATTTTAGAAAGGACGACGGGAATTACCATTCATTTTAAAACTTTTTACTTCTATACCCAAGGTGCAAGACTCTACGTTATAAAATAAAATGTGCTTTGAGAATAAAAGAGGTTTACAGCGGAAAACATCAAATCTTAAGGTAAAAAGGCCTCTCATACAATTAAAACTCTCATGCCTAGACTTCCGTGCTCTTCCCCTTAGGTCGTGTCTGTCCTGACGTGTACTGCTCATTTAGTTCCTGTGGGGGAGGGGCATACATAAAAACTATAATGAGTTGAATACACGGTAAGCATTACTTCATATAGTTAAAATATACTAACATAGGTTTTCATTCATGCATTCATCACTCCATACATACTATACATACATGAGACATACATTCATTTTGAAAACATCACTAGGCGGGGTTTTTCTTTATAAAAAGGTTTTCCTTTCGTAAAACATGTCTCCCGTCAGTACCTTCATTTCTCAAAGAGTTCGATGCACTCATACATTCTTTCTTATCACTTTCTTTGGCCGATACACACTGTTACGCCCCGTGTGTTGGGGTTAGTGGTCTTATTTTGGACCTGGATTCCGCCCATGGCCACAGGTTGGGAATCCTTTTCAGTCAGGGGGTAGCACTGGGTGCACTACCAGTACTACTTACCCGGCATTGCAATTTGCCTAGTCCTTTGGTTCCATCATTCATTCAGTCGTGGCCATTACGTATTTTCATGCATTGAAACATTCATTTCCTTTCAGTCCTTTCCTTTCATTCAGTCCTTCCCTTTTCAGTCCTTTTCATTTAACAATCCGTTCATGGAAAAACATCATTTAAAAGCCTGGGATTAAACACCATCTTTCATGGCATCCATAAAGCATCAGTTCATAGGGACATTTTAAAACACATCAGTTCATAGGGACATTTAAAACACTTTCTTCGCGTCATTTAAAGCTTCACTTAAAGCATAAGGCACAAGCCTCACATCTCATTTCTTGAAAATACATATAATAAATACTGCGTATAGCCATCCATTCACATGCATACAATTAATAATTTGGTTGCATAAAAAGGGGCTGCCAAGAAGGGTTGTATATACATATATCTTTAAACACTTAGCATGCTTTCATAAAACATGCTTTCATTTTGTTTCGTAAAGCATCGTAAAGAGAAGCATTTCTTTTTCTTCATTTCATACCTTTTAGAAAACTCTAGAAGAGTATGAACATAATACTTACCTGGACTCCATGCTATACTCATTTCATTCAGTCCATTCATGTGCGTGTCAGATGGCAACCTACATGCATACACATAACCTTAGCGTCATTCTTTATCTAATGCATAAGCAACTAAACTAGAAGTAGAAGTAGAACTACACTTCACTTGCAAACACTCTCCTTCTATCCCGTGCTCATACGTGCCCTTTACTATGTTAAAACCTTCGGGATTTACTTATGGTCACTACCTCTTCTAGACTGAAGGTCTTACCTCGAGTACTCATCCACTAAAGTGAACTTCCACGATTCACCTTAGGGTTAAGACACCAAGACCTTCATCTTACTCTTCCTATTAATCACATTCCGACGCATGATTCCGACCGACGAAGTCATGCATCCCAATCCTAGACAATACACCCGTCACTACCTTCATGCATCTAAGCTCACACTAAATCCTCATTCCCATCCATACACGCCACACGACTTTAAGCCAACTCTGAGGCTTAAGCACCATGTAACCATGCTTAGGACAGATTACCCATTGCATATGGTGAATCTGTCCGGCACGTGTCTAACCAGATTACACACGTACCTTACCCCTTATCACCTAAGACCAACATATAATCCGTTGATCACTTGCTTCTATGGACAAGCGCCATACTCCGATACCAAACTTCTCTTAACCCGACGAGCATGACTCTTCATGCTACCCGTCCCTCTTGACAGTTCATCCCAACACTTATCACGATAAGACTTCATTCATAACTACACTTTACGTCACGTCATATAGCTCGAGACTACTTCCAAGCTACATTGTGACCTTGTCACGTCACCTGACATCCCGTTACATCATTTCTACGCCAACTCCTAACTCATCCTGAGTACGGTCCCTCACGTACTCCTGTCACATTGTGACATCTCGTCATGTTCCCGCTACATCATTCTTACACTAACTCCTCACCCATCATAAGCACGACTTCTTGTTTAACCATATCATTTCGTGACATTCCCCCGTCATGCTTCCGCTGCGCTACTCTTACACTATTCTGTCACTTCACACATACTCCCAGCCATAAGCTAACTACACGGTAACACCTGTCACCTCAGACTACTGGCCATATCACATCTACTTCAGGACATTGTTCCACAGTTCCCGACACTACACATCACGCTCTACGCTTATTAACTACACAACCATACTTATCTTCGCGACACGCCACACGGTGTATCACTTCACCTCATGGAGTACACTCCATGTGTACTCCCTTCACACACGTTACGCCACATCACCACTACGGCATATAAGCCATATGGTGCATCACTCCACCACATGGTGTACACTCCACTTGTACTCTTCCATTCCACACAACGCCACGTCACCATTACAACGCATACTCCATAACCACACTACACAGCATAGTTCCCAACTATGCCCAACACTTCACATACACAGCACATCACATCACCACATTACACAGTGAACTCCACAATTACTAACAACACAGTCCACAAACTAACCAACCAGTTAACATATAACATAAATAACAAGGTAGAGAGGGTTATACCATCGTTGGGGTTAACCCGTGTGTTGCTCGCAGTCCAGCATGGCCAGTGGCGTCGGAAGCCACTAGCTTAGCGGTAGCGATCACTATCGTGACCTTACAACTGGACCATCTCAAGGACCGGATCTAGGATCTTGGCTACTAGATCTAGGTTGTGCAAGGGTGGTCGACATGGTAGGGAGTCCTTGAGTGGCGGCTAAGGCCGTGTATAGTGGCGGTTAGCCACATACAGTGGCTGTCCACCAAGTAAAGTGGCGGTTTGGGCTTAGGGATAGGCTAGGGGAGGTCAAGGGAGTCTGAGAGTGGTCTCATGGTGGCTGGGGTGGCGGAGCACGGCTGAGCCATGGAGGGGGAGCTTGACTGGTCGTTGGCTGGCCATGGAGGAGCTTAGGGGGTGCCGTGGAGGGGCATGGTGGCGATGGAGTTGCGGCGCGGTGGATAGAGGGGCAGATCTGGCCGTGAGTTGGAGGAACACCTGTGAGAGAGTGAGAGCGCATGCGGGTGGAGGGAGGCTCGGCTTGTCATGGGGGTGGCTAGGGGAGGTCGCCGGTGGGGAATGAGGATTCTGGTGGTTGTGCGGTGGCCTTGGGAGGCGGAACTCAGCCGTGGGTATGGTGAACCTATGCGTTGAGGCTGCATGTGTGCAATCTAGGGAAGGCCTACTGGCTTCGGGTCAAGGGGAGGAGGACGGGGGTGATCAGGGGAGACCTGTGGTGGTTCTCAATGGTGGTTGTGGCTGACGATAGCGGCGCTAGGAGGGGGAGAAATGGGTGAAAGCCATTTCAATTGGACTACCATTGGAAGAGAGAAAGTTACGCGTGGGGGACCTCTGTGGTGGCTGGTTTGGTCGCCGGCGTGTGGGGGAGTCACCGGTGGTGGCAGTGAGGCTGGGTGGTGTACGGAGGTGCCGGGCTGAGAGAGGGAGACCGAACAGGGAGGGGTGCGTGCGGTGTAAGCTGAGGGAGAGGGAGGAGAGAGGAAAGGGACAAGTGAGAGAGAAAGAGAGGGGGGCCTAGGTTTTAATCCTAACCTTTCATCTTGGGGTCTTCAAGACGATCTAACGGTGGGCTTTAAATACTGTTTTGAAAATGCGTAAAAATTAACTTAATTAAAAGCACTGAGATGAATTAAGATATAATATTATTTTAACTAAACTTTAGTTCATAAAATAATATTCCTTCATAATTAATAAAATGATGAAGTCTTATTTAATATCTTTAAGAGAATAAAACCATCTAATTAATTAGAGTTTTCAACATAATTTAAATCCCATAAAATTTTAAATAACTAAAATCACATTGATAAAATTATTTTCTACAATTATAATATTTTTGGAGCTCATCAAAAATATTATAATTGTCTTACTTAAAATCAGGTTTAGTCAAATAACATTGGGAACATCCCATTTAAAATACTCGTGGCTTTAAAACATTAAGCTAGCTTTAGAAATCACATAATATCTTTAAAAACATGTCATTTAAATTTGACATGCATAACGAGGCTCGCAATCATTAGCGAGAAGGGGCGGACTGTTACATCCTCTCCTCCTTGTAATAAATTTCATACTCAAAATTTGCTTATGTCAGAAAGAATGAGCGAGGTGTTACAGAAGCTGTGATAAGTTTAGTCAACGCAAATAACGAAGCGCAAGAGGACAGTACCTCCTCTAGAGAGGATTGTGCCTAAGATGGTTATATGCTCGTCTGAGCCTTCCATTTTAGACCATCTCGAGTTGATTGATAAAGCAATTACTGAGATAATTGAAGACAGAAAAGTTTAGAAGGTCCCATAATAGGGACAAGGAGGACAAGGACCAGGCTTTAGAGAAACGAATGAGGCCCGAATCTCACTGAAGATCAAGACAATGTTATGGGACCACTTTTGGGAAAGGATCTTCTGTTTAGCTTTTAATGTTTGGTCAAATCCCAAGTAGGGGCTGGGGCCGCCACCCAAAGGGTTTCCGTATCCCTCCCACAGTGAGGTGCATGTCAATCCTCAGCAACCCGAAAGCAGGAGCAGGTCGAGTAAAAGACTGCCCCAACAACTTTCCTCCCCACAGAAACAGGTCAAGCTAACAGCCGCCTTGTTTCCACGTGATGGAGTGCGAATACAGCCCCCCTGGTGGTCCGAATAACTTACCCAACCTCCGCTGCGATGAAGTGTGGGATCAGCACCAGCCTAACCCAAACTTACCCTTTGCTGCGATTTGAACGAGTGGGAGCGAGTCCAGTATCAAATTGCCCGAACAACCTACCTCTTGTGGGAAGTAAAGGGACGGGTTGAGCCAAAGGCCACCTAGTTCCTCCCATGAAGGAGAACGGGTCCAGCCTCAAGGCTGCCCAAATACTTACCCTGACTCCCATCACGGTTAAAGAACGGACCGGCCACATCGTTGTTCGAATTAGCTACTCGGGTGGTGAAGGAGCGGTTTGGCTTGAGGCATTCTGACCCTTCCCTGTTGGAGTGCGGGTAGTCCTTAGCTACTCGAAGAAGATTTACCTTCCTCGCAAGCGTCAATAGGCGGGAGTAGATCCAGATACAGATTGCCCGAATGACCTACCTCCCTGTGGACCAAGGAGACGGGTCGAGCTAGTGGCCGCCATATCTCCCAGCGATGGAGAGCGGGATCAGCCCCACGACTATCCGAATAAATTACCCCGACCTTCACTACGACAAAGTGTGGGATTAGCGCCAACTTGACCCAAACTTACCATTCCCTGCAGTGTCAACTGGCGGGAGTGAGTTCAGTAGCAGACTGCCCAAACAACCTAACTCCAGCAAGGAACAACAGGACGAGTTGAGCCAAAGGCCGCCTTGTCCCTCCCATGAAGGAGAACGGGTCCAACCCCAAGGTTGCCCAAATACTTATCCCGACCCTCGTTGTAGTGAAGCAGCAGAACAGCCACATCGCTGTCCGAATTACCTCCTCACGAGACAAAGAAGCAATTTGGCGTGAGGCATTCTGACGTCTCCCCTACGGAGTGCGAGCTGAGTCCATTGATTGCCCGAATACTGCACCAAAAAACACGGACATCAACAACACGGCAAAAAGCAACAAGCACATTGCGACATATGCTAGAAGGCTCAGGTTTGTGAAATCAACTCCTGCCCTTAAGGATAAAACTATGATAGCATCCTTATTTTCCAACCAAGGATTAAATACAAAATGCTAACAGATGAGAGCGGATCTAGTTCCAAACTGCTCGGACAACTTACCTACTAGCGGACCAAGGAGATGGGCCGAGCCGGAGGCTGCCTTGTCTCCTCAAGGTGGAGAGCAGGATCAACCCCAAGACTACACGAAGAATTTATCTCGGCCATCATCAAGACAAAAAGCAGCTCGGCCTATTTATATTCAACTTTGCAGTCACGGTGCTACTCGAGAGGGGTATAGAGGCGGGTTAGAGAAATGATACCCAGCCTCTCCCCCAAGGAGGCAGCCGGAATTCCCTTGGCACAACTTAACTCTTAGGGGAGGATTTCCATCCCCCCAAGCAGGCAAAGCCAACAAACACTGACAACACTTATGTTCATTTTTTTTCAGTTATATGCCAGAGTAAAGTAGCAACATAAAATGGAAGAACAAAAGGACTAGGCGGGGTAAAGCACATTCAGAAGACGGATGGTGAAAAGAGGAAATCATCGTAAAGAAATGGTGGAGAGACATTGGCCTCGTTAAAAAAAGTCACTAAAAGCCTTGGGAGAACGATTATTTAACAAAAGAGGACGAAAACAATGTGGGCCGGAGAGCCGTCAGCATGTGGGGTCTTCTGGAATAGGCTAGGCTCTGGTGGGGTGGACTGTAATGCCCTGTATGGCGACAACACCCCTTGCCTAAAGCCGAGCCCGTAATTTGCTGCGACAACACCCCCAGGCCGGCCATAAAAAGAAAAGGAAGAAGGCAACAATAGAGAAAAATGCACAAAGACAAATAGCCTAACACAACAAGATATAAAGTAATATCATCACAAGTTACAACATGAACCCGTAGAGTTACGAAGAGCGAGCTACAACATGAAGCCGCAGAGTTACAAAGAATAAGTTACAAAATCAAGCAGCAGAGTTACAAAGAACAAGTTACAACATGAAACTGCAGAGTTACAAAGAACAAGTTACAACGTCAAGTGGCTAATTACCATGACATATAGCAAACATCAGCTAAGTACGACAGAAAGTTGTATGGCACAGCGAACCAAAGCCTGATCAGATCATATTCTAGTGGGAGTGGCAGATAGAGACCTCCATCCCTACGATGTGCCAATAATGCCCGGGGTTACCTCTAAAAAACATCAATAGGGATGTAATGAGGCAATTAATTGAGTTGTATGGTGACATCAACCGCCAAAATACTGCTAGGAACCGCTCGCTTGCCAGGGAGAGGCGTGAGGAACTGTTGGAGGAGGTGAAGACAAGTTGGGAAGCAGGATAGAAATCACCTCGAAGACAAGCTCAGATGCAGGATATGAAGAAAGAGAATGCATTTTTGTACGAGCAAGGCGAGGTTGAGCTTTGGAAGATAAGGTCCAAAGCCAGAGTCTCGAACAACAGAGAAGAGCAAGACCCGTCAGAGGAGTAGCATGGTGTGCTGCCGAGGAGAGTCAGCCATCCGGGGGTGGGATCATTCCCAGCAGAGTTACCACTAAGGGGGCTCGAGATTAAATCCTTCTTGAGGAGAGCAGGGCCCTCAGGTCACATTGAGGATTCTGGAGGACATGAGTCTTCATCCGCTCCAAGCCGTCAATGTAACCCAGGCACCAGGCATCATCATGGACACCATAGACATAAGACAACTCCTCTGGCAGACCTCGGATGGTAGCATCACGAGTTGCCAAAATACGCCCTGCCTCAGCTTGATCGGCCTCTAGGTTTTTCCTCTGCTTCCTCTCCTCGTCCAGGGCCTTTCTCTTGTCCATCAGAGACTTGGAAGCCTCCTTGAACCGCTTCGTCAGCCATTTTTTCGTCCGGCCATCGGACTCCTGCTGCTTGCATAGTTGTTGGTTCTCAGCCTACTGCTGCTTAAGCTCCTGCTGACAATCGTCAAAAGACTTCTGTAGCACCTCCTCGGCTTCTTCTTTCTTCTTCCACTCCTTTGCTGCACAGCCTAAAATGCAACAAGGGCCTCCTCTCGACCATCCATAATAAAAGCAGCTAGATGCTCCAATCCCTACCACAGAAGTTCGAGTCAAAATGAAAAAAACAATGAACAAGAAGTCTGAGGAGTTTGCAAGTGAAGATCTTACCCCAGCAAACAACATCTTGAGCCTATCGTCCATCTTGTGGATGTAGTCAGCGCGTCTCATCAAAGCTGTTGGCCAAAATTCGGTCGGGACCTCATCGAAAACCACCTCGTCCTCGTCCTCATCCTCGCTAGGGGCCGTAGACGCCATGGCTACTTCGGGCAAAGGAGTTCCCGCCGTCAGCTCCTCGGCCTGAGCAACGGCACCTGCCACTTCATCACCAGCTGAGACAACCTCGACCGCCGGAACGGTTTCAATAGCAGGCTTGAGGACTGGTAGCTCAGGTTCAGCGTCTGCGACAACTCCTCAAGCTAGCAGTACGGAGCGAGGAAAGTTCGCTATCATTGTCATATTCTTAAGAGATAACGAGCACCACCGCCGAAAGATCCTCGAAAGGAATGGGGAGGTCTTCAAAATCAGATCTGACTGGGGAAATCCTTTAGGCCCTTTTTCCTTTCCCCTCCACCATCGGGCTGGGTGAGCAGCTGCAAGCTCGTGACGTGGCCTCCCTTATCGAGAAGCATACATCGGAGCGCAAATTGGCCGGAGGAGCCAAGTACCGACGAAGGCTATCCTCAGCTACTAGAGTCTCTGAAGAAACATCTTCTGGATGCAGCTTCACCCAAGTGAGGACGACCTTGAGCTTGAGTATCTCGTCTGGGGTTGCGCTAGGGCAACGACCCTTGTCACCATCCACGACCCTCCATATGGCGAAAATAGAGAACGAGCGTCTAATGGCCTAACCGATAGGAAACTCCCATCCCTCACCAGATAGAAAGAAGAACCGATGATTCCACCCCTTCACGACAATATACTGAGCCTCCAACTGAGCCAATGCCTAGACTGGTTTTAAGCCATAGATGTGATGACCTTTCCTCAGAATCCGGGTATCGGGTTGAGGCCCAGTGGGCTTGTGAAGTGGGAAAAATCCTCTTACAGTTACCCTGCCAATTCCTCTTGGACAGTGTACGAAACACGATGTTAACACTTACTTCTCTTAGATTTGCTACTCACTGTTGCCAATCATCATCGTCACAACCCAAGCTTTGCACAACTAGCACACGAGCGTCGATGAGTTTCCCATCTACTCTCCTTTATACCTGTTTCTCCTAGCACTTTGATCCCTCTCTGATTTATTTTCTCCATGATCTATTATCTCCATCTCTCTTTCTCACAATTCTTCCTCTGCCTTCAGTTTATCTTCCATTATACACCACATGTCATTAAAGCCTTTGTTTGTGGGTTTCTCTCGCTGACGCTAGTAAGTCACTTTGTTGTCTCTGTTTGTATCTCGTTTTTCCTCTCTCTATCGTTTCTCTTTGTCTCATGGGCTCTCTCTCTCTCTCTTTCTTGCACGTGCGCGCGTGCCATCGATTTTATTCTTGTGCAAACGCTCTCTCTTAGTTTCGTGCGCCGATTGATAGAGGCCACTGCTGTTAACGTGTGCCTCTAGTCGCTAAGGTATTTTCTCTTCCACTTCGTTTAAATGAATCTGAGGGGGATGGGCTAATCTTTTTGGGGACTAGTGAATTTTTGGATGTTGTGCTCGGGGCCATTATAAAATCAAGGGATATGATGGAGTTTTGTATGATGAATCTATAGTTCGGGTTATCGTTTTTAATTAGTGAAGTTAGTTACCTTTTTGGGTTATTAACATTTTAGTGAATGATTTATGCTTTAGGCTATAACACTGCTAGAGTTCAGACTCAAGGCTTATATAATACATTGCAAGAGTTTGGAAAAGAGGTGTTCCTATGTTAAACTTGCATGTTTCATTATGAAAATAGCCTCGTTCGTTTTTCTGCACTATTTCATTATAAATGAACAAGAATTTGAAACATTTTTCTATCGTGATTGGTGTAGACATGAGCATTTGGTATGCTATTCTCAACAATATAAAAAGGGAGAGAACATGAAATCTACAAATATGTATATATATATATATATGACTATATGGTATTTATATGTTCACCACTTTGTTATAGTATGATATGTTGCATCCAAATACCTTCTGACATGACATTCTATTTATGATTTCGTCCCGACCTTACCACGAGTCTAAAACTGTGGCCTTTGTTATTGTGTTCGTATCAAAATCTCTTTTTTGAGTACACTCACTTTGGGAACAAAATGGTTTTCTGCGTGGTCTTTCTTGTTTGCACACCCAGTGCGCCTAGTTTAAAAGATGGAGATTTCATTTCTGTTTCTGCTCGGTTTGGCCACTGGGGATAGTACAACCCCACCATGAGAATTAAATATTTTGATGAACTGTCACTCTAATATTTTATGAATTATCTTGTTTAGCATTCTGTAACTAGCTCATGTTTACACACAAGTATATGTTTATTGCTTATTGAGTTGTTGATAACTCACCCAATTACCTTCAACATTTTTTAGATGATTTTGATAGTTTAGCTGGGGATCAAGAATAGGAAGCAGGGGCGAGATTAGTTGAACGTAGGGGAATATTTACCAAAGGGTACTAGTGATTATTAGAGAGTTTTATTCTGGAGAGTTGTCGCTTTCTGTTCAATTGGTATTTTGGTTTGTTGAGGCTTTTATTGAGATTTAGTGGGTTCTTCATTAATTATGTTTGAATGTTTCCTTGATGTCCTTGTAGAGGAACATATATGTTTGGTTTGAACAAATGAGTTTTATGTTTTATAGAGCCTTTGGAGTTTATACTTGTATTGTTGGGATGTGATTTTAAGTGACAGGCACTAACTCCCCGACCCTACAAATTCAAGACGTTACTAGTTGACTATGAGAATCGAGGGTAAAAGTAAAGGATGAGACTTGTTGCGACACTTCATGTCAAATCGCTCTAATTGTAAAAAGAATTTGTAAAACAATCCAAAATTTTCTTTAAGGCCATTTGAGTAGCCGAAGCTCATGTAGATTAGTTTAAGAATACATTTGGTTAATGAGATTATATGAGAAATTCTCAAAACTTCTCATAGTTTTCTTCTCAAATATAACATAAACACAAAACACTTTTCAATTTCAAATTTTCAAGTTTTTCATCTAATCATTACCTAATCATTATAACTTTCTCAAGCTTCAAAACAAAACACAAAATTCAATAAAAAATTTCAAACTTCAAAACAAAACTAATATTAAAAAGTTAAAATTAAACAATTTTTTTAACTATATAATATTTTTATTCAGCTTTTTCTCTTCCTTCAAAAACTTAAATTAAATATCTTAACTCAAACAATTTTCATATTATTTATAAAACCTTGAGATATTTCAAATGTCCAAACAAGCCCAAAAATAATGTAGGGCACCTATGTGAAATGGGCAAAAAAGCACTCAAGTAAAAAGGCATAGCTATTCCATTCACCCTTTCCCCTTACGATCTGTCAATTCGTCATCCAAAATCAATTTATGTACGATATTGTTGGCATCATTAACCTTGATGTTGTGAAGTGACTAATGACGCTTGAAGACGCTTGGGCTCTATAGCATTGTGTGAGTCAGAAATGAGCACCAACTTAGTCAGATTCGGATTCCCCTAAATCTGACTCTGACTCCTATTTGTGTAGGCTCCGACCCGACTCCAACTTCAATTTTTCGGTGTTCACGACATGTTTCACCACCAACTAATCACGGATGCTAACCTGCAACAAAGAGAGAGGGTGGTCCGATGTGCATGGTGCACCTGTGATGCCTAAGGTAGAGATATGTAAGCGTTGCTTGAAAATACGAAGTCTAGAGACTTACCTTGGGCTGTTAGCATTGATTCCTTAAATAAGGGTGAATAGTTGCTAATAAGGATAGTTTAACTCTTCCCCAAATTTTGGGGTCTTGATCGCTAAGTTCTTGGGGTATGACTTTAGAAGGAAAGGATTAACATACCATGCTAGCGTGGCGGGAATTTAAAGATCACGAATGGTTCTTGCCTATCACGTCATTAATTATACTTGGTTGTTCGTGTTTCGTGCCAGAGGGAGGTTACAACTGCTCTACGTCTACACCTAGTCATGTCACCAGATCGTGGCATTTGCACACGGCACTACTGCTGTCAGAATGCTCGTATTGTCCCTAGTCCATTTCAATCATCGCATTTTTTTTATAAGTGGCCCCCTCCTCTTTCTTGTTACTTCTTTCCCCTTCCTCTTCTTTGTTGCCACTATCTTACGTCGAAACCCAACTCCTTTTCCCCATACTTCCCTGCTTGTTTCCATGGCTCGCCAAGGTGTTTCTTGCCCCACCTCTCGTGGGTCTCCCCCTGCAGAGTCTTCCTCTACTCGCGATGCTCCTTATTACGAAGGTTATGATTGGGAGTCAAGCCTTACTGAGGCCGACGTTAGGAAGCTAGATTCAGTGAATTTGGAGGTTCCCCCTCAGGGAGTCATCGATGTTGATGATTTCGCAAAGAAGGTAGCTCTCATGGTATGCTCCCTTTCTCACTAGTTATATCTTCCTTTCTATCGTCCGGTGTGAGACATCCTAGACTATTTGAAGTTGGTGCCGGCACAACTTCATTCTAATGCATGTAGAATCCTCATATGTTTTTGTGTTGCATGGAGGATGGTCTTGGAACCCACCAGGGAAGGATATTCCGACTTGACTGCTCGTGAGTTCTTGACTACCCACGTAGTCAGTGGAAGAAAATTTTTTTCTTTGTTTCTGGCTAGGGATGAGAGTTCCTTGGTAGGGAGGCCGATAAAACCATAACGATTACTCTATCCCCATAGGTGCAAGCCTGTGTTGAGATAGTTTACTCCTCGGTTGAGCCCAACTAGGAGTCTGTTTAGATGGAGGCCTTGCTGACAAAGGCCCATATTGATAGGTTCTTGGTGATGCCTAATCGCTCTCGCATTATCGGTGGTAGCTTGACAAAGGAGCCTAAGGTGTCCCAAGACAAGAAAAGGCCCACCGTGACCTTGTTAGAGAAGGTAGGGAATTGGCCTGCCATGAGGCCTCGTCAGACCTTACTGGGTCGGTTTAGGTCCCGGTAGGCAGGCAATCTCTTAATTGAGAAGGTTCCCTAGACTCAGATGGTCTAGGTGATTTGATGGGTCCAAACCCTCTCAGATCTGGCCACATCCCTCAATTCGAGTTCCCTTCACAAGAACTTTACTCTGCTCAATCGCCAAACTTTGCTCTCCCGTCGACCCTCCCAGTTGACCTCCAGTCAGTGGACAAGGAGGATGCAGCAATCGACGCCTTATTTTCTTGTTGTCTCCAGGAATCGGCTACTAGTCGCCATGATGCAACCTGGACTAAGGGAGTCGAGACTAGAGTTTCGACCAATGTGCCTCAGGTCAATACCAACTCTTAAATGGAGATAGGAGAAGGGGAGCTTACTCGTAGCTCCCTTCTTTCGACTGTTTCTGGTGGCGAAACCCCAATGCTCCCTCACGACTTGGAGTTGAATAGGGCCGAGGTTTCGATTCCCTCCTCGCTCTATAGTGCCTCTTTGTGGGACCAAGGGGGACTTTCTTCACCCCCTGTTACCGAGGCGATCTTGTCCATCCCCGTTGAAAAGGGTGACCACGTGGTGGACTCCCTTTGCACTGAGGAGCGAGGTCAGGTGTAGCCGCCAGCTATTGACTCTTCAGTAGTATGTTCATCTTAACCTACTGTCGAGGAAGGGGTGGAAGCTCCCAAGGGTACTCCTAACCCTTGCATCTTGCGGTCTTTTGTAGCCATGGTCCTCTTTGTCGAGGAAAGGAACACCCTAGTCCATCTCGGGCCGCCAACGTGGCGGGGTTCCTAGAGAGAGATGACTCCATTTGTGTCGTGGCGTCCCAATTGAAAGACTTCCCTTCCTCGGTAAGTTGTTTTCCATGTTTTGCCTTTGTCTTTCTTTTGGGCTTGGAACTTTACATGTGTGCTTTTGGTAGGATGTGGACCCGTTGGCTGCCTAGATAATTGATGAACAGGTCGACCTAGAGGATGAAGTTAAGGCTAGATGCATCTTTATGTTCTGGGCACGGAAGAAGGTCGCGCGTTTGGAGAAAGAGAAAGCTAAACTTGAGGTGATTCTCAACCAAGCCAATGGATACATCCGATTGTTGGAGGTTGATCTGGTTGGTCTACGTGATGATGTGGTTGTCCACAGCAAGGAGCTCGACCGGGAGAGGAAGAAGGTTGCTCGCAATCACTTTGAACTGAGGGTGCTCTAGGAAGATAGAGCTTCCAAGTAAGAGGAGCTTTCCTACCTAGGGGCGGAGTTGGAAGCGTCGTGGAAGCATTGTAGTGAACTGGTTGTTGTTGGTGTGGATGCTATCTCACCTGGCGCTTGACTTGGAGGAGAAGAATGTGGAGTTTGAAAAGCTATCCAACTAGCATGCGTCGATGAAGAAAGACCTGGAAGGGATGAGCAAAAGGCAAAGTGAACTGACAGACTCCATTCTCTGACTTGACAAGAGAGCTAAAGCTCATGACAAACGCATCAAGGAGTTGGAGTTCGAGTTTGCCAATTCTAGCAAGAAAGTTGCTCGACTTTCCCCTCAACTCCTAATAGCCAAGTAGGTTCACAACAGAGCCATTGGCTATGGCTATGGCGCCAGTGTGACGCCCCCAAATTCCGCTTGGGATTGGACGGACATTTGAAGCGTCGAGACATGCAACACAAGGTTACCTGCCCCCGTTCATGACATATAAGATGCAATATTCCTAACATGCATCTAGCATTATGCAATATTCGCAGCGGATAATTTTTTTCTTTAGCAATACTACGCACCAAACTGAAATATCCCAAATACTTAAAACATACTTCACACATAATGACATACTTAAAAACTGATATCACAACATTAGTCCAAAATGATTGTGATCAAAAGGGTGCTTGAGATTGAACTCCACAAATACAAGTAGTAATTTGAGGTAACTACTGTACTAACACCTACGTCGCATCGTTGCTTAGTCGACAGTTTCCAGTTGATCGATTATCGATTCTCCTTCAGATCCTGTAATAAGATCTACCATTCGGGGGGAATGGTAGTTTGGGACTACCACAGTGAGATTTGATTACAAATCTCAGCAAGTTAATAGGAAACTTCCACACAGGTTAATGATGCATGCATGGCAGTAAAAGCATGAATGCATAATCAAATCAATAGAAAACATAACATATCCTGGCATAACATGGCATGAAATAATAAGCATAACGTAACTTGACATAACATGGCATGAGCTGACATAACTTGAACGGAAACTTAAACTTAACTTGACGTGACATGACATATACGTGAACTTAAAACATAACATGGACTTGAAACATAGCATGAACGTGAACATGCATAATTTGAACATGAACATGAACATAACATAAACCTGAGCATGACATAACATAAATGTGAACTTGGAACATAATGTGAACGTGAACATAACATAACATGAACTTGAAACATATTCTTGTCTCATGGGATTACCATGATTGCGTGAACGTAAACTTGAACATAACATAACATGAAACATGACTTGAACTTGGAATCTTATTCAATAGACTTAATCATTAAAGTGACCATATGGGTGCTACACAGGTCCCCTTGAGCCGTGTGTCCCTGCCGATTACCGCATCACATCACAGGTTTCTATACCAGCTGTGAATGCGTTAATACGTACTCCACAGTTGTTGTGGCCCCACGTATTCTACGTGTCACAATTGTTGTGTCTCACGTAGTGTATGCTCCACAGTTGTTGTGGCCCCATACTTCATGCTCCACAGTTGTTGTGGCCCCATGACTTATCTGTTTGTGCCACACTTGCTGTGGACACACGTAACATAATGTGTGGCACCATCGGCGTTAGTGCCTGGCGCACTCCGGTGACCAGCTAATTAGGCCCCATTCGCAACCTGTTGACTGTACTTCGTCAACCCAGGGAATTTCACACCTATTTAGACACTCCAGCGTGAACAAAGGAGTTTCACTAGGATATTACCCCATCCTAGCGCTTAGGGTCGTGATTGACATGAATAACTTAACTGGCATACATGACATATCGTAACGTGACGTAACATGAACGTGACATAAAAGACAGAAGTCCTGACGTAGCATAACGTGATATGAACTAAGATGACAGACATGACATACCTCGAGACATAAATGTAACAGAGAACATTTCATAACATGGCATACTTGTAACATGCAACATTTCGTAACATGGCATACCATATAATAGACAACATTTCTTAACATGGAGTAACATGTGACAGTGAATATTACGTGACATGAAATACATGTAACAGATGGCATACTTAACATGACATACTTGCAATGTATAGCAATACGTGACATAATATCTTGTGTAACAGATGAATAATTCATGACAGAATAAATTCTGTGTAACAGATAAATATGTAATGACTTGGCATGGTACATATGATAACATGCTTACATCGACTTTAGTTCCCTTACTTATCACTCATACACATTAAAC
Source organism: Juglans cinerea (assembly GCA_961763995.1). Classification (NCBI taxonomy): domain Eukaryota; kingdom Viridiplantae; phylum Streptophyta; class Magnoliopsida; order Fagales; family Juglandaceae; genus Juglans; species Juglans cinerea. Next base: position 25,263,816 of record CAUIVZ010000003.1, read on the forward strand.
TGATAGTAAGTTAAAAGTTAACTTACCTCGATCTTCGCGCTTCGAGACAAAACTCAAGTGCGATCACGAGAAACTGAAAGCAGCGATTTCTAAAAATTAGAACTTAATCACTAACAATTAGGAATATGGAGGAATATCAACTTCGAGTAAAATTACCATCTTATCCTCTACATGTGGGAAAATGACCATTTTACCCCTAACTTAAGGATTTTGCATCCTAACTCCAAAAATCACCAAAATTTACATACCTTATGTAAATTTTGTCCTAAGCTCAAATATCAATTCAAAAAAAATTTAAAACTAAACACAACCATTAAAACTCTATAGGTCCGAAACTTACAAGGCTATTTCCCTTGATTTTGTTGTAATTCTTTCAAATTTCAAAACTCATGATTAAACCAAAATTTTTCTTCTACTATACTCATAACATATTCATAAGAATAATCATGTTTTGAATCATGAACAAAAGTCATCAAAATCACTAAGACCATACTTGAACTTTTTGGTTTTTCTTCTAAGTTCAAAACAGAATTTTGTTTCTAACTTGTTTTGATCAACCTCTTGATCCATGACTTATAAAGATATGATCTTCAAACCAAAACATCACATGGTTTAAAAAGATGTTCTAAAACTGATCCAAGCATCAAACTCAAGATCACATGGTTAAACATCAACCAAAACATAAATTTAGCCAAGAACATCATCACTTTGGCCTAACTGAATACCTCATTGCATAAAATTTCATATCTTCGAAACTAACATCAAATATCTTCAAAATAACATTTTAACATGTATATAAGAGGCTTAGGATCTTCCAATAAAAATATCAAAGCCATTGGAATAAGATTAAACCATAAAAGTTTTAAACTTTCTCAAAACAGAAACTGTTTTGCCTCTTCCAGTTTCTAAGTTTCTAGACCTAAGAAAATATTTCACCAAAACTTTTAATCATGCAACAAATCCTCAACCAATAATCATATACACATGTTAACAGTACTCCATAAAAATTTCGGACCAAGATCTATTCATTAGCTTGGTCAAAAACTCCAAAATATAACACACTCTCCAGTTTATCGCCCAGAATGACCTTTCTGGGGTATAAACAACTTTTTCCAATCAAATGATCTCCAAATGGAACGAATAAGATATCCACGTAAACTAGACTCCAAAAGAAACAACTTTCATGAAGGAAACTTTGCGAGAAAACACTTACAAAAGCTTCGAAACGGGCGTTCAAAAGAGGTAAGAAAAACTGTCCGAGAGTGTCTTTTGTGTTTTATGAAGGAAAAGTGTAAAGGAGAGTTGCTTTTCGTGGGAAGTGAACTGGAGAGCTTCTTACACAAGCTATGTAAAGTGATAGGACTGAAGGAATGGTTGAGTGTAGGCCTTTTCTTCTCATAAAAATCAGACCAAGATCTTTTCTCAAGGTGGAGTGTGAGAGTGAAAGAGTGAGGTGGCCCTTTAGCTTTGTCTTTCTAGAACCTTCTAGGCCCTTCTTGTAAAGATCTGACCAGCCAAGTGAGGGTACAAAACTTAGTCATGAAGCAATCCTATAGTGACCAAATTCGTGGGCCTTAATGGGCCTAAACCGAATGGGCCTAAATTTTGGGGTTTAAAGAGGGTTTGGGTTGCTATCAAGCCCAAATCCAATATCACTTGGTCCAATCAATTTCTCAAGGTTAACAAGGTTGGATAAAGATGTTCTAACACAAATTTGAAGGATTAATAGCATGTGGAAGTGATTTAATCAAGTGATTAAACACAATGCTATAAATCGGATTAGAAAATGTTTAGAGGCCAACTTTAGGGTTTTGGGGAAACCGTTTAGGGTTTCGATTTCAACAAAGCTTTTGTGCTTTCAATTGGATTCCCACCATTTAGGGTTTCACTAGGATTGAAATATTTTTGGTCTGGCACAATTTGGTTGAGCAGATGAAACAAAGTTTTGCTTAAGTGGCATGATTTCACACCTTGATTCCTTCAAATCCAACAAACATTCCTCATGGTGCCAAGTGTCTAATATTATTCACTAAGTGTGGCTAAGATCTTGCCAAGTGTCCAAATAAAACTTCTCTAATCTAATTTGGACATTCCACACTATGATTTTGAAATACTGCAATTGGTGCGCTTATCGAGGTTACTATTCACTCCAAAAAAGTGAATCATAAACTTAACACTAAAAATTCCTAAATATTCATATTAACCTACAGTGAAAATATTATACCGAAATTCAACCTCGAAGTGCCCTTAAAAATAATTTCACAATTTCCAACAGACGTTTCGTCCGAAATTATGAAAATAGGATATTGCGCCATAAAATTCTAAATAATCCATTGAGTCTAATGGCGTGGACCATAATGCATTCTGACACTTCTAACCACCTCAAATAAATAAAACTTATATTTCTAGCACCATAGTGAGTGATAACACTGACTATGTTGACAGACTAAAACCTATGCGATTGGTCGATTCGTAAAAACTTATGGGGTTTTCACGAGATTCCTTAAGTCAATAGAAATTCCACCAATGAATTTCTAGCGGGCTGTTACAGCCAGCCTGGAGAGGTTCGGGACCTCTTTTTGGTGAACCCCCAAACCAACTTGAAGACACTAAACCTTGAGTCTTTCAAGATTGATCATGCATCTTGCCTGTATGTAGACTCTCTAGGGTGTGACACAATGCCTTATGTGTTCCTGGTCTTGACTCCTCCTGCTCCTCCTGCTTGAACATGGTGTCTTTTAGCTATGATAATTTTTGTTCATTACTTTTCTCCCTGGTTGTACTAGCCACTTTTGTATAGGCCCAATATTTTCAGTATATGGATATTTTTCCTTATATCAATTTGACTATAGTAATTGCCTCTGCCTGTTTTGTTTTGTATTCTTATATTGGTTGTTTTGTTTTATGTTTCGATCGCTCTATGCTTCTTTCAAGTTTCTGGGCGTTACTATGATGAGGGTCGTGCAATCTGAGGACTTCCGTGCCCTATTCTCCACGGAGAGTCTTAGGACTCGACACCAGTGGGTGAGGGTCGCACAGTCTCTCCAGACTTGCGCGCCCTATTCTTCATGGCGAGTCTGGAGACTTGACACCAATAAGTGAGGGTCGCACAATCTCTCAGAACTTATGCACCCTATTCTCCATCGCAAGTTTGGGGACTCGACATTAATGGGTGAGGGTCGAGTAGTCTCTTGGGACTTGTGCGCCCTATTCTCCACCTTGAGTCTGGGAAATCGACATTAATGGGTGAGGCTTGCTCAGTCTCTCGGCACTTGCGTGCCCTATTCTCCACATCGACTTTGGGGACTTGACATTAGTGGGGAAGGGTCGCACAGTCACTCAAAACTTGCACCCCTATTGTCCCCACCGAGTCTGGGATGCAACACAAGTGGGCGATTGTTGCGCAGTCTCTCGAGACTTGTGCGCCCTACTTTCCACATAGATTCTAGGGACTTGACACTAGTGGGCCAGGGTTGTGCAATCTCTCAGGACTTGCATGCCTTATTCTCAATAACGAGTCTAGGAACTCAACACCAGTCGATGAGGGTTGCCCAGTCTCTCGGGACTTGCGCACCCTATTCTCCACAACAAGTCTGGGGACTTGACATTATTGGGCGAGGATTGTGCAGTCTCTTGGAACTTGCATGCCCAATTCTCTACGACTCGACACTAGTGGGTTAGGATCGCAAAGTCTCTCAAGACTCGCGCTTCCTATTCTCCACATCGATGCTAGGGACTTGATATTAGTGGGTGAGGGTCGCACAATCACTCTAGACTTGCGCATGCTAGTCTCCACAGCGAGTCTGTGACTCAACACCCCTGGGCAAGGGTCGCGTTGTCTCTCGAGACTTGCGTGCCTTATTTTGTACAGCGAGTCTGGGGACTCAACACTAGTGGGTGAGGGTTGCCTAGTGTCTCGGGACTTGCGTGCCTTATTCTCCACATCGAGTATGGGGACTCGACATTAGTGGGAGAGGGTCGCGCAGTCTCTTAGGACTTGCACACCCTATTCTCAATAGCAAGTCTAGGGACTCGACATTGATGGGTGAGGCTCGCACGGTCTCTCAGTACTTGAGCACCCTATTCTCCACAAAAGTTCTAGGGACTCAACACGAGTGGGTGAGTGAGGTGTTTCAGGCAAGGAGATTCAAGAGAAAGAAGTAATCGATTTTATTCATTTTTCTTCATAGCTTGCATAGTCGAAGGTAGTATTTTTTCAGATGTTCAGCATTCCATGGATGTTGCAGTCCCTTTCTTTGGGTGTCTCTGAATCGGTATGAGTCTAGTTGTCTATTGGCGAACATAACGTATGGTCCTTTCCAACAGGGACCAAGTTTTAAAACCAAGTCGCCTAACTTGAAGTTTCTAGGTTTGACTCTTTGGTGAAGTATCGCTTGGTCCTTTTGCTTGTTGAGGGCCACTTGGGATTCAACTTTGTCTCGCTGTTTAGCTAGCAAGTCAAGGTGCCCTTCCAACACTCCATCGTTCTGCCCCTAATCGAAGTGTTGGACACGGTAGCTTGGTAACTTGATTTCTACAGGGCTACTGCCTCGTTTGCATATGTTAAGGAAAATGGAGCTTCCGCTATCAGGGTTTTGACCATGGTTCTGACTATGGTTCTGTATGCCCACAAGATGCCTAGGAGTTCCTCTACCCAATCTCCTTTCTTGTTTGTAAACTTTTTCTTTAGGATTTCGAGTAGGGATTTGTTGCTCATTTCTACTTTCCTGTTGGCTTGTTGGCTTGAGGGTGTCTTAAGGAGGAGTATTGAAACTAAATCCCAGCTCTTTACACAATCCCGATAATGCTCTGAGTCGAACTATCGTCAATTTTCCGATATGATGCTTTGAAAGATCCCGAACCTGCACACAATGCTTTTCCAGAGGAACTTGTTGATGTTTCTCGCAGTGATTGTCACTAGGGGTTTTGCTTCTGCCCATTTGGTGAAGTAGTTAACTGTGATAACCACGAATCTTACTCCATGTTTCCCCTGTGGGAAGGGCCCTACTAGGTCTACTCCCCAATGCGCAAACGGCCTTGGGGATATTATGGAGGTCAGCTCCTCTAGGGGGCAATGTGATACTGGGGCCAACACGTGGCACTTTACACACTTTTTGACAAACTCCCTCGCTTCTCTAAGGGCATGGGGCCAATAATAGCCCGCCCTCACGATCTTCCTTGCCAAAGCTCTTCTTCTAGAGTGATTCCCGCACACTCTTTCATGTATCTCTGCTAAGACAGACTGGGCTTCTTGTGCGAATATGTGTCTTAGAAAAGGGTTGAAAAACCCCAGTTCTAGAGAATTTTGTCGATCCAGATGAGCCATGTAGCTCTTCTTCTAATCTTTTTGCTTCTTCCTTTTCGGTTGGGAGCTCTCCTATGTCTAGGTATCTCGTCACTTCTTGAGCCCACTCCAGTTCTTTTGGTCCCACCTCGGCGACCTTGGTCTCAATAATGGGGGACCTTTATCACCCTGCTTTCAACTTTTCATGGTAGGGTGGATTCCTCCATTCCCGAGTTTGTTCGTGCCAGTTTGTCTACTATGTTGTTACTTTACCTTGGTATTTGTTCGATGTTAAAGTGGAGAAACCGGTCATGCTTCTCCCACGTTAGTTGTAAGTATTTCTTTAGTTTCTCGCCCTTTGCTGTGTATGTTCCCAATACTTGATTAACAACTATTTAGGACTCGACCTTTACTTCAACCTTGGTAGCTCCCAGTGCATCGACGATCGCGAGTCCTACCACCAGTGCTTCGTACTCGGCTTCATTGTTGGTGGTTTTGAACGCGAGTGTCACCATCTAATGGTAGTCATGTCTTAATGTCTTAAGTCACTTACTATGTGCACCCTTACTCCCCTACCAGCATGGCAGGATGAACTGTCGACGAAGACCTACCAAGGCTTTTCAACTGTTGTGTTCGCCACTTCTTCGTGAAAGCCAACAAACTCCACGATAGTGTTTGCCAAGGCTTGCCCCTTTGTTGTATGTCTCGGGAGGTAATCAATGTCAAACTCACTTAGCTCGATCAACCAACTCACTAGGCATCCAGAGGCATCGGGGTTTAGCAATATCTTCTTTAGAGGGCTTCTATCAGGACCTTCATGGGGTGGGCTTGGAAATACAGTCGCAACTTCCTAGTTGTTGTTACTAGCACAAGGGCTAACAACTCCATTTGTAGGTATCTCGACTCTACCCCAGTAGGTTGCTGCTTGTGTATTACACCAACTTCTAAACCTCTCATTCTTCCTTGACTAGAGCCATCGACATGGCGTGGGGAGACATCGCTAGGTATACGTAGAGTGTCTCCCCTTTTTTGGGTTGCAGTGGTGAGCTAGATAGGCATTGCTTTAATGCCTGGAATTCTCTGTCGCAGTCGTAGTTCCATGGGTGTACCTTGCGCAGGACCCTAAAAAAAGCCAAGCATTTGTCTGTCGATCTGGACACGAATCTATTGAATGCTGCCACTCTACCGATTAGTCTCTGGGCTCACTAATATTTCGAGGAGGTTTCATATCCACGATGGTCTTGATCTATTTTGTGTTGGCTTCTATCCCTCTTTTAGACACTATGAAGCCTAGGAATTTCCTTTAGTCGACACCAAAAGCGCACTTACTTGGGTTTAGTTTCATTTTGTATTGGCACAGCACGGCGAAGGCCTCCCTCAAATCTTCCAAGTGTTGGGATGATTCCTTGCTTTTAACTACCAAGTCAGCAATCTAAACCACCATATTCCACCCAATCAGCTTCTTGAACATCCGATTCACATGTCTCTAGTATGTTGCCCCAACGTTTTTCACTTCGAAAGGCATGACTTGGTAGTAGTACAGTTCTCAGTCTGTTATGAATGAAGTATTCTCTTCATTGACTAAGTTCATTCGGATCTGGTTGTACCCTGAGTAGGGCGTACATGAAGCTCAGCACTTTGTGTCCCGCCATGGAATCAACGATCAGGCTGATCTATGATAAAGGGAAATTGTCCTTTGGGCACGCCTTGTTGAGGTTGGTGAAGTCCACACACATTCTCCATTTTTCATTGGATATTTTTTCAAGTACAACATTGGACGACCACTCCAGGTAGTCGACTTCCCTGATGAATACCTCAACGAGTAGTTGATCGAATTCTTCCACTATGGCCTTGTACTTCTCTATGCTGAACGATCTCTTCTTCTGGCAGACTTTCTTGCCCGTGGGATCGGTGCAAAGGCAATGCTCAATGATCATATTGTCTATCCCCAGCATGTCCTCGTGACTCCTTACAAACATGTCTCTAGGTTCGATAAGAGCTGCTTTAAGGCCTCTAGGATCTCGGGCAGGAGTTTGGTCCCGACTAGCGTTGTGGTTTCTGACCGTTTAATGGTGTGGCCTGACCTAAGCTATTTTACGTAACACTCCCGTGCTATGGCTTGCTCACCTCGGACTTCTCCTACTCCCTATTTAGTCTGGAATTTCATCTTCAAATGGTAGGTGGAGGTGACTACTTTGATGTTGCTCAAGAATGGGCACCCCCAATATGGCATTCTATGATGAGGGGGCCTTGACAACCAAGAAGTCTTTCATAGCGGTGGCAATCTGCAATCCTTTCTTGATCGTAACTGGCAAGGTATCACGCCTAAGGGTTGTACTGCATCTCCGTAGAACACTTTCAATGGTGTGTGCGATGGCCGCTATGTGTTGGGATCAATGCCCATCTCGATGAATGCATCCCAAAAGAGGATGTCAGATGAGTTTCTGTTCTTGATCAAAATCCTCCTGGCAGTGTAGTTGGTGACTAACAGTATTACCCCCAATGCATCGTAATGTGGGTACAAGACTCCTTCACAATCTTGTTCCCCAAAAAAGGTGCTCTTTGTGCTTTTTCATCTTGGTTATTTGGGCAGTTTGTCAGTCATGTATACTTCCTCATATCTCGCCCTATAGGCATGTACTTTCTTGCTAGACATAGTGGTTCCTCCCTCGACGAATGCTTCTGATATAGTACAAATTTCACCTAGGGGTGCCTGCCACGATAAAGGTTCTGGCGGGGAGCATCTCGATTGTCCCCTCTTACTGATCACCGCCTATGCGGGATTCTACTCCTCCTGTCCTCCCATTCTCACTATGTTCTTCTCCCAGGCGCTTGTTTCCTGAGCCTCAAATGTTCCACCACCAATCACTCCAACTCGCCGCTTCCTTGTAGCTCCTCAGTTCTTCTTTTCAGTGTAATGCAGTCCTCCGTCCAGTGAGTGTCATTTTGGTGATAGGTGCAGTAACAATGTCCTTTTGTCATCTTGCTGCCCCTTGTTTGATATGGCAACCTTCCTCCCGACTGTACATTCAGGCTATTACAAACAGACCTCAGGCCACATTCTCGCTTGGGCGCTCATTTTGCTTGCCGTTGGTCATGATGACTTTGTCCAGCCTTCTCTAAGGCTCTCTGATCACTCGATCTTTTGAGGGTCCTATCTTCCTCCTTCGTCTCCACTTTTTGTGATGCAATCAAAGCTTGTAGTGTGTCTTTGGCATTGTCGAAGTCATCAACCTTATCCACTAATTCTCTTAGTGTTGATGGACTCCTTCGTTCTAGCTCGGCCATAAACAGAATTTGGGGCCATACTTCCCCTAGAAGGGCTACCAATGTAATTTTTTCATCTTGGTTATTAGTAGTTAATCGCTCTTTATTGAACCGGGTGAGATACGCCTTCAGACTTTCTCCTTCTGTATGCTTGATGGTTAGAAGGTACGATGCGGATCATCTACGCCTCTTGCTAACCATGAACTGTGTTAAGTATGTTTCGGCCAATTCTTCGAAGCAATCGATTGATACTAGCCATAGCGCCCTGAACCAACTTCTCGCCTCGCCTTTTAATGTTAACAAGAAAGCCCGACATGCCACCTCTTCGGGTAACCTGTGAAAGTTCATGTGTGCTTTAAATTTCTCCAAGTGGTCTATCAGATCTCACGACCCATCATACAATTCTATCAATAGAACCTTGAACTTTGGCGAAAGCGGTATGACCATTACCTCTAAACTGTAAGGTAAGTCCATGGATTTAAGCAACTGATCAACTGAGGATGATCCTCCCATTTTCCTAGCCATCTCCTCATACTTATCAACAAGACTGCGTAGTTCTTCATGCATCTTTCTTTTTTCGGCTTCCTCTACGTTTGCTCCTCCTGCATTGTGTGCCTCTCCTTTTGGTTGTTCGCTATGGTTCGATACGGCACCCTCACTGCAATTTTGGTTCTTGCGTTTCAAGCTCTCATTTTCTCATTGGAGGGCCCCCATTGTTTCGCTCATCTTCTTCAACTACTCTTCCATCTCTATAAGTCGTACCTCCATATTCATAAAGCTAGTTTCCTAATCACGGGTTGTATGGGAGCGTGTTGCAGCAGTCATGTGAAAACAAATAAGAATGTCTTTAAAGAATCTTTCTCAATCCCACAAACGACGCCACTATTCGCGACGTGTTTCACCACCAATTGATCACGGATGCTAACCTACAACAAAGAGAGAGGGTGGCCCAGTGGACCTGGTGCATCTTCGATGCCTAAGTTAGAGATATGTATGTATTGCTTGACAATAAGAAGTATGGAGACTTACCTTGGGCTGTTAGCGTTGATTCCTCATATGAGGGTGAATAGTTGCTGATAAGTATGGTTTAACCCTTCCTCAAATTTCGGGGTCTTGATTGCTAAGTTCTGGGTATATGACATCTCAAGTATCTCGTTGTTTCCTAATCAATAAAGAACGCGAATTGGTGATGACTACAGTGTTAATCTTGTGATGAGCGATATGATCCCATGTGGGCGATTGGTATGGTGTTTCTGTAGCTCTCTCACCTGTTTGGTTCCTTATATGGGCTTCTTACTCTGTGTTGTTGGGCCCGTTTAGCAGGAACAAAAGAACCCTCTAGTTGGAGTGGAGTTGGAGTGGAGTCAGATTTGGGCTTTCTTTGTGTTTACTTTTAGCTTCATATTTGAGCCATATTAAAAAGATTTTTTTGTGGACTTTCAAATTTCAATTGTTTCAAAAAATTAAAAACTAAAACTAAATCAATAATTTACTTCTATACTAATATATAAATTATTTTTACACTAGACTTATATTATAGTGTCTAATTGCATGTTATCATATTATTGTATTACATATTATTTTTTAGTTTTTAATTACATGTTGTTATACTCTAGTATTACATGTTATTATATTATACTAGTGTCTAACTTATTTCTACACTAGACTTATTTTCAGTGTTTAATTACATGTTATTATACTTTAATAAATTAGTATTATGTTTATTAACCTATCATACTAGACTTATTAGTTATTTATATACTAGTGTCTATTTTATTTCTATACAAGACTTATAATTTAGTGTCTAATTACATATTATTATACATTATTATTACATGTTATTATATTAATATTGAACTTATATCTAACTTAATTATGTACTAGACTTTCTAGTGTCTAATTACATGTTATTATACTTTAGCAAATTAGTATATGTGTTATTATACTTTAGCAAAGTGTTATTAACTTTTTATACTAGGCTTATTTAAATATTAATGTAACTTATTTCTATAATTGATTTTGTTTGGTAGTAATACTATGATGTTTATATATACTAAACTACCATTAGTCTATTTATATTGTAGTACAAGTATATTAGTTTATAATAATTAGCTCTTACTAGTATATTATTAAATTTAACTATATAACTTCTAGTTATATAACTAAATAACTATATTAGTATATATGAGAAATATATAGATAAATACATATTTTTATAACATGTCATGTACAATATCGGAGTCAGAGTCAGTGGGCAAGTCAGAGTCAGAGCATAAAGTTGGAGTCGGATCAGATCGGAGTTGGTCTAGCGACACCTCCGACTCCGACACCCTTTTGTCGGAGTGGAGTCAAATTTTTGCACTTTTACTCAACCCTGAGTAATGCGGAGAGAGAGACGTTAGGGAGTGAAATCGTTCTAAACTAGGGGACACATTGCAGCAATCAAAAGGAAAAACAAAAGGAATGGAGTAGAAAGAATTAAGGGAACGTTGCCACAAGAGTGTGGTGTTAGACTATTAAATAGAATTTTTATTTCTTAAATACAGGCAGATAAGGTTTCGGGAAAGAAAAAAAAAAACATTGTGATACTGACCTCGTAATTCCATCATGAGTGGGCTACATTAGATGAAACTCGGGACTGTGAAAAAAATAGACTGCATTGTTTATGTTTGTTTTGATAATAAAAAAAAAAATGTCCATTGGTGGTTATGGATGTTAGCTAGGTTTTGTTTGGTCGCAGAATTTTGTACGGCGGAAAGGTTAGCTAGTGATTTAGTATATTTTCTAATTTGTTGACAGCTTGAAGTTATAAAAGTGTTTTTCAGGAGTTTGACTTCATGTGTACACAGTAATGGAATGTTTGAAAAATGAGATAAGATGAGAAATTTGTTAATAGTAGTGAAATGGTTTGTGAATAATAGTAAAAAGGTTTAAGTTATGATGTTTTATGAAATTTTAGAAAATGAGAGAGAAAAAATTGACCAAAATTATTATAAAGTTATAATATTATTAGAATATAGTTTTTTTAATATTATATTTGTTTTGAGATTTGAAAAGTTGAATTGCTTTTTATAGTTTGTTCGAAACTTTAGGAAAGTTGTAATGATTAATTTGAAAGTATTTGTATTTGAGTGTTGTTTAGAAATGAAATGAGATAGGATGAGATAAAAAAAACACTACCAAACACCCCCTAATACTAATTTGTATATTCATGAAATGGGGATCGAGTCACTTTGTGCTGTCAAGCTGGTTGATTGCTGTAAGTATTTATATTATAAATTGGATCTTAAGATTAATCCTATGTTAATGGTGAATGAAGGAGAGTTTGAAAATGGAATTTGCTTAATTGGTTGAGTGGGCCAATAACGGTCTTTCATTAACTGAATTCTACCCTACACATAATTTACTTGGCATAATTTAATTAGTAAGATTCAAATTTAAAATTTATTTTTCAAATCACATTACGTCACCAAAATTGTGTGTAGTATATTATGGTCTTTATAATAAACTTGCGTGTTCGGACTACAAGTATATAATAATGGATCTCACTCTTTCTTATCAAATAATTTGGAAATAGTTTGTACGTGGGAAGTGATCAGTTGTATACATTGTTGGATTTATTACCATATCAATGATATAGTCTATAAGATTAGACTATACCATTTCATGGTATGGTTTTTTTTTTTTTTGAAATGAAATTGAATTTCATTGATAACAGAAGACATTATATCAAATCACTTAATACAGTGAATTGAAGACATGATGGAATTTCTTCCAATGTATACTTGCCTTCTACAAGATCTAGCCCAACCCTTGCCAAAATATGAGCTGTCATATTAGTCTCTCTATTTGTATGAACAACAAACCATGATCTGAGAGTTGCTAATACTCCTTTGGCATCTGCAATTATTAGACTAGCTAAGCTCAAATCTGTTTCAGCCTTGTTTGTCATGTATACAACTTGCATAGCATCCCCTTCAAGTATAACCTTTGACAGTCTCATTTCTTTGCAAAAAAATGCAGCTAACAGAAAATCATAGGCTTATGCAGTGAATGAATCACAATTCATTGATCTGGGAGCTTGTAAGGTGCATTGACCATATCTAAGTTCTAAGTTATTTTGTACGTTGACACTATCAATTGGAGGCTTGGAGCAAATTCAAGTAGGTGGGTTTAATTACTTTCACCGAATCACGCTCCCTAGTTAAATATATATATATATATATATATATATATATATATATATATATGAAAGTAATGCAGGACCAGATGACTAGTAATGATGATATATATATATATCAATGTTCAATTGTTCAATTGACCAGCTTAATTATTCAAGTATCCTGTATACAAAACGGATTTTAGAACAAATCTCATTTTGTTTTAAAGGCTTTTGCGCTCCTTCAATCCAAACTCCTTTCGCACACCAGGGCGGTCAAGGCCTCGTCATCTGAATGTTGAGTTGGTTTTATCTCATTTCATCTCATCTTATTTTATCTAATCTCATTTCAATATTTAAAGACCACTCAAACACACTTTTCATTTTCAAGTCTTCAACATTTTCATCTAATTGTTACCTAATCATTACAATTTTTTCAAACAAAATGTGAAAAAGAATTCAACATATATTTTTAAATTCTAAAACAAAAAAAATATTAATTAAAAAATTATATTCTAAAAATATTTTAATTTTATAATATTTTTGTTCAACTTTTACCACTACAACAGAAATTAGTTTTTGTGATGGTTTGGAAATTGTGACAGTGCCCAAACTATAACAAAAAAATAATTTCTATGAAGGTTTGAGGAAACCGTATGCATATTCACATTAGAACGTTCCTTGGACATTTAAACATGGAGGCTATTTACATGCGAACGTGGAAATTTTTGGCACCAATGTTTGAACGTTAGTGATTCATGGGTGAACGTTAATTGATTTAATAGTAAAGTTGAATATTTCTAATTAAAAAAGATTGAGAATTAAAGTGCAGTGATTTAATATTAAAGTTGGATAAGCTAACATTAAAAAAGAAGGAAGAAATTCAAAAACATTAGATATATTAAATAATATTGTTCATTACATATGATAAAAGTAAAATACAAAATACGATAAAATTTTGTAAACAACACGGTAAAAGTGAAAAATACTCAGTACGAGTTGTTTACATATTTATTAAAATTGTCAATAAATGTTGACCTTTGCGTTTAGGATATCGATCCGATGGACAACATCGGTGAGAAAATCGGTGACACTCTGTTCTACTGACGCTATCTTTTGATCGATATGCGTAGTAATATCTGTGACCATTGCATCAGCCCAAGCAGGCCGCACATCTCCCATAGATGTACCCATCAGCATCTGACTAGTACTTTCAATATTGGGTGCAACACCACACCGAGACTTGGACAGAGGAACAAGATCTAGTACAGGGTCAGGCTGGAGTTGAGCATGCCTCCTCCCCTATCCAATGCTTCGACGGTGTGTGGTCATGTCGATGGAGCTCATCTGTTCTATTATCCACTCCTCCACCTGGCGTTGCACCCTCCAGGCCAGTAATAGTTTGGTAATGAGGGCTCCATATGGGAGGTTGTTCGTAAAGATGACGCTCGCCACGTAACGGATCCTCTGAAAAATACGAAGTGGCAAGTCGATGGACTCTCCACGTGCCACTCATATAAGGAACTGTATCTGGCTGAGGGAATTCTTCCTTTCGATTTGCTCTCGGTCTCTCCCAGTGAGGATGTAGAAATCCTCATCTCAGACGTCATCCTCGTCATTAGTATCCTCAGCCTCCGACCGGTCAACTGGGCCAGTAGATGATGTAGAAGTGCCTACATCTGCATCTAATCAGGATCCATCCCTAGGCTGAGCATCTCCTGCAGTTGATATCTCAGCAACGCGATGAATCCCTAGAAGCTCTGCGATGACATCCATCGAGACCTCGAACGGAACACCGCATACTTCAAGGTGGAGAGGATGCATCCTAAGGCATAGAGCACATCCCCATATAAAACTCACGAACCATGGAGGGGTATATGCTACCCCTCAATGTGCAGATACTCATCCAGCTTCTCGTAATGAACATGTCTCGAATGCTCTTTTGCTCCATATGAGTTCGTGGGACTCATATATCATGACTTCTAGTTTGGACATCACTGTTCGAGATGTGTCCTTACTTGTTCCTTCCCTCCCCCTTTTCCTAGTTGTCAGAAGATGAGCCATATCTTGAAAGAAAGAAAAAAAGATTGAGCAATATTAGTACTATGATGCATTTTATGTACTGTAATCAAAATTATTTCGGGAACATGTTCGAACGTAAGTTATCACGTTCGGACGTTAAGCTTATACGTGCGTAAGATGAGTTACGTTTGAATGTGATGGTTAAAACGCACATTTGAATTAAACAAAATATAAGTTCGCACGGTATTAATAAAATAAACAGAAAAATATTACATTTGAACGTACAAAACAAATACGTTTGCACGTGAGGAAACTCTTGAATGTATTTAATAATATGTTCAAACGTACATAACTATTAGTTCGAACGTTTATGACCTTTCTGACAACTAAAATGTTTTACATTCGAACGAAATCTAAATACATTCGCACATATGTCCCACTCGATAATATGAACGATCATACGTGCAAACGTTACAAACATACATTCGAATTCGCATGCAATCTCAATACATTCGCACGTACTGTGGAACATTCGCACATTATTTGATTAACGTGCAAATGTTTATGTCGTCTTCCTCATTTGAAAGGTATAACGTTCGAACGTTACGAGATAGAAATGGCTGAGTCGATTTAGCCATTCCCTAACACCTCAAACACAATGAAAGTGGCCAAAAACCACCGTAGAAATGAAGTATACACTTTAAGAAAGATTCTATGGTGGCCATTGGCAACCCGTGGTGGCAGAAAAATCAAGATGAAGTTCCGGCCACCAATGGGTTTTAAGAATCCCCGAAACTTCCATTAAATGCAAAAAAAAATCTATCCAAAGGTTAAAGAGGGATGCCTACCTCTTTTGTGACATTTGTGGTGGAGTTTGACAGTAGCTGCGACGGATTGGGTGGGGGTATGCGACGAAGGTAACAAGATTATAGTAAGAGAATTCGCACATTATAACGTTTTGCATTCGGACAGAAGCATTTATACATGTAACGTTCGAACGTTGAACTGTTAACGTGCGAATGTCATGGGATGAGTGAGAAAGACATCCGAATGTTTCTATTTTAACGTGCGAACGTCATGGGATGAGTGAGAAAGACATTTGAATGTTTCTATTTTAACATGCGAACGTTTTTCACTTAATGCTCGAGACATGCGAACGTTATATTGGTACGTTCAGACGTCTCTAGAATAAATTTTTTATAACTTTTACTAAATAATATATTAGTTATAATAGAATATATAATAGTTGTTTTATACTATATAATCTAATAATATTATTAGTGATAATGTAGTTGTTATATAGTGTGAATATGTGATTATCAATCAAGAATATTATTACTATACTATATGTAATATACTTAATATACTATACTAATGTATATGTTATAGTAGTGCATAGTGCAATAGTAAAGTATATATACTATATATACTAGTCTAGTGTTGTTAATATATTGATAAAGTGTAATTAACAACTAATGTTATGTACAAACATATTATAAGTTAATAATATATGATATACTAATAACACTATATACTAGTATATATGTTATACTAGTACATAGTGCACTAGTATAGTATATATACTATATATACTAGTCTAGTATTGTTAATATATTAATAAAGTGTAACTAACAGCTAAAGTTATGTACTAACATATTATAAGCTAATAATATATATATATATATATATTTCAATCACATATCTCTCTAGAGAGAGATGGTCTAGGGCGATTCTGTGACTTTATTTCGTTTGCTCTGTTTTCGAAAGTCCGAGAATCTCGGGTTTCCTTTTCTGGGTGATCACGCTCCTAGGGTTGGTTCTCGACGGCGTGGACTGCCCCTCTGATGGCCTTGCCATCAGTGGGGAATGCCGTTCCAGGTGCTTCTTATGCTCAAGCAGTTTCAAAACATGTAGAGAATTCATCCTTCAAGCTTCCTATGTAGTTTCCGGTAGATATTGATGGGGACTTGGGCTTCATATTTTTGGAACCAGAGATGGTGAAGGTTGCGGACGACTTTAAGTTTGCTTTGGTGATGAAATTCATGAGAGTTAGACCTTCCATTGAGACTATATGTCTGCATGTGGTGAAAAAATGCAGCCTGTTCGAGATTCCACATATCAGTTTCTTGGATGATTACCACATTTTGCTTCACATGAAAACTAAACGTGATTTCGTTCATGGTTGGGCACGTGAAGGATGAACGTTGGAGGGACTCTTTTCGATTGTTCAAATGGACAAGAGACTTTGATCTTAAGAAGGAGTCGCCTTTGGCTCCTCAGTGGATTTTCTTACCAGGTTTGCCACTACATCTATACAGACGGGATTGCCTCCAAATCCTTGCAACTCGGTTTGGAAGTTACCTTGGCACTAATAATGCAACCATAAACAGGATGATAGCTACAGGGGCTAGAATCTATGTGGAGGTCGACCTAACCATGGAGCCGGTGAAAGGTTTTCCTAAAGTGGTACCTCTGACGAATCGTATATGGCAGGCAGTTAAATATGAAAAACTAGGATTTTATTGTAAGAAGTGCTTCTGCCAACGGCATACGGCTGCTGTCTGTAGGGTGGGTGAGAAGCATAAGGATGAGGCAAAACCGAAGGAAATAAAAAGTTTGGAAAGCAACAAAGATGGTGGGCGAGCCTTTGGACACCAAGGAGGCAGAGGTTGTCAGGGTAGAGAATGTGGTTGGAGGTGTAACTGATCTCATGGAAAGGAAGTAAAGAGATGATGTTTTATTTGGAAACAGTGCCAAAGTTAATGAAACTGGTGCTGTAGTAGAAAATGAGGTGGTTGAAAACATGGGTCTGGTTGGTTCCAGTGCACCTACGTTGGGGGGCCAGGTTGATGAAACTCTTGTTGATGAAGTTTGGGTCTCTGATCAAGATGCAATTTCTGGTGATGGAAAACAAGTTGTGTCTAGCGATGAAGAGTTTGAGGAAGTTTGGCATGACGAAGAACCTGTAGTTGCTCATCCCAACGAATTAATAGTGCGGACGGAAATAGGGGTGCGTTCGGCAATCACTCAAATGGGTATAAATCCAGGAAACCATTAAGGGGAGCTGGCTCTAGGTTACACTTCGGCTCAAGAGGAAGGAGAAATTTCTTTAATGATGGGGAAAGAAAAAGTATATGAATCTGATGGGGACGTGCCGTCTGCTGGAAAAATTCTTTTGGTGGAGGACAAGGCAGTGAGGAAATCACAAAGGGTTCACACCCGAGCTCAAAAGTTGAATTTATGACGGACACAATTTTCTACTGGAATATCAGAGGTTTGGGTCATTCCAGGAGCAGGCTTAAGATGTTAATCAACAAGAAGGGTGCTAACTTGGTGGCTATTGCAGAGCCATTTGTTGGAGTAGAACCTATGGCTTCTCTGGGAAGGTTCTTGAATCTTAATAACTTCAGTTCAAATGAAGAGCAAGGTGGGAAGCTGTGATTTTTTGGAAAGAGGCTTTTATGTTTCAGGTATTATTCTGTACTTCTCAATCGATCACTGGTTGGTTTAACTTGATCAATATGCAGGTTCTTGTTACCTTTGTGTATGCTAAATGTACTTACATGGAAAGAAGGGATTTATGGAAGGAATTGAAGGAGAGGCAGATTACTGATAAGCCGTGGATGGTATTGGGTGATTTCAATACTTTTTGCACGGATTTAGCAAGAATTGGTGGTAGTCCCCGTCCATTGATATCCATGTCTGAATTTAATGAATGTCTTGATCACTATGGTTTATTTGATCTTTTGGGTGGTGGTAGAATTATGTCATGGTGTGATGGGCAGGGCGGAGTGACGAGACATTGGGCGAAATTGGATAGAGTGGTCATTAATAATGCCTTCTCTGATCAGTTTGTGTCGTCACATTTAGCTTATTTGAGTCGCAAGTCCTCGGATCATTGCCCCATGGTGGTTTCTCTGGATCAACCATTTTATAAATATCGGCCGGTTCCTTTTCGGTTTCTTAATATGTGGTGTTCGCATGATAGTTTTTTATTTTGTGTGAAGGAGGCTTTGCATAGGCAAAATTCGGCATCGCTAATAAAACTTGCTATTAGATTGAAAAGGACTAAGCAAGCCTTACGAGGTTGGAGTAAAGATGTTTTTGGGCGTGTTGAAGGTAATATTAGAGCCCTTGAGGGAAGGCTGGATTTTCTGGATAATCAATTACAGTTGGAAAACTCGGAAGAGGTTGAAACTAATTATTTGGTAACTAAAATTGAAATTGATGCCTGGGAAAAAAGAGAGGCTACTCGGCTGGGGCAAATAGCCAAGAAAAAATGGATTACGGAAGGTGATCAGAATACAAAGTTTTTTCAATCAGTCATTAATCAGAGATGGAAACAGGGGTATATTTCTCGTATGGGTCCTCCTGATGGTAGGATCCTAGACAATGCTGAAGATATTCATTCTGAAGCCGCTCAATATTTTCAGGAGTTTTTGACGTCGCCTACGGAAGTGGAGCATGCGGATCTATTGGTTCTAATTGATAAATCCATTTCTGATGAGGATAATAGTATGCTTTGTTTAGAGCCATCCGAGGAAGAAGTTAAAGATGTTATTTTCTCCATTCCTAAACAAAGTAGCCCAGGGCCTGATGGATTTGGGTCTTATTTTCTTATGTTATAAAAGAGGATGTTATTGAGGCGGCTAGAGAATTTTTTAGGGGCTCGCCATTACCTAGGTTTTATAAGTCTTCTTTTATTGTATTAATTTCGAAAATCCATGATCCTTCGAGCTTTGATAAATTCAAACCTATTAGCCTGTGTTCTGTGGCATATAAGGCTTTCTCCAAAATTATCGTTTCTCGTTTCACAAGGGTTATTCATAAGCTGGTTTCTCATGAACAAGGCGCTTTTGTTCCAAGGAGGAGCAATTTTGAAAATATTACTCTTGCTCAGGAAATGGTTCCTCTCTGCATAAAAAGATTTTGGGTGGTAATGTGATGATAAAGATTGATATGTCCAAGGCGTATGACAGGGTTGATTGGGGATTTCTCCTGAATGTGCTTCATGCTTTTGGCTTTTCGAATAAATTTTGCAATTTAATTGGTGTGTGAAATCTTCGTGGTTTTCTGTGATGATGAAGAACTTTTAAAGGTTTTTTCCAGTCTTCTCGGGACTTACGGCAAGGAGATCCTTTATCGCCCTATTTATTTATTATAATGGAGGAAGTACTAACCAGATGAAGAAAAATTTTGAGGATGGTCGGATTGGTAAATTTCATCACCCTGTTGGGGCTCCCATGATCTCGCATTTGTTGTATGCCGATGATATATTGATTTTTGCTAACGGTGGGAAGAAATCTATTAGAAACCTTGTTGATACGATTACTACTTATGAAAAATGGTCCAGTCAGCGAGTAAGCAAAGACAAATCGGCGTTATTTCCTTTAAGCTTATATCTCTAACTCGTAAGCGTGGGTTGTTGCGGCTTACAGGTTTTAAGGAAGGAAAATTCTCAGTGACTTATTTGGGTGCCCCTTTAGTTTCGGGAAGATTGACTTCTCGAGTTTTTGAGCCTTTAGTTGATAAAATTAGAAACAAGGTGGCTGGGTGGAA
Source organism: Juglans cinerea (assembly GCA_961763995.1). Lineage (NCBI taxonomy): Eukaryota > Viridiplantae > Streptophyta > Magnoliopsida > Fagales > Juglandaceae > Juglans > Juglans cinerea. The sequence continues at coordinate 25,284,107 of CAUIVZ010000003.1, forward strand.
ATTGAAACTTTTGTCTCAAGGAGGTCGGTTGATCTTACTTCGACATGTTTTGTCCAGTATGCCTATTCACCTTATTTCGGTGCTTAATATTCCGATGGCTTTTCTTTCCCGTATTAACTCCATTTTGGCTAATATTTTATTGGGGGAAGTGGATGGAAAAAAAAAAGAAAAAAAAAGTGCATTGGCGAGGCTGATCGAAAGTTTGTAAATCAACTCAGGAAGGGGGTTTGGGAGTGCGTGATGTTAAGAAAGTTCAGCATTCTCTTCACATGAAATTGGTTTTCCGTCTTCTGACTTCCAAGAGTATGTGGTCCGATTTTTTCAGAGCCAAATACTTAAAAGATGGTCACATTATGCAATATGTTCAGCAGCCCTCGGATTCTTGATTTTGGAGGTCAGTTTTATCTACTGTGCCAGAGGTGATGGATAATGTTCAAGTTCTTATGAGGGGTGGCAATTCCTCTTTTTGGTATGACCGTTGGTTGGCTTCGAGGCTTCTTTCGGTGGGGGTGACGAAAATTTAGAATAAAAAACTTTGTATTCAAGATTGCTGGGTTGATCAGACTTGGGATGTTGAACTATTGAAGGAGTTCGTAGGCGATACTGTTGCTGATGAAATTATTCAGACTAGGTTTATTGGTCGTGTTGGGCCTGATGTGTGTGTTTGGAAGCGATCTCTATATGGGAATTTTTCCACTGCTTCGGCATGGGAGGCAACTCGAAAGAAAGGGGATTTATTACCTTGGAATGAGTGGTTTTGGCACCACATTTTACCTAAGAGGATATCTATGTGCATTTGGAAGGGCATGGTTTAATGGGCTACCTGTGGATGATAGGGTGCAGAATAAAGGTGTTTTACTTACCTCTGCGTGTGATTGCTGTAGTTTACGCCATGTGGAAACCATTGACCATGTTCTAGCCACATGCCAATTTGCTAAAGAGGTTTGGGATCGTGCTAGTAGTTTTTTGGGCATACCTTGTATGCGGCAATGATCTTGGAAGGCAAGAATTATTGCTTAGTTCACTTGTGCTAGAAAAGTGTCAATTACTGGTGTTCTTACAGGTATTATGCCTTGCCTTATTACGTGGAGTTTGTGGAAACGAAGATGTAAGGCGCGCATGGAAGGTGTGAAGGAGAGCACTGATCAAGTTTGGAGTTCGTTAAAGGTGTGGCTGAGGATTCTTATGGGAGAAATCAACAATACTCACCCGCTTTCTAGGCATGACTCTCATATCTTAGAAGAATTTCATTTACCAGTCCCTAATGTTGTCAAGAGAAATCAGAAGATCGTGGCTTGGTCAAAGCCTCCTACGGGGTGGATGAAGTTGAATTGTGACGGCAATTGCTGGAACAATCCAGGCAGCTCGGGTGGAGGGGTATTCTTAGGGATGCAGAGGGAAATATGAAGGGGGCTTTCTCTAGTTATTTTGGCAATGGTACTAATAATGGGGCTAAGTTAAAGGCTATTATAGAGGGGGTTCGGCTATGTAAATGACTGTTGTGCTTTAGAGTGGTCATAGAAAGTGACTCTAAAATTATTGTGGATTGGATTCGGGCTAGGAAATGTTCGTTGTGGTATTTATGGGATTATTGGGACGTGCTCATGTCTGAACTTCAAGGGGTTACATTCAGGGTGATCCATCAATTCCGTGAGGTGAATCAAGCTGAAAATTTTCTTGCTAGACAAGGTGAGCTGGGCTCTAATTCTATTTATCATAACTATCACTAGCTGCCAAGGATTTTAAAGGGCATTGTCAAGATTGATAAAGTGAGCCTTCTGGCCATTCGTATGTAAGTTGTTGTGTTTCTTTCTTCCTAGGTTGTGTTTTTTTCTTATAGGCCTAGTTAGAAGTTGGTTTGGTTTGGTTGTTATATTTTGGTTGGATTGTAGGGATGGTTTTAGTGTTTTATCTGTAAATCCCTAGTGTCGATCTTGTTACCACGGTATTCCTCCGCCAGTAAGGGCTATTAACAAAACTTGGGATGGGGTCACTATTGGACATGTGGCCTCCGGCTCTTTCATTAAAAAAAAAAACTAATAATATATACTATACTAATAACACTATGTACTAGTATATATGTTATACTTGTACATAGTGCACTAGTATAGTATATATACTATATATACTAATCTAGTGTTGTTAATATATTAATAAAGTATAATTAACAGCTAAAGCTATGTACTAACATATTATAAGTTAATAATATATGATATACTAATAACACTATGTACTAGTATAACATATATATATATATATATATATATACTAGTGCACTATATATATACTAGTATATAGTGCACTAGTATAGTATATATATACTAGTCTACTGTTGTTAATATATTAATAAAGTGTAATTAATAACTAAAGTTATGTACTAACATATTATAAAATAATAATATATAAATATATAAACCACTATTGTTATATAATCGATAGGGTTTTTTAGAAATGCATAAAAGTTCGATGCATCTTGGCGATAGACATGGAAAAGACTATGTATCGTATGCACGTGAATGATATTGATGTATTCATGCATCCTTTAATTGAAGAGTTGAGAGATCATTGGGAAATAGGAGTCAGAACTTTTGATGCATATACGTCAACATCTTTTCGAATGCATGTTGCAGTATTGTGGATGATAAATGATTTTCTAGTATATGAGAATCTTTTCGGTTGGAGTACTAAAGGGAAGTTAGTGCGTCCCACTTGTAATAAAAAAACTGCATGTGAGTGGCTAAAATACTCGTAGAAGATATGCTTCATGGGCCATTGACGGTATCTGTCAGCAAATCATGCATGGCGAAAGGAAGACGCTAAATTTGATGGGAGAGTTGAGGACAGAACTGCATCGAAGGAGTTGACTGGGGACGAGATAGTCGAACAATTACTGAAAGTTAGAGCGAACAATTTTGGCAAAGGTCAGGAAAAGAACAAGAGAAAACAAGGCACTACAGGATTGAATTGGACAAAGCGTAATATTTTCTTTGACTTGCATTATTGGCCATCATGGATGTTCCGACATAATTTGGATGTAATGCACATAGAGAACAATATTTGTGATAATATTCTGTGGACATTGAAGAGCATTAACAAAAAGATGAAGGACACTATTAAGACGAGAAAATATCTTGAGAGAATGGGAATTAAACATAATCTGCATTTGCGACTGGAAGGCAACATGGTGGTTATGCCGCATGCATGTTTTACAATGACAAGGGATGAGAGGATGGATTTTTACAAACAGTTGCAAGATGTGAAGTTGCCAGATGGTTATACCTCAAATCTTGGTAGATGTGTGAGCCCTGATGACTGGAAAATAAGTGGACTGAAAAGTCATGATTGTCACATATTTTTGCATAAATTGTTACCGGTGCGAATTCGTAGGAAACTGACTTATAATGTACGTGTCGTCATAACCGAACTTTGCATGTTTTTCAAGGATTTGTGCTATCGGGTAGTAAATCGAGATATGTTACAAAAGATGGAAGAAGACATTACTACTATACTGTGTAAATTCAAGCAGATATTTCCACCATCATTGTTTTTTGTAATCGTCCATTTAGCAATATATTTACTTCGGGAGGTACTGTTAGGTGGCCTGGTGCAGTTCCATTGGATGTATCCAGTTGAAAGATATTTGGGTAGATTGAAGTGCAATGTTGGGAATAAAGCCCGAGCTGAGGGTTCAATAGCAGAGGCTTATATACATGATGAATGGTTGACAGTTTACTCTCTATATCTTTGTGGTGTTGAGACGCGATTTAATTGTGAGATCCGATCTTCCTATGGTAGGCGTGCAAGCCAAACTTCCTAGCTCCTTCTTACCTCTCTTCCCTTATTTCCATCTAGATTCATGAAGTCCTATGCATAACTTCATTGGTTGACAAGTATCATGCATAAACCTCAAGTTTGGCGTGAACCCTAATTCCATTGGGCTTCAAAAAACCTAATTTCCTACAAGGGCCGAAACTCTCAGGCTTATAAGAAGAAAAAGAAATAAAATTTTACATAAAAGCCTAGAAAGTCTTGGTCGTCACATTCTCCCCCCCTTAGAAAAAGATTTCGTCCTTGAAATTGGCACCATGTTCATACCAAATGAAATTTACTAGGGGAATTTGAATCGTTCCTCCTTGTTACCTCTTGCACTGGTGATTGTAGACTCCTCAGATGAAGACAATTGGGGTACTTCACCTTCTTTGATTGTCACCAAATCTTTTGAAAAATAGAATATCACATCCAAGTCATAGTCGTAGTACATGTTTACATGCGCTTCATTCAACCTATGCTCAATCTCAAGCTCAGTGTCTTCAATAGGTTGTCCTTCTTCATAATAACGGATACGATCAATAGATATGTCTAAGGATTCAAAAGGCTCATGTCTTGAAACACGAGTTTCTATAGCTGACTAGATTCCGCTTCAGGATTAAGCCTGAGAAGATGTAACCTATTAGCTTCTCTCCATACAAATGGATCATGCGGGGGTTGCTGCTCTTCATGTGCTAAATCTCTCCTTAAAAAGATATTGTTTCGAGAATCCGTGTCTAACACATGAGTACGATGATGTTCAAATCTCTCCATTTGCTACCAATGTTCCCTCATCATTTGATCCCTTCTTATTTCTTGATTTCGGCGACTACGTTCACGTCTTACTTTCTGAAGATACAGACATGCAAGGGGTATTCCTATTACGAGTCATGCCCTGTGTATGGGTATGGTAGGCACACATATCATTACAAAAATTCATGGATAACATAAGGACAAACATACACAAGAGATTAAGATACACTCATCAATAATTCATAAGCAAGATTTGTGAATACATAAGTTCTAAGTTACAAACAAATGGGGGTATATAGTCCTCATCCAATCCTTTCTTTCCCACGTTACCTCTTGAAAAGATGGATTGTTCCAAAGAACCTTTACCAACGACACCTTTCAGTTCCTTAGAAAAATTTGTACAAATCTGTAGCACCATTCTTCATAAGAAAAATTTGGTTGTAATCGTATGCTACCGGCATCCATCACTACAGACTATCTTTCACCAAAGCTCTTCTTTAAGGATGATACATGAAAGACATTATGTACTCCTTGCATTTCAACTGGTAGATACAAACGATATGCAACTACACCGACTCCTTCAAGAACTTCGAATGGTTCTACATACCTGGGACTCAATTTCCCTTTCTTTTTGATCCGTTTGACTCCTTTCATGGGCGATACCTTGATGTACACCCAATCTCTTTTGACGGCTTTGAGCTGCTTTCATCCTTTCTTGAATCAATTCCACTTGCTTTCATACATCCTGCAAGTATTTTGGTCCAAGCAACTTTCTTTCACCTACTTCTTCCCAACATAATGGAGATCTGTACTTTCTCCTATATAATGCTTTATAAGGTGCCATCTATATCGTAGCCTGAAAGCTACAAATGTAAGCAAATTCTATTAATTGCAAATGGCTTTCCCAATCTCCACTCTAATCCATTATGCAAGCTCATAGCATATCTTCCAGTGTCTGGATGGTTCATTCTGTCTGTCCATCTGTCTGCAAATGATAGGCACTACTAAACTTCATATTCGTGCCCAACATTTTCTGTAAACTTTGCCAGAAATGCGAAGTAAAATGCAAGTCTTTGTCAGATACTATGGACTTAGGTACACCATGAAGTCTGACTATTTCTTTGACATAGACTCGCGAGAGCTTTTCCAATGAATCTGTATTAGCAATTGGTAGGAAAAGCACACTTTTGCTCAACTGGTCAACTATAACCCAGATTGAATTCTTTCCTGTTGACGTTCTTGGGAAACCTACCAAAAAATCCATAGACACGTCTTCTCACTTCCATTCTGGTATTGATAACGATTGCAACTCACCTGCTGGCCTCTGGTGCTCAGCCTTTACCAATTGAGAAATTGAACATTTTGCAACAAAATCCACCACAACCTTCTTTATTCCATCCCAGCAAAATTCTCCCTTCAAGTCTTGGTACATTTTGCTGCTGCCAGGAAGAGCAGTATAAGGCGTACAATGGGCTTCCTTCAGAATCCTTTCTTTTAATTCCAGGTCATTAGGAATCACTTTCATCTCCTTATAACGTAACGTCCCATCATTACCAATCGAAAAGTGTTGCGGTCCTTCGGACTTCAGAATCATCTGTCGAAGCTTTTCCACTTTATCATCCTTTTCCTGTCCTTCGATAATGTCCTTGTCAGTTAATGGCATGATCTTCTGTACGATTGTTAACCTAACATCTCTAGGTAGCTTCTCTATTAATAGTTCCCTCATTTTCGCCAGAAGTGACTGCAAATCGACCTGGGCCTTGCAACTAAGGGCATCTGCTACCACATTGGCCTTTCTGGGGTGATACTTGATCTCGCACTGGTAGTCACTGATCATTTCAACCCATCTCTTGTGTCTCATGTTCAGGTTCTTCTAACTAAACAGGTACTTATGACTTTTATGGTCAGCGTATACTTCGCACTTTTCTCCATAAAGATAATGTCTCCAGATTTTTAATGTAAATACTACTGCAGCAAGCTCCAAGTCATGAGTAAGAGAATTCCGCTCGTGATCCTTAAGTTGTCGCGAAGCATAAGCGACGACTTGTTCTTCTTGCATCAAGACACACCCTAAACCCATCTTAAAGATGTCACTATAAACAACATACGACTTCTGAGGCTCAGGCAAAGCCACCACAGGCGCCATGGTTAATTTTGTCTTGAGTTCTTGAAAACGCATTTCACAGTCCTCACTCCATACAAACTTGGCATTCTTCTTTGTCAATGCCGTTAAGGGACCTGACAATTTAGAAAATCCTTGGACAAATCTTCTATAATAACCTACCAAACCCAAGAAATTTCATATCTCATGGGCGTTGGTTGGTTTCTGTCATTCCATCATTGCTTCTATTTTAACAAGGTCTACTGCCACACCTTCGCTAGAAATGACATGTCCCAAAAATGTCACCTCTCTGAGCCAAAACTCACACTTGTTGAGTTTAGCTTTGAGCTAGTGCTCTTTCAAGATCTTCAATACTATCCTCAAGTGCTCCTTATGCTCTTCATCGCTTCAAGAATAAATCAAAATATTGTCAATGAACACTACTACAAAATTGTCTAAGTACTGCCTAAAAATTCGGTTCATCAAGTCCATGAATGCTACTGGGGCATTGGTCAGTCCAAAAGGCAATACTAGAAACTCAAACCGTAAATCTGTCTTAGGTACATCTTGATCTTTAATCTTCAACTGATGATACCCTAACCGTAAATCTATCTTCGAAAATACTGATGCTTCTTGCAACTAATCCAACAAATCGTCAATCAGTGGTAACAGATACTTATTCTTAATTATCATTTTATTCAAGTCTCAATAGTTAATGCACATCCTCATTGTACCATCTTTCCTTTTCACAAAAAGAACTGGTGCACCCCAAGGGGATGAACTTGGGCGAATAAAACCCTTTCCAAGAAGTTTCTCGATTTGAACCTTCAGCTCCTTCAACTCATCTCGGGCTATTTCAATAAGGTGTCTTGTATAGAGGGTCCGCAGTTGGCACCAACTCGATTACGAACTATGTTTCCCGATTTGGGGGTAACCTAGGCAAATCATCAGCAAAAACTTCAGGAAATTCTTCTATCACAGGAACCCCTTCGACTCCTTTAACTCCTTCCGTCATACTAGTCATAAACACTAGATAAGCATTAGCTCCCTCCTTCAGAGCCTTCTTCACTCGTCCTACCGTCAAGGTTGACAGAATCGACTTCCCTACTTCCCCCATATGACAGATCCTATTTTTTTAGGGTAACTCTAATATCACCTTTCATCTTCGGCAATCTATCTTAGCACAGTGCTTATATTGCGAATCCATTCCCAAGATCAAGTCAAATTCAATTAAATGGAAAACAATTAGATCCGCCATTAGGGTCAATCCAACGACTTCCAATAGGCAATCCCTAACTATTTGAGTGCCTCCTACTACCTTTTCCTCTGGAATAACTACTAAAACCTTTTGGGATAAGGTTTCCACACTTAACTTACACCTTCTTATGTAGTCATAAGATACAAAGGAATGCGAAGCTCTCGAATCAAACAGAGCACAAACCATTTGTTGCATCAATTTAAATTTACCTACAAAGGTAACTAGGATTACTGAAGTTTCTTAGCAACACAAGCTTCCATCCATAGTAGGGTTAGAATGTTACCGGTAATTAGACCAGCGTAGTAGCTTTTTCAGCCTCTAGATCTACCTCTCCTGGCGTGATTGCATACACTTTAGCCTTTTGCGGGGTCTTTCCCTTATTTCCAGGTGCAGATGCTCCTCCCGCCACATGACGTGGACAGTCTCGAATCATATGGCCAGTTTGATCACATCCAGAACATGCTCCGGTGGTGAACCAACATTCACCACTGTGCTTCCATCCGCAACTACGACAAGGTGGTGGCATAACATGCACCATATTTTCGACCATCTTTGTAACGCCCCGAACCCGAGGGTCCGGAGAGTTAACTCATGTCACTAACAAACCTGTCTCTCCAAGCACTTAAAACTCCAAGGACTACATGATTAGCACACAATTCATATTTTTCCAAATAACCATAATAACACTCCATAAGTTATCATTATAAAACATAAACCCAAAAGGGGTCCACAATCTCCCAATAACCTCAAAAATATAACAATACATCTTTAGGTATCAATAGGTCCAAACAGCGTAAAGTACTTCAAATGCTCAAGTTAAATCCATCAACTAACAATGGTACTCTAATGTACCCAATCCTTCCATCCATATCTAGCCAGCTTCAATTCTATTCCTGACCCCCAGCTGGGAAATCAATATCATCTGAAAATATATGAAGATAAAGGGGGGTGAGTTATCAACAACTCAGTAAGCAGGGAACATATACTAGCATGTAAACATGAGCCTTTTCAGAAAGTTCAATATGCAGAAACAAAACATTTTATTTTTATATGCAGATCTCTGAAAAATGTGTTATCAGAAAATCAGAGCGACTTTTCCAAGCATTTCGTACTCAAGTCAACAATTCATATTTGAGGATCCATTTCATATTCAAAACGCTTTGGCATAACATAACTGAACATATTCATCTTGTCATATCATATCATATACCATGTTTAACCCCCGTGGTAGGGTTGTGCTATCCCCGGTGGCCAAACCAGGCAGTATCATGTGGTGAACTTCCCCTTTTTCAATCTCGGAGCCCCGAGTGTGCACACAGGAAAGAACACGTAAAAGACCACTTTGTTTCCAAAGTGGGTGCACTCATATCATATCATGGTAGTACCAACCATATCACGTGAACAGTATTATCATATCAGAACCATATTCAGAACAGATAAGTATGCCAAAGTTTTATCATATCCATATCATATCAAAACACGTGCGAAACATATTCATATCATTTCTATTTGATCAAAAACAGATCCATATCATTTCATATCACATGCATAAAATTTCAATGATATCATATTCGCTCTTTTGTATGTTTCAGAAACATGTCAAATATTGCTCATGTCTACACATTTCATGTCAAACATTTCTTTTCTCTTTCATACGTATCTCATGAGGGAATGCAAAACATATACTGAGGTTGTTTTTCACTTTTTCTTTCTCTTTTTAAAACAGCATGAACATTTTTACAAACCAACCTCAGTTCATTTTTTTTTTTTTTATGCAAATCCAGCATAGGAACCCCGCTTACCTGGATTCTTTAATCTTTTAAAATTCCTCAACGAAGCCGAATAAATATTAATCGTCACCTATAAAAATCACGCAAATTCTGTAAATTTTCAATCAATCATGTATTTCGATATTTGAACCTAAGAACCTATTTTAAATCCTCAAAACCTAGAATTCTAATAATTCCTATAATACCACCATTATCTAAAACCACTAATATCCACTTAGTCGAATTCGTACCGAATAAGAGATTTAATCGAACAAATATTTAGGCACTTGCGGAACTCAATAAAGAGTAATCTTCAAAAATATCTAAAGTACCAACAATGTATTATAAATTAATAGAATATTTAAACTACTTTAAAAGTCTTATAAAATACGCCATGCAAAACTCCTCTAAAAAAAATTAGAGTTTTTGTTAACAATATTGTTAAAATATTTTCTACACAAAAATAATGTTTTATGAGACTTAAACCTAAAACTCATTTTAACATAACAACAAAAATAAATAAATAGATAAATACCCTTCATCCGAAACACATTTCAGTAAAAAAAAAAATATCAACTTAGTTGATGATTTAAACAAAAGGGCGAAACGGTAAAAAGACATTTTTCTCCTACCTGTTACTCGAGGAAACCACAATTTTCTTATTAAGTAACTGTTATTAACAGCAAAACTAAAATCAGAAGAGGCAAAAAAAATTGCAAGTGACGGTAGAGACATACTCACGAGAAAGAAACTCGAGGCAGCAGCAGCGTGGGAGTGCGACAGACGCTGGACAGAGGTGGTGATGACCTTCCTCGACGGCGTCGCACGGGAAGAGAGGGAGAGAGAGCTGAAACCGAGAGAGAGGGAGAGCTGAAACCGAGCCGTAAAAAATGAGAGAAGAGGTGGAGTGGAAGATATGGGGATGGAGTGTCCGTGGCTTACCGAGGGGCAGAGGTTGCGCGCGGTGGACTGATGGTGGTGCGACGATGGCTGGCGGTGAGGATTGCCAAGTTGGCAGCACACAGATGGAGGGAGAATTCCTCTGTTTTTAGGCGTGAAAACAGGGGAGGGGCTCTTAATCTAGTGGCTGAGAAACCGGACGTGGAACCCGGAGGGACGGTGGCGCACGACTGGGGGAGGGACTCTGAGTGCTTGAGCTACCGGCGAGACTGTGCGTGGAGGAGTTGCTGCACGGAAGTGGCTCTGCGGGTGGCCATCTGTTGGTGCAGACCGAGGTTTCGGCTTGGTGCTTTGCAGAGAAACCGTGGGCTTCTGTGAAGAGGGAACCGAGCGGCACTTAGTCTAGGGTTGTAGTTGCTTCATATATATATATAGACCAAAATAGAAAGTAGATCAAACCTAAATAAAAGGGAAGAAAGACATGCACGAAAATGGAAACGAACCGTGCGATGCGTGGCGTGGCCTGAACCCGTGAAACTATTTCTGAAAATGTGAACCCCGTGCATGGGTCCAGTAATGCTGGGTCTTACATCGTCCCCCCCTTAAAAAAAAAAATTCCGTCCTCGGAATTTGCTATAAATTGTCGAAACTCCCATCGAAAAGTCATGGGTACTTATCTCGCATTTCTTCCTCCAACTCCCAAGAAGCTTCACTAATAGCATGATTTTTCCACAACACTTTAACAAAAGGGATAGTTCGAGTCCGTAGCACTTGTTCTTTCCTTTCCAAAATCCGAACTGGTTCTTCCGCATAAGTCATATCCTCCTGAATCTGAAGTGGTTCATAGTCAATAACGTGCGTCGGGTCGGGAATATGTTTCCTCAGCATGGAAATATGAAATACATTATGCACTCCCGCAAGTGCCGGTGGAAGTGCTACTCTATAAGCCACTGGTCCGATCCGGTCAAGAATCTCAAATGGCCCAATATATCTTGGGCTCAACTTGCCCTTCTTTCCAAATCTCATAATTCCTTTCGTCGGTGCTATTCTCAAAAATACTTTGTCTCCAACCTCAAACTCCAATTGGCGGCGACGCTTGTCTGCATAACTCTTTTGTCGGCTTTGAGCTGCTTTCATTCTTGCCCGAACGATGTCTATCTTCTCTGTAGTCTGCTGAATAATCTCTGGCCCCAGAAGTTTCCTTTCACCTACTTCATCCCAATACAATGGAGATCTACACCTCCTACCATACAAAACCTCATAGGGTGCCATTCCAATGCTAGCCTGGAAACTATTATTATAAGCAAACTCGACCAACGGTAAATGGTGCATCCAAGTTCTCTTAAAATCCATCACACAAGCCCTTAACATGTCCTCCAAGATTTGAATAGTTCTTTCTGACTGTCCGTCTGTCTGAGGGTGAAATGCAGTACTGAAATTTAACTTAGTACCCATTGCTTCCTGTAAGCTTCGCCAGAACTTGGAAGTGAAACGAGGGTCTCTATCTGACACAATGGATACCGGTACCCCATGCAACCTCACTATCTCCCGCACATACAACTCAGCTAGTTTGTCCAAATTATAAGAAACTTTAATAGGCACAAAATGAGCAGTTTTTGTTAAGCGATCCACGATCACCCATATAGCATCTTGTCCACTCAATGCCCTCGGTAGGCCCGTCACAAAGTCCATGGAGATATGCTCCCACTTCCACTCTGGGATCTGGAGTGGTTGTAATAATCCGGCTGGTCTCTGATGCTCCGCCTTCACCTGTTGGCAAGTTAGGCATTGTTCCACAAATTTAGCAATTTCTCTTTTCATGCCATTCCACCAATAAGACTCTCTCAAGTCCCGATACATCTTGGTACTCCCTGGGTGAACTGTGTATAAGGAACGGTGTGTTTCTTCAAGAATTACTCTTTTCAGTTCTTCATTAGCTAGCACGCATAATCTACCTCTAAATCTTAAAACTCCATCCTCGGAAACGCTAAAGTCGGATCTGTCCCCGTTCCCGACTTCTTCCACTAGCTTCACTAACCCTAAATCCACCTTCTGAGCAGCTTTGATTCTATCTAATAAGGTTGGTTGAACTATCAAATTGGCCAAGAAGGTACTTGTATCACTAGTGATAACCTCAATGCCGGCTCTTTCTAGGTCCATTAACAACCTATGTTGAGTGGTAAGGGCTGCAACTGCTGGTCCCACCGACTTCCTACTCAAGGCGTCGGCTACAACATTAGCTTTGCCTGGGTGATAATTGATGGTGCAGTCATAATCCTTGATCAACTCAAGCCATCTCCTCTGCCTCATATTTAATTCTTTTTGGGTGAAGAAATATTTCAAACTCTTGTGATCCGTATAAATCTCACACTTTTCCCCATACAGATAGTGTCTCCAAATCTTAAGTGCAAAAATGACTGCTGCCAGCTCCAGATCATGCGTGGGATAATTCTGCTCGTACGCTTTCAGTTGGCGTGAGGCATAAGCAATGACCTTCCCATGTTGCATCAGTACGCACCCCAAACCAAGCCTTGACGCGTCGCTATAAACTACAAATCCCCCTCTAGCCATGGGAACTGCTAATACCGGAGCCGTCACTAATCTCCGTTTCAACACCAGAAAGCTTTCTTCACACTTTGTTGTCCATTCAAACTTATTATTTTTCTTGGTGAGTGCTGTGAGAGGAACTGCTATCTTGGCGAAACTGTCAATGAATCGACGGTAATAACCCGCCAATCCCAAGAAACTTCTAACCTCATGCACATTCTTCGGCGTCGGCCAATTAACCACTGCTTCCACTTTTCCTGGGTCCACTGAAATGCCATCTTTCGAAACTACATGCCCCAGAAATGCGATTGAATCAAGCCAAAATTCACACTTCTTCAATTTAGCAAACAACTTTTTATCTCTGAGTGTCCCAAGTACCAGCCTCAAATGTTCCTCATGCTCGGATTTGTCTTTGGAGTAAACCAATATATCATCAATAAAAACAACTACAAACTTATCCAAAAATTCATGTAACACCCTGTTCATCAAATCCATAAATACTGCTGGGGCATTAGTCAGGCCAAAAGGCATGACCAAAAACTCATAATGGCCATAACGAGTCCTAAACGCCGTCTTAGCTACGTCCTCTGCTCTGATCTTCAATTGATGGTAACCCGATCGAAGATCAATCTTTGAAAATACCTGAGCGCCCTGGAGCTGATCAAACAAATCATCTATACGGGGTAGCGGGTACTTATTCTTTATGGTCACACGATTAAGTTCCCTGTAGTCAATACACATCCTTATCGATCCATCCTTCTTCTTCACAAAGAGGACTGGAGCTCCCCAAGGTGATACACTGGGCCTGATAAAACCCTTATCCAACAGGTCTTGCAATTGTTCCTTAAGTTCCACTAACTCCGACGGTGCCATTCGATAAGGTGCTTTTGAAAGGGGTGCCGTGCCTGGAGCTAGTTCAATAGTAAACTCCACTTCCCGCTCGGGCGGGAGTCCAGGTAAATCTTCTGGGAAAACCTCTGGATATTCTCTCACCACAGGTATCTGCTCTAACTTCAATTCCTCTTTTGGTACTTCTAACACGCAGGTTAAGAATCCCTGACAACCATCTCGTAACAATTTCCCAACTTGAACGGCAGATATGATGGGTGGATGCATCCTCACTTTTGAACCTGAGAATCGAAATTCACTTTCTTTTGGGGGCCTAAATATCACTTCCTTTTTAAAACAGTCTATGCTGGCGTGGTAGCAAGCCAGCCAATCCATACCCAAAATTACATCAAACCCAAACATATTAAACACTATCAAATCTGCTGGCATCAATCTTCCCTCAATTGATAAAGGACACCCTGGTAGAAACTTGTCACAGATTACCGAATTTCCTGTTGGGGTCGCAACCACCAACTTGGACTTTAATTCTTCAGTTTCTAAGGTGCAAAATCGAGCATAGGTCATGGAAACAAACGAATGTGTCGCTCCCGAATCAAATAGTACAGTAGCATTTTTAGAAAACAAAGAAATAGTACCTGTGGTCATAATCAACATCATTCATGAACTAAAATCTTTAAGTCTTAACCTTAATCCACAAATCAATATCTTAAAAACATAACAAAGAAGTCATACCCGTGATCACATCATTCCTATCCTCAGCCTCTCCAGGTGTCAGAGCAAAAACCCTCGCGCTGTCCCTTCTGTTCTAGGTGGTGGTGGGGGCCTGCTGTTATCCAATCGTAGAGGGCAGTCCCTGAGATAATGGCCCGATCTGCCACAACGGTAGCATAGTCCCGCTTCCTTCCTGCATACTCCAGTATGTACTCGGTTGCAAGTTCTACATTGATATGCTTGTTGGGTGCCCTGAACTATTCTTTTTCCCGAGCTACTACCTTCATTTCTCTTTTTCCACGCTCCTTGATCCATACCAGAATGAGGCCCCGAAGAAATAGTCCTCTTCTTCTGATCGTGCAATGCAGCGCTCCTTTGAAGGCTTCGCTCAAAAACTGTGGCCTTATCTACCAATTCTGAGAAATTTCGAATCTGGAAGCCCACTACTCGTTCATAAAGTTTTTCATTTAGCCCTTGTTCGAATTTACGCGCTTTCTTTTCTTCGTCAGGAATCAGATACGCAGCAAAACGGGATAATTCAATGAATCTAGCTGCATATTGGTGCACCGTCATGGATCCCTGCACCAGAGTGGCAAATTCCATTGCCTTGTCCTCTCGAGCCGAGCTTGGAAAAAATCGCTCAAGAAAAATCTGCTTAAAATGTGGCCAACTAACTATTTCTGTTCCCCCTGCTTCTCGGATAGTTCTTTCTGAGATCCACCATCTTTTTGCCTCACCGGTCAGTTTGAAAGTTGCATATGCCACCTTTTGTTCATCTGTGCAGGTTAACACCCGCAATATTTCTTCAATATCTTGCACCCAATCTTCAGCTAAGGTGGGTTCGCCTTTGCCGTCAAATGAAGGGGGGTGCATTCGATTGAACTGTTCTATGCTACCACTTCCTTCATTAGAGTTGCGTTGGCGACCTACGGGATTTTGCGTGAGATCGTCTATTAACTGATGAGCTGCTGCTCGTAGTACTTCAGAAGCACTCGGGTTTGCTCCCCTTTCGTTCTCGTTCACGTTCAAGTCCGACATACTTCGTTCTCGACGACGAGGTGGCATCCTGCAATAAAGAGAAAAGGAGTACGCGCAACAGTAGTAATGATTAGACTCCAAAGTCTAAAACTTTAACGCCATCAATCTATTTAATAAAAGTCTCCAAAATCAAACCAAACCATAAACAACATGAATTCAACTCATAGACCTACAAAATCCCACACATCAAAGTCATTCCTAAAGTTTGTAAAATTTAAGACCTCGAAAACCCATGATATTCTTCCTCATAACTCACTCCACTATCACCTCCAATCTAAAAAAATTTCTTAAAGCCTATCTATACTCCATGATCTTACACTCTATAGTCTACAGAACCTCAAACCTGGCTCTGATACCAACTGTAACGCCCCGAACCCGAGGGTCCGGAGAGTTAACTCATGTCACTAACAAACCTGTCTCTCCAAGCACTTAAAACTCCAAGGACTACATGATTAGCACACAATTCATATTTTTCCAAATAACCATAATAACACTCCATAAGTTATCATTATAAAACATAAACCCAAAAGGGGTCCACAATCTCCCAATAACCTCAAAAATATAACAATACATCTTTAGGTATCAATAGGTCCAAACAGCGTAAAGTACTTCAAATGCTCAAGTTAAATCCATCTACTAACAATGGTACTCTAATGTACCCAATCCTTCCATCCATATCTAGCCAGCTTCAATTCTATTCCTGACCCCCAGTTGGGAAATCAATATCATCTGAAAATATATGAAGATAAAGGGGGGTGAGTTATCAACAACTCAGTAAGCAGGGAACATATACTAGCATGTAAACATGAGCCTTTTCAGAAAGTTCAATATGCAGAAACAAAACATTTTATTTTTATATGCAGATCTCTGAAAAACGTGTTATCAGAAAATCAGAGCGACTTTTCCAAGCATTTCATACTCAAGTCAACAATTCATATTTGAGGATCCATTTCATATTCAAAACGCTTTGGCATAACATAACTGAACATATTCATCTTGTCATATCATATCATATACCATGTTTAACCCCCGTGGTAGGGTTGTGCTATCCCCGGTGGCCAAACCAGGCAGTATCATGTGGTGAACTTCCCCTTTTTCAATCTCGGAGCCCCGAGTGTGCACACAGGAAAGAACACGTAAAAGACCACTTTGTTTCCAAAGTGGGTGCACTCATATCATATCATGGTGGTACCAACCATATCACGTGAACAGTATTATCATATCAGAACCATATTCAGAACAGATAAGTATGCCAAAATTTTATCATATCCATATCATATCAAAACACGTGCGAAACATATTCATATCATTTCTATTTGATCAAAAACAGATCCATATCATTTCATATCACATGCATAAAATTTCAATGATATCATATTCGCTGTTTTGTATGTTTCAGAAACATGTCAAATATTGCTCATGTCTACACATTTCATGTCAAACATTTCTTTTCTCTTTCATACGTATCTCATGAGGGAATGCAAAACATATACTGAGGTTGTTTTTCACTTTTTCTTTCTCTTTTTAAAACAGCACCCACATTTTTACAAACCAACCTCAGTTCATTTCTTTTTTCTTTTTTATGCAAATCCAGCATAGGAACCCCGCTTACCTGGATTCTTTAATCTTTCAAAATTCCTCAACGAAGCCGAATAAATATTAATCGTCACCTATAAAAATCACGCAAATTCTGTAAATTTTCAATCAATCATGTATTTCGATATTTGAACCTAAGAACCTATTTTAAATCCTCAAAACCTAGAATTCTAATAATTCCTATAATACCACCATTATCTAAAACCACTAATATCCACTTAGTCGAATTCGTACCGAATAAGAGATTTAATCGAACAAATATTTAGGCACTTGCGGAATTCAATAAAGAGTAATCTTCAAAAATATCTAAAGTACCAACAATGTATTATAAATTAATAGAATATTTAAACTACTTTAAAAGTCTTATAAAATACGCCATGCAAAACTCCTCTAAAAAAAATTAGAGTTTTTGTTAACAATATTGTTAAAATATTTTCTACACAAAAATAATGTTTTATGAGACTTAAACCTAAAACTCATTTTAACATAACAACAAAAATAAATAAATAGATAAATACCCTTCATCCGAAACACATTTCAGTAAAAAAAAAAATATCAACTTAGTTGATGATTTAAACAAAAGGGCGAAATGGTAAACAGACATTTTTCTCCTACCTGTTACTCGAGGAAACCACAATTTCCTTATTAAGTAACTGTTATTAACAGCAAAACTAAAATCAGAAGAGGCAAAAAAACTTGCAAGTGACGGTAGAGACATACTCACGAGAAAGAAACTCGAGGCAGCAGCAGCGTGGGAGTGCGACAGACGCTGGACAGAGGTGGTGATGACCTTCCTCGACGGCGTCGCACGGGAAGAGAGGGAGAGAGAGCTGAAACCGAGAGAGAGGGAGAGCTGAAACCGAGCCGTAAAAAATGAGAGAAGAGGTGGAGTGGAAGATATGGGGATGGAGTGTCCGTGGCTTACCGAGGGGCAGAGGTTGCGCGCGGTGGACTGATGGTGGTGCGACGATGGCTGGCGGTGAGGATTGCCAAGTTGGCAGCACACAGATGGAGGGAGAATTCCTCTGTTTTTAGGCGTGAAAACAGGGGAGGGGCTCTTAATCTAGTGGCTGAGAAACCGGACGTGGAACCCGGAGGGACGGTGGCGCACGACTGGGGGAGGGACTCTGAGTGCTTGAGCTACCGGCGAGACTGTGCGTGGAGGAGTTGCTGCACGGAAGTGGCTCTGCGGGTGGCCATCTGTTGGTGCAGACCGAGGTTTCGGCTTGGTGCTTTGCAGAGAAACCGTGGGCTTATGTGAAGAGGGAACCGAGCGGCACTTAGTCTAGGGTTGTAGTTGCTTCATATATATATATAGACCAAAATAGAAAGTAGATCAAACCTAAATAAAAGGGAAGAAAGACATGCACGAAAATGGAAACGAACCGTGCGATGCGTGGCGTGGCCTGAACCCGTGAAACTATTTCTGAAAATGTGAACCCCGTGCATGGGTCTTGTAATGCTGGGTCTTACAATCTTTCCCTTTCCTTTATTCAAAGGGAGAGTAGGGAAGTCCTCTTCTACGATCCTTTTGAACTTGGGTAATCAAATTTCGTTGCTCCGCCTCTGCTATCGGACTGACGTTCACCAGTCCCTGAAAGCTCTCAATCCGCAAGCAAGTAATCTGGTTCCAAATCCTCGGCTGTAACCCAACTTGGAATTTCCTAGCTTGCATTTTCTCCGTGCCAATCAAATGTGGAGCAAATCTGCCTAACTGCATGAAACGAGCTGCATATTGCTCCACTGACATACTTCCTTGGGTCAAGTGTGTAAACTCAAGCGCCTTCTGCTGCTTGGCTGTTTTCGGGAAGAAACGACTGCCAAATTCTCTCTTAAAACATTCCAATGTAAGAGTAGTGATATCACCCAATTCTTGTGCTAGAAGCTATCTTTTTATGTCCCACCATATACCAGCCTCTCCCTGAAGTAAGTGTCCGGCATACTAGACTTTCTGACTCTTGGTACACCCACTGATGTCAAAATTTCTGTCTAAATCGATAAGCTACTTATTGGCTTTCAAGGCTCCTTCCATTCCCATAAAGTTTGGGTATCGGTACACCAAAAATCTCTCAAATGGGCATCCTTGGTTTTCGCCTCTTGGCGGTCCTGTCTATATTCTGCACTTGCTCCATTTGGTGTCTTACTACCTCAGTCATTTGCCGTATGGCTTCTGCGACAGCTTGACCTTCTTCTAATGGAGGATTCCTAGCCACCCGTTCTCGTGACCCTGGAGATATGTCGTCACGTTGTCTGCGCAACATTGGTCCTTGCACAAACTGATGTGTCAACATTCACTTTTCCTAAAGCAGAGTTCTACTCTCTCTTTACTTCACAATAGTGGTCAACCGCATACTTAAACTTCAACGTTCGTCCTCAAGGATTCAAACCTATAGCTACAAAGTTCAACCCTAGAACTATTAGATTCCAATTCTATAATCCGGAACCATGTATTCCTAGGACAACTTATGGTTTTACCCAAAGACGTAATCTCTCTGATACCACTCGCTGTGGTGCCCCAACCCACCACTTTGGATTTGACGGAAACTGAAACGCCAGGACATGCAACACCAGGGTTACCTGCCCCTTGTACATGACAGATAAGATGCAATGCACCTACTGATAACTAACAGTATGCAGTATACCGCAGCGAAAAGTCGGCTTAAGTCAAATTAAAGGAAACATTAGTCATGGTACCAAAAACATAAGATGCCAATACTATTGCATAATTCAAAAGAGTCATCATAGTTGATACGAGTTTCTAAAGAACTCCCAAACATACGGGACCAAACATTAAAAGCTAAACAAAAGATCATTTCCCAAAAGTGGTCCCATAACATTGTCTTGATCTTCAGTGAGATTCAGGCCACACTCGCTTCTCAAAAGTCCAGTCCTTGTCCCTATTACAGGACCTTCTAAACTTTCCTATGTCCTCAATTTTTTCAGTAATTACTTTATCAATCGACTTGAGATGGTCCAAAATGGAAGGCTCAAACGAGCCTATAACCATCTTACGCATGATCATCTCCGGAAGAGGTACTGTCCTCTTGCGCTTCTTCATTTGCATTGACTAAACCTGTCACAACTTCTATCATTCCGAGTGAGGAATGACTCGAAATGATAGTGGGTAAATTCAACAGTAAGATTTCAAGAAATCTCAGTAAGTAAACAAATAACGTGCAACAGATATCAGAAGCATATGCAGCAAACTTAACAATGAATGCATGGACATGAACTTATACATATGCACTTGACCTCTCAAAGACTTCATATAAAAACATGACATTTCATAACTTTTGCTTTCATAAACATGCTTTCATCATTTCATACTTATTCATTAACATACTTATGAGCTCCTGGCGTTTCTTGACTTATAACATAACATTGGATACCTCACGGCTCCCTTATGCACCATGTGTTCCCTACTAGTTATCGCATCAACCATTGGCCACTTTGACCAAGGTGACTACATCTTGACTTTCATATACGGCGGCTCACATTTCGCCTTCACCATAGGTGCACCCACTAGCTTTAGGTGCGATCTCACTCCGGTATCATTTTCTTTTAGGTACCATTCGAGATGCGTCGACTGTACTTCTTCAACCTAGGGGTTTCCCTCCATTTTAATCACCCCTGAGAGGACAGAGGAGTTCCACTAGAACAGTCCCCCGTCCCGACATTTGGGGTCGTGATAAAAGCTTTACTTTTTAAAAAAGACTATTTTCCTTTCAAAAAGGGGTTCTCACAATCCCAATGCATGTGGCATGACAATAAATCTTAGAACTCTCATGAGACACATGAATTACCAAATGCTTCATTATAACAATGAGATGCCGAAATGCTTCATCATCATAAAATAATACATCCATACATGCAATACATATACCGCTACGGCTTGAAAATATTAGAACATAAGAACATGTTCTTTTATAACAATTCTAGGCATTCATATCAATCAAAGGCATGAATTCCAATAATAAACATGTAAGGGCTGAAACCTTCAAACCCTAATGTAACCAAAAATTGTTTTTATTACTTAAATCCAAAAGCACCAATAATCTCACTTCATTTATAAGGTTGGCTGAAAGCTTTGTGTAGGGAAACATACTTTCCAATAAATTTTTCATGAACTTAGAATCTTCTAATGCATTGAGCAAAGTTTTTAACAAGAAAACCTCATGAGTGCCGAAGCCTTTTCTTCTGAGTATGGGTGATCCTTTCATGATCTTAGTCCACGCCAAAATGGTGAAATAACAACATTCATATTCAAACAAGATAGAACATGCCGAAACCCTACATGACTTCTTACTCCATTTCCTTTCTACATTATACAAATCGTCCATAACCCATTTCAATCATACTTTGAAATAATCATATCAAGAGATATTCATAGCACATAGAAGAACAATAATATCATAAGAGACCTTACAAAACCAAAACAACCAACAAGTTCACAAGCCATATACATAAAATATTCAAGTACAAGTTAGAGGTGTACTTATAAAAATCTGAAATATGTGTTTATAGCAAGCAAGCTGAAAATCACATGTAATACTAGTTAGGATCATTGCTCAAGAAAAACCCTAACCCATGTGTTCAAGTGTAGTGCTCCTTACTTCTTTTTCTTCCCAAGAAAACTCCAAGTTTTGGGCCCTTCCCTGTTGAATCCAAAACTTTTCTTCAATAATAACCCTAGCTACAAATCACTAGTGTCATGACCATCTTACCTCAAAACACCATGCTTTATGGCTTAAAAACAAGTAGGGTTACATTTATCCTTCTTGAAGAAAACCCTAATCTAACCATGTGAGTGTAGGCGTGGTTCATGTGGAAGAACCTTTCAAACACAAGCTAACTCCATCTAGCTCAAGTGTGTGGATGTTAGAGCATAAGTTCTAGATGAACTATTCTTAAACCGAAACTTCCCTTCTTTCATGAAGTCGTGCGTGTAGTATGTGTAAAGCAAGGAAAAGTTAGCTCGTTACCTCCTTAGTTCCTCTTCTTGAAAGTATCCTCACTTTGCCTATCCTTAAGAGAATGTTTGTGTCAGAAGAGAATATTGAAGTGAGTGTTTGGTTGGTGAGAAAATGATGGAAACTTTGGGAGGACAAGTGTAGTGACTGAAATCCTCTAAAGAAAACATAAAATGGCCAAAGGTTCTAGGGTTTTCGGCTTTTCCCCTTTTATAGACACTCAAAGGCTTCTTGCATGAACCAAGATCATGCATGGATGACAAGTGGCGTGTAGCCCTATCACCTTTTTCTTCTAGCTCATCATTAGATTGAGTTGGAAACCCAAAGACACCTCCTTGCATGCTACGTCCTCTTCCTCCAAGCTGAAACTCACTTCCTCTTTTACCCTTTCTTTTCATGTCTTGGTCCAATGTACCATATGGCTAAGGGGTCTTTTACTAAACTCAAATCTCCCTCCATCTTTTACAAGTGTGCATGTGTGCCAAGTGGCATGTGAAGAGTGTGTGCATATGCATGGGCTACCAAACCCTACACTTGCTTAGGAGATCTTATTTTTCACCATACCTTTGGACAAACATGTGATTGGTCCGTTTTGGAACAAAGCACTTTGCCTTAGTCGTCCACCTCAAGGGGTTTCTTATACAAAATAATCTTCTAGAAGCCCTTCGGCGTGTAGCCTTCTTCCAACCTTGATCTTGCTCTTTCCCAAGAAAAACTTTTTACCTACCTTCATGCATGGATGACACATGGCAAAAAGTAACCTTTCTCTTATCCATTGTTGCCGTCCATGGCCTCTTGGCCTTCCCTAGTTCTACTTTCCCATAATTCTAATCATTTCCTTCTAGGTTCCTTTCCCCATAGTGACATGTGTCAAAAAGCTTTTCCTACTAGAAAATCCTCATGCATGCGTGACACATGGCAAGGAAGGGATTGATCTTCCTATGCTAGGCGTGCAAGCCAAATTCCTAGCTCCTTCTTACCTTTCTTCCCTTATTTCCATCTAGATTCATCAAGTCCTATACATAACTTCATTGGTTGACAAGTATCATGGATAAACCTCAAGTTGGGCGTGAACCCTAATTCCATTGGGCTTAAAAAACCCTAAACTCCTATAAGGGCCGAAACTCTCATGGGCTTATAAGAAGAAAAAGAAACAAATTTTTATACAAAAGCCTAGAAAGTCTTGGTCATCACAGTTTGGCCTACCTTTCCCTCTGGTATCCTATGGAGGAGGTAATTTGGACAGCAATTGGTCTGCTCCTTCACCGTGATGGTGGCTAGGGTAAGTTTTTATAGCAGCCAAGGGAGCTGGTCTCGCTCTCCCAAATGAGGAGGTTGAGCCTCCTGCTCACCAATCATCCTTCGTGGGAAGGTAGGTTGTTCGGGCAGTTTGGGACTGGATCTGCTCCTGCCCATTGACATCATAGGAAAGGATGAGCTCGGGGTAAGTTTTTTGGGCTACCTCGGGATTGGACCCGCTCTCCGTCGCGGGAGGTACGTTGTTCGGATAGTCTGTAGCTGGTCTAGCTATCGCTTGTTCACCCTCACGGGAAAGGTAAGTTTTTGTCTTCGGGTGGCCGAGGGCTGACCCACACTCCTCCGTGAGAGGAATAGAGCAACCTTAGGTATTACACTCATCCCTTTCGCCTCATAGGGAGGCAAATTGCTGATGGAGATTTTGCTGATAGAGATTACGTTGATGGATATTTCATTAATGGAGATTACGTTGATGGAGATTCTCTTGATTTCGTTGATGGATATTACATTGATGGAGATTTCATTGATTTCGTTGATGGAGATTACGTTGATGAAGATTTCGTTGTGTCCCTAAAACTTGACATTGAAATACAATGCTTATTTTATTAGGATCTGTAGCGTGTGCATGAAGACATGAATTCACAATAATTAAACTAGCTTAGCAATTGAATTTTCGTAGATGTTCGGCGTTCCAGGGATGTGATAGCCCGTTTCCTTGGGAGTCTCAGAGCCGGTAGGAGCCTGGGCGATTTGTGGCGGTGACCATGTAGGGGCCTTCCCATCAGGGGCCTAGGTTTCCTTTATTCTGCAATGTTATTGTTCCTGTCTCTTTGAGTACGAGATCTCCAATCTTGAATGTTCTCAGGCGAACGCACTTGTTGAAGAATCGCTCGGCCCTTCTTTTGTTGGTCGTTGTTCTTATCTCTACCTCCAGTCTGACTTCTTCCAACAAATGAAGCTATTCCTCTAGCCGCCTAGCATTGGATTCTTGCTCGAAGTGCTAAACTCTGTACGTGGGGATTCCGATCTCTACTGGCGGCATGGGCTCGTGGCCGTAATTGATGGTGGAAGGAGTTTCCCCCGTTGATGTTTTCATTGTAACCCAGTAGGCCAACAAGACAACAGGAAATTCTTCTTCCCATGCCCCCTCTTTGTCACCAAGTCAGTTCTTGAGCATTCTCATCAATGTTTTGTTGGTTGCCTCCACTTGCCCGTTAGACTGGGGGTGTCCTGGGGATGAGTATCGAAACTCAATCCCCAATTCTCAACACCAATTACAGTAGTGATCGGAATCAAATTGTCTCCGTTGTCCGATATGATAGTGTGCGAGATGCCAAACTAGCAAACCACCGTCCATATGAATCACGTGATGTTGTTTGCTGTGATTGTTGCTAGGGCCTCATCCTCAACCCACTTGGTAAAATAGTTCACACCTACCACCACAAACTTTACTCCCCCTTGCCAGTGGGAGTGGTCCAACCAAGTCAATTCTCCACTGGGCGAAAGGCCAAGGTGAGGTGATCGACGTCAATTCTTCCGGCTGGCAGTGGGTCACCTTGGTGTATTCTTGGCACTTCTGGCATTTCCGTGCATACTCCTCGGCATCTCGCAAGGCCTACGGCCAGTAATACCACACCCTCAGCACCTTTCCGACCAGTGCCTTTCCTCCCAAGTGACTGCTACAGATCCCTTCACATGTATTTCTGCCAACACGTACTGAGCTTCTTCAAGGGAGATGCATCTCAAGAGAGGCTTCGAGTGGCCCCTCCGATACAGAATTGCCTCAATCAGAGTGTAGCGTGCTGCTCGGTTTCTGATCTTTCTGGCCTCGTGCTTGTCCTCGGGCACCTCAATGGTATCCAAGTACTTGAGTATGTCCCTCGCCCAATCTGGGGCTCCTGGCCATATCTCCATTACCTTGATCCCTATGGCGAGAACCTCAACGGTTTGGATCACCTTCTGCTCTTGTAGGGGAAGTTTTCTTGTTCGGACGTCGCGCGCGCCAGCTCATCTGCTTTCTAATTGTTTGCTCTAGGCACCTCCTAAATATGGAAGTACTTGAAACAGGGGCACTCGACTTCTACCAGTGCCAAGCATTTTTTAAATCTTTCACTCTTTACAACAAACTCCCCTCATACTTGAATGACAGCAAACTCCCCTTGTACTTCGATTTCGGCGGCACCTAGAGACCTGGCTACATCCAGCCCTGAAAGCAGCGCTTCATATTCCACTTAATTATTTGTGCTTTTGAACGCCAACTTGAAGTTGTAATTGTACTCCTCTCTCTCGGATGTAATGATATGCACCCCCACTCCCCCTCCAGCCCAACAAAATGAGCCATCCACGAAAACTTGCCAGGGCTTCACGGGAGGTGCATGATCACTCTCTGCCAGGAAACCAGTAAACTTAGCAATGAAGTTTGCTAGCACTATCCCCTTGATGGTGTTTCGTGGTGCATAGTCGATGTCAAATTCGCTCAGCTCTACTGCCCAATTCATGAGCCGGCCTGAGGTGTCCGGTCGTTGCAGGATCTTTTTCAAGAGGTTTTTGTGAGGACCCTTACTGGGTGAGCTTAGAAGTACGAGCGCTGCTTGCGCGTGGTTACTACCAGTGCAAAAGCAAGTTGCTCTATGTGGGGGTATCTAGCTTCGACCCCACGATATACTCGGTTGGTGTAGTAGACCGACCTTTGGACTCCATCCTCTTCACGCACTAATGCTGAAGAGACTGCCTGGGGGGAGATTGCCAGGTATAGGGTCAGGATCTCCCCACACCGAGGTTGGCTGAGGAGCAGGGGCCTCGTGAGGTACTTCTTGAGAGCTTCGAAAGCTAGCTCGCACTCGCCATCCCATACTTGTGCCTTTCGCAGAACCTTGAAGAAAGGCAGGCACTTGTCGGTGGATCTTGACACTAACCTGTTGAGAGCTGCCACTCACCCAGCCAGCCTTTGCACCTCATTTATGCTTCAGGGTGGGGCCATGTTGAGGATGGCCTCCACCTTCTAGGGGTTGGCTTCAATTCGGCATTCTGACACCATGAATCTCAAGAACTTACAAAAGCCAATGCGGAAGGTGCATTTTGCCGGGTTCAGCTTCATCTAGTACTGTCTCAGTATCGTGAAAGTCCCCCTCAGATCGTTCAAGTGTTGTTCTAGGGTCCCACTCTTAACCAATAGGTCATCCATGTAAACCTCCATATTTCTTCCTACTTGATTTCTGAACATGCGGTTGACCAGCCGCTAGTAGGTGGCACTCGCGTTCTTTAGCCCAAAAGGCATTGTTGTGTAACAATATAGGCCTCGGTCGGTGATGAAGGAAGTCTTCTCCTTATCCTCGGGGTTCATGCGAATATGGTTATACCCAGAATAGGCATCCATGAAGCTAAGCATATGGTGGCCCGTCGTGGAGTCAACCTTCAGGTCGATGCGGGGAAGTGGGAAGCTTTCCATCGAGTAGGTATTGTTGAGGTTGGTGAAGTCGACGTACATTCTTCTTTTTCCATTCGGCTTTTTTACGAGCACCATGTTGGATAGCCACTCTGGATGGTGGACTTGTCGTATGAATCCAACGGCTAACATGCGGTCCACTTCCTCAACTATGGCGACGTTCTTTTCTGCACTGACACTTTGGCGTTTCTGCCTTATTCCTTTGGCCTTTGGGTCTTTGCTAAGCTTATGTTGTATGATTTCGTGGGCTATTCTGGGCATGTCCTCATGGCTCCAAGCAAATACTTCCTGGTGCTCGACGAGGAGTTGCTACATGGCGCTCCGCGCCTCAGATGTCATTTCGCTACCGATCCTTGCCATGGCTTCTGGTTGGTCTGAGTTGAGGGGAACAAATTCCAACAGCTCGTTTGGTTCCACCTTTCTGAGCCTCTGCTCATCTCGGACCTCGCCTTTGGCTGGTGCACAGACGGGAGGTGGTGGCAAGGTGCAATCATCCACTGTATGGCACACCGCTCTTACCCCACCATTCGGAGGCATCCCTTCTTGGGTGTGTTCGCATTTTTTCTTCCGCGGCATCCCCTTCGATCCCTAGAGTTTGGTTCTCTCGCTGGTCAGCTTCCATATTCATCGGCAGTACTGGTGGGCTTTCGAGTTTTCTGTAATGGGTTATCGAAGGCATACGAAGTACATGTAAGATCTATAACGATCCCACAGATGGCGCCACTGTTAACATCAGGTTTCATACATCTTTGGGCCAGGTTCTAGAAACTCAGATCTTCAGAACTTAGGCTTGTGAAAATAGTGAAGAAAGCAACTGGGAGAGGGTGGCCTTGGGGCCGAGGAGTCTCCGATGCCAAAGTCAGTAAAGTCTCTTGGAAGTTTGTAAATAAGTAAGAGAGTCTAGGGATCAGAGAGAGTTACTCGTACCTGGGAGTTGCTATTTATATCGGGAGCCTGGGAGGGGGACAAATCGTATATGCCCCCATAGAGTCCGTATCCTTCGGGTAATGGTGCACAGCTTGGTTCCCTGATTTGCTTTATGTTCAGTGATCCATCGATCCTCCAGTGTCAGAGGATTAAGGGTTCCCCACCTTTCCCCGCTTTGCCTTGTACAAGTCCCCACGATCAGAGTGTGGTCGAGAAATATCAAGTATGTCTGTTACATCAGTCATCTGTTTGCTTTTCCCTGTAGGTGCCTTTCTTCATGGGTAAGCTTAGATCTTGGGGCCGGGTATCAAGTTGAGGCCCAGTAGGCTTGTGAACTAAGGAAAATCCCTTTACAGTGAGGAAAGAACTATGAGAGAGAGAACAAGTGGGTGAGAACCTAGTGGGCGTGAATGGGGTGAACATAGAGAGTGAAATAGGGAGGAGAGTGTAACGAAAAGGGGGAAGAAGAAAATGGGCGCTGGTAGGGAAAAGAGAACGTCAGGGGAAAGAGAAAGTGACTACTGACCAAAACGATGTTGTTTTCTTCAGGCGAACTGAGCTTCTCCACGGCTTGGACCGAGTGTGTGTTACATGACTTGTCTCACTGGAAAGTTATCAATAATTGAAAAGGCTACTTACACTTGTTGACCGTGCATTTCAATGTGAGATCCACAATTGATATAGAGTGCAAGTAATACCCCTGATCTTTGGAGATTTTTGCAAGATGTGGAGATGTGACGTTTCTAAGCTATATGTGGTAAGCTTAGATGGCGGCGTAGCTTGGACTCAAAATTTTATCTCAAGGCCAATATCTATCAGTGAAGAATGAAGATGTATGGAGGGTAAGCTCCTACCTTCCCAAGTCAGTGACACACACTCCTACTACTTGTCAATGCTATATAATCTAGGACAGATCCAACATTTTAGTGTAAAACATTCACATACAGAGGATTATTTCTCAGTCAGAAGGGAAAGACATGCGAAAAGATAATGAAGATTTGATGTTAAGAGATTGAAAAAATTGGAGAGATCCATTAACAGAAGTTTTTTTTTCAACGGTTTGGAAGATAAGGACTAGAATGTTTATATAGATAAAGGGAAAAAAGATGTAATGTGGGCAGCTGATGAAGAGATTTTTGGATGTATTGATGTTCATATATATGATTCCTAATCATGTAATTAAATGGGATGAAGTTAGTGCCGATCCCCCATGATGTAACATTGGTTTTGTGATTGCATGTATGAATGTTTACTTAGAAAAAAAAAACCAAAGACAAAGGAAAAAATGTAAACATGAAAGGGTAGTACTTTCTGGGAGAAACAAATTAAACAATGAGATTTACGAAATAATCCAACATTTTTGTTATATATTAGCAACCAAGCAAATCGTCATCTTTACAATCCATCAGTTATAGCAATCATTCCCATCCTCAGAAATATAAATCAAAATTATTTTTTCACGGGTATATATATATATATATATGGTCGCAACTGATAAAAAAGTCACATGAAATACATAGAACAATATTGCTCATATGATCATATGCATCCGTACTATTGTAGGACAAAATATGTACGAATTGAGTTTCTCACAAACAATGTCAAACGGTGACATTTGGCTCGAAAAATATAATAGATCTACGAAAACTCCACACACTACAAGAACATTGATTTTTTGGGACAAAATTTTTAGCCACGCATTAAATTTCGTCCCTAATAGTAGTTATTTGAGACAAAATTTAAATTTCGTCCTAAAACATGGAAACGGTTTTTTATCGTTCAAACATATAAGTATCTGTTCAAACTATAGTTTCTAGGATAAAACAGTGTCCCAAAAGAGAAATGCATTCTAACATAAGGTAATCGATTCGAACAGTAATGTCTTTTACATTTCATTATTGCACTAACCGTTTGAAAAATATTTTTGGTGGGGAATTTTATACAGTTGTGGCGGGGAGGGTTGCACTTAGTTTGAACAGACGTTTTCGAATGGAGTTTGAGACCGTTCGACGGTATGGTATTTTCCATTAGAATATTGTGATGATAGTTCAAACAATATTTTTTTGTGAAATCTAGTTTGTATGTAAATGTTACGTTCAAACAGAGTTATAAACCATTCGAAAGCTCCATATATTTGTTTGAAACGTGATGAACAAAATTGAAATAACCATTATTATAGAAATTTATTTAAAGGCATCCAAAATTTTAAAAGTAATCATTATTTGAGTTTACTAATTTTCAATTCTAAAAGATGAAAAATCTACCTATACAGGTTTATTATTTTCAATACTTAATTAAAATAGATCATATATGTTGTCCCATAAAGTTAACAAAATTAATTGGAAATATAAATGACTAATTACTAGTTTTTTATGGTAAATAACAATTTGAAAATAAAAATTTTGTTATTCTAATGAAACTAATTTTTAACATCGCTAAATAGTAAGAAAAAAAATCACATTTAATTAACAAACAAGCTATATAACATATAATAAAAACTATTCAAAAGTGACAATGTTCGAGACAAAATAAATATTCGATACTACATACTACAGTGATCCTCTCCATGTCCTGGATCAAAAGTGCGCGATGCTCCTCCAATAGAGATCGCATCTCACTAATACTAGTCCTTGCAGCCTCTATAGCAGCTTTGGCATCCATAATAGCTAGATCACTCTCAGTGCCACCGCAAGACTAATGCAAGTCTTCCGCAAGTGGCCCTCACTCTTGTTGAAAGTGATCGTATTAAGCGGACCGATCTGTGGGTGCATCTACTTTGTCAAAAGCACCTCCACCCCCGATTTAACTAAGAGGTTGGAGATCATCAACGCATACGATAGACTACCTCTCATCAAATACTGTGATTCAAATCGGATGTGGATGAGGATAGATAGAGGTAGATCAATAAGCTCTCCTCATACTAGTTATAACATTACTCAAGCTCGTTTGATGTCAAAATATGTCTTGTGCTTTCTTGGATCGATATTGTGTGAGACAATCAAATTTAACATGCGAAAGAAGGCTTGACAATCTATTTGTTTGATGACCTTGTTGCCATCATATGAAGGAGTTGAATCGTCCAGCATCAACTGACGAACCTCATCATCTGCTAGACCATCATCTACTGGTGCCTCATCCTTGATATTATTGTCACCGTCTATCCCTATAGCCTGTGGAAACCTAGGGTTTGCACCTCATGGGGGATGCTGAAAAACTCAGCGATATTGTCTGTTGAGAACATAATACTGACTTCCCGAATAGAAAAAGTGAAAGAGTCGTCATTAGCCCCCATATCCGATATAGCCTGATAAAATTCACCGATCACATTTGGATAGGCCACCCTCTTCTACTCATAGATCGAAGCCCATCCTCTATCATGGATTATGGATTACAAACTTCTTCCCTTCTAAACAAATTTGCAAAAGTCATCTAATATGATCTCTCGCTCAACCAATATGGGTCTTCTCGTATTACTTGCCTCGTTGCTAGGTTGCCCCTTCCCTTCCACACTTTGTTCAAACGTATTCCTATTTTTAAGTTTATGGGTTGTATTTCTGCGAAGGCAGTGGACATGTTGCTCGATCTATTTAAGGAGGCTCTCCCATTAGATAATGTCTTCCCTCATAATTTTTATGAAGTGCAGCAATTAAAGCGAGTGATAGGATTCAATTATAATATCATTCAAGCATGTAAGAATGATTTTGATATCTTTTGGCAGCAAGACACAGAATGTGATGAATATCCAGTGTGTCATGAATCAAAATGGGCATCCGATAAACGTAATGTAAAACAAAAAGTGCTAAGATATTTTTCATTGATTCCTAGACTACAAAGATTTTTTATGTCTCGGTCAACTGCAAAAGATGGGTATTGGCATGAAATAGAAAGAGTCTGAAATGAAAACTTTCTTTTGCATCTTATAGATTCTTTACAATGGAAAAAAATTTTGATTATGACTATCCATGGTTTGTCGAAAAACGTCAAAACGTACTTCTTGGGTTAGCAACAAATGGATTTAACCCATTTGGCAACATGAGCACTTTTGTACTTGGCTAGTCAAATTAATGCCCTATAATCTCCCACCTTGGAAGTGCATGAAGGATCCATATTTTGTTATGGCTCTACCTATACCGGGGCCAAGATCACCAGGGAAATAGACGTATATCATCAGCCACTGATTGCAGAGTTGAAATAATTATGGAACACTAGTGTTAGTACATATATATGGTGCATCATCAACGAGATAGTTCAAAATGTATGCTACAGTGTTATGGAAAATAAATGATTTCCTGACATATGGAAAATAAATGATTTCCTGACATATGGAAATTTGTCTAGTAGGAACACAAAAGGTAAAATGACTTGACTTGTCTATAATAAAAAGATACTCAGTCTCAATGATTAACAAATGGCAGGAAATTAAGTTTTATGGGACATCTTCTATATTTACCCCATGATCGTAGATAGCATTCAATTAGAGCAATGTTTGATGGAATAGTTGAGTGCCTGCCACCACCATCAGAGTTGATTGGGGAGGATATTATAACTCAGTTGATGGACGTTGCAGAAAATAGTTTTGGCAAGGATGTGAGAGCTCGGAAGTGGAAATGACATGTAGTGGAGTTGAATTGGAAAAAAAATGGCATATTCTTTGAGTTGCCTTACTGGTCTACCTTGAAATTGTGTCATAATCTAGATGTTATGCATAAATATCTCCGAGAATATACTAGACACTATTATGTGAATAAAAGGGAAGATCAAAGATATATATAACTCTCGTAAAGACTTAAAGGAGTTGGGCATCGGGTGGGAGTTGCATTTGCATGATAATGGTTCGTTAGTTTATATGTCCCTTGGTCGGTATACTCTATCAAGTGATGAGAGAAAAATATTTTATGTGTTTCATGGGAATCAAGTTACCTGATAGCTATGCCTCAAACATGTCAAGATGTGTGCGAACCCATGATTGGAAGATAACTGGTTTGAGAAGTTACGATTGTCATGTCTTTTTGCAGCATTTGATGCCAGTTGGGGTACGTGGAAAATTGACTCGAGATGTCTGTGCAACACTGACAGAATTGGGAGGATTTTTTAGGGATATTTGCAGTACAACATTGAATCTGATTGTGTAATGGTTCATTTGTGTAAGTTATATTGTGTAAGTTGGAAAGTATATATCCATTGTCATTCTTGGATGTAATGGTTCATTTGGCCATGCACCTGACTCGTGAGGCTTTAGTTACTGGATCGGTTTAGTATAGAAGGATGTATCCCATTGAACATATTCTAAGAAAACTTAAGCTATCTATGAGGAATAAGGCTTGTCCAGAAAGTTCGATTGCTGAGTCTTACATTGATAATGAATGACAAACATTTTATTCTATGTATTTCCATGGGGTTCATACAAGATTCTCGCATCTGAAATGAAATTATGAAAGTGGGCATTTGGGAATTACATCATCAATTTAAGTGTTTTCTCAAAGTGTATGTCCCATAGGGGCACAAGAAGTCTACGACTTATGTGGAAGAGAGTTTGAAAGAGCTTGATGGTATGCGCTTGAGGCTAGTGATCTGTGCTTATAAAAATTACTTAAAGCTCAGAAGATAAAATAACTGATATGGAATCTTAAGCAATATTTTAACATGTGCAGCAAATACATTCATCAACTTCGAAGGCAGGGTGTAATTGACGTAGAAAAGAAGCACAAAGAAGAGTTTCCCAGTTGGTTTGAACAACTGGTATTACTAAAATAGTGTCATAATAATCACAATAACATATTGTTTTCTATTTGTGTTCATTTGTTATTAAATTTATTAATGTAGGTTGTATTGAGATATGGTGATAATTCATAAGACTTTACGTCGAATGAATTGTATGCTTTAGCACGTGGTCCATCCAGGCGGGCTATAAAATTCTCAGCATGTGTAGTGCATGGATATAGATTTCACACGGCTGACAAATAACTATGTAGAAAAACTCAAAATTGTAGGGTCGTTGTCGAAGGAAGCCACAGGGAGGAGAATATTGACTTTTATGGAGTGGTCGTTGATATCATTGGTTGAAGTACTTGGGGGAACATATAGTTTGATTGTTTAAGTTTAATTGGTAGGATGTAAGCAAACCTAGATTGGGAGTGTGTAATGATGAATATTTTGTAAGTGTTAATACAACTTTAACATGGTATGCGGATGATTATTTTGTTCTCATTTGCTAAGCAAATCAAGTATTTTACTTAAATGATCGTGAGTATAGAAACCCATGGTGAGTGGTACACTAAGAAATCTATATGATTACATTCTAGAGGCGGAGGGACAACGTGAAGAATTTGATGGTTCACAAGTGAAGAAGCATATCAAGAAAATGAATTAGGCATAAATTCATTTGTTTTTCTCAGCTAATTTGACATGGTTCCACTATGTAAAGAAGATATTGAACTAGAAGTAATTGATGGAGGCTTGTTAGAAAAACGTAAGTCAACTGAAATGTCTAGTAAGGACGAGGGCGAGTGGTAAAGTGAAATTGATAGTGAATGACAGTTGCTTATATATAAGTATCATTACTATAATAAGAATAATTCTGAGAATAATAATATATTACTATTTTAAACAGCTATACCTCACAAACGCAAAGCAACTTGTTTGCCTACTCCACCCATTTCTGACTTTCCAATTGGTTCACCTGCCACAGATGATGGCCAACAT
Source organism: Juglans cinerea (assembly GCA_961763995.1). Classification (NCBI taxonomy): domain Eukaryota; kingdom Viridiplantae; phylum Streptophyta; class Magnoliopsida; order Fagales; family Juglandaceae; genus Juglans; species Juglans cinerea. The sequence goes on from CAUIVZ010000003.1 coordinate 25,318,737, forward strand.
CACCAAACTCAGAACACGGTATGTTATGTGATGATTTAAAAGTAAGAGTGTTTTTAAATTAAAAGAAGTTTTTGACATTATATTCTTGAATTATTGTGGAACTGTTGTAAGCTATAGTAAATGTCGATGTGTTACAAGAGGTGTCTGCAAAGAGAAAGTGCAGAAATCGAAAAAAATTTAAGTTGATATTCTTGATGATCACATACATAGGTGGCCAAAAGGATCCGGCAGCTTGGCTTGCGTCCTATGTTGGTACCCTTACTCGGACATATGCACCCATGGCTACATCTTCCTGGGCCAAGATTCCACAAGATGTGAAAGATCACATGAAAACTATTTGCCTGGTAATAACTTACTTAGAAAATTTTTTTATTTAAATATTACTTCATTTCTAAGTAGTTTGCTTCTATTTTTTTCATTCATAATTCTTTTAAAGATGAGTTTGAACTAAATTTTGGTTGGCGAGAGGACTGAGTAACGGTTGATGAAACGCCTCAACTGAAGGCCCAAATCACATGGCCTATACTTCAAAATGAATAGTCAATGATACAATTGGAGCCCCATTGAAATCTTATAAAGAGTAATAACTTTTCATTCTCAAGCAATGTGGGATCTCATTCACCACATACCCTTATCCTTATCATATGGGGTATCACAATCTACCCCCCTTAAATTTCCGACGTCCTCGTCGGGCCTGTCTGTTGTAGGTGGCATGGCTCAAGTCCCACATTTTTGGTTGTGATAGGCTCCGATACTATTTGTAACACCCCAATGGAAGGCCCAAACCACCTATACTCCAAAAGGACTAGTCAATGATACAATTGGAGCCCCATTGGAACCTTATAAAGAGCAAGAACTTTTCCTTCCCAAGCAATGTGGGATCTCATTCACCACCTACCCTTATCGTTATCATATGAGGTATCATAATAAGAGCAAGAAATTTTCCTTCCCAAGCAATGTGGGATCCCATTCACCACCTACCTTTATCATTATCATATGAGGTATCATAATCTACCCCCCTTAAATTCCCGACGTCCTCGTCGGGCCTGTCTGTTGTAGGTAGTACGGCTCAAGTCCCACATTTCTGGTTGGAATAGGCTCTGATATCATTTGTAACGCCCCAATGGAAGGCCCAAATCACATGGCCTATACTTCAAAATGACTAGTCAATGATACAATTAGAGCCCCATTGAAACCTTACAAAGAGCAAGAATTTTTCCTTCCCAAGCAATGTGGGATCTCATTCACCACCTACCCTTATCCTTATCATATGGGGTATCACAGTCGATGAGCTGATGAGTAATGTTGAAGGTACAAAGTAGATGTGATGCACAATATCCAAAGTTTAGTGGTGGAACAGAGGCATGTCAAAATCCATTCCAAGACATACACCCAGACGAATTGGAGAAATTTTGTGATATGTTTAAAGATCCATCATATCAAGTAGTTTCGCTTCTATATTTCATTATGGTATGTTAGAGACATGAAACAAATATAGTAATAAGGTTATTTCTTTTCTTGCAACAAAGAGTACTGTCAATAAAGAAAATAGATCAAATTTAAAGATACATCATCATGCGTCTTCGATATCTTTTCATTGGCTATCAAAACAATTGGTAAAGTTATACTTATAACGCCCCGATTCCGGAGGTTTGGAGAGTTAGCTCTTGTAACCTAAATCCGACTTCCATAATATATTTAAATACTCCAATATTTCTAAAAAGTACAAATCACTTTATTCAAAATCCGAAAATCATAAACCTACTCAATAAGACTCTCCAATAAACTTGTACCTTCAGGCATTTATTCCACTACGATCATAACACCTTACTAAAACTTCTTACTCTTGTTCCCTAGCTGAGCCATCAACATTATTTGAAAAATATATGGAGATAAGGGGTGAGTTATCAACAACTCAGTAAGCAGAAAACAAATACCAGTGTGTAAACATGAGCATTTATAGAAATCAGAATGCAGAACAAAACATTTTCATTTTCAGAGTGCAGAAGCAGAAAATATGATCAAAATATCAGAGCGAAAATTCAGAAACAATTTCATTCAAAAACATCATTTGGCATAGCATAAATGATCATCATCATCATCAGAACATCATATCAGAACAGAGGCCATGTATAACCCCCGTGGTAGGGTTGTGCATTTGTAGATAGCCAAGCATAACATAAATCACTCTGTCACCAAGGTGTGCACTCAAAACAGAGACTACTACTATAACCCGTATCCACTATTATTACCCGTGATTGGGCCGTATCCACTATTATTACCTGTGGTTGGGCCGTATCCACTATTCTAACCCGTGGTTAGGCCGTATGCCACTATTATCACCCGTGGCAGTGCCGTAACTAAACAGAGCAGAAACAGAATCAAATTCAGAATCAGAGAGTCATGCCAAAGGTTTTCAGAAATCACGTCTTATCCAAACAGAGTACTGAACAAAATCTTCAGAACAGAACAAAATCATATCACAACATTATTTATGCACAAATTTCATATTCGCTCTCTTTTACAAAATTCAGAAACAAAATGTCAAAAACAAGCTCATGTTTACACCAGCCATGACAGAAAATACTTTTTTCTTAAACAGAATCTCATGAGTAATGTAGAATAAATAACTGAGGTAGTTCAAGTTTATTTTCATAACCAAATATGTATATTTTCTAAAAAGTCAACCTCAGCTCATTTTATTTTAATGCAAAGTCTAGCATAGAAACCCCGCTTACCTGGATTTCTTGGCTTTTCAGAATTTTCCTCAAAAATGCCGAACAAATATTAATCGTCACCTATAAAATAATAATGAAATTCTCGTAAATTTCCAATTAATCACACATTTCGATATTTAATCCTAAGCTTCTAAAATAACCTATTTTAATCCTTCAATACCTAAAAATCCTCATAACCTTAAAATACCATCATTTTCTAAGATCATCAATATCCACTTAATCGAATTCGTACTGAAGAAGAAAATTTATCTAATAAGTATTATGATAATTATAGAACTCAATAAAAATTAATATTCAAAATATCTAAAATACGAACAATATTTTATAAATAAAAAGAATACATTGGCTATTAAAATTTCCATAAAGTAAGTCTTGAAAAATTCTTCTCTTAAGAAAAGAAAAAAGGTTTACTTCCTTTAACTAACAATATTATCAAAATATTTTCTACACACAATAATGTTTTATGAGACTTAAAACCAAAACTCATTTTAACTTAATAACAAAAATAAATAAATAAATATTCTTCATCCGAAAACATATTTCTGGAAATTATAGGGGTAAAATTGGTAATAAAACTAAACTATCAAGTTAACACTTTGAAAAGAAACACAACTTCTGCACGTAAACTATCCTATTAACACAGTGAAAAGAAACACAACTAATAACCGCACGGAGGCTCACCGAGAGAGAAGTGAAACGTGCGGCGGGGCAAAGGGCTGGGCGGTGGACAACAGTGGTCACGGCAGCAGGGCACTGAGAGAGAGAGAGTCTCGAGCGGAAAGAGAAAGGGTCGTACTGCGGGTGTTGCGATGTGCAACAAGGAGAAACCACGACAACGGCTGGGTAACGTGGCAGAGGCTTGCTTTCCAGTGAGTCACAGCGGCCCGGGGCAGTGGTGGCAATGGTTGCACGGTGCAACCCTCCTAGTGGTTGGGTAGTTCATGTAGGAGTCTTATGCAGTGGAGAATTTGACTCCGTTTTGATGAAAAACAAACAGGGGATGACTTCTCTTGGCTCCCAGTGGTTGGCATCGTGTGTATGGTGCAGGTACGGTGGCTTACGGTTTCATGAGGGGTTGGCTAAAGACTGGTGGACTCTGTCGTGCAGGGGAAAGACTCGCAATGGGCGGCTTCTGTTCGGCTGAGTGCACACGGCATTGGCTTTTTCTGATGCAGCAACACCACAGAAAATGACACCAAAATGCGTCTTGGCTGTCTCGTTTGCGGCAGTGAGGTGGTGGCTGGAGTGGGTAGCAAGGGCTGGAACTTGGTGGAGGGATGGGCGTCGGACTAGGAGGGGCAAGGTGGGTCTTGCGGCTGCTGGGCTTCACGCGACGTGCAACGCTGGAGGATGAGGGAAGGAGGGATGTGATCGAAACGGACGATGGTTTGTGGATGGAGCTTCTGTGCGTGAGTGGGTGGAGACTGCCGTGGGAGTTTTTGCGGCAGCTAAATGCCTTTTAAACTAACATGCAGGTGCGTATGTATATATATGTGTTTATTGGCGATGGAGAAACCCTAGAGAAAAGGGAGTAACGTGCTTGCGGATTGATAAGAGTCGTGCGGGTGAGGAACTATTCATAAACCAAAAGTTTTTTCCAAAGTTAAAATAAATGGCCAAAATCTCCAAATAAAAAGAAAAAAAAAATCACTACTCAAGTCTGTAATATAAAAACCTAAAATATCAAGCTCAAATAAATAAATAAATAAATAAATAAAATCCCTAGTCCAATTAAAAAAAAAATTTGGGTACGGGTGTTACATTCTCCCCCCTTAAAAAAAATTTCGTCCTCGAAATTTGCTAGTACCACACGCAAGTCCTAAATATTTATCCGCTACAACGATTCCACACCTGCCCCATTCGTTAACCATAATGTTGAACCTAATTAATATTTCAAACTTGTCGAACCCAATATTCCAACTTCTAACCCTCCAATATTGTCAATCATATTCTCTCATATTTTCCCCAGCCATTCACGATCTCGCACACTACCATTTCAAGTCTAAAATATGAACCTCAATAATACAATTAAAAACCTAAAATAATCTTGAACTCTCCACATAACCCTTGAACCTTATACAAATAATGAAATAAACTCTCAAACTATAATATCACCAAAACCACGCTTCCGCTGCGCTCGCTAACAACTTATAGTCATAAACACATTGTAACTCACTCATGAAGCTCTAGAATTAGCTAAACCCCACATTTACCCAATCCACACATTTTTAAGTCACTAGAGTCAAATTCAAAAAATTATACCAATATGGTTGTAGCCTCTAAAACATCAATATCACAAATCTAAGCCTCAAGTTCCTAACCAAAACTATTTCCAAGAAGTTAACCTAAAGTCTAAACCTTAAATCTTGTCAGAATCATTTCCTACAGTTCATAGAATTACGCCTACCGAAATTAAAATCTCGAATGTCTTAAAAAAATCGTTTTCCTAAAATATTCAAAAATCTAAAACCTCAGATGTGGTGGAACTCATTTCATAGGTCCGCAAGTGCTAAAACCTTAGATATAATCAAAAAAGAAATCGTATCCTGAAACCCGCAGAATTCTACAACCTTAAATCTCCTCAAAATCATTTTTAAAGTATGTACTATCTCTAAACCTCAAACCTTCAAATATTCAGTCCATAAAATCTGAAGAATCTCAAATCTCCAGAGTTTCGAACTTGACGACGAGTAGCCATCCTGAGATCTTAAACTTAGTTAAACGTTCTAAAATATGTATAGACAAAATATAAATACCAACTAAAATATTTAAAAACAAGTTAAAATAAATAAATCAATAAAATCTTGAACTTGTTTTAACCATTCTTAGCTATTTCTTTAATCAAGTCATATAGTCCTTCCTACCCTCTATAATTGTAAACCCAACATTGCTCTAAATTTTCTTACGTCTTAGAATCTAAACCTCAAAAATCTAAACCTTCAATCAATCTTTATAAATATTATCTCCTATATTCAACAAATTAAGCTTGTCGGATCTAAAATCCCTAAACTTCAAAATCTCAAAACTCAATCATAGAGTCTTGCAAAATCTAAAACCTTAACGCCCCAATCCCGGAGGTCCAGAGAGTTAGCTCTTGTAACCTAAATCCGACTTCCATAACATATTTAAATACTCCAATATTTCTAAAAAGTACAAATCCATTTATTCAAAATCCGAAAATCATAAACCTACTCAATAAAACTCTCCAATAAACTTGTACCCTCAGGCATTTATTCCACTATGATCATAACACCTTACTAAAACTTCTTACTCTTGTTCTCCAGCTGAACCATCAATATTATCTGAAAAATATATGGAGATAAGGGTGAGTTATCAACAACTAAGTAAGTAGAAAACATATACGAGTGTACGTAAACATGAGAATTTACAGAAATCAGAATGCAGAATGCAGAACAAAACATTTTCATTTTCAGAGTGCGGAAGCAGAAAATATGATCAAGTTATCAGAGCGAAAATTCAGAAACAATTTCATTCAAAAACATCCTTTGGCATAGCATAAATGATCATCTTCATCATTAGAACATCATATCAGAACAGAGGCCATGTATAACCCCCGTGGTAGGGTTGTGAATCTGCGGATAGCCAAGCAGAACATAAATCACTCTGTCCCCAAGGTGTGCACTCAAAACAGAGACCACTATATAACCCGTGGCAGGGCCGTATCCACTATTATTATCCGTGGTTGGGCCGTATCCACTATTATTACCCGTGGTTGGGCCGTATCCACTATTATAACCCGTGGTTGGGCGTATCCACTATTCTTACCCGTGGTTGGGTCGTATACCACTATTATCACCTGTGGCAGTGCCGTAACTGAACAGAGCGGAAACATAATCAAATTCAGAATCAGAGAGTCATGCCAAAGGTTTTCAGAAATCACGTCTTATCCAAACAGAGTACTGAACAAAATCTTCAGAATAGAACAAAATCATATCACAACATTATTTATGCACAAATTTCATATTCGCTCTCTTTTTCAAAGTTCAGAAACAGAATGTCAAAAACAAGCTCATGTCTACACCAGTCATGACAGAAAATACTTTCTTCTTAAACAGAATCTTATGAGTAATCTAGAACAAATAACTGAGGTAGTTCAAGTTTATTTTCATAACCAAATATGTATATTTTCCAAAAAGTCAACATCAGATCATTTTATTTTAATGCAAAGTCTAGCATAGGAACCCCGCTTACCTAGACTTCTTATCTTTTCAGAATTTTCCTCAAGAATGCCGAACAAATATTAATCGTCACCTATAAAATAATCACGTAATTATCATAAATTTTTAATTAATCACAGATTTCGATATTTAATCATAAGCTTCTAAAATAACCTATTTTAATCCTTCAATACCTAAAAATCCTCATAACCTTAAAACACCATCATTTTCTAAGTTCATCAATATCCACTTAATCGAATTCGTACTGAAGAAGAAAATTTATCTAATAAGTATTATGATAATTATAGAACTCAATAAAAATTAATATTCAAAATATCTAAAATACCAACAATATTTTATAAATAAAAAGAATACATTGGCTATTAAAATTTCGATAAAGTAAGTCTTGAAAAATTCATCTCTTAAGAAAAAGAAAAAGGTTTACTTCCTTTAACTAATAATATTATCAAAATATTTTCTACACAAAATAATGTTTTATGAGACTTAAAACCAAAACTCATTTTAACATAATAACAAAAATAAATACTTTCATCCGAAAACATATTTCTGGAAATTGTAGGGGTAAAACTGGTAATAAAACTCAACTATCAAGTTAACACTTTGAAAAGAAACACAACTTCTGCACGTAAACTATCCTATTAACACAGTGAAAAGAAACACAACTAATAACCGCACGGAGGCTCACCGAGAGAGAATTGAAACGTGCGGCGGGGCAAAGGGCTGGGCGGTGGACAACAGTGGTCATGGCGGTAGGGCACTGAGAGAGAGAGAGTCTTGCGTGGAAAGAGAAAGGGTCGTACTGCTGGTGTTGCATTGTGCAACACGGAGAAACCACAACAACGGCTGGGTAACGTGGCGGAGGCTTGCTTTCCAGTGAGTCACAGTGGCCCGGGGCAGTGGTGGCAATGGTTGCACGGTGCAACCCTCCTAGTGGTTGGGCAGTTCATGTAGGAGCCTTACGTAGTGGAGAATTTGGCTTTTTTTTTATGAAAAAAAATAGAGGATGACTTCCCTCGGCTCCCAGTGGTTGGCATTGTGCGTATGGTGCAGGTTCGGTGGCTTACGGTTTCATGAGGGGTTGGGTAAAGACTGGTGGTTTTTGTCGTGCAGGGGAAAGACTCGCAATGGACGGCTTCCGTTCGGCTGAGTGCACATGGCGTTGGCTTTTTCTGATGCAGCAACACCACGGAAAATGATGCCAAAATGCATCTTGGCTGTCTCGTTTGCGGCAGTGAAGTGGTGGTTGGAAAGGGTAGCAGGGGCTAGAACTTGGTGGAGGGATGGGCGTCGGACTAGGAGGGGCTGGGTGGTTCTTGCGGCTGTTGGGCTTCACGCGACGTGCAACGCTGGAGGATGAGGGAAGGAGGGACGTGATCGAAACGGACGATGGTTTGTGGATGGAGCTTCTTTGAGTGAGTGGGTGGAGACTGCCGTGGGAGTTTTTGCGGCAGCTAAAGGCTTTTTAAACTTAAATGCAGGTGCGTATGTATATATATGTGTTTATTGGCGATGGGGAAACCCTAGAGAAAGGGGAGTAACGTTCATGCGGATGGAAAAGAGTCGTGCGGGTGAGGAACTATTCATAAACCGGTTTTTTCCAAAGTTAAAATAAACGGCCAAAATCTCCAAATAGAAAGAAAAAAAAATCACTACTCAAGTCCGTAATATAAAAACCTAAAATATCAAGCTCAAATAAATAAATAAATAAATAAAATCCCTAGTCCAATTATAAAAAAAAAAAATTTGGGTCCGGGTGTTACAATACTAGTCCCCGTTAAATATTAATATATCAAAACTTGTGATTGAAGTTGTAACATATATTTTTCTTTTGTAGGAAGAAGATAGTTCTACTAACTATAGTCCTTCTGACTACAATCTGATCAAATTGTATGCTAAATCGCATATAAACGATGGTGTTTGGACCAGTTTTGAAGTAGAAGCAAATTATGTAAGTTTAATCCATTATTGTTGCCTAATAATATTTATGTTATTTATAATACTTGTAATGGTTAACCATTTTAATCACGTTCTTGGAACCCATTCTGGATATTTGAGGTGTTTAGAACGTTGCGTGAAGCCTTCCTCCTCAACCTCATCGTCTTGATCTCAAAGCAAATTGAATAAAAACACTCGGGACTTAGAGGAAGTAAGGCTCGAGGTTGAATAGTTGAAGTCCAAGCAACGAGAGTTGGAAGATCAATTACATCAGGCAGCGGGTATGGAGGCACGATTAAGAGAACAACAAGAAGAAGACTCGCGGAGGGAGATAGAAATTCAAAACACAAAAATGTTCGAACGTGTGCAGTTAATGATGTTCCAGAACTCTATAACACCACCAACTTAGAACTTAATCTCTTATTATTTGTCTTTTTAAATTATTATACTAATGCAACATTTAAACAATTATGATGATTTAATTATAACTTTTAAATGTGATTTTGTTATTTTAGATTTATAATTTCATGTACAATTGCTTACCATTGGAACATAAAATATTTGGATCGAACGGTAATCATTATTTATTAACCTTAGAACACATTAACCGCCGCCATTCAAATGGCCAACATAAAAACCATTTGAATGAAAAAGAAATTGTCAATCCAGTTCGAATGGATTTCTACTACGTTCGAACACAATGCATGTGTGTGCATTTGAATGCATAAAATTCCTTCAAACCAAACCCGCCAATATTCGAACGTTAACTTAACCGTTCGAACTTATTTGGTCGGTCTGAACGTTTGAACACAAAGCCTCATTCGAATTATGTTCATGGTCGCTCGATCAAATTATCTATGTTCGAACAATAACTCAAACCTTTATACAAAAAGAAAGCGTTCGAACACTTATTTCATTCGAAGTGAGCAATCAAATTTGCGTCGTTCGAATTAATTTACCACTTATGAACAATTAACTATAAGTTTGAACACGATATGGTCAGTTCAAACTAAATTTTGGGACAAAATTGTTTCGTCCTCAAAAAAAAAAAAAAAAAAAATTCCGTTCGAACTAGTTTGAAAGGGTTAGACCCATTTCATCCCAAAATACTTTCTGCGACGGTCTTATAGGGATGACTTGGAGACAAAAAAATTTCGTCTCCAAAACGTTTTTGGGATGAAATGTGCATTTTTTGTGATGAAAATTTTCATCCCCAAAAATGCAATCTCTTGTAGTGACATTTGTTGTAGCCTGTATTAGCATTATATATCTCAACGTACCATTTGTTGTTTTCCACCATTTAAATAAGACACTATTTGATCTTTTTCGCTCTATTTATTAGCGAGAAGCATGCCTGCTTAGAATTTTAGATTTTGCGAAATATTCTAACCACACGCAATATTGATAAAACGTATTTCACACTAGCTTTAAAACGAAAGGAAATACATCAATCTTATTTCATTCCCATCCACACAATGCATTAGAGACTTCAAAAGCTTATCTGCACCACCAATCTGCATGCATGGCCATCCATCCAACTATATATTAGGCTACGGTCTAATCCACAGAAATCTTGCGTGACGAAACATAATCCAGGAGTTCCTTGTCGACATCAAATTTAGCCATGTCCTGCTCATCCAAGTTAATCCATACCTCTATCCCATTCCCTGCTTTTGTGTCGAAGAAAGTAACTAAGTTCTTGAACAACAATCTGACGGAGCCTACCCATACGGGTTTTCCCCACCCAAAATCTATTCTATATGCAGGAAACCTGCACAAGCTGGTAAAGACCAGCGTAATCACCTCTCCTTTCTTCAATCTATCCTTGTTTTGCAAAAGAAAAGTTAAATTAGCACCACTCTCTTGAAACCTTTTTACAAAGTTCATGTCAACTTTCCTTAGGGCATCTCTCACAGGAATAATTATGTCGTGAAAACTATGCACAGTGTCTCGGCATATTACAGAACCTGTTCCCAAAATAGTTTTCAGAAAGCGGCGGGTTCATTCTCGTGCGTAGGTTTGCAACTTGAAATATGGCGTATGACTTGTTAGGATCTTCTTCTACTTGAGTAGCAGCCAATAACCGACTGAATATGAAAGTTGATAAAGCCTCCACACGAGTGGGGCATGGGTATTCGGTGCTCAAATTGTCACTGCTATATTTGGCCTTAAGGCGCTCTATTGCAGACGAATCAAAGACAAATCTCTTGATTGCAATCTTTATCTTTCCTGTCCCCCTACTTGGATTATAGGTAGGAAAAGCTTCTGGAGGGAAGATCATCGCAGATTCGAACTGTGGAGTAACTATGTTGCTACCACCACGAGCAATAGCAGCCCAGTTGTTGAGGAACAAGAAAAGTGAGGAAGCATCCAAAACCTTGTGGGCAAAGACCAGCCCGATGACAATCCCACCACAATTAAAAGAGTTGACTTGGACGGCCATGGGTAGTTCATTGACATCGTCTAGGTCGTATGGCAGAAATTTGATTAGCTCCGAGGGGTTAGGATCCTCAAGAAATCCTGAAAGAGTACAGTTGACCTTGGCTTCCACATAGTGAACTCCCTCATCGTTGCATTCAACGTGATAGTTGTCCTTGACTTGCCCTGCTAGCGGGTAAAATAACACCAAAGCCTCGGATAAAGATTTGTTAATCCGTTCTTGGCAATCTACGACGCTACTAGGATCAATATTGACATCTCTCGAATAAAAGAGAACAAGAGGCATGAAAATTTGAGGTGTGGTTTGATCGATGAAGGAGAGAGTGTAATGGCGGGGGTGGTGTGGGGTCAATGAAGAGGGTTTGACAGTTTCTTGAGAAAGAACTTCAACATCAACCTTCATTTTTTTCCCGTAGTGAGGCTGAATTAAGATAGTGAATGTTGGCGTGCGAACCGTGATGGAAAGCTACCTAGCTTGGCCAGCGTATTTATGGAGAGACCTCGGAAGCTCCAATTTCATCACAGTATACGTATGTGAGTGGTTGAGCGCGCCTCCTATTGGCCAGCTTATGGAGCGAGAGATTCTCTCGGCCGCTTTTTTGAAACTATGCGTGAGTGCTTTTGCCTAGAGGGACAAATTGTTCGTTTGTTTATGTAATCATAAGATGGTTTTGTATTCTACGTTCAAGTTACATGCAGTTGGCTAAATAAAAATTTTCCCAGGTGCACTGTATTCCATGGGTGCTTCTGTTCATGTCCTCCAAGTGGTATGAGCTTAGTGCATGATCTGTTTTTTGCTACGATGACGTATGGCCCTTTCCAACTAGGCCCGAGCTTTCCCTTTTCTTGTCTTCTAGTATATAGTTGTCTTGACTTCTTTTAGCAAAAGATCTCCAACTTTGTACCCATGATGCTTGACTTTCCTGTTGAAGTATTTTGTTGTTCTCCTCTTGTAGGCTACTCGATGCTCTTGCTGTGATACCCCATATGATATGGATAAGGGTAGGTGGTGTATGAGATCCCACATTACTTGGGAAGAAGAAGTTCTTGCTCTTTATAAGGTTCTAGTGGGGCTCCAATTGTATCATTGACTAGTCCTTTTGGAGTATAGGCCATGTGGTTTGGGCCTTCCATTGGGGCGTTACAGTTGGTATCAGAGACAGGTTTGAATTCTGCATACTGTAAACCTTGGAGGTTTAGATATCTGTGGGTTGTAAAATGTGGAAATTTCAAAATAGGAGTTGGCGGATTATAAGGATAGTCACGGGGGTATTTAAGTTTGAGTTCCAAGAACATTAAGATTGATTTTGATGGGATTTGAGGTTTAGATTTGGCTAATGTTAGGAGTTGAGTTTGGAACTTTGAGAATTCTAGTGATATACGTGTGTAACAAGTGATGTCAGATTTGCATAGTTATCTGATTTATATATATATATATATGTATATGTGTTTATACGCCTATTTTATTTATCCTCTTATTTATTTCTATTTACCTGGTATTTTTATTTTCTTTCGTTTAGAACGTTTCACTGAGTTTAGACTTTCAGGATGGCTGCTCGTCGTAGAGTTCGAACTCTTGAAGATTTGAATGAAGACGACAATGGTGGAGGTTGCACGTTCGAACAATTTAATCTAACGCATCCTCCCACCTTTGATGGAAGAGGCGATGCGAACGCTGCGGAAGATTGGATACAAGACATTGAAGAAATATTTGGTGTTTTGGAGTGTACCGATCAGCAAAAAGTCAAGTTCGCAGCCTTCAAATTATCTGGAGAAGCAAAGAGATGGTGGAATTCTGAGAAAGTTATCAGGAAAGCTAAGGGGATTGGAGTAATTGTTTGGGCTCAATTCAAGCAGAGTTTCTTCGATCGATTTTTCCCTAAGGCAGATAGGGATGCTAGAGCCCGAGAGTTCACCAACTTGGTGCAAGGGACCATGACTGTGCGCCAGTATGCTGCAAGGTTTGCGGAATTATCACGTTTCGCCGCATACTTAATTCCCGATGAGGAGAAAAAGACTAGGAAGTTTGAAGAAGGCTTGAACTACATGATTTATGAACGGGTGATGATCTTACAGATTCAGAATTTTTCAGAATTAGTACACAAGGCGATGCTAGTTGAACAGAATCTTAAGAGAGGTGCTGAATTGCAAGAACAAAGGAAGAGAGCTGCTCCACAAGGGTTTCCTAGTTCGGATCAAGGGCAATGGAAAAAGAGAAATGAGGGGAGCAGTTCAAGTCAGAGACAGATACAGGGAAATCATACACCTAACCCCTGTAAGTTCTGTAATCGCATACACCATGGGGAGTGCAGGAAGGAAGTGGGATCATGTTTTAAATGCGGTAAGGATGGGCATTTTATCAGAGAATGTCCATTGCTTGCGGAGAACAACAGAAGGCCCAACCCGCCCCAAAACTTTAGGCCGAATAATCAAGGCAATAATCAGCGGAGGACTGTACCTGCACGGGTGTTTGCTTTGACACCGGGAGAAGCTGAGGACAAGGATGATGTCATCACAAGTATAATTCTCTAACCATCTCTTAAAATTTTCTTTGTTGAGGATTAAGGAATATTTGTCTTATTATCTTTATGGGTTATATGACGTAACCAGGAATTATTCCCTTATTTCTCAATAAGGCTACTGTTTTATTTGACTCGGGGGCTACCCACTCCTTTATTTCAATAGATTATGTTAAATTGTGCCCCATTGATGCTGATGAGATGGACTACAATTTGAGGGTCTCTACCCCAACCAGTGATGTAGTGACTTGTAACAAGATTTTACTCAAGTGTCCAATAATTATTAGCGGGAAGGAAATGCTAGCTAACCTGATAGTCTTTCCTATGACTGGGTTTGATGTGATTTTGGGGATGGATTGGTTAGCTTCCAGTTATGCTAGTATTGACTGTTTTAGAAGAGAAGTAGTGTTCAAGTTTCCGGAAGAAGAGGAACTTCGATTTATGGGTTCCAAGGTGCGTATCCCTCCATCAGTTATTTCTGCTTTTCAAGTTGATAAATTAATACGTGACGGGTGTCAAGGGTATTTGGCTTTTGTGGTGGAGGAACCAAAGGAAGAATTGAAACTAGAAGAGATTCCTATTGTAAGGGAATATCCAGAAGTTTTTCCTGAAGATTTGTCTGGATTACCGCCTGAGCGGGAGGTAGAGTTTACTATTGAATTGGCCCCAGGCACGGCGCCTCTTTCCAAAGCCCCTTATCGAATGGCGCCATCAGAGTTAGCCGAGCTCAAAGAACAGTTGCAAGACTTGTTAGACAAAGGTTTCATTAGACCTAGTGTGTCACCTTGGGGAGCTCCAGTTTTGTCTGTGAAGAAGAAGGATGGGACAATGAGGATGTGTATAGACTACAGGGAACTGAATCGAGTGACCATAAAGAATAAATATCCGTTGCCCCGCATCGATGATTTATTTGATCAGTTGCAAGGTGCGCAGGTGTTCTCTAAAATTGATCTCAGATCGGGTTATCATCAATTAAAAATCAAGGCGGAGGATGTGCCTAAGACAGCTTTCAGGACCAGGTATGGCCACTATGAATTTTTAGTCATGCCTTTTGGTTTAACCAACGCCCCAGCAATATTTATGGACTTGATGAATCGAGTATTTCATGAGTTTCTGGATAAATTTGTAGTGGTGTTTATTGATGATATATTAATCTACTCCAAGAGCACAGCTGAACACGAAGACCATCTGAGACAAGTACTAGGGACACTCAGAGATAAGAAATTATTTTCCAAGTTGAAGAAGTGTGAATTTTGGCTTGAGTCTATTGCATTTTTGGGACATGTAGTCTCAAGGGATGGCATTTCTGTAGACCCCGGGAAAATTGAAGCAATAGTTAACTGGACTCAACCAACCAATGTGCATGAAGTTAGGAGTTTCTTGGGTTTGGCTGGTTATTACCGTCGATTTATAGAAAATTTCTCAAAAATAGCGGTTCCCCTTACCGCCCTTACTAAGAAGAACAATAAGTATGTTTGGACTGAAAAATGTGAAGAAAGCTTCCAGGAATTGAAGAAGAGATTGGTGACAGCTCTAGTTCTGACAGCCCTAGCGAAAGAGGAGGATTTGTGGTTTATAGTGACGCTTCACGTTTGGGTTTGGGATGTGTTTTGATGCAGCATGGAAAGGTGCATACGCTTCTCGGCAACTGAAGACATATGAACAAAATTACCCCACACATGATTTGGAGTTGGCCGCCGTTGTCTTTGCACTTAAAATCTGGAGGCATTATTTATATGGTGAAAGGTGCAAAATCTACACGAATCACAAGAGTTTGAAGTACTTCTTCACTCAGAAAGAACTGAATATGAGACAGAGGAGATGGCTCGAACTAGTCAAGGACTATGACTGCAACATTAACTACCATCCAGGCAAAGCTAATGTTGTAGCCGATGCACTTAGCAGGAAGCCAGTGGGACCAGTAATTGTAACTCTTACCACTCAGCCCCACTTATTAATAGACTTGGAAAGAGCCAATATTGAAGTAGTGGTGGGTGACCAGCAGGCATTACTAGCCAGTTTAATAGTTCAACCAGCTTTGATAGACAGAATCAAGCTTGCCCAAAAAGAAGATTCTAACTTGGCGAGATTAATTGAAGAAGTAGAAAAAGGGGATAAACCTGAGTTTAATGTTTCTGAAGATGGAGTATTAAGGTTTGGAAACAGATGTTGTGTGCCAGACAATGTTGTAATAAAAAGACTTATCCTTGAAGAGGCGCACCGCTCCCCTTACACAGTTCACCCGGGTAGTACGAAAATGTATCGAGATTTGAAAGAGTCTTTTTGGTGGGAGGGCATGAAGAGAGAGATTGCTCAATTTGTGGCACAGTGCTCAACATGCCAAAAGGTGAAAGTAGAACACCAACGACCAGCAGGGTTATTGCAACCACTTCAGATTCCAAAATGGAAATGGGAACATATTTCTATGGACTTTGTTACAAGTCTTCCACGGGCACCGACCGGACAAGATGCAATTTGGGTGATAGTATACCGTTTGACGAAGACAGCTCATTTTGTACCTATCAAAGTTTCTTATAAGTTGGAGAAACTAGCCGAGCTTTATATACAGGAAATAGTGAGGTTGCATGGGGTACCTGTGTCCATTGTGTCAGATAGGGATTCACGTTTCACTTCGAAATTTTGGCGAAGCTTACAAGAGGCCATGGGCACTAAGTTAAATTTCAGCACGGCGTTTCACCCACAGACAGATGGTCAATCGGAAAGGACCATTCAAATTTTGGAAGACATGTTGAGAGCTTGTATGCTGGATTTTAAGGGGACTTGGATTCGACACTTACCTTTGGTCGAGTTTGCTTATAATAACAGTTACCAGGCTAGTATTGAGATGGCACCTTATGAAGCACTTTATGCACCTTATGAAGCACTTTATGGTAGGAAGTGTAGATCTCCTTTATATTGGGACGAAGTGGGTGAAAGACAAATTTTGGGTCCGGAAATCATTCAGAAGACAACAGAGAAGATTGAGACCATTTGCGCTAGAATGAGGGCAGCTCAGAGTCGACAGAAAAGCTATGCAGATAACCGTCGTTGCCAATTAGAATTTGAGGTTGGGGACAAGGTATTCTTGAGGATTGCACCCATGAGAGGGGTTATGAGGTTTGGAAAGAAGGGTAAGTTGAGCCCTAGGTATATCGGACCATTTGAAATTCTTGATCGGATTGGACCAGTGGCTTACAGGGTAGCACTACCACCCGCACTCTCAGGTGTACACAATGTATTTCACGTATCTATGCTGAGGAAGTATGTACCTGACCCCACCCACATTATTGATTACGAGCCTCTTCATTTTCAGGAAGATCTGACTTATACAGAAGAGCCGGTGCGGATTGTAGAGAGAAAAGAACAAGTGTTACGTAATCGGACTATTCCATTGGTTAAGGTGGTATGGAATAATCATGCTATCAGTGAAGCCTCTTGGGAATTAGAAGAGGAAATGCAAGTCAAGTACCCACAGTTGTTCGACGACGATCCTAATCGCTTGTGACAAATTCCGGGGACGGAATTTTTATAAGGGGGGAAGAATGTAACAACCGGGCTTTAAGCCCAGCCCGTTGGAGAAGCCCAGCCCACCAGTGGTTAAGGTAAGATTGAACGGCGCCGTTTGGTGAAGGGATTTATTTCCCTTCTACGGAAACACTGTTTCTCGTCTTCGCGTTGCCTTCCCCAGTTCTCTGCAATTCCGGATCTCACTCACCCGTGCGCACCAACCCACGACTCCAGCAGTTGTGTTTCATCTCCTTTCACACTCAAGGTTCGGTTATTACTCTTTTGTTTTCAGATTACTCAATCGGGTTCTCATTGTTTTTCCCTTCTTCCTCATCTCTTCACCGTGTGCTCAACCGAAAGTTTTGAAACTTCAAATTGTTCTTCCATTGCAGATTTTTTTTTCGGCTTCTTGAACAGAGTGGTAACTCCTCTCTTTTGTTTATTGTATTTTACTTCTTCTCCTTCATTCTTCTTCCGGTTCTACTCTTATGGGCTTCACTACCATTTTCGATTTTACTCTGCTTTGACGCACACACGCACGCTGCCTGTTTAGCCGTGCATCATTTAGTCAATTTTTCCCCTTTGCGTAGACCATTAATTTATTCCAGTAGAAAATTTTGTGACTTTTATTTCGGATTGATGTTTTTAATTGTTAGAGCAGTGGAGTGTGTTAGAATTAAGGATGTTGATGGGTATAATCTTGGGTGTTTTGTGAGTCGGTGTTTGAAATATTATTTCAGACTCTTCGGTGTGAACAATGGATGTTTTGGAACTGGTTGTATTGAAGTTTCGTGCAAATTTTGAATTGTTGAATGATTAGAGTAATGATGCGTGCACTGAAATTGTCTTATTCAAAGGTTGGAAGTAGTTTGGGTTGGATTATGTTTTAATTAATGGAGTTACTGTTGTTGGTTTTGGAAATAATTATAATTGGTTTGGTGTTATAAAAGGTGGTTGTTTTGGGTTTTAAATGTGAATGGGTGAAGAGAGTTGTTCGGGTTTAATTGTTAGGATAGTTATTGAGTTGTGAAATGATTGTTTTGATTTATTACTTAATAAATAACAGCCTACTAGATTGGTTATTAAATGTTGGATATATGTTCTTTTGTTTAGGTGGTGTTACTATTAGAGTTCCGGCTCAAGTTGTTGATAATACGAATAAGTCAGGTAAGCGGGGTTCATATACTAGTTTTGCATAAAATAAATAAAAGGAGGTTGACTTTGAGAATAAATGTGTTTAGTTTTTTTGAAAGAGATGATCAACCTCAAATGTTTATTCTGCATATGCATAAATTCAATATAAGAGAAAGTGTTTTCTGTCATGACTGGTGTAGACACGAGCTAGTTTTGTGCACTTTGTTTCATAACTATGTAAAAGAGCGAATAAGGAAATTCTAAAAGTTTTCTTGTGAACAAATGAGAATATTTTGTTTATTTTTATCTCGAACATGTGAAATGATCTGAAGCTTTTCAGTGTTTTGTTTTTATATGATACGTCATCTGTAAATCTTGGCATGAAGTTCTGATTCGGTATATGATTGTAACCGGATTTTCGATGAAATCCATTCTGTTTCTGTTAAGGCCGAGCCACGGGTATAATGGTGGTTTATAACCCTACCACGGGGGTGAAACATGGAAAATGGCCCAGCCACGGGTATAATGGTGGTTTATAACCCTACCACGGGGGTGAAACATGGAATATGGCCCAGCCACGGGTATAATGGTGGTTTATAACCCTACCACGGGGGTTAAACATGGTATTGTCCCGATGTGATATCAAACGAGGATAAGACTATAATGTTTCAGTTTAGAAATGCCAACGGATTTTCTTTTTAGAATAAGCTTATTTTTCTGAAAATTTCGCTCTAAAGTTTTTGTACAAGTTTTGTTTCTGCATTCTGAAAGTAAATGTTTTGTTCGGCTTATCAAATGTTATAAATGCTCATGTTTACATGCTAGTATATGCTCTCTGCTTACTGAGTTGTTGATAACTCACCCCGTTAATCTTCATAATATTTCAGATGACTTCGATGGCTCCGCTGAAGATCAGTATTAGAGTCTTTGGAGAAGATTAGCATTGTTTTGTTGTCGGGTATCTCATGATATTAGTGTTGGTGTTGGAAGTTAATTATCTTTCTTAAGTTTGCTTCAATGGATTTAGACGGTTTATGGAGACTATGTTAATGTTATAAAATTTCTAGTTGTTATTTGAGACATGAAGAAGAATTGATTTTATTTGGGTTGTTGGTTTGAATATTGGATAAATGAGTTTATTTGATTTATTTAATTGAAGTATTTACGTTCGATTTGAGGTTTGGGAAAATGGATATATTCTTGAATTTGGAAGTACTCTAGCCGTGTTAGAGTTGATTATCAGGTTTTATGAGTTAACTCTCTGGACCCTCGGGGTCGGGGCGTTACACTTGCTTCTGCTTCTTCTCTTTTCTTTGGCCAGTAGGTCAAGATTCCCTTCTAGGCATTTGCCATTTGTTTCCTCGCAATAGGGTTGGATTCGGTGTCTTGGTATACAAATATTTACTACTATTACCACTTCACAACCATATATCACGATCGTGAACGAGGTCTTTCCTATTGTGAAACTTACGGTTGTCCTGTATGCCCATAGTACTCTCAGGAGCTCTTTGTCCATGCTCCCTTATGTAACACCCCCATCCAATCAAGCACAAGTTTTTTTTCTTTGTTATTTATTTTGTTTCAGTTTATTTATTTATTTATTTATTTATTTTAGTTCATTTTATTCTTATTTTATTTTAGTTCATTTTATTCTTATTTTATTTTCTTCACACGTTATTTTCTTTTTCTTTCCGTCTATATTTCTTATTCACTAGTAAGTCTTCCTCTTGTCCACTCCATGCACACACACGACACAGCCTTTCATCCGCGCACATGTCTCTCTCGTCTCTCTAGGGTTTTCACTTCATATATATATAGACACTCATAGGTTTTTCCCATGCTATTAGAAACTACCCAAACACTAGCCGCCGCACCACCTTAGAATCGCAAGCCCAGCTTTCATCCTCTCGGTTTCATGCACTCCCATACCGAGAGTCACCCCATGTAAGCCAGCCTTCTGTCGTCCATACTGCCACCACCAGTGCACCCCCTCGTAAGCCTCTGATCAAACAACCCATCTCCACCGTGCACCGGCCAGAATTCACGCTGCCCCCATACAAAAATCGACGCAACCGTGCATACATTGCATCTCCTCGGATCGCAACTCCACCTCGCCGTGCGTCACCTTCACTTGACCATCACGGGAAGTCCAGCTCCTCTACCGTACACCGCTGCACCACCATCTGCGGAGTGATCCAAAACTCCTCTGTTTTGGGTCTGAAAAACAGAGCAGTCCTTGCTCAAACCGTTCCACTGAGCTCCTTCACCGGCCTCTCCCTCTCCCTGTGCCCCTCGGTTTTTCAGCCACGTTACACTACAGAAGCCACCGCACATAGCTCCCGACCAGTTGCACGCCTTCTCGCTATCCCTCGGTGAGCTCTCTCCCCTTCCGTACGCCATACTCTCTCCGTCTCTCACTCATACCTTCAATGCGTTTCTCTCTCTCACTCTCTCTCGCTTCCAGTGCTCCGCCGAGATCACCGCCTCTACGTTGCTAACCCTCTAGCCCCTCGCTGCGTCGCATGCTGCCGCATGATTCCTACGTGTGTAAGCCTCTGCCATGCAAGATATCTGTTTACGTAAGTCTTTGTTGGTTTTCAAAGAAATGAAGGAAATTATAGGAGTGCCCTTTTACTACATGTTTTATTAATGTGCTTTTAATTTTTCTATTATGTATTAGTACACTCTTATATAATTATGATTACATATATCGCTTAAGTATTTTAACATGTTATTAAGTAAAGATTTATTTTAAGAGTAAAAAATATTGGAGTAATGTTGTTTTTACACTTTAGATATGGTTTAGTCTATTTAAAAATAGTTCTGTTTATTTTAAAATATTTTGGGATAATTATATTATCTAGTATTAAACTTTATAGTTTGTTTTCAATAATAAATAGATCAAACTTTTAAATGTTTTAGTCATAGTTATTAAATTAGCATTGACGATTTTAGAAAGTGATGATTTGTAATTTTAGGTTTTGAGGAATTAAATAGGTTATTTTAGAAACTTAGGATTAAATATCGAAATACGTGATTAATTGAAAATTTATGAGAATTACGTTATTATGTTATAGGTGACAATTAATAATTGTTCGGCATTTTGAGGAAATTCCTGAGAAGCTAAGAAGTCCTGGTAAGCGGGGTTCCTATACTAGACTTTGCATTAAAATAAAATGAACTGAGGATGATTTTTGAAAAATATACATATTTGGTGATGAAAATAAATTTGAACTACCTTAGTTATTTGTTCTGCATTACTCATTAGATTCTATTTAAGAAAAAAGTATTTTCTGTCATGACTGGTGTAGACATGAGCTTATTTTTTACATTATGTTTCTAAAATTTGAAAAGAGAGCGAATATGAGATTTTGTGCATAAATTATGTTGTGATATGATTTTGTTCTGTTCTGAAGATTTTCTGTACTTTGATATGATCTGATGTGATTTCTGAAAACCTCTGGCATAACATTATGTTTCTGTTTTTGTTCCATTCTGACCTTACCACGGGTGTAAAACTGTGACCTCTGTTCGGGTTGGTACCAACTTTTCTATTTCTGGTGCATCCACTTTGGAAACAAAGTGGTTTTCTACGTGGTCTTTCCTATGTGCACATTCAGGGATCCGAGAATGAATAAGGGGAAGATTCACATTCTGTTTCTGCTCGGTTAGCTATCGGGGTTTGCACAACCCTACCCCGGGGGTTAAACATGGTATTTGTTCTGATATGATAAGATAAGATGTGATGTTTCAATTTATGCTATGCCAAAGGGATTTTGATTATGAATATTTTCGAACTTTCGCTCTGATATTTTTGATAACATGTTCTGACACTGCATTTTGAAAACATTATTCTGATTCTGCATTCTAAAAGAAAATATTTTTGTTCTGCATTCCGAACTCTGTAAATGCTCATGTTTACACACTAGTATATATCATCTGCTTACTGAGTTGTTGATAACTCACCCCTTATCTCCAATTATTTTTCAGATAATTTTGATTGTTCAGCTGGAGAACAAGAATAGGAAGTTTTAGCAAGGTGTGACGTCCATAGTGGAATAAGTGTTAGAGGGTACAAGTGCTTATTTGAGAGTTGTAGTTAGTAAACTGATTTATTTTTTCTGGTATTTTGATCTGATGAGTTAAGGATAATTTCAAGTTTTTGGAGGATTTCTAACTTACGTTATTGAGAATTTCTTTATTGTCCCCATGGAGGAACTTAGATATTTGGATTGATTAAATTGATTAATATTTTATACGATTTTCTGGATTTTATAATTGTGTTATTTAAGTTGATTTTAGGTATTAAGAGTTAACTCTCCGAACCTCCGGGAACGGGGCGTTACACTTTCAATCTTCGAGCCTCTTTTTTACCATGCGGAATATAGTTTTGTTCATCGCCTCAACTTGTCCATTGGCCTGCGGATGGTTGGGCAAGGAATATCTTACCTTAATTCCCAACTTTGAGCACCACTCCCTTTATATATTGGTCGTACTCGAACTGCCGCCCATTGTCTGAAACTAGGGACCACGGTATGCTAAACCTACACATGAAGAATTTCTAGAGAAATTTTATAATGTTTTTCAGGATCAACCCCTTTTGACTAAGAAACTGACCACTTCTACATCCTTTGTTCTAGCATGAAGGGCCTATCTAGGGTTGTAGTATGAATCTTAAAAATTGCTTAAATAGTCATAAAAATTATTTAATAGAAAAATTAGTTTGGTTGGATGTTACATATTAAAGCACTTTTAATCTAAAATTAGCTAAAAAGTACATTTGAAAAAAAACATCAAACGTGCTTTTTGTGATAATGCGGAACGTAATTCGAATTTTAAAAACACTACCAATGAATGAAAATACTCATACAACTTTAAGATAATTATAACTTTCAAACTTTAGAGAATATGATCATTTTTTTTTAAATTCAAATAATCGTCATTTCTACCTCATAAAGTACTTTTTTAATTTGTTTCCAAACAAACGTAACATATGTGAAAGTGCTTTAAATATATGGTTGCTAACCAGTAAATATTATTATTTTTTTTTTTGATAAAACAAACATTTCATTAATAGAATGGAGATTACAGACATTTATCAAGCCAAATAGCTTGAGAAATAAAATCTGGAAAACAATCAAACCACATTGTGATACTCTCAACATTCCAAGCATAATGGGCAAGCTTGTGAGCTACCCGATTTCCTTCTCTATAAACACTAAAGCTAGCTATAAGTTATATTTATTACCGCAATCCCAAACATGCACAAAATATCGTATTGGTAGCCAAAACCGCTCTTAAGTTGTCACACCGTAAACATGGAGGTGTGGTACTAAGAGTAACCTACATGTCTTGGAGTAACATCTTTAACCAATATAACTTTTTTTTTTTGGAAGAGCTGGAAGCCATCCACATAGCTGCCCCGTCCCAAATTTATTAATAGCCCTCACTTATGACGGAGGAATACCGTGGTAACAAACAAGGCACATTGGGATTTACTAAAAATAGAAAATAAAATAAAAATCCCAAGTACCAAAAAAACAACCAAAGCCAAAGATAACGAAACAAAAGCCGCAAAACATCTAACAGGCCTAGAATCAGTTTAAACCGGCCTATAAAAAGGACAAAAGAACCACCAAAAAAACCAAAACAAAACAAAAAACCAACCTAAAACCGAAGCCTTAGCAGATTCTTATATGAGGCAGGCCACTCCGATCTGTACGTAATAATCCTCTGAAAAGAGAGGGAATATTGCTTTGCGCATTCTAGTAGCAATCGCAACCACTACTCCCTAATCTGGCAAGAAAGTTAGCTGACTTATTACCTTCCCTATAGACATGTTGAACACAAAATTGCATACCCCTGAGCAAACTTTGTATGTCATCCCAATAGTCTTCCAAGTACCAAAGACTACACCTCCCATTATTCAACCAATTAACAACCAACAAAGAATCTATTTCAATGATAATATTATTAAGACCCAACTCCTTGCATTTTTTTATGCCTATCCTAAGTGCCATAAATTCTGCACAATTATTGGTTCCCCTACCAGTATAATTAGAAAAAGCAAAAACCAAATTCCCGAGATCATCTCTCACCAGACCACCAGCTCCCATTTCAACTGGATTATGAATGCTACTTCCATCAACATTTAACTTAAGCCAACCTCACCTTGGCTTCCTCCAGGCAATAGCCATAATCTTCTCTTTATTTCCTCCATGAACCGTAGCTTTAACATATTCAATAAGGCAACATCACGAGGAGCTAATCTTGAAGTATTTTTTATTTTAATACCCACCCAATGAATCCAATATTTGAACGAGTTTCAAAGCACATAAACCTTTTCTTTTCGGCCATCCATGCGAGAATTACAACGCCATTTCCATAAAAGTCAGGTAATAATAACAAGGGTTAAGCCAATAAGACTACCAACCTATGACGAATTAGAAGCCCTGCGGAACCCAGCCTCCACAGTAGCTTGCCAAGATCTAGACGGGACAAACGGAATGCCGATCAAGGTAGAGCACAATCTCCATAAAATCATGTGCGATGACACCCCTATAAAGAACACCAACCGGACAACACTCGCACTTAGAAGCCAACGGAATTCCAACATGACGAACACGATCATCAACACTCAAACTAGAATGCATGGCTTTCCACATAAGAACTGAAAATTTCTTAGGGAAAGAATTATTCCAAATCCAATTAGCCCACTGACATTTAGGAGCAGTAACACGAATCAAGGACCAAGCGCTTTTGGTTTGAAAGGAGCTGTCGGAGGTGTCTAAATAGACCAGCCGGTCCAGCCCCTCACAACCTCTACCAAAGGCAAAGATAATCTCATTAGCTTTCTCTAGACCCACCAGCTGAACTAGCAGATCAAAATACCAACTATTATTCACCATACTGTGTCGCAGCAACCGGTTAGGAGCTCCTACAATAACCTGTTGCTCACAAAGAACTCCAGGCTCCACCCAATGGTCTCTCCATAAAGACAATGTGCCCGATTTGAGAAGCCATTTAGAATGCTGAAAAACGGTTGAAATTTCTTTTGCAATCATCGTCCAAAACTGAGTGCCTCTATTAGTTGAAGCCTGCTGCGAATGTTGTTCATGTAGATACTTAGAACAAAAATAATCCTTCCATAAAGAATCTTTGCACAACAAGTTCCATGCAAATTTAAGGTGAAAATATTTTTGAACATCCACAAGGTTTCGCAGCCCAACTCCGCCTTCATCCACCGGTTTGCAAAACTTATCCCATTTGATCCATTTTCTTTTAGGATTGCCATAAGCTGAGCCCCGGAAAAATGTGCTAAATAATATGTGAATTTGCTGAAGAACCACCTTTGGAACTTGCAAAACCGAAAGCAAATGGACATGCATACTAGACAAACCATGCTTCAATAAAATATGTTGAGCCCCTGCAGAAAGGAAATTAGCTTGCCATCCTTCAATCTTTTGCCTGATTCTCTGAATAATGTCCTGGAAATACATCACCTTTAGTCTCCCCTTTACAATCGGCACTCCCAAATATTTCATTGGAAAATTTCCTTCCGAAAACCTGGTGATCTGCAAAATATCACGTCGTCATGCCATAGGAATTTTATCTGAGAAGAAAACTGATGATTTGGTAGCATTAATTCTCTGTCCCGACCAGTTACCGTAGTCATCAATGGTCTTAATAATTTCTTTTACTGACTTCTTCCCACCATTAGCAAAAATGATCATATCATCAGCATAAAGAACATGAGAGATATGCGGACCCCTTCTTGGGTGAGAGAACCACCCAATCTTGCCTTTAACAAACTTATCTTTTAGAAGCTGAGAAAATAACTCTTTCACCAATATGAATAAATAAGGAGAAAGAGGATCTCCCTACAGAAGACCTCTCCCACCTTTGAAGAATCCTTTAGCAATGTCATTCATCACCACAAAATACCATGGCGAGGTAATACATTGAGATATAAGGTGACAAAAAGATGGGGAAAAACCAAACGCCTTCAACACATGAAGAAAAAAATCCCAATCAATAGTGTCATAAGCCTTAGCCATATCAATTTTAATCATGATATTTCCTCCAAGGGTAGTTTTATTCAAATCATGAACAAGTTCCTGCGTAAGACTAGTATTCTCAAAGATACTGCGACTCGGCAAGAAAGCCCCCTATTCTTGAGAAATAATCTAGTTAAGGATCGACGTAAGTCTAGCCATCAAAATCTTAGAGCAAACTTTATAAACAACCAAGCATAGACTAATTGGTTTGAAATTACCAAATGATGTCGGATTAGGGATCTTCGGTATAAGCACAATGAAAGATGAGGTGTAAAACTTAGACAAGGGTGAGCCACTAAAGAACTCATGCACCGCATCCGTAAGGTCCTGCTGAACTAAGGACCAGCAGGGCCGAAAGAAGCCAGACCCAAACTCATCTGGCCCAGGACTACTATCCATGGAGATGGAGAAAAGCACATTTTTAATCTCAGTGACAGAAGGGATGCCACAAAGCATTGTATTCTCATCATCGGTTACTTCCAAGGAAATTAAATTAGAAAGATCAGGCAAAGAGTTACCTGTATGCTTCAGGAGAAAAGCCTCAAAATATAAACACGCATCTTCATGAATAGTGATCAGCGAAGAGAGAAGCCGACCATCATTAAGGCGCATTTCATGAATCATATTATGGTTCCTAGACTGGAGGGCTTTGAAAAAGGAAACCGAAACCTCCCCTTGTGCCACCCAGATATTCTTGACATGTTGAGCAAGCCGCATATCCTTTCTTTTCAGCCAAACGTCTAACTCAATTTCGGAGGCCAATAAATCATCTTCCATAGTTTCAGAATAAACCTCTTGCAATTTGGCTTCACCTTCCTTTATTTTCTCTTCTAAAGCTTTAATATGTCTCCCAGTCCACCCAAAGACCTTCTTATTCCAGATTTGTAGCTTCCTTTTCAGATGTTTCAATTTCTCAGCTAACTTCCTTAGGCCAGAGCCACTTGTAGCTTCCTGCCAAGAGCTTGAAACACATCTCCAAAAATCCTCATACGTGGTCCACATACGTTGAAATCTAAAAGACATCGGACCATACCTCATAAGATGTGCCAAGAGACCCAGAACCATAGGAGAATGATCTGAGGACCTTTTAGGTACATAGCTCAATTTAACCGACGGGAATTTATCCAAGAAACTCATGTTGCAAAGAGCTCTATCAAGTCTCGCCCAGCTTCTAGCCAAACCACTATGACCATTGCATCAGGAAAATTTATTTCCTGAAAACGGAACTTCAACGAAGCCACCATCATCTATAAAATTGTAAAAATCTTCCATAGCCCGAGACATTCTAGGAAGTCCACCTCTTCGTTCACTATCATCCCGCAACACATTAAAATCACCAATAATGACATGAGGAAGATTAAGTTGATTGTAATCAAGAAGTTCCAACCACAAAGGTCTACAATCCAAATAATGACATTTAGCATATATCAAAGAAATAAAAAATAAAAGAATTGACTAGCAGCGTAACTTGCTGATTAGAAATGCCCATAATATTCACCTGGATGCCTGCCTCCCAAAATACCCATAACTTGCCAGAATTCCCAGTGTTAGAATAACATTTGGCAAACCGCAAAGTATTTTTCCAATAATCCAACTGATTGTCATCGTGAAATGGGTCCACTAGCACTAATATTTTTGGTTTAGGAAATTTTAATAACGACCGTAGTCATTTTTTCGGGGTCCCAAGGCCTCGAATATTCCAATACATCAACTTATCAATCAAAACGAAGCTTTACAAGGCCTTCTCAGAGCCTTAGTAGAACTTCGTAAGATACGTTTATTCAGCTCAATCATGAGCACCAATTCAGAATTAGAGAAACCATCACGTTCCTTTCCAAGGTGAGGAAGGCCCTTCTCATCATCAGATCTAGTAACAAAGTCCACTTCAATTCCGTTGTCATGCTCCTCTCGTGAACCTGCACCAGCCTGAATCTCTATAACAAAGTCCACTTCAATTCCGTTTCCCCTCCCTCATATACAACAATTGACAATAAATTCTTTAAAGGGTCTTGTAAAACCACATTCGCACCAAAAATTTTTAATGTATCCGCCTCTTTCATTACCTCCACAGAAACCTCCTCCTTATGTGTGGCAATCACAGGATTCTCAACATTGTTAGAAACGATTTCAGCTTCGGGAACAACTATATTTTTCAGGATCCATACATGTCTATTTTCCTTCTTCTTTTCATCTTTCACCTTGGCTTTGCAAGTCACACGGTTATGTCCCTGCACCCGACACTTCTCGCAGAATATAGGTAAGGTCTCATACTCAACTTCTTGGCAAATACTGGTGGGATTTTTAGAAGATCCGATCCATACATGAGAGACCCGGGGCTAGGCAACATTCATCAGCACACAAACACGCGCACCATCCGTGTGAGTAGCACAACGAGTAGCATTATCAAGGTGAAGATACGTACCAATAGGAGCCGTAATGTTGCAAAGAACAGAATCCTGATAAAAGTTTGGAGGAAGACCCGACAAATTCAACCAGACTGGCGCTAATTCTGGTTCAACCTCTTCACAGAAATCCAAAGTCCATTGAAAACCTCGGTATGACACTCCTTCCACATAACAACTATCCCGCGTAAGAGCCTTAAGAAAGTCATCTTCATTAGAGAACCAAACAAATACGTGTCTTGGTTTTCTCATGGCCGAAACCACAGGCTGAGCCTCCAAGCCACAACGTCCATTAATAAAACATCTGATCCGATCCAGGGAAGGCATTGCCAAAGGAATTTTAGAACAATGGCAAACCGAAAAGGTTGTGCCGAGAGCTCCAATTCCTCCTTGGTAAACTGCACGAAAAATTCAATATAACCTAGTTGTAGCTGTGGATACAATTTTTCGGCCAACAATATAGCCGAAAGGCCAACAATGGTGATTGGGCATTGATATGAGTATATACTCATCCATGAAGTAAATAACAAATAAAGCACATACAAATGTAAAACAAAGATATTTACATGGTTCAATTATGAATTTGCTTTACGAAACAATTTTTTCTTTTAATTCTAGAACTAGTTATTTGGGTTTTGAATTATATTTTATTTTTCTATCGTTATAAATAGTTTTTTATTTTCATGTTGTTTACCTTGTTTATCTAGCCGCATAGCGTTCCACATCAAAATTTCATTAGATTATTTAATGAATGGCATTTATTGAAAAAGATTATAAGACAATGAGTGAAAAAAAAATTGAATATTTGTAAATCCCACGGATCCTGTTTGTTAACACAGTATTCCTCCGCCATAAGCGAGGGCAATCAATAGTGAGTTGAGTTAAAAAACACAATGAGTGAAATAATAAATTAAAAAATTTGTAAAGTAAAAGATACTCAGGTTGTGTTTGGATGTTGAGCTAAGCTGAGATGAGTTGAGTTCTTTATGAATAATAGTGAGTTGAGATTGAGGAGTGAGTTTTGTGGGGCCCACCTAAGATAAGTTTAGATGTGTTTGGATATTAAGAAGAGCTTAGATATATTTATTAGAAGTTGTAAAAGGTTGTGGGTCTCGTATGTAAAGATGTGTTGAGTTGAAAAAAGTCATGGGTCCCATGTGTAAAGAGGTCTTGAGTTGAGTGATGTTTAGTGATTTGAGAGTCTTATGTTTGGATGTTGGGCTATACTTACATTTGAACTCAACTCAGATGAGTTTAGCTGCTTCCAAGCTCCAAACGTAGCCTCAGGCAACCCATTGACGTTTTGTTTCTTCAATCGAAGAATATAATAAGGGAAATAAATAGAGTATCGAGTACAGAGAAAAGGGACAACAAACTAAAGGGGATCAAAACCATGTGCGTCTATTACAAGGAGTCATGAGCGACACGATCATGGGAAGGACTACTACACTGGAGTGAGTTAGCAACCCTTTGAGCAATCTCACGTGCCATAGAGTTGGCACTTGAGGAACATGAACAGAGTTCCAAGCCTTGAAATGATTGAGATCTTGTCTACAATCTTCAATGATGGTTTGAATAGTCCAGTCTACATCTGTAGATGGATCAGTGATTGCTTTGTGAACTAGTCCTAAATCTCCTTCTAGGGCTATAAAATGAGTCTTGCTTGCCAAAGCTCTTTTGATGACCAGAAGCACAGCTTGAGCTTCACCATATGGAGGAGTTGATGTTGGAATAGTTTTAGCCCAAGACTCCTCTGGAGTTGCTGCATACACCTACAATAATAGTAAAGCTTTCCAAGATAGAAGCATCGCAATTTACTTTCAGATGACCATGAGGAAGGAGCATCCAATTTGTGTTTTGGGGTTTGTTAAGATTTTATGACCAAGATAGAGTTTATTCTTTTGCAAGACGATTGATAAGATTTGATAATTCAATGGTTGGAATGATGATTTAACCTTTATTTTCTTTGTTTAGAAACATCCATATATGGGGAAAAAAAAATGAAATGGATGAATGAGGTTTGAAGGGATATTCAATGTAGGATTAGGGGAGATTATGGTGTTGATCTAGGATTGTGTGGGCTGCATGGAGACTGTTTGGATATTGAGTGGCCAGGGAGAGAGGCTCCAAATAATAAGGAAAAAAAATGACAATTTAAAAAAATATGTTTGAATGTGTCAGTGGAATTGTGGCAAAGGGGGCACAAAGTGTCGGTTGATTCTTGTAGGTGGAGACAAGAGCCTCCTATTTTGCATTTTTTGGGAGGAATTCCAACTGAATTTTCAGAGTAAGACCTTGATACGAGCTTGGAGTTTGAGTTCTAAAGTTTTTTTCAAGGAGTTGTGAAGTGGACGGAATTTGGGAGAGGTGTTGTTTGAGTAGTGATAAGTTTATAAGTAGACTTGATGGTGAACTTACTAGTTGGAGATAGGGACCAAATGATTAGGCTATCCTGTTAAGGGAGATGTATATTGAGAATTGTATTTGCAATGTGGGGTTCAAAGAAGGAGAAGAGTTTATTTCTATCACGTTGCTTGTGGTTGCTTTGTATGAAATTGGTGACAAGAATGGGGGTGTTTTAAAGGTTGCTAGGGATTTATGAAATTTTGTGGGGGATCCATTTATTGGAGAAGACTTTGATAGATGGACCATTTTTAATGACGAAATGGATACCTTGGGATATGATTGGTTTTCTTTTGGTTAAGCCTTTTCCAAAACCAAGAATCAATTGGTCTAACATTGCATTCTAAGGAGTAATTTCTCTTATATTTGGCTTTGGTATTGGTAGCCCATAATTTGTTGCTGCTCATAGTGAGTTGTCAACTGAGTTTTGTAAGGAGAGAACGATTCAATTCATGCATTTTCCTAATGCCCAGACCTCCAAGGGGTTCTAGATAACAATCCCAATATTTCAAAAAGAGATGCTTTTTCATTTTCAAGTTTAAAGCCCCATTAGGATCACATGAACATGGTGTCTAAATCATTGCAAATGCTTTTTGAAAGGAGTAAAAAAGATGACATTTTGTAGGAGAGGATAGTTGAATCTACATAGGTAATGAGAGTGGTTCTTGCCGCTTGGGAAATAAGTTATTAGCTTGCCATCTTTCAAGTTTAGACGTGATACGGTTTTTTATTGCACCTTTGAATGCTTCACTTTTATTCTTTGGAAGGATAAGGGGTAGGCCAAGATGCTTAGTTTTGATGGATAGCTCTTCAAATTCGAAGTGTCAAAAAGAGACATAGTGATGTCGAGAGGAGTATTTTTGTTGATTATAGCAAGAGATACGTTTCGATATCTGAATCGGCTGATGGTGCTATTGATGCTTTGGCCAGACCAAGTCATGTAAGTTTGAAGGTTGGATTGGATGATGTGGGCTCCTGGGAGGTTAGCTTTTATAAAGAGAATGAGGGCATCGACAAAGAGGAGATGAATAATGGAAGAGCAAGATGGTGTTATTCTGATGCCATGGAGGAGGTTTGAGGTTCCTGCTTTGGTGAGTAAATAGGATAAGGCTTTAGTTCCCATGATAAAAAGGAAGGGGAATAATGGGTCACCTTGGCGAAGGCCTTGAGAGGGTGAGAAAAAACTAAGAGGTGGGGAACCATAGAGGAGAATGGAATGTTTAGGAGTGGCGATGCATTCCTTTATGAGTTGGATCCATTTATGACTAAAACCAAGAAACTTTTTAACAAACATAATGAAATTACATTCCATCCTCTCAAAAAAATTCTCCATATCTACTTTTATTGTTATGCTTCCTTCCTTTCCTTTTTTGTGA
This sequence comes from Juglans cinerea, assembly GCA_961763995.1. Lineage (NCBI taxonomy): Eukaryota > Viridiplantae > Streptophyta > Magnoliopsida > Fagales > Juglandaceae > Juglans > Juglans cinerea. Next base: position 25,351,446 of record CAUIVZ010000003.1, read on the forward strand.
CAGATTTTGTGAAAGAGTTCATGAGCAAGTATGGAGTTTTCTTGGATAATTCCTCTAGGTACAAAAGCAGCTTGCAAATGAGAGATTATTTTATGAAGCACCAGTTTTAGTCAACCAGCAAGGATTTTTTAAATGATGCTATTGGGATGTTGTAGAAAAAAGTATTAGCAATTGACTCCATAACAAGGGGAAACATATTTGATAGTGCAGGAGAAAATTGAGGGTTCTTAGATGTAAAGATCTTTTTGAAATGATTCAACTATAGTTCTCCAATATTTGTGCTCCTAGATCTCCAATTTCGCTCTTGATTTTTTAGCATATCAATAGAGTTTCTGCATCTTCTTATCATTGTGTTGGCATGAAAATATTTGGTGTTAAGATCAATGGTGGATAGCTATTGTTGACATGACTTTTATTTCCATAAACATTCTTCTCTCTTGAGTTGTTCTTGGAGGGATGTACAAAGTGCATCCTTCATTGCTTTGTTGTCCCTTATAGGATCCAACTATTGCACTCAGACTATTTCTATAGTAAGAGAGTGAATTTGCTATCGGATGTGACAAAAATTATTCTGATTCCAATTCTTAATATATTTGTTAACCACCTTCATTTTGTAAGTAAGAATGTAGATAGGGGAGCCATGAAAAAGGTGATTCCATGCTACAAAGATAGTTGTAAGACAACTCGGATCTCTAGACCAAAAGTCTTCAAATTTAAAAGGTTTGGGGAGATTTGCAAGAGAGCCATTTGTGTTTAGGATGAGAGGGTGATGGTCGTTTGTTTGTCAAAGTGTAAGGTGATCTCTAGAATCCAAAATCAATAAGGCCTTCATTGTGGATGAATTCAATGAGATGATTTTGGATGGTGGAGGCTGAAGGGTGAAGGGTGAAGGAAGGCCTCCTCTTTTTCATTATGAACACAAATTTCATTCATATCGCCTATGCAGGCCGAAGGCCCCGAATGAGAATTTGATATGGCTGTCAATCTTTTTTTTTTCTTGCAGAAGTTTTCTTTTAATTGCATCAATGTACGCAGACCTCCACATGAGCAGACAGGTAAGGGTCTATAGTTCATCAATTCATCCCATAAACCATTCATTAGAGTGAAATATGCACTAACAGAGAGGTCATTCTGCATAAGAGAAGCAATGGACTTGTGCAACAGGAAAATCCGAGGGCCATTACCTTGAGAAAAACGTTCTTGAAGATTAGACCACACTTCCATGGCAGATTCGACATATATCACATTGGCAGCAATCTCTTTAGAAAGAGAATTGAGAAGCCAAGACAGGATCATGTTATTGCATTTGGTCCAGGAATGAAAAAGAGGAGAAGTGTCGAGTGGTTTAGCAATAGAACCATCAACAAAACCAACTTTGTTCTTGGTAGTTAGGGCCATGAGCATGGACCTAAACCATGTATGGTAATTGTCACCAATGAGAACTTGAGTAACAAGAATAGATCCTAGACTATCTCCATGATGAAGTTAATAAGGACTTGAAGAATCAGAAGGATCAGAGGAGGAAGATGATACAGATGAAGAAGACATTGCGTGGGAACGTGTTGTTCAAACTGATAATAATTAGATTATAGATACTGGTGCTACGGATCCTATGGTCCATTCCACTTCTTTTTTCACTTCTTTTCATCCTACTCATAACTCATTTGTTAAAATGCCCAATGGTATTTCTGCACCAGTTACACATATAGGCTCCTTTCAACTATCTCCACAGCTCATTTTACATAATGTTCTGTACCTTCCTTTAAATTCAATCTTCTTTCTGTCAGTCAACTAACCAAATCAACATCTTGATGCTTGATTTTTTCTAGTAATGTTTGCTATATACCAGACCTCACCCATTGGAGAACGATTCGGAAGGGTGAAGCCAAAGGAGGATTATACATACTGCACAAATCAGATGATCATCTTACTCTTCCTTGTAATTCAAATTTCAATTCTGATTTTGTTTCCCATTCTAATCATTCTGAGTTTGATGTTTGGCATAAAAGGTTGGGTCATCCCTCCTTTTCTTGAATAAAATTGTTGTCTTCTATTGTACCTACTGCTTCTATAAATAATAACATTCCATGTTCAATTTGTCCACTTGCTAAACACAAAAGATTGTCATTTCCTTCTCACAATGAGCATATTTCTTCTTGTCCTTTTCAACCTGTCCACTGTGATATATGGGGCCCCTTTCAATATCAGTCATTGGATGGTTTTAAGTATTTTTTAACCATTGTAGATTACTTTTCTCGTAGTACTTGGGTTTATTTGATGAAGTCTAAATCTGATACTCAAGTGCTATTGCAGCATTTCATTAACATGTTTCCAATCAGTTTGATTCTTCCATCAAAACTATAAGGACAGATAATGTAACGCTCCATTCATGGAGGTCAGGAGAGTTAGCTCTTAATACTTAAAATTAACTTAAATAACACAACTATAAAATCCAAAAAATCCCATAAAATATTAATCCACTTAATCAATCCAAAAATCTAAGTTCCTCCATGGCGACAATAAAGAAATCCCCAATAACATAAATTAGAAATTCTCCAAAAACTCGAAAACATTCTCAACTCATCAAATCAAATACCCGAAAAATAAATCAGTTTACTAACTACGACCCTCAAATCAGCATTTGTACCCTCAGGCACTTATTCCACTACGATTATCACACCTTGTTAAACTTTCTACTCTTGTTCTCCAGCTGAACTTATCTGAAAAATATATGGAGATAAGGGGTGAGTTATCAACAACTCAGTAAGCAGAGAACATATACCAGAGTGTAAACATGAGCATTTACAGAAATCAGAATGCAGAACAAAACATTTTCATTTTCAGAGTGCGGAAGCAATACATGTTATCAAAATATCAGAGCGAACATTTAGAAATAATCTCATTCAAAAATATTCTTTGGCATAGCATAAATGATCATCATCATCAGAACATTATATCAGAACGGAGGCCATGTATAACCCCCGTGGTAGGGTTGTGCATCTGCGGATAGCCAAACAGAACATAAAACACTCTGTCACCAAGGTGTGCACTCAACACAGAGACCACTACTATAACCCGTGGCAGGGCCATATCCACTATTATTACCCGTGGTTGGGCCGTATGCCACTATTATCACCTGTGGCAGGGCCGTAACTAAACAGAGCGGAAACAGAATCAAATTCAGAATCAGAGAGTCATGCCAAAGGTTTTTAGAAATCACGTCTTATCCAAATAGAGTACTGAACAAAATCTTCAGAATAGAACAAAATCACATCACAACATTATTTATGCACAAATTTCATATTCGCTCTTTTTTTCAAAGTTCAGGAACAGAATGTCAAAAATAAGCTCATGTCTACACTAGTTATGACAGAAAATACGTTCTTCTTAAACAGAATCTCATGAGTAATGCAGAACAAATATCTGAGGTTGTTTTCAAATTTCTTTTCATAGCAAAACATGCATATTTTCCGAAAAGGACCTCAGTTCATTTTATTTAATGCAAAGTCTAGCATAGGAACCCCGCTTACCTGAACTTCTTAGCTTTTTCGAAATTCCTCAAAAATGTCGAACAATAATTAATCGTCACCTATAAAATAATCACATAATTCTTGAAAATTTCCAATCAATCACGTATTTCGGTATTTAAGCCTAGGCTTATAAAATAACCTATTTTAATTTCTCAAAACTTAAAACCCTCAAATGCCCAAAATATATCATCCCTTTCTAAAATTGGCAATGTCCATTTAATAACTTCGACTAAAAACATTTAAAAGTCTAACTTATTTACTATTGAAGTGTAATTATAAAATATAATACTAGATAATATAATTATACCAAAATATTTTAAAATAAACCATAACTATTTTTAGGTAGTCTAAAACATATCTAAAGTGTAAAAGTAACATTACACCAATATCGTTTAGCTTTAAAAATAAATCTTTTTTTTTTAAGAACAATTTAAATAACTTAAACAAATTTTCTGTACGTATAAGATTTTAGACTATTATAAAAGAAAATAAAGCCAACCTATACATATTAAAAAATTTTAAAACAAGCTAACAAAACATGTAACTCAACGGGTAACACTGTAGTTTTCAACATAAAACTATTTTATGCATGACCATCTTTACGCTAAGCTTCCATGAGACTTGATATTGGAAAACATGTTTGTGGAATCATAGTCTGTGAGGCAGAGGCTCACCGATAGGAAGTGAAACGTGCGGCGGTGCGATGGGCTGGGCGTGGACGACAGTGGTCACGGCAGCAGGGCACAGTGAGAGAGAGAGAGTCTCGCGTGGAAAGAGAAAGGGTCGCACTGCGGGTGTTGCGTTGTGCAACACGGAGAAACCACAACAACGGCTGGGTAACGTGGCGGAGGCTTGCTTTCCAGTGAGTCACAGCGGCCCAGGGCAGTGGTGGCAATGGTTGCACGGTGCAACCCTTCTAGTGGTTGGGCAGTTCACGTAGGAGCCTTACGCAGTGGAGAATTTGGCTCTGTTTTGATGAAAAAAAAACAGGGGATGACTTCTCGTGGCTCCCAGGGACGGTGGCTTACGGTTTCATGAGGGGTTAGGTAATGACTAGTGGTTTCTGTCATGCAGGGGAAAGACTCGCAATGGGTGGCTTCCGTTCGGCTGAGTACACACGGCGTTGGCTTTTTCTGATGCAGCAACACCACGGAAAATGATGCCAAAATGCGTCTTGGCTGTCTCGTTTGCTACAGTGAAGTGGTGGTTGGAGAGCGTAGTAGGGGCTGGGTGGTTCTTGCGGCTGCTGGGCTTCACGCGACGTGCAACGCTAGAGGATGAGGGAATGAGGGACGTGATCGAAACGGACGATGGTTTGTGGATGGAGCTTCTGTGCGTGAGTGGGTGGAGACTGCCGTGGGAGTTTTTGTGGCAGCTAAAGGCTTTTTAAACTAACAAGCAGGTGCGTATGTATATATATGTGTTTATTGGCGATGGAGAAACCCTAGAGAAAAAGGGAGTAACGTGCATGCGAATGGAAAAGAATCGTGCGGGTGAGGAACTATTCATAAACCGAAAGTTTTTCCAAAGTTAAAATAAACGGCCAAAATTTCCAAATAAAAAGAAAAAAAAAATCACTACTCAAGTCTCTAATATAAAAACCTAAAATATCAAGCTCAAATAAATAAATAAATAAAATCCATAGTCCAACTATAAACAAAAAAATTGGGTCTGGGTGTTACAGATAATGGCACTGAATTTGCTATATCTCAGTTCTTTTCTTCTAAAGGCATAGTTCATCAGTTGTCTTGTATAGCCACCCCTCAACAAAATTCAATTGTTGAAAGAAAGCACGAGCACATTCTCAATATTGCTAGTGCTCTTCCCTTTCAATCAAATATTCCTTTGATTTTCTGGCCTGACTGTATTCTTAAAGCAATATACTTAATTAATAGGATTCCTTCTCCTTTGCTAGCAATAAAACATCATATGAATTACTTTTCCAAAAGCCACCCTCCTATTCCCATCTTAAAGTTTTTGGTTCTCTTTGCTATGCATCTACACTAGCTCATAACCGATCTAAATTTGCTCCTCGAGCTAGAAGATGCATTTTCATTGGCTATCCTCTTGCCATTAAAGGCTACAAACTTTATGATATTGACAGTCATACTATTTTTGTTTCTCGAGATGTTGTTTTTCATGAGCACATCTTTCCCTTTAAGTCACTAAATCAAAATCTTAGTGCCTCACCACAACCTTCTCCTATTTTTCCTGCACCTACTTTTTATCAACATATTTCTTTTCCATCTACAACAGTTAATTCTTTTTTACCTGATCATACAATATCTATTCTTAATCATACTCCCACAGAATCCATTATACCTTCTTCTCCTCATATAGAACCTACTCTTAATCAATCACCATCTTTACCAGATCCTTCCCTTCCTAGAAGATCTTCTCGAGTACATAAGCCACGTGGTTACCTGCAGGATTTTTATTGCCATTTGGCATCCTCACAGGCTTGCTCTTCTCCACCTTCAACTGGAATTATGGTCCTTTATCAAGTAAGCAATGTCCTCTTTCTCATTCACTTGGTTATTCTCATTTGTCTTATAAAACAAAGCATTTACCTTAGCTCTTTCCACTTTTTTTTAAACCTAAATTCTATCACCAAGCTGTCAAAATTCCTCATTGGAGAGTTGCTGTGGCTGAAGAAATTCAAGCCTTAAAAAACAATAATACTTGGACATTAACTAATCTTCCCCATGAAAAGAGTCCAATTGGATGCAAATGGGTTTATAGAGTAAAACTAAAATCTGATGGGACACTTGAGAGATATAAAGCAAGGTTAGTTCCAAAAGGTTTCACACAACAAGAGGGAGTGGATTACTTTGATACTTTTTGTCCAGTGGTCAAAATGGTCACTGTCAAGTGTCTTCTTTCTATAGCAGCTGCTAAAGGTTGACATCTAATTCAATTAGATGTCAACAATACCTTTCTTCATGGAAATTTTTTTGAAGAGGTTTATATGTCTTTGCCCCTGGTTTTGGTGATAAAAATGATACAAGAGTTTGTAGGAAAAACAAATCCTTGTATGGTTTAAAGCAAGCTTCAAGACAATGGTTTGCTAAGTTTCTTCTGCCATTCTTGATCTTGGCTTTAAACAATCCAAAACAAATTATTCTCTTTTCACACGGCTTCAAGGCACTAGTTTCATTCCTTTATTAATATATGTGGATGACATTCCCATTGCTAGCAATGATATGGCAGCTGTCAATACCTTTAAAACATTTCTTGATCAAAAATTCAAGCTTAAGGAACTTGGGTCTTTGAAGTATTTTTAGGGTTTGGAGGTTGCAAGGAACAGTTCTAGTATTTCTCTTTCTCAAAGGAAATATGCCTTAGAGATCTTATCAGACACTGGATTCATAGATTCTAAACCTGTTAAAACTCCCATAGAACAACATCTCAAACTTTCTCGAGTTGATGGTCCTCTTGTAACGCCCCGTCCCTGAGAGTCCGGAGAGTTAACTCATATAACCTGATAATCAACTCTAACATGGCTAGAGTACTTCCAAATTCAAGAATATATATTTTCCCAAACCTCAAATCAAACGTAAATACTTCAATTAAATAAATCATATAAACTCATCTATCAACTTTCAATCCAGTAACTCAAATAAAATCAACTCTTCTTCATGTCTCAAATAACAAACTAGAAATAATGAAACATTAACATAAGTCTCCATAAACCGTCTAAATCCATTGAAGCAAACTTATGAAATATAAATAACTTCCAACATCAACACTAATACCACGAGATACCCAACAACCATTCACTGCTAATCTTCTCCAAAAACTCTAATACTGATCCTCAGCTGAACCATCAATGTCATCTGAAATATTATGGAGATAAGGGGGGTGAGTTATCAACAACTCAGTAAGTAGAGAGCATATACTAGCATGTAAACATGAGCATTTATAACATTTGATAAGCAGAACAAAAAATTTACTTTCAGAATGCAGAAACAAAATTTTGTACAAAAGCATTAGAGTGAAATTTCCGGAAGAATAAACTTATTCTAAAAAGAAAATCCGTTGGCATTTCTAAGCTGAAACATTATAATTAAATCATCTCTTAGCATCACATTAGGACAATACCATGTTTAACCCCTTGGTAGGGTTATAAACCACCATTATACCCGTGGCTGGGTCATATTCCATGTTTCACCCCCGTGGTAGGGTTATAAACCACCATTATACCCGTGACTGGGCCTTAACAGAAACAGAACGGATTTCATCGAAAATCCGATTACAATCATATACAGAATCAGAACTTCATGCCAAGGTTTTCAGATGACACATCATATCAAAACAAAACACTGAAAAGCTTCAGATCATTTCACATATTCGAGATAAACATAAACAAACTATTCTCATTTGTTCAAAACAAAACTTTTAGAATTCCTTATTCGCTCTTTTACATAGTTCAGAAACAAAGTGCACAAAACTAGCTCATGTCTACACCAGTCATGACAGAAAAACACTTTCCCTTATATAGAATTTATGCATATGCAGAATAAACTTATGAGGTTGTTTTCAGATCATCTCTTTCAAATAAAATAAACACATTTATTCTCAAAGTCAACCTCCTTTTATTTATTTTATGCAAAACTAGCATATGAACCCCGCTTACCTGACTTCTTCGTATTATTAACACCTTGAGCCGGAACTCTAATAGTAACACCACCTAAATTCCAACACACTCCATTGCTCCAACAATTAAAAATACATCAATCCAAAATAAAAGTCACAAAATCTTCTACTGAAAGAAACTAATGGTCTGCGCAAAGGGGAATTTGACTAAGTGTAATGCACGGCCATACAAAGCAGCGTGTGTGTGTGTGATAGACAAACCGAAGGGAAGAAATAAAATGATTTATGGAATGTGTAACAGCAAGTAAGAATTAAGAGAAACTAAGGGTTTAATGGTGGGCAGAAGTTACCGAAAATAGAAAGAAAAATACTTCAGAGAAGAGCTTCAACGAAGGCAGTATGCGAGACTCACGAAAACGCTGCACAAATCTGAAACCCAAAGGAAGAAACTTTACAAAGTCATCTAAGAGCACAAAGAAGCAACGGAAGGGAGGAGATTAACTCACACATTGTTGTGAAGACAGGAAGAAGAAAACAGAGGACGAGAGAGAGAACATGGCTCACCTTCGAAGAACCAAAAAATCGAAACCCACGGAGCCAAATATGCCTGCCAAGGATGAACCACAAGTCTGCGTGAAACCGAAAATAAAATCGTGGAGATGTGGGATGCAGTTGCACGGGAAGGGAAAAATAATCGTGGGAAACTGAGGAGGAAGCCAGCGGAAGAAGAAAAATAGTGCAAAGCAGAAGGGAAATTAATCCCTCCCCAAAACGACGCCGTTCGTCACTCAACAAGTTCATGGGCTGGGTTTCGTGCATCCGACCAAAACAAAGGGGCTGGGCCTAAAGCCCGGTTATTACATTCTTCCCCCCTTATAAAAATTCCGTCCTTGGAATTTGTCACAAGCTGTTAGGATCGTCGTCGAACAACTGTGGGTACTTGACTTGCATTTCCTCTTCTAATTCCCAAGAGGCTTCACTGATAGCATGATTGTTCCATACCACCTTAACCAATGGAATAGTCCGATTACGTAACACTTGTTCTTTTCTCTCTACAATCCGCACCGGCTCTTCTGTATAAGTCAGATCTTCCTGAAATTGAAGAGGCTCGTAATCAATAACGTGGGTGGGGTCAGGTACATACTTCCTCAGCATAGATACGTGAAATACATTGTGTAAACCTGAGAGTGCGGATGGTAGCGCTATTCTGTAAGCCACTGGTCCAATCCGATCAAGAATCTCAAATGGTCCGATGTACCTAGGGCTCAACTTACCCTTCTTTCCAAACCTCATAACCCCTCTCATGGGTGCAATCCTCAAGAATACCTTATCCCCAACCTCAAACTCTAATTGGCGACGACGATTATCTGCATAGCTTTTCTGTCGACTCTGAGCTGCTCTCATTCTAGCCCGAATGGTCTCAATCTTCTCTGTTGTCTTCTGTATGATTTCTGGACCCAAAATTTGTCTTTCACCCACTTCGTCCCAATATAAAGGAGATCTACACTTCCTACCGTAAAGTGCTTCATAAGGTGCCATCTCAATACTAGCCTGGTAACTATTATTATAAGCAAACTCGACCAAAGGCAAGTGTCGAATCCAAGATCCCTTAAAATCCAGCATACAAGCTCTCAACATGTCTTCCAAAATTTGAATGGTCCTTTCCGACTGACCATCTATCTGTGGGTGAAACGCCATGCTGAAATTTAACTTAATGCCCATGGCCTCTTGTAAGTTTCGCCAAAATTTTGAAGTGAAACGCGGATCTCTATCCGACACAATGGACACAGGTACCCCATGCAACCTCACTATTTCCTGTATATATAGCTCGGCTAGTTTCTCCAACTTATAAGAAACTCTGATAGGTACAAAATGAGCTGTCTTCGTTAAACGGTCAACTATCACCCAAATTGCATCTTGTCCTATCAGTGTTCGTGGAAGCCCTGTAACAAAGTCCATAGAAATATGCTCCCATTTCCATTCTGGAATCTGAAGTGGTTGCAATAACCCTGCTGGTCTTTGGTGTTCTACCTTTACCTGTTGGCAAGTTAGGCACTGCGCCACAAATTGAGCAATCTCTCTCTTCATGCCCTCCCACCAAAAAGATTCTTTCAAATCTCGATACATTTTTGTACTACCTGGGTGAACTGTGTAAGGGGAGCGGTGCGCTTCTTCAAGGAAAAGTCTTTTTATCTCAACATTGTCCGGCACACAACATCTATTTCCAAACCTTAACACTCCATCTTCAAAAACATTAAACTCAGGTTTGTCCCCTTTATCTACTTCTTCGATTAATCTCGCCAACTTAGAATCTTCTTTTTGGGCGAGCTTAATTCTGTCTATCAAAGCTGGTTGAACTATTAAACTGGCTATCAATGCCTGCTGGTCACCCACAACTACTTCAATAGTGGCTCTTTCCAAGTCCATTAATAAGTGGGGCTGAGTGGTAAGAGTTGCAATTACTGGTCCCACTGGCTTCCTGCTAAGTGCATCAGCTACAACATTAGCTTTGCCTGGATGATAGTTAATGTTGCAGTCATAATCCTTGACTAGTTCGAGCCATCTTCTCTGTCTCATATTCAGTTCTTTCTGAGTGAAGAAATACTTCAAACTCTTGTGATCCGTGTAGATTTTACATCTTTCACCATATAAATAATGTCTCCAGATTTTAAGTGCAAAGACAACGGCGGCCAACTCCAAATCATGTGTTGGGTAATTTTGTTCATATGTCTTCAGTTGCCGAGAAGCATATGCTCTTACTTTCCCATGTTGCATCAATACACATCCCAAACCCGAACGCGAAGCATCGCTATAAACCACAAATCCTCCTCTTTCGCTAGGGACTGTCAAAACTGGAGCTGTCACCAATCTCTTCTTCAATTCCTGGAAGCTTTCCTCACATTTTTCAGTCCAAACATACTTGTTGTTCTTCCTAGTAAGGGCGGTAAGGGGAACCGCTATTTTTGAGAAATTGTCTATAAATCGACGGTAATAACCAGCCAAACCCAAGAAACTCCTAACTTCATGCACATTGGTTGGTTGAGTCCAGTTAACTATTGCTTCAATTTTCCCGGGGTATACAGAAATGCCATCCCTTGAGACTACATGTCCCAAAAATGCAATAGACTCAAGCCAAAATTCACACTTCTTCAACTTGGCAAATAATTTCTTATCCCTGAGTGTCCCTAGTACTTGTCTCAGATGATCTTCATGTTCAGCTTTGCTCTTGGAGTAAATTAATATGTCTTCAATAAACACCACTACAAATTTATCTAGAAACTCATGAAATACTCGATTCATCAAGTCCATAAATACTGCTGGGGCGTTGGTTAAACCAAAAGGCATGACAAAAAATTCATAGTGGCCAGACCTGGTCCTGAAAGCTGTCTTAGGCACATCCTCCACCTTGATTTTTAATTGATGATAACCCGATCTGAGATCAATTTTAGAAAACACCTGCGCGCCTTGCAACTGATCAAATAAATCATCGATGCGGGGCAACGGATATTTATTCTTTATGGTCACTCGATTCAGTTCCCTGTAGTCTATACACATCCTCATTGTCCCATCCTTCTTCTTCACAAACAAGACTGGAGCTCCCCACACGGTGACACACTAGGTCTAATGAAACCTTTGTCTAACAAGTCTTGCAACTGTTCTTTGAGCTCGGCTAACTCTGATAGCGCCATTCGATAAGGGGCTTTGGAAAGAGGCGCCGTGCCTGGGGCTAATTCAATAGCAAACTCTACCTCCCACTCAGGCGGTAATCCAGACAAATCTTCAGGAAAAACTTCTGGATATTCCCTCACAATAGGAATCTCTTCTAGTTTCAATTCTTCCTTTGGTTCATCCACCACAAAAGCAAAATACCCTTGACACCCGTCACGTATTAACTTATCAACCTGAAAAGCAGAAATAACTGATGGAGGGATACGCACACTGGAACCCATAAATCGAAGTTCCTCTTCTTCCGGGAACTTGAACACTACTTCTCTTCTAAAACTGTCAATACTAGCATAACTGGAAGCTAACCAATCCATTCCCAAAATTACATCAAACCCAAACATAGGAAAGACTATCAAGTTAGCCGGCATTTCCTTCCCGCTAATAGTTATTGGACACTTGAGTATAATCTTATTACAAGTCCCTAAATCGCCTGTTGGGGTTGAGACCCTCAAATTGTAGTCCATCTCATCAGCATCAATGGGGCATAACTTAACATAATCCATTGAAATAAAGGAGTGGGTAGCCCCCGAGTCAAATAAAACAGTAGCCTTATTGAGAAATAAGGGAATAATTCCTAGTTACGCCATATAACCCATAGAGATAATAAGATAAATATTCCTTAATTCACAACAAAGAAAATTTTAAGAGATGGTTAGAAGATTATACCTGTGATGACATCATCCTTGTCCTCGGCTTCTCCCGGTGTCAAAGCAAACACCCGAGCAGGTACAGTGCTCCGCTGATTGTTGCCTTGATTATTCGGTCTAAAGTTTTGGGGTGGGTTGGGCCTTCTGTTGTTCTCCGCAAGCAATGGACATTCTCTAATGAAATGCCCATCCTTACCGCATTTGAAATATGATCCCACTTCGTTCCTGCACTCCCCATGGTGTATGCGGTTACAGAACTTACAGGGGTTAGGTGTATGATTTCCCTGTATCTGTCTCTGACTTGAACTGCTCCCCTCATTTCTCTTTTTCCATTGCCCTTGATCCGAACTAGGAAACCCTTGTGGAGCAGCTCTCTTCCTCTGTTCTTGCAATTCAGCACCCCTCTTAAGATTCTGTTCACCTAGCATCGCCTTGTGCACTAATTCTGAAAAATTCTATATCTGTAAGACCATCACCCGTTCATAAATCCTGTAGTTCAAACCTTCTTCAAACTTCCTAGTCTTTTTCTCCTCATCGGGAATCAAGTATGCGGCGAAACGTGCTAATTCCGCAAACCTTGTAGCATACTGGCACACAGTCATGGTCCCTTGCACCAAGTTGGTGAACTCTCGGGCTCTAGCATCCCTATCCGCCTTAGCGAAAAATCGATCAAAGAAATTCTACTTGAATTGAGCCCAAACAATTACTCCAATCCCCTCAGCTTCCCTGATAACTTTCTCAGAATTCCACCATCTCTTTGCTTCTCTAGATAGTTTGAAGGCTGCGAATTTGACTTTTTGCTGATCGGTACACTCCAAAACACCAAATATTTCTTCAATGTCTTGTATCCAATCTTCCGTAGCATTCGCATCGCCTCTTCCATCAAAGATGGGAGGATGCGTTCGATTAAATTGTTCGAACGTGTAACCCCCACCATTGTCGTCTTCATTCAAATCTTCAAGAGTTCGAACTCTACGACGAGCAGCCATCCTGAAAGTCTAAACTCGATGAAACGTTCTAAAATAAAAGAAAACGAAAATACCAGGTAAATAGAATAAAATAAGAGGGTAAATAAAGTATGCATATAAACACATATACATATATATATATATATATATATATATCAGATAACTATGCAAATCTGACATCACTTATTACACACGTATATCACTAGAATCCTCAAGTTCCAAATTCAACTCCCAACATCAGCCAAATCTAAACCTCAAATCCCATCAAAATCAATCTTAATGTTCTTGGAACTCAAACTTAAATACCCCCATGACTATCCATATAATCCCCCAATTCCTATTTTGAAATTTCCACATCTTATGAACCCACAGATATCTAAACCTCCAAGGTCTACAGTATGCAGAATTCAAACCTGTCTCTGATACCAACTGTAATGCCCCGTCCCTGAGGGTCCGGAGAGTTAACTCATATAACCTGATAATCAACTCTAACAAGGCTAGAGTACTTCCAAATTCAAGAATATATATTTTCCTAAACCTCAAATCAAACGTAAATACTTCAATTAAATAAACCATATAAACTCATCTATCCAGTTTTCAATCCAGCAACTCAAATAAAATCAACTCTTCTTCATGTCTCAAATAACAAACTAGAAATAATGAAACATTAACATAAGTCTCCATAAACCGTCTAAATCCATTGAAGCTAACTTAAGAAATATAAATAACTTCCAACATCAACACTAATACCACGAGATACCCAACAACCATTCACTGTTAATCTTCTCCATAAACTCTAATACTGATCCTCAGCTGAACCATCAATGTCATCTGAAATATTATGGAGATAAGGGGGTGAGTTATCAACAACTCAGTAAGCAGAGAACATATACTAGCATGTAAACATGAGCATTTATAACATTTAATAAGCAGAACAAAACATTTACTTTCAGAATGCAGAAACAAAACTTTGTACAAAAGCATTAGAGCGAAATTTCCAGAAAAATAAACTTATTCCAAAAAGAAAATCCGTTGGTACTTCCAAACTGAAACATTATAATTAAATCATTTCTTAGCATCACATCGGGACAATACCATGTTTAACCCCCGTGGTAGGGTTATAAACCACCATTATACCCGTGGCTAGGCCATATTCCATGTTTCACCCCCGTGGTAAGGTTATAAACCACCATTATACCCGTGGCTGGGCCTTAACAGAAACAGAACGGATTTCATCGAAAATCCGGTTACAATCATATACAGAATCAGAACTTCATGCCAAGATTTTCAGATGACACATCATATCAAAACAAAACACTGAAAAGCTTCAGATCATTTCACATGTTCGAGATAAACATAAGAAAAAAAATTTCTCATTTGTTCATAACAAAACTTTTAGAATTCCTTATTCGCTCTTTTACATAGTTCAGAAACAAAGTGTACAAAACTAGCTCATGTCTACACCAGTCATGACAGAAGACACTTTCTCTTATATTGAATTTATGCATATGCAGAATAAACATATGAGGTTGTTTTCAGATCATTTCTTTTCAAAAACAAACACATTTATTTCCAAAGTCAACCTCATTTTATTTCTTTTATGCAAAACTAGTATATGAATCCCGCTTACCTGGACTTCTTAGCTTTTCAGAATTTTCCTCAAAAATATCGAGTCGACTATAAATCGTCACCTATAAAAATAATCACACAATTTTCGTAAGTTTTCAATCAATCACGGATTTTCATATTTAAGCCTAAGTTTCTAAAATAATCTATCTTAATTTTTCAAAAGTTAAAACCCTCATAATCCCAAAATATATCACCACTTCCTAAAAAATCACCAATATCCACCATGACCAACGTCAAACTCAAAACACCAATATTTAAATCCGAAACAGCCAACAAATTTCATAGCATAAACCAAACACACAAACAACTCCATCATCCACTCCAACCGACCCACTTACTCCTCGGACTCAGTCTGGCACAACCAACCAATTCACAATAAATATGAGTTAGCGCGAAAATACATTTAAATCTCAAAAGTTCTTCGATAAAAATACTTACAATTCTATAATATAATTTTTGAAAGATCACGGAAGTGCTAGAAACGGCAACGCAGCAACAAAACAGTGCGAAATGCACTGTGGCCGTGGGTCTCAACAACCCACTTTTGAACGGGTGCAAACGAAGACCCGAGATTGATAGGGTAGGGCTTAGGGATGTCGGTGAAGCTAGTGGTGGTGATGGTTGGCCGTGGATGGCGGCGTGGGCGGCGGTTTAAGGCCAAAATGATCAAATCGGAGATGGAGATAGATGGGGCTTCACCGGTGACAGATCGGAGCCAAGGATGGGTGCACTAGGTTGCTAGGAGGTCGAGGATGAAGTGGTGAAGAGATGGTGGCCGATGGTAGCGCGACGGCGGCGCACGAGCACAAGGAACGCTGCGGCATGGTGTTGCGCATGGGGGCAAACGGCGACGCGAGAGGGGCTGAGATTCGAGGGAGGTGGTCGCCGGAGGGTGGGGAAGGCCATGGGCTGGGCGGTGTCGCCGGACGAAGGCGCACGGCGGCGGGCTGGGGAGGAGACGCAATGCACGGGGAGAGAGGAAGAGAAGTCGCGCGCGGGAGGAGCAGTTCCGGAAAAGGAAAGAAGAAAAGAAAAAAAAAAGAAAGAAGAAAAAAAAGGAGAAAAGAGAAAAAGAAAGTGGAAAAGAAAAATGAAGGGAAATAAATGAGGTCTAAAACTCACAACTTGGGTCACAAAATTCTAACAAAAAAATTATTTCAACACAACAGTTTTAAATAAAATAAATTTAAACACAGTGACTAAGTAAAATAAAATAATTAACTCCAACAATACAAAAATTTTAAAACCCACAAACTAATTTAAATTAAGAGAAATTTAAATGCATAACAATTATTAATATTAAGGAAACATGTCAAATTTAATTTTCACAAATTAAAAATCATAAAAAAAAATAAACCCAATAAAATCTGAAAATTTAAAACAAGATAATCAAATTTTAAATTAATAACAAATAATCCTTCAATTAAAAAAATACACTAAAAAAAAAATACGGGGTGTTACAATTAGGCTTTCCTTTATTTTCTAATTTTGTATCCAGGCTGGGCTTATTAACATGCATGCTCCAGCTTAGGGGTATTAGATAGGGCTGTACAGGAACCGCCGGAACTGACCGTGAACCGATCAAACCGACTGTCGGAGCACAGAACCAGCCGGAACCGGCAAAGAACCGGTCGGCGGCCGAGAGAAATTGAAGGAAAACTGATATCGGCGGTTCGGCGTCGGTTTGAACCCCTGGAAAACTGCTGAACCGGCCGATCCGGTCTATTTATATATATTTTTTAATATATGTATATAAAACGGCGTCGTTTCACTTATAATAAGTGAAACGACGTCGTTTTAAAGCTTGAAAGTTAAACAAAACTTATAATAGAACGGCACCGTTTGGCTTTTAAAGCCAAACGGCGCCGTTTTAAGATGAATTAATAACCCCCCCCCCCCCACGCCCCTCTTCTTCTTCCCCGCGTCATCTTCTTCCTCTCTACCCTCTGCAACTCTCTTCTTCTTCCATGGCAGTGACGGCGAGACAGTTCTTCACTCTTCCTCAGTTCCTCCTCCTTCACAGAAGACGTCGACGGTGGACCGAAGACCGCGCCGACGCACGTCGAGACCGATATGATCGATTTTCTATCCCCAAACCATCGGTTTCGGCCGTTTCAACAAACCCATAACAGACGTCGGTGGTGTCGGTTTTGCACCGAACCCATCGGTGTACAGCCCTAGTATTAGAGATAGTATTGTTTCAGTTAGTTATTCCTAGTTCTATTTTTAGTGCGGCTTATGTTAGTTTAAGATATTTAAAATATTCTTTTCCGCATGTTTTGTAATATTGTATATAATTTGTATCTCTGTTTCATGTAAACTACTCTCGAGCAATACAATTTTGATGCTCTGCATCTTTTTGGCATCTTCTTGGTATCAGTCTTAACATCGTTGTCTCTTATCAGTTCTCGTAGTGTTCTTGTTGATGAGGGACTAGCTAATCCTCAACAATTCCATGGCTTTGTTGGGGGACATTTTCTTGTTTGCCCTAGCAACCATTTTTGCGTGTTTCCATTCCATGGCGGTCACTAGAGTGTATTAGAAGCTACTTGACTTTTCATTAGGGTCTTGCGAGTAGGCTTTTTCTGAGCACTACATTTCTTCTTGCCCTTTTTCTTATGCTCTGGAAAAGCTTATCCAGTGGGGATAGCTCAGATTCTGGTGATTCCATCTTCCTTTTCTTCTATGAAAATTGAGAATCTTCCTCCAATCTTGTAACGCCCCGTACCCTAGGGTCCGGAGAGTTAACTCATGTCACTTAAAAATTATTTTCCTTCCACATAGTACATATTCTAATCTTTCCTAATCGCACAAAATACTCATATATTTACATCAATTACTCCAGAATAACTATTCTAAGACGATACAAAATTTAATATAAACATCAATCTCCCAACAAATCACATCATCAGAGCACAACAAACTTACTGAATGAAAATCCTCAATACCCATATAAACCTTCTATGCTTAAACCATCATTCTTAACTCTTCTCACCCATGCTCCATATCCTTGATCCTCAACTGAAACATTCAAATCATCTGAAAAATATTGTGGAGATAAGGGGTGAGTTATCAACAACTCAGTAAGCAGAGAACATATACTAGCATGTAAACATGAGCCCTTTTCAGAAAGTTCAATATCCAAAACCAAAACATTTTATTTTTATAAGCAGATCTCAGAAAACGTGTTATCAGAAAATCAGAGCGACTTTTCAAACATTTCATACTCAAATCAACAATTCATATTTGAGGATCCATTTCATATTCAAAAACACTTTGGCATAACATAACTGAACATATTCATCTTATCATATCATATCATATACCATGTTTAACCCCCGTGGTAGGGTTGTGCTATCCCCGGTGGCCAAACCAGGCAGTATCATGTGGTGAACTTCCCCT
Source organism: Juglans cinerea (assembly GCA_961763995.1). Classification (NCBI taxonomy): domain Eukaryota; kingdom Viridiplantae; phylum Streptophyta; class Magnoliopsida; order Fagales; family Juglandaceae; genus Juglans; species Juglans cinerea. The sequence continues at coordinate 25,369,944 of CAUIVZ010000003.1, forward strand.
TTTTCAATCTCGGAGCCCCGAGTGTGCACACAGGAAAGAACACGTAAAAAGACCACTTTGTTTCCAAAGTGGGTGCACTCATATCATATCATGGTGGTACCAACCATATCACGTGAACAGTATTATCATATCAGAACCATATTCAGAACAGATAAGTATGCCAAAGTTTTATCATATCCATATCATATCAAAACACGTGCGAAACATATTCATATCATTTCTATTTGATAAAAAACAGATCCATATCATTTCATATCACATGCATAAAATTTCAATGATATCATATTCGTTCTTTTGTATATTTCAGAAACATGTCAAATATTGCTAATGTCTACACATTTCATGTCAAACATTTCTTTTCTCTTTCATACGTATCTCATGAGGGAATGCAAAACATATACTGAGGTTGTTTTTCACTTTTTCTTTTTCTTTTTAAAACAACATGCACATTTTTACAAACCAACCTCAGTTCATTTCTTTTTATGCAAATCCAGCATAGGAACCCCGCTTACCTGGACGACTTAACTTTTCCAAAAATTTCCTCAAAAATGTCGAGTCGACTATAAGTCGTCACCTATAAAAATAATCACGTAATTTCTGTAAGTTTCCAATAGATCACATATGTCGATATTTAAACCTAAGCTTCTTAAATAACCTATTTTAAATTCCTCAAAACTTAAAACCTTCATAATCCCAAAATATATCATTACTTCATAAAATCACCAATATCCACCACAACCCATGTCATACACAAAACATCAATATTTAAACCCGAATAGCCAACAAATCTCATAGTCTAAACCAATCATACTAACAACTCCATCACCCTATCCAATCAACCCCGTTACTCCTCGGACTCAGTCCGGCAAAACCAATCAGTATTTAAATACAGTGTAATGTGCTAGTGCAAAAATACATTAAATTCACGAGAATTCTTTGAAAAATACTTACATTGCTATATAATAATTTATGGAGGATCACGGAGGCGCAAGAAGTGGAAAAATAGTTGCAGAACAGTGCAAAATACACTGTGGCCGTGGGTCACAGATACCCACTTTTCAACGGGTGCAAACGAAGACCCGAGATTGATAGGGTAGGGCCTAGGGATGTCGGTGAAGCTAGTGGTGGTGATGGTTTGCCGTGGGTGGCGGCGCAAGGGGCGGTTTTAAGGCCAAAAAGTCGAAATCGGAAATGTACTTGGTGGGGCTTCACCGGTGACGGATCGGAGCTGGGGTTGGGTCCATTGGGTTGCCAAGAGGTCGGGGATGAAGTGGTGAAGAGTTGGTGGCCGGAGGTGGCGCGACGGCGGCGCGCGAAGGAAGTGAAGGCCGCGGCATGGTGTTGTGCGTGGAGGCTAACGACGGCGAGATAGGAGCTGAGATTCACGGGGAAGGGTCGCCGGCCGATGGGGAGGGGAATGGAAGGGGCGGTGTCGCGCACGGCGGCGCGACGGCGGCGGGCTGGGTGGAGTGGGCGGACGCACGGGGAGAGAGAGAGGGAGGGGCTCGCGCGGGAGGAAACCAGAGAAAGAAAGAGAAAAGAAAGGAAGAAAAGAAAAAGGAAGGAAAAAGAAAAGAGAAAAGAGAAATTGTAGGAAAAGAAATGAGGTCCAATCCTCACATCTTGGGTCACAAAAAATGATCCAACATAAACGATTTTTAAACTGCAAGTGAAATAAAATAATTCAAACACAGTGATTAAATTGAAAATAAATAATTAAATCCAACAATAAGTTAATTTAATTCGAGAAGAAATTTAAACACATAACAATAATTAATTTAAAGAAAGCACTTCAAAAAAATAATTTTCGTAAACTAAAAATCATAAAAATAGTCTAATTAAAATCCAATAATTTTAAAACAAGAGAATAAATTCTGAATCAATAAAAATAATTCATTCATTAAAATACACTAAAATACGGGGTGTTACAAATCTTTCATGTTCTTCTCTCATAAAAACTCTCTCTTTCATGGGGAAAGTGGACAATGACGATATTTGAGAGTTATGGTGAAAAGTTCCAGGAGCTGTCCTGCTTTTGGTGGGCAACTTGGAGGCGGAGAAGTGCTGTTCAATTGGTAGTTGCAGTAGTGGGGGGTCGTGGATTTCCATAAGAGTTAAAGGAAAAGGGGTACGGGGGGAATGGGCTTGAGAAAAATAGAGGTTTTGATAAATGTGTAGACTTTTTGTGATGCTTTGCAGATTTAAAAAGAGTGAGGACATATAGTCAACGGCTTGAGATTTGTTCACAAAGTTGTAGTAGCCTCCTTGCTGTGTATAGGGCTTTGAGGTAAAGGTATGGGCTGAGTGTATCTCAAGCCGAGCAGCTGGCTCAGTCAAAGGTACTGTAGTCAGACTCGCCACTATTCCTTATTCTTCTCAGGTGGTGTTTCTTGCTTCTATGATTCTCCTTTTAGACTTGGATCTTCACTGTGGGCATGTTGCAAGGGTGACTTGTTTGGGTTCAAACCCAACAACAATGTTTGTAAGTCATTCGATGAGCTAGAGTTTCTCATCTTATCTGTAGGTTTGTTTTGCACCAAGGGGCTAGAGGATGCTGCAGATAAACTTTGAAAATTTATTTTTCTACCCAATCCTCCTGCTCGGATCCATGTAGTTCACCTTCTGATATTGGGAATGGTTCCCTCATGCATGTACTGGATACATGACCAATACATGCATCCACAATCGAGCAAAAATTAGAGAGCCTCTCATATTTAAAGTCTATCCATGCTGGGGGTTTATTGATCCTTGGTAGAAGAAAGCCTAAAGGTTGGTCCAACTTGATTTCAACTTTAACTCTTAAGAAAGGCTTGTTGTGCATTCCTAGAGAGTCAGTACTTACATCTACGTCCAAAGTTGTTCCCATGCAGCTTCTGAATAGTATGGCATTTTCTGGTGTTAAGTTTTCATGACAAGGCAAACAATGGATTTGCACCCAATATTGAATAGTAGTAAAGTCTGGGTCCTTGAGTGTAGAATCTGGAGACCATTGTCTTAGTATAATTGGATAACCCTTGACTTTCCAAGGGTAGACAGATATATAGGATTTTCTCTTTTATATCTTTCTCTGAGAACTGAAAAAGTACCTAGCTTGTTTGCATCTATTTCTTCAATATATATGCAGGTTCTCCGGAAAGCGGCAAGAGGAATATCAGATGCTATTGTAGATGGTCGGTTTTGGTGGTTGTTTTTGGGAGATTATTTTGCCAACAAGAGTCGAATTAATGAAAGCTCGATCGTAAAGCTTTTTCTCTGGTTGTTTTCGATCAGTTTCTAAGGTACATCTACCCAAGAGAGGGATTTTGTGTTTTTTCCGTGATAAGTCAATATATTTGGTTTGTATCCATAATTAGACAAAGGGAGTAAAAGATGAAGTGGTGGTTGTGAGATTGACGAGGAAAGAATTAGGTGAGGAAGATCAGGGAGATCATTAATGGCGGAGGAGGATAAGAATTAGAGATATGGCGTCTAGGGAAGACTAAAGAGAAGTTGACTAATTAATTATAAAGACCATACAATGGAGAGGATTCATTAAACCATTATATATAATACTTGCCAACATCTTGCTCCCACTTATTAATTGTTATCTCAAGTGGAGGAGTACATGCATGGATATTCAGCATATACGTACGTAAGTCGATCGTAGTACCATGCATACAACTTTTGCTATATTTTTTTGTTTTAATAATTCTAAGCTAATTACTCTGCATATATACGTGACATGGTAGATCAATTTAATTCATAAAAAAAGTAATTTTAAAATCAAATTCTCTTAAAAAATATTAGAACATTGTAATGTCAGCATTAGTTGGCCTGGAGTCATGTACTCCTCCACCTGTGTAATATCCTAATTAGCAAGTCACATCTTATATATAATTATAAACATATAAGATTTAAATTTCATGACTGATCACAAGTTTTGGGAATTATATTCTATTATATATTAAACCTTGCTGTTGGGGAATACTACATGCAAACTAGAGGAAAGAGTCAAGACCACTGGTATTGACTTATTTGAATTGATTTGACGTACGTGGCCTACATGAATTAAGATATTTATTTAGCTAATATAAAGATATGGGTGACAATTAATATGAACATTTGAATCATTAGTCGGTGATATGTACGTGCCAAATGTTGCCTCCCCTTGATGGAAGATGTTAACATGAGTATTATAAGTAGAAGGAAAATACTACTCACACCATAGTACTCCATTCTACCGCTATGATTTTTTACTTTATTTTTTAGTTATTTTTTATTTAGTGATTAAGAAAATATTTTTAAATAATATTATACTTTTTTTTTTTTATAAGACGTCATGGACTATTTCACAGAAACCTAGCTTGGGTTTTAAGTACTCCATTCCATCTACAAGGGGTACTGATGAAGAAGAATAAGCTAGGAAATTATTTTAAGATACCTGCAGGTAAGGTTTTTCATATTAATATATACTTGAAATCTAGTGTAACACTTCAAAACCAAAAATAGCTAAATTATGGTACTTTCACTATGCATTAATGATATTCCAAGTTTCTTTCAAATACTAATTTTCAGTCGGACGACCTTACACCCGAGGGATTTGCAATTATATTACTAATTGCAAACTTATTTCACACTTGCTTCAATATATATATATATATATATATATTAATCTACTTTCAGTACTCCCAAACCAAGAGATCTAAACCATGTTTAAAACATCGAAAGACACATTTGCACTGTCCACCTAGAACAATATTATCAGTCCATTAAGACGTCATGGCCTAGTTCACAGAAACCTTGGTCGACGAAACATACGATAGGAGCTCCTGGTCAACTTCAAATTTAGCCATCTCCTCCACATCCAAGTTAATCCATACCTCTATTCCATCCCCAGATTTTGTGTCAAAGAAAGTAATCAGATTCGTGTGCAGCAATCTAGCTGAGCCTATCCACACAGGCTTTCCCCACCCGAAATCCACATCATAAATAGGAAACCTGCACAAGCTAGTGAAGGCCAAGGAAGCCACCTCTCCTCTCCTGAATCTTTCTGAGTTTTGCGTCATGAAATTGCGGTAGGCACCACTCTCTCGGAAACTTTTCACATAATTCATGTCAATTTTCTTTATGGCATCTCTCATTGGAATAACAATGCCGTGAAAGGAATCCTTAGTGTTCTTGGAGATTACCGAACCTGTTGGCATGCTCATGTTCCCAAAATATATTTCTGAAAGGGGCGGCTCCAGCTTCGTTCGCAAATTTGCTATTTGAATCAAAGTGCATACCTTATTGGGATTTGCTTCTTGTTGAGTGGCAGCGAGGAACCGGTTGCATATGAAAGCGGATAAGGCCTCGACACGAGTGGGACGTGGGTATTCGATGCTCGTGCTGTCAGTGCTGTATTTTCTCCTGAGAGCTGCAATAGCAGCAGAATGGAAGATAAATCTTTTTATCGCAATCTTGTTCTTTCCAGTTCCCTTACTTGCGCTATAGCTTGGAAAAGTTTCTGGGGGGAATATCGTCACAGATTCGAATCGTGGAACTGCTATGTTACTGCTACCACGAGCAATAGCAGCCCAATTGTTCATGAACAAGAAGAATGAGGAAGCATCTGAAACCTTGTGGGCGAAGACCAGACCAATAACGATCCCACCACAAGTGAAAGATGTGACTTGGAGGGCAAGGGCTAGTTCATTGGCATCGTCCAGTTCATATGGCAGGAATTTGTTTTGCTCAGCAGGGTTTGGATCCTCCAAAAATTCGGAAAGATTGCAGCTGGCCTTGGCTTCCACGTAGTGGACACCCTCATCATTGCATTCAACATGAGAATTGTACTTAACTCGTCCTGCTAGCGGGTAAAACAGTACCAATGCCTCGGACAAAGATTTCTTAATCCGATCTTGGCGCTCTACGCAGCTAAGATCGGTATCGACATCTCTTGAGTAAAAGAGAATAAGAGGCATGAAAATTTGAGGTGTAATTTGATCGATGAAGGAGAGAGTGTAATGGCGAAGGTGGTGTGGGGTCGGTGAAGAGGGTTTGATGGTGTCCCGAGAGATAATTTCCACGTCAAGTTTCATTGTTTTCCTAGAGAATAATGGCAAACTATAGATATCAAGAGAGCCTTTGCATGCAAACCGTGATGGTAAACACCACCTTGGCCAGCACAGTTATATAGATAAGGTACTGTTGAGAAACATTCAACGATTAATTTGGCTCCGACTTTGTTTATTAGTCTATACGTAGGGGAGTGGGTAAGCACTCCTCGCCTATTGGCGAGCTAGCTAGAATAGTTCACAATTAGGGATTAGAAAATTGCATTCAAACTTATTCGATCCGTTATATATGTTTTGAAGTGAGACGCTCGATTCAGTATAATATATTTTAAAGCAAATTACTTATTCATGTCGTGTACAAGTTCCCCAACGGCGCATCTCTTTATTTTGTTGTAGTCATTATGATCATTAATTATTTCCCAGAGTGAAAATACCTTGATCAGGATCGATCGATACACATTGCCTCTGGAAGTATCGTAACTTGCAAGAAATTATTAGGGAGAAGCACAGTACGTACGTACTTACGTAGCATGCTACAAAGTCAGCCTGAACGGGGGGTAGGTAAGGCCATTTATAAATTCAGACTTGATGATAAATACATATAATTATATAAATATATGTGTGTATATACGCGCGCGCGTATATAGGAACCTCGCGATCAGAAGGTAAAAGTAGTGGGTCCTGCATGCATGCGCAAATTAAGTTCACCTGCAACTTGCTTATATTTCAGCCAGCTAGCTAGCCTGCCTTAGTCAATAGTCAGGCATGAAGCCGATTCCTAGCATTGGAAGCAAGCCATAAGTTAGATTTAGGTCTTCATTCAATGATACGAATATAAATAGTTTCTGCATATGAATTCATGCTGGAAATCATGAAACTATATATATATATAAGCTGTTATGGTACGTACTTATAGAACATGCTCATGATCAATGGCCTTCACAGACAGCTTCATTCAAAGCTGTATTCATGGGTTATATATAGATGATCTTTTAATTTGCGCGCGAGACTGCATGCATGCAACCCAGCTTATGCTTCTCCACGTACGATCGAGGCTACTGATTGAGAAGACTCTGAAGTCACTACTCTACATGATCTGATCTAAGTATTTGTTTGGAAATATAATTGTTTTTAGACTATTTTATTATTATTTATAAATAATTATTTATTATTTACAAGTGATTTATTATCATTTTATTATTATTTATAAATTATTATAATAAATAATATGAGATACTGTTAGATTTCAAACTCAATCTCCTTCAAACTAAAAAGTCAACTTGGCGATTTCATTTCTTTAAAGAAACCGTTGTGACGACAGTACATCTTCATGACTTTGATCTCCTTAAAAATCTGTATTTAATATCCCGAAGTAGTTTTTGATCAACTAGTAGGATGGTACGGCCTATCTTTATCCGAGGGTTGGTTGCATCATGCATGAAAAGAACTCAGGAAAAAATAAAGTAAGAAATAATCAATGAAAGGATAGCCAGATTAATCAACTAATTTCAAACCTCTATTATTTTTTCCTCTGCTATTTTATATACTTTTGATGTGGCGTATTGCAATTATAAGCTAATTTTAAAGTCGAAAACACCGGCGGCCTCTTGCGTAAGAGTATTTATAATTAAAGAGCGAAAGTTTGAAAATTGACAAATCATGATCCCGGAAATCTAGCTTATCACCTGCTTTATAAATAATGTTTACAGCCAAACAAACTTGCATAGAAAATATATAGGATTAATTGAAATAAATTAACACGAGATATATAGATCTAAGGTGTGTGAACTTCACTGATCAATCTTCTTAAAAAAAATTGAAACCTTTTGTGAAAAAGTAAATTTTTTTTTATAAGACCCACTTTTTTCAAAAAAATCTGTACGGAACTTAGATAGCCTAAGCCGATATAAATCAGTCTCAAGAGGAAAATTATTATTTGAGGCGATTTTGTGCACCCATACACACTGAAGATGACATGAAAATGGGGTTAATGAAACGGTGCGCATGCATGGATGATGTGGAAGACGAAAGCGTTGCTATTCTGAATAGTCTGAAAAGTTATTGTTTTGAATTTTTTTTTTTTTTTTTTTGAAATGTTATTTTGAAGTTGATAGTTATCAAATTAGTTTTCTTTTTCTTTTTTCTTTCTCATCAGGTAAACAACTTTGATTCCTATAAATTCTCTTTGAAATGATCCATGTACTAAAGTTTTGGCCAGAAATTTGATAGAAATTTCAGGAGGAGACCAAGGAAGGTGAAGAATGGCCGTGGAATGAGGGAAGAATGGCCAAAAATTTTCAATTATTTAATCTCGAAACTAAGGTGCTCTAGCAAGAGGGAGATGGAGAGATCGTCGGTGGCATGCGGGTTGGAGATCTGGATGGAGACGATAATGGGATCGTCGGGCCTGTACACTTCTTTGTCGGTTTGGAGCTTCATTTTCTTCTGTGATTTCATTATCTCATTTTCAGACGGTAGACATTCTTGAAATACTCATCAACTTCGTCCTTCTTCTTTATCTTTCTTCTTCTTGTTCTTCCTTTTCTTTTCGTTTTTTGTTTGTTTGTTTGTTTGTTTGCTTTTTTTTTTCAAATGGCATCTGACATGACTCAATCCACCTCAACATTTGGTACGCAATTGGTGCCTCAAATCGCCCGTATCTAGCAGAACTGCTCTCATACCTAGCTCCTTGCACAAGCAATTCTCAGGCGACACTTTTGATGGAATTTCCACATTGCAATTTCGTACTAGCTAGCTAGGAACCATCAAAACAACATTAAGTTTAATGATCTCTTGTACTAACTTCATCAACCCAAATTTCTCCACAAACACGTACGTTAGCTAGCTATCTGACCTACACCATCCTTACATGTTGGTGAGAATCTACCCTCAAATAATTTGATCATGATCATCTTGCATGGTATCGAACTAGATTCTTAACATTGAATATATTGGCCGTCTTGACATGACAAGGTTTGGAAACCTCACCTGTCGATAACTTATTTTACTCATTCAAAAGAACCATATGATCAGTTGTAATCATCAACAAGAAGAACTAGTGCACACTCATGTATAAAATTAAATTAAAGTCACAGTCTTTGTTATTATAGGTTAATAGAAATAAATAAACTTTACTTACATTAATAGCTTTGTGGAACTTGTATGTACTAATTCACCCTTATCTAGTTCAATACATGATCATATATATATACCAACATATTATAATAAGCTATGATTGATTTTCCGTAGTTTTCAGGATTCTTTTTTTTTAAAAAAAAAAATCTCCATAGGTTTCTAATTATTTTAGCAATCAACTCCAATTTTTAGCATTTAACTCCCTCACTCTATCGTTTGCCAATTTCACTAAGATATGGTTGCCAAATGGCAACCAATTACCAGAATTTGACTCGGAAGGTAATAAATTATATATTCTTTTGGCAAGCTGCCAACTAGCTAGGACAACATGCATTGCCAACGAAGGCCAACAATTGACAAAATAGAAGCAACATCGGAACCATATTATAATCAGATACAAAAACAAAAATTCATGTCAAGGTTTTCAAATGACACATCGTATCAAAACAAAGTACTGAATAGCTTTATATCGTTTCACATATTCAAAATAACAAAATCAAAGCACATTCATTTAATTAAAACAAAACTTTTTAGATCTTTCATTCGCTCTTTTTCACTGTTCAGAAACAGAATGTTAAAATAAGTTCATGTCTACATCAGTCATGACAAAAATATTTCATTCTTATATAGATTTCATGAGTATGCAAGACACATATCTGAGGTTGTTTTCAGGTTTCTTTTCAAAACAAACATGCATATTTTCAAAATCGACCACAATTATTTTCTTTAATGCAAAGTCTCGTATAGGAACCCCACTTATCTCAACTTTTGCAGCGTGCTCTCTTAATCTTGAGTTCGACCTCTAAATATTTCACCACCTAAATTAGAAAAAAAAATCATTAGTTTAAATAATCAAAATCCACTGGTGACTTGGTAGCATTAGGAGATGCTGACCTCTTAGTAGAAAAAGATTCCATATTTTCTTGACCCAAGTCAGCAGATTGAGAATTATGGCCAGAGTTGAAAGAAAAGTGCTGACCTTGTATTAACTTTGTAGCATGATTGGGGGAACTGTTATTGTCAGTAACGTCCATTGAGTTAAATAAGGGATCCTTATTAGGTAACTAATGCTCAGGAGAAGTTAAGTTTGGTGATGAATCAGTGGAGATCATAGGAATATTGCAACCTTCTCCTCCCTTGAGTTTTGCTTGATGATCTGATGGAAAATCCTCCATCACAAGAGACTTTCCTTTTCTGTTATGCTCCTCCTCCTCCGTCATGGACTGGTGGCTTGAGACTCCTTCTGGTCGTGCAGCCTCTGGTTGAACCCCGTATCTCTTAGACTCATTGATGCTGGATTTTAGAGCCCCAGCCCTTAGCCATGAGCCAAATTGCATTGGCATATTATCATTATGTTTGAACAAAAGACAGCCCCTCCCTTTATGCTTTATAACCCCACATTTGAAACAAAAATTGTGGAGACATTCATACTTAAAAGCAATCCATAATTTCTAATCAAGCCCTTGGACCCATCTTCCACGAGCCAGAGGTTTGGTGATATCCACCAGCACTCTCAGCCTGAGGAATTTACCCCATCCCAGTTCATCGTCATCAACATCCACCTCCAAAACCTACCCTATACCAAAGGCAATAAGTTCACCATAGTGTTTATTCATACCAACCAGAGGAATAATATGCAACGAATGGTTCATGAGAAAAAATCATGGCACTGGTTGGAATGCTACCATCAACTTCTTGAATAGCTAACAATGATATGTCAAAGGTCCATGGCCTGCCATTGAGGATCTTGTTCAAATCCGAGACATGTTGGAACTCCACGAGATCACCTGCATCAGTAAAGTGAACCCATCCATCTGATCTCCAAACTTGAGGCATTGTAGAACGAAAGGCCTCTTTGTTGAAACTCTTTTCAGTTGTTACCAAAATTAAGAGGCAAGTTTTGCCTTTCAACGCTGCTGCCTCCAATGACCTGTTTGATAAAACGATCGATGTATCTTCATTTACTGTTAGTGTCAGACCCTCCCACAAAGTAGAAAGATCAGTTTCAGCCATGCATGCAAAAACTCTACCAACCACATAGGGAGACAAAATCTCTGTCAATGACAAAGAGAAAAAAACCTTACTCCTTGGAGAAGGACCCATTTTGTATCTATTGAACTCTAATATTTATGACTTGACACGACGAAGCACGACCCGCCAACATGAATTGCCACCCTTATAAGAATACAAACAATAGTGTAGTGAGTGCTCTGATTTGGGAATTCCACCATGCACGTGAGACCTTGGGCTGGCAAACTTTTCAAATTCTTAGTTCTAATGAGTTCTTATATAGCCTTGCCTATATAAACACTATTATATGTAATTTTCTTATTGAATGCACCTTGTTTTCACTATTGCTTAACATAATTGAGAGAGAAAACCTTAAGTGAGATGAGGGCTTCTTTTTTCCCAAATCAAGTTGTCATTAAAAATAAAAAAGGAATATATAACAAGAGAGGGTGGATGACCCCTAAAAAAACCCCATTACAAAAAATGGAGTGCATATAATTAGAACAATTAAAAACAAATGGGCAATGGGTGCAATGAATTGGACTCAGACTCATGACCAAGGTAGCAATCTCTAAAGCGACGATTTTGTAATACAACCAGTGGATTCGTCCAATGCAATTGTGATATGTATCCAAAACGAGGCAATACACTAAATTTTTCTAAAATTGTTCAAATAATCTACACAGCATTTTTCCTAGATCCTTGGTTAGGGAAAGTTAAAATATAGTTGTATATCTAAAATCCAAAATCCAAATTTGTAGCATCTCGCCAAAGATACATTAATCAACGACAACAATTAGAAAAACACGCACTCACAAAAGTGAACTAAGATGACCCAGATCTAAAGGATACTGAGATTAGGATTCCATCCATGCGACCCATGTGGTGGCTGGCCACAAGATGCATCGACAGATGGAGAAATTGACCCCCTTCCCAAGGGTTAGAGATGCCACTCATTTTCGTAAAAATAGTTAGGCAAGAGACTTGCATAATTAAAATAAAATATTGTTTATCACATAAAAAAGTTGATAAAATAAACCATGCCTTAAACAAAACATAACCATAATTCCTAAACCAACTGAAATGGAAAAGATAGTCACACAATAAAGTCACTAAGTTCATGGTTCGCTCCTTCTAACCTTAGCCCGCCTGCTCATATTGATCATCATCCTCAGCTCGGTGGTTAAAAACATGAAATAAAATGAAATGATTCAAGAATCAGTCAGAAACCCATCACAACGTAAACATAATAAACATAAGGTTTTCATAAAATTTGCCATGCTAAGAATTAAAATAATGACGCATCATACTCATGCTCATATTATGCATGACTTGCCTTAATTTATCTGAATTAACTAACTGATTTGACTGTTCTAACTTATCTAACTAATTCGATTAGCCAACACACTTAACCTTATGTGTAAGGTTGTGTACTGGCCCCACATCCCACAAACACAAGGGGAGCCTTTGAGTAATATTCTGGCATCCTACGGTGGACCACGCTTGAGTCCATGCCTTGCACATCCACCCTGAATTTGCATCGGTACCATGCACCTGAATGGTCATCTAATTAAACTGATCTTATCTTATCTTTCTCTTGAACTTAAGAAATCATACGTCTCTTATGCAACGTGAGATGCATGACACACATACTAATATGAATAATTGTAAAATGCTGAATCTGAATATGATGCAAAAAATTAACATGATCGTGTGCTATGATGAATGACATGCTTGTATAGGTCGTGAAATGCATGGTACATAAAAAGTGGCTATCAAATAATTGGCTTTAATAATAATCTATATAAACTAACTAATGAATAATGCTACTATGCCCTTCCATTTTGCCCCCTCATTTTGACCGCTCATGCATTTAATTATTTTTTTTATTTTACTTATTGATTAAGGAAGTGAATATTAGTGTATTGGTATTTTTTATATCTTTAAAAATGTTTAGAAATGTTAAAAAAATATGAATTAGAAAAATGAAAAAAAATAAAAAAGTAAATTTTACCTAGGAGCACGCCAAGCGATCACTACTAGGCGGCACCCTAGCAGCACTCCTAACTAATATGTGCTAATCATAATTTATGATCAAGCTACTTACCTCAATGGGCTGCTTCCTGAATCTCAGTTCGTAGGTCGCTATATATACAAAGTATTAAACGTCACTAAATCTGTTTAGGAAATTGTGTCCTAATATCCCACTTAATTAAATTCAAACTGTAGAAAATAATTAAATAAAAACCATGTTCAATACGAAAATCAATGAATGTTGATATCTTAAATTATTTAAACACTAATAATATATTTTCACTTCAAATTATAATTTAGTAGAATACTTGAGCTATATTCAATTATGTTGAAATAATTCACGAAAACCTAAATTCTTAAAATAGGTTTATTTTCGTATAATTAAAATAGTTATTCAATTTTACAATAAATCTAATAAATATTTAAATATTCTTAACATATTTATATATTTTCTAATTATAAGTGTAAGAGAACAAATTTTATCCAATCTAACGCATTCATGTCATAAACTAGACTTAATCACCTTTAAAGTATTTAAAAATAATATTAAACTCTTACTATTTTACTATTGAAATCTAGTTATAAAAGTTTAATTCTTAATAACACAATTTAGATCTTTATATATTTTCTGTAGAAAAAATAAAGTTTATGGGCGAATTATAGATTAAAATTGAGCCCAACTTAAACATCGAAGACCATATGAAAATGAAGCCCAAATCACGTAATTGAGACAAGTTTAAAACAAATACTTAAAACATAAGGTCACAAACGTAATTATACTTAAAAACATTACTCGACAAAGGATTAAAAGGGCATATTTTTGTAAAAACTTAAATCTGTACATGTTTTACGGAAAAATGACAACGATCTGCACATGCTTTATGGAAAGACTAACAAGTAAATTACAAGTGAAAAGAGATAAGGGTAAAATTGTAATGACGCCTAAAATTTACCCTAGCAGTACACGAGTAACATGCTTGCTGAAGAATTGAAAGCATCATGTTTAGACAGCCAACATTCCCTTGAGAGGAAAAGAGCAGTGCGATAAAGGCTGATCGTGCGAGAGAAAGAGTTCGACGGAATGGTGGCTTGGCTAAGAATCACTATCGTTTCCTCTGTGTGATGGAGTCGAGGAGGACGTGCAGTGGATCTGGGCTGACGGGAAGCTTCGAGCGTCACTTACTGTGGTCGAACAGAGATTCGACTTCATGGCTTCCTAACATGAATTGTCGTGCGTGGGGATCTTTTGGTGCAACAACGTGGTGCTCTGCCTAGTGGTGCGAGGTGAGGTTCAGGGTGGCTGCATGGCGGTGGGAGGTTTTTTGCGTGCTAGACGTAGGCGTGGGGCTGGCTAAACTCGACTTTGGGTTGCACTTACAACTGGCTGCTGCCGTGTAACTTGGTTTCCAGTGCTACGGTGGTTGGTTCTCCGACGTGCTGTGTGACGTCTCCAGATTCCTCTTGGAATCATATGGACTCTGAAACATCGAGATATGCAATACAAGGTTATCTGTCTCCAATCATAATAATTAAAGCTGTAATACACATAGCATACATTTAGTAATATCTAATATTCGGAGCAAATAATTTTTTTCTTCTAGGAATACATAAAGTACCAAAATGTTAATCTCAAACTTAACTACTTATTCATAGCTATTCACATATATTCACATAAACCATTCAGAGACTAGTTTAAACCATACATGAACAAAAGTATGGTCCCTACAACATGGGCCCTCTCACACCTCAAAAGAGAAGTATTTAGTACAGATTATAATATCTTAGTCCTCATCCTGTACTTCTGAAGATTTTTGCGATCTCATCCAAAATTCCCGCAATATCATTCACTACCAATATAATAATATTCGTGTAGCAACCTATTGGTCTAAAGAGATCGCCTATAGTAAAATCAATACTACTCGGTTTTGGCCATGCCAACCTTAGCCTAGTCCAACTTGGTTCCATTGATCCTTGTCACAGTACCTACCATTCTATGGGGAATAATAGTTGGGACTACCATGGTAAGATTTAATTACAAATTTCATCAAGTTAACAAAAAAATTAAACTCACAGTTTAAAGATGCATGCATGATAGTAAAAACATAAATGCAAAACATGATCATAAATAAGCATGATGTGACCTGACAAATAACATGACATGTGCGGACATGACTTGAACTAACATGAAAAGAATTGAACTGACGTGAAATAAACATGACATAAAGATGAATGTGAAACTAAACATGAATTGAACTTGAAGTGAACGTGAACTAAACTGAGACTGAACATGAACTGAACTTGAACTAAACATGAATTGAACTGAATGTAAAATAGCATGAACGTGAAATACATGAACTTGAAATCTTGTTCAATACTTAAGCAAAATTAATAAAAGTGACCATATGGGTGCTACACTGTTCCCCTTGAGCCGTGCAACCCTATCGATTACCGCATAACAAATATGTATCTACACTAGCTGTGAGTGCGTTAACATACATATCAGTTCATAGGTATCTGCACCTATTGTAAAAAACATAATGTACGTATCCCGTGATAGGTATCTGTACTTGCACAAGTACGTATAACATGAAATTGAAAGTGTGGGAGGCATCATTGTCGTTAGTGTCTGACTTCGCTTTGGGGGCCAGTTAATTAAGTCTCATTCGAAGCCTCTTCATCTTTACCTTGTCAACTCAGAAAATTTTATACTATTTTAGACACTACAGTGTGAACAAAGAAGTTCCACTAGGAGATTACATCATCCTAGTACTTAGTGTCTTGATAACTATAAATAGAGTTGACTTGACGTGGAAAATCTATTTTCCAGACACACTCGGTACTCGAGAGATGAAGTGACATGAAACAAAAGGACATACGACTTGACGTAACGTAACGTGACATGTACGTGAGATGAATGACATGACATAATATGAAATAGACAAACATTTTGTGATATGGCATAACGTGTAACAGATTAATATTTTATGACATGATAAAGTGTATAACAGATAAACATTTTGTGACATGATAAAGTGTATAACAAATAAACATTTTGTGACAAAATAAAACATTTAACATATAATCATTTTGTGATAGAATAAACTATGTAAAGGATAAACATGTGGTAACAGAATAAAATGTCTAACAGATAAATATGTAGTGTCATGGCATAGCATGGCATATGTAAGAACGTAAGAACATGAACAACAGTTCTCTTACCACACACATACACAATAATCTGACTGTAAGTTAGAATCTAACATACAGTGACCGTAGTGTGACAAATTAAAATGTGTGAAATACGAGAAACTATAAGGAGAGATTTTTAAACGTCAGAAACTCCTCCCAAATAGTGTCATGGCATAGCATAGCATAGCATATGTAAGAACTTAAGAACATGAACAACAGTTCTCTTACCACACACATACACAATAATCCGATTGTAAGTTAGAATCTAACATACAGTGATCGCAGTGTGACAAATTAAAATGTGTGAAATACGAGAAACTATAAGGAGAGATTTTTAAACGTTAGAAACTCCTCCCAAATAGTTTAGAAACATAAAAATATTAACTTAGAGTAAATGACTATTTTACCCTTCTACATGTGGGAAAATAACAATTTTATCCCTAACTTAAGGATTTCACATCCCAACTCTAAGATTTACCAAAATTTACATTCCTCACATAAATTGTATCCTAAATCTAAATATCTAATTAGAAAAATTTAAAACACATCACAACTAAGTCAAACATGCATAGGTCTAAACATGCATAGGTCGAAACATGCATAGGCCAAAACCCTTAATTTTTGTTTTGCAATTCTATCAAACCTCATTTATCATGCTTAAACCGAAATATTGCAACATACAAAATCATATCCTATACTCAAATAACATACTAAAACAACCAACAAAACTTTCATCACAAAAATCACAAATTTCTTTAATACAAAATTTCAAGCTTTTAACCTTAAACACAACCCTTGATGTTTAAAGTTTTATCTCTTTTCAAAACAACTCCAAAAACTCTAAAATTTCAATAACGTACTCTCCATACATTCGCAACGCATTCCTAAGAACTATCATGCTTTGAATCATCAAGCCAAAATCACAAAAAGTCTCAAAATTCAACTTAAAACATTCGGCTATCACACTTTCACCAAAAACTGAAATCTATGTGGTTTGGTTTTGATCAAACCATTAGATCTGAAACACTTCTTGAAATAAATCACAAATGATCAATATTGTATGGTTAATAATCAAGTCCTAGAGTAGATGTAGGCATCAAACCTAATATCACATGGCAAATGTGCATCAAAACATAGATATACCCAAAAACGTCAAATATAAGACCCATCTAAACCTTTTTATGTATAAAATTCATATATTTAAAACCAACACAATAAATATTCAAAACAACATCCTAACATGTAAATCAAAGTCTTAGGAACATCATATGTAAATTTAAACCCATTGGAGCATGCTTTCACAATAAAAGATTCAAGCTTAGTCAAAACGAAATCTATTTTCAACTTCCCAGTTTCAACTTTTTAGATCTAAGTAAAACTTTAATCAAAACTTAAAACATACAACGAATCTTCATCAGACTTATATATTAGCATGTTAACTATAATCCATAAAAACAATCAGACAAAGATCTTTCCCATAATTTGGTAAAAATCATCAAAATATCACACATTATTAAGACTATCACCCAGAATGATCTCTTCATGCTTAAAACAACTTTTCACCCATCAAATGACCATGAACATTAACACAAAACAGAAACTAGTCTTGGAAAGGAACAACTTATGTGAAAGGGTACTTCATGAGAAAACACTTCATACAGCCTAAAAAAAGTCGAGCAAGGTAAGCTAGAAAAATTGTCCAAGAGCTCCTCTGGTTTTCTCTCCAAGAAAATGTTTGAAAAGTAATCAAATGGAAGGGGAATAAACATGGTCGACTCTTAAACATGTGGAGGGGTGATAGGAGGTGTGCGAAAGATACTTTGAGTGATGGGATGTCAGCCAAGACCGTGGGCAATACCATGTGCCACTACACATGGTTTTTAGCCAATGAAGCTTCCTTGTGAGGGTGGTAGTGAGGTGGCTTTTGGCCTTCTCATCAATCACTATTTGGGGTAGACTTGGGAAGTGAAAGGATAGTCTTCGCAAGGGGAAACTTCCTCCAAAAGTCTTGCATTGGTGGTGCGATTTCATTGGCATTAATGGGCCTTAACCAAGTGAGCTTCTATTTAGGGTTTCAATAGGGTTTGGTTAGGGTTTTGGTTTTCACCAACTTATGAGGTTTTAATTGGATTCCAATTGTTTAGGATTTCTCTAGAGTTAAAACCCTCTTTGGTTTGGTACAAATTGGATGCCTGGATAGAATAGAGTTTTACTTAGGTGCCATGATCACAAAACTTTATTTCCTTCTCATTTTCCATCTCATGGTTCCTCTTGATCCCAAGTGTCTGATATTATTTACAAAGTGTTGCTAAGATCTTGTCAAGTATCCAAATAAAACTTTTCTAACCTAATTCGGACATTCCACACTGATTTTGAAAACACTGATCTAGAAGCTAATATCGAGGCTACTATTCACTCCAAAAAAATGAAAAATAAACTTTACACTGTAAAACACTAAATAATAATACTAACCTCAAAGTGCAAATCGTTTATCAAAATTCGACTCTGAAGTACCTTGAAAAACTCAAAACACGTTTTCGAACAAGCATTATTTCAGAAATCGAAATTTTTTTATGGAACCATAAAGTCTAAAATATTCATTTGAGACTAATGGCGCAAATCGTTTCTCATTCTCATATTCTTAAGTACCTTAAATAATAAGTAGTAAGATTGACTATGCTGACAAACTGATACTTGCGCGATTTGTCAATTCATGATTTTTTAAAGACTAAAGAAATTCATCCGTTGAATTTATGGCAGGCTGTTACATGTTGGGTTCCTCTGTTGGACTCTGGTGGTTGCTTCCGTGGTTTGCAGGGATTTCATGCATCCCTCAACAGTGATTAGATGTGCTCTGTTTTGATGATAGAAAATCGAGAATCTCGGGTGGTTGGGCGATGTCGGTGGTTGATTTCATGCTTTGAGTGGTGGCGAAACTCTCTTCACAGTGTTACATGGTGCAACGGCTGACCATGGTTGAGAAGTCATGAGGGTGCGAAGTTGTGCGACGTGGTCCTCCATTGACATGGGGTTGTTGTATGGTTTTTGTGATTGTCGGTTGAGGTGTTGTCTTGGTTTCACAGTGGATTGTTATCGTGAGGGTGATCGGCGTTATCTACAACTGAGAAAGGAAAAAGGGTGGTGCATGGCTATGGTGGTGACTATATGGCTCTTGTGGAAGGGAAACCAAATTGCCGTTCATGACTGGGCTACTGTACGTGTGTATACTTGTGTATTTATATGCATATTTTTGTAACCCTAGGGCAGAGGAAGAGACAACATATGCATGGGCTGCGTGGGTTGGGTATAGTATTTTGGGCTTAAGCCTTACCCTTCTCTAATACAACGAACTTTTAAAATCTTACCTATAATTTTAAGAACTAAATCACTTAATAACTCTATCGGCCGATCTCAAATTTTGAAATGAATCCAACTTGTTTGATAATATTTTTGGGTTTCTAAAAATCTCTTATGCCCATTACCAATTAAATAGGACCCCACTTGTCCATAAATATAAATTGGGTTTGAAACCAAATTTTCGAGCCCAATTAAAACATCCATAATTTACCATATAAATTTCTAGGCCTTTGATCTATTCAAAATTATCCAATAGATTGAAATTGGGCTTACTAATATAGCCCATCAATCGTAATTTAAACTCAATAAAATTATCCTTATAAATATTAGGTTGGATCATTACAAATAGAGCACAACCTCATACAAGATTGGAATTTCATCAACAAAAGTTTCATGTGCCTTATTTTTATTGCATTTAGCTTTGTAATTTTAATGATATGTGGTAACTCAGAAATCTTGATTTGTTGCATATTCCCATTTCGATGTTGAGATAGTCTCAACTCATCTCATCTTCTCTCATTTCAACATCCAAATATCACTCAAGCACAAACATTTTTCAATTTCAAAATTTTGGCTTTTTAGTTTTTTTATCTAATCATTATCTAATTATTACATTTTTCCAAACTTCTAAATAAAACACAAAAAGTAAAAATAATATTAAAAAATATATTCTAATAATATTTTAATTTTATAACTTTTTTTATTCAACTTTTTCTCTCTCCTTTCCTAAAATCCCATAAAACATTTTAACTCAAATCATTTCACTACTATTCACATATTATTTCATTATTATTCACAAATTTATCATTTCATCTCAACATCCAAATGAGGTTTAAATTGATCAAATTTATTATTAAATGAAATTTCTCTAGGTGTATTTTTTATTTCATCCTCTTTCATTAGAGCCAGTTCAATTAGTTGGATTAAAATAGTAAAATTTTACATCTAATGAAGATGATGTTTTTACTTCATTAAAATAGAAAAAATTTTGCACTTAATTTTAAAGATGTGTGCTACAATCATAATGAAATTTCACAAAAACAAAATTACAAATTAACGTGGTTTCATGAGATACGTCAGATCTACTTTATAATAAAAGTAATTTTATAATTTGGCATATCACATTAAACTATATTAATTTATGAGTTTAATTAATCGCCCTCTATTTAAAATAACAAAAAAATAATTAAATAGTGTTGTAAGTAGTACTATAACAAATATAAATGTTCACTAATAGTAGTGGGCTCCGGCGATTGTGAAAGCAGTTATTTATGTTGGTTTCTCTCAAGTTCTCCGTATAGGCTCTTGAGAAGAAAGTTTGTGCCTTCACTTTTGGGTGGTAGGCAGAGTGTTTTTTAGTCTGTATTTGTATGGTATTTTTTCTGTTTATCTTCTGTCAACATGGCTGAGGATTTTATTTCTCACTGGAATAAACTAAGCCTTACAACCGTTGAAAATGAGGGAGTTGTTGTCTTGGACAATGAAGTGGAACAGACTATTAGACAAGGCGAATTATATCTTGTGGGGAAGATTATGTCTGAGAGGAAAATTAATCGTGAAGTCTTCAAGTTAACGATGCTTAAAGTTTGGAAAGTTGGTGTTGTTATTCGTATTGTTGAAGTGGGTCCGAATTTGTTTCTCTTAGAATTCAGTTCTAAACTTGATATGTAGCGAATATGGGATGGTCAACCATGGCTCTTTGATCAGAATCTAATTTGTTTTAAGTTCTTTGATGGACTTATTCTGCTCACTGAACTAGTATTCTCTCATGTCTACTTGGGTGCAACTGCATCACATTCCTCTTGGGTGCATGAATTATAATGTGGCTTCTAGAATTGGCAGATTAATTGGAAATTTGATTCATGTGGAAATTGATGAACATGGAACTAGGGGGACAATACATGCGAGTTCTTGTTGAGATTGATCTCTTCAAACCCCTTGCCAGAGGTACAATGGTATCATTGAAGGAACATCAACTTTTTGTGCATTTTAAGTATGAAAGATTGCCCCGTTCTGCTTTTCTTGTGGTGTTATTTTGCATGGTAGTGTTGGTTGCTTGTCTACGACAGAAGGCACTTCCTCCAAGCAATATGGTACTTGGATGCGCGCTGCATCCACTGCTGCAAGAGGGCTGGGTAAGTTCATTGCTGGTTCTTCACGTCTATCTGCATCCTCTGATGCAACCAACCATTTCTCTGTTGGTTCTCATTCTGGTAATTGTATTGCAAGTTTTGAGATGGTTGGGGATGTGGATGACATGGGACATTCTAAGAAGATTGCAGATGATGTGTTGTTTGGCTGCCCATCTATGATTACCAGTTCTGCAACTGCAACTGCCCAACTGCTATAACTGCCACAACTACCACCACCACAATGCTTGATCCTACACTGTATTCTATGATCCCTTCCCAATCTGTTAATGAATCTCCTGATAAAGTACTCATTCCTGAAGATGGGGTTGGTAATGATAGGGTGGAGGCCCCTGAACATGATGAACCCTCTAGTCCATCTCACTCACTGCTTCATCTGAAGAATAAGGCCATAAAAGGTAAAGTTAAGGCTACTTTTAATTTTTAAATTTTCTTGGCTACTAGGAAAGGGAAGTTCTTGCCTTTTGGTGGCCGTTCTACTGAGGACAAAATGACTTTTAAAGGAAATTGAGGAATGTGAAATCATTGGTGGAGGCTGTTTCACAGCCCCACCAAGATAAATAAGACTTTTAAGTTGGAACTGCCAAGGGCTTGGCAAACCTCAGACAGTTCACGACCTTAACCTTATGGTTAAGGATAAAAAGCCAAACATCTTATTTCTTATGGAAACTTGATTACGTAAGAGTAAGATGGAATATTTGAAGTATTTCTTGGTTTTACTAATTTGGTTCTGGTTGAAGGGTTTGGTCGTGGTGGGGGTCTGGCTTTGATTTGGAAGCCAGATTGTGGTATAAAGATTCAAAGCTATTCTCAAAGACATATCAATTGTTGGGTTGACAGCATATCTCCTAAATCCCCATGGATGCTCACATGTTTCTATGGTCATCCAATTATTGAAAAAAGAATAGAGGGTTATAACATTTTAAGGCATCTCAATTCTCTGAATTCTTATATGTGGCTTTGTATTGGAGATTTCAACGAGATCCTTTTTCATGGTGATAAGGAGGGGGGTGCAGTAAGAAGTGAGAAACAGATTGCCCTTTTTAAGGATGTTTTAGATGATTGTCAACTTCATAATCTGCAGTAAACTCTTCTTTCACTAATGAGAAATTGGATAGGACAGTGGCATCTTCTGCTTGGTGTGAGGAATTTGGAATGGTTGATATAAGAATTCAATCTTCTGTCACTTATGATCATTGCCCCCTTCTCATGAATTTTCTTCATAACCATGAGTCATCTCATTCATTGAAGAGGCCAATCAGATTTGAGGCCAGTTGGGTTTCGTATGAGGACTATGGTACTGCTATTAAATATGCTTGGTTGCAGGCTGGTGGAGTCTCTGATAATCTGGTTTCTTTGAGCAGTAAACTAGCTTGTTGCATGAAATCTATAAGACAATGGGCTTACTCAAAAGATCCAGTCTCTAATCAGGTCCTTAGGGAGAAGGTGAGCCAACTTGAAAGGATGTAGTCTACTCTCACAGCAACTTCAGTACCAGAAGTCAGTAAATTGCATAAAGAGATTTCTGTTCTTCAAGAATCCTTGAATTTAAAGTGGAAATAAAGGGCCAAAGTTCATTGGTTACAAAACGGGGATAAAAACACTAAATGTTTCCATTTGAGTGCTAGTAAGAGACAAAGAAGGAATAAAATTGCACAAGTGGAAGATGAGGATGGTTTTCAGTATAATACTGCATCAGAGATTGGTCTTGCTTTTACTCACTTTTTTAAGAACCTGTTTACTTCCTCTGAGCCTTCTCAAATTGATGTTTGCCTTCATAATTTGACACCTAAAGTATCTCCTTCTATGAATGATGATTTACTTCAAGCTTTTACAGTGGAAAATGTTAAGACTGCAGTTTTCCAAATGGGACCTTTCAAAGCACTTGGACTAGATGGTTATAGTGCCTGCTTCTATCAAGACAATTGGGAGGTGGTGGGGAATGAGGTTTGTCATACGATTCTGTCATTTCTTAACTCTCATGCATGTATAGGAGCCATCAATCACGCCTACCTGGTTTTAATTCCAAACTCCAAAAGTCCCAAGACTGTTTCTGAGTATAGACCCATAAGTTTATGTAATGTCATTTATAAGATTATTACAAAGATGCTCACAAACAGATTGAAATCCATTATGCCTGTACTTATTTCACCAAACCAGTGTGCTTTTGTGCTTGGTAGGTAGATTATTGATAAGATCACTACAGCCTATAAAATTCTACACACCATGAATACAAAACTCCATAGTCAAAAGGGTTTTATGGCTTTGAAATTATATATGAGTAAGGCTTATGACAGGGTGGAATGAGGGTTTATTCAAGCTATTTTGTTAAAATTGGGCTTCAATGACAAATGGGTTGAGTTGATCATGTCATGTATTTCTACCTCTTCATTTTCTATTTTGGTTAATGTTGTCCCTCAACAGAGCTTCAAACCAGGAAGGGGTCTCAGGCAAGGTTGTGATACCCCATTTGATATGGATAAGGGTAGGTGGAGTATGAGATCTCACATTGCTTGGGAAGGAGAAGTTCTTGCTCTTTATAAGATTCCAATGGGGCTCCAATTGCATCATTGACTAGTCCTTTTGGAGTATAGGTCATGTGGTTTGGGCCTTCTATTGGGGCGTTACAAAGGTTGTCCTTTATCCCCATATCCTTTTATTCTTTGTCCTGAAGCCTTGAGTTCCCAATTGCATGCTGCAAAACAACAAAAGGTCTTAACTGGTGTACCTATTGCTCGAGCTTAGATCAGACTAAATCATCTGTTCTTTGCAGATGACAACCTCTTATTTTGTAAAGCTAAATGCAGGAGTGGGTCCAACTGAGTCATATTCTTAGTGTGTATGAAGCTACATCTGGCCAAAAGCTTAACAAAAGTAAGACTTCATGATTCTTCAGCAGAAACACAAGAGCAGCAACAAGGAAACATATTATGGAGGTAGTTGGTTACAAGCCTCTACTAATCTGGACAGGTATTTGGGTCTTCCTTCTATTGTGGGGAAATCAAAGACAGGGGCTTTCAATGGAATTGTAGAAAGGGTGATTATGAGACTTGATAACTGGAAAAAAAAGTTCCTTTCAAAAGCAGGGAATGAGATTCTCATTAAGGCAGTATTGTAGTCCCTGCTCACCTATAGTATGAGTGTTTTTCTGCTATCAAGAGTACTTTGCAAGAAATTACATTCAACCTTTGCAAGATTCTGGTGGGGTCATAAGGAAAATCAGTCTAAAACTCACTGGTCAAGCTGGGAATCCTTGTGTGCAGGGAAATCTTGTGGAGGTTTGGGGTTCAGAGACCTACATAGCTTCAATATAGCCCTTTTAGCAAAACAGATATGGAGGTTGGAAATGTTTCCTAAATCTTTGCCAAGCATGATTCTTAAAGCTAAATACTTCCCTTTTATAGACTTATCACTTGCTGCTTTAGGTGTGCTAGGCCTTCTTATTTATAGAAAAGTATGTTTCATTCTATTCCTCTAATTGAAGAAGGTAGTATGTGGAGAGTGGGTGATGGTACCCAGGTCAGAATATGGAAGGACAAATGGCTGCAGAGAGACTCTACATGCAGGATTCTTTCTCCTGTGTCTATACTTCATGAGAATGCTGTGGTTGCTGATCTTATTGATACCAACACGAGGTTGTGGAATCTGAATCTTCTCTAAACAGTTTTTCAAGAGGAAGATGTGAAGGAGATATTGAAGCTACCTGTCAGTATTATGCCTTCAGTTGATAAGTTGATATGGAAAGGACCTTTGTCTGGCCATTTTTCAGTTAGAAGTGCTTACCACTTACATAAGCAACTCCAAGCAAGGATTAAGGGTGAATCTTCTACTCATGGAGCTCATGGGGTGCTATGAAAGAAAATTTGGGCTTACAAACTACTAATGTTGTTAAACAGTTCATTGGGAGTGCCTGCACAGATTTACTGCCCACTAGAGTTAATTTGTGTAAGAGACAAGTGATTACTGAATTTTGTTGTCCCATTTGCATGTTGGAAGATGAAACACCAGCCCATATCTTATGGGCTTGTCCCTCTGCAAAAGATGTATGGATTTTGTGCTCTAAGCCTATTCAAAAGGCTAACTTTCAAGCAACTACTTTCTTCTATGTTTTTGAATATCTGGTTAGCAGATTACCAATGCAAGATCTTGTGCTCTTTGCCACCTTAGCTTGTTTGCTTTGGTTTAAAAGAAACACATTAATCCATGATTGGCCTTTTCAGGCTCTTAGTAAGCTTTATGGAAATGCAGTCAAGGCTATTGAAGAGTATTGCAATGCAAGCTTAAAACCAGTAAGGTCAGTCACTCAGAATCCTCTATATGTTATTCGATGAGGAGCACCACCATCACATTGGGTGAAAGTTAATTGGGATGTGGCGGTAAGATCTGCTCTTAACAAGATTGGTGTTGGTGTGGTTATAAGGGATGATAAGGGTTCTGTTTTGGCAAGTTTAATGCAACCAAAATCTTATTGCACAGATCATGTTTTGGCAGAAGCAAGAAGCTTACTCACTGCTATGTTATTTTGTCAAGAGTTAGGACTTGACTCTGTCATCTTTGAAGGAGATTCTTGTCAAGTTGTTCATGCAGTTCAGAGATTTGATTCTTCTGCTGGATGTCTACAGTGTATTATATCAGATATCCTAAAGTTGCTGAGTTCTGCTTATTGGAAAATTCAACATGTTAAGAGGGACTTGAATAGTGTTGCTCATCGACTTGCTCAAGTTGCAGTGACTTTAGATTATGAGTTAATAGATATTGATTGTACTTTTAGTTATATTGAATCTCTTGTATTGACTGATTGTCATATTTCAATTCAATAATATTGATTACTGTGTTGATTTTCAAAAAAATAATAATAATAAGAAAAAAGAAATTGTAAGACGTGGATTGTGTAACTCACAACTGGCAGTCTGGCTCTGAATCCCTGATCATTCTGCCCGTGTGGACTTGCATCCGGTAAAATGGGCTCCGTGAGGCATTGGTCGAACTCCTTGTGGGACCACAATTTTTGGCCCTACCATCTGCCACGTGTATGACTGCTAAATCTCCGTGTGTCCCACTCCATTCCCTGTGAGAACTCGGGGCTAGAGTGGATAAGATCCCCCCGGACATTCATTGAACACGATGTTTGCACCCCCAATTCACCTCGCAATACAAGGAAAGCACATCGAAGATTGGGTTGCAGAAAGTGAGAAATGGAGGTGGGTATGTCTCTGAACGCGCTGATTCGGCTTCCCTTATCGAGTTCGAGGACAATTGAAGATGGGTTAGTCAAGCATTCACTCTGTTCTTCTAAGAGAACGACCCAGCAGCCTCAGCAGAGGCAGAAGCACGTGTTGGTGGTTCAAGCGAAGGGAAGGAAAGGAATGCAAGCTCGTCAGTTTCAGAGGCAGCCGCCTCCTTCCTTGCCCAAAATAGAAGACGACGGCAACCCCAGATTTGTCATCTTCATTCGTATAGCTAATGTGTGTTTTCTTTGTCTTTCCCTTTATCTTAATCTTTATCTTAATCACTCTTTCTTTTAATCTCTTTTTGGATGCTGAGAATACTCTATGCAAAATAGAGAGTTCTA
Organism: Juglans cinerea; assembly: GCA_961763995.1. Taxonomy (NCBI): domain Eukaryota; kingdom Viridiplantae; phylum Streptophyta; class Magnoliopsida; order Fagales; family Juglandaceae; genus Juglans; species Juglans cinerea. The sequence goes on from CAUIVZ010000003.1 coordinate 25,397,426, forward strand.
TTTTGGGAAGCCAATGGACAATTTTTTTTTTTTTTTTTCTATAACTTCCCAACTAATATGCTCCAGTGAGCGGAAGTTATTCTTTACATTTTAATCCCCTTTTCCGGGGTGTTAATTTGCTGAAGCTGGCAGCTAGAAATGATTTCTTGAAAGTAAACCCACTTTGATCTTATTCTCTGTGATGGTCTGTGTGATTGTGAACTAAGAAATTGGCTGTTATTGTTGCAAGGAGTTTCCTTTATTATATGTTTCTGTGTATACAAGCAGTCTTGTTATTTACTTTATCTTCCAAAAATGTTCCATCATAATGCTAAATGTTTCATTACAGTGCTTTCCTGCATGTAATCAAGTTTGATGTGCTTGTGGGGTTTCGTACTTTGGTTGTTTCTAATTTCTGCCCCAGTCAGAGGTAGCCGGCAATGGAATCTGGGCCATTGGTTTGTTACCATTGACATTTTAGCTCTTAGATTTTCATGTCTCTTTGATAAAATTTTTCAGAACTCGAATAATATTTCATATTAAATGAGCATATCTTGAAGTTTGGGCTATTTGTACAGGTTTATCTTTGGTATCCACTTAGCCTAATTACAGGTGGCACCACTGCCAAAATCATGGTTGCAGCCAAGGATAACTTTCTGGGGAAATACATATACAAAGATACACTTGCTAGAAATCTTGCGGCAGTTATTTACCGTGTAAGTTCAGTCTTCACTGAGATTTTTTTGGTTTTTTTTTCTTTTTTTTTTTTTTTTGGGGGGGGGAGGTGGTGGAATGCTGCTTTGCTCTTGTATCGTTTTCTTTCATATATTCCTTGCGGTGTATTTGTAATTTACCATTGTTATTATGAATATATTTTCCATCAAGAAAGAAGTGTACTGACTCTGTATGTGGGGAAGCTTGCCCAAATTGTGTCATGTCTGGTTTTATTGTCAAGTGCCACACTCTGTGGTCATGTATCAACGAACAAGTAGTGCACACCAATGTTACATATTTTGCTTTGTTACACAGCTTTGTGTGTTTGGAACTATATGATGCTTTGTTGGGAACTTCCCTACCACTGCTGCCAAGAATGACTCATAAAGATTCTGTCTTCAGCTAACCAAATGTGAAGTTTAGATTGTGTATCTCATACTGATATGATGGCCAATCAATTTCATGGATACCATACCATATTATCTTTTTTAACTTTTCACACCCTACTGACAGCTGGTGTATAATTTCAATAGGATGAGAAGGCGATACAAAAGACGGCATTTAAGCAGTATCGTGTCTTGCGAACAGCTACTGACTTCAGATATGGTTACAAAATAGTGGTAATGGGTTTATAACCTCTACTTTATGATGAAAGATCCCTATGATATATGAGAACAAATTTGTCATCCTTCTTTTAAGTTATAGGAGTACTGAATCTGCAGGAAAATGGCAATGTGAGAGCTGCCCTTTCTACCACAGATGTTATTGAGGTGAGGATTGGTATTTTACTTTTCCATGTCATGTTGTCGTTAGATAACTTGATGTTAGAATTTAGGGTATCAGATACTCATATTGGCATATAGCCTAACATTTAAGATTATTGGGGTCCATAATACCGCTCCCTGTAATTGCTCTGAAAAATGCATGTGGGATGTAATGTTGAAAGCCATAAAAGACTTGAATGTGCCTCCATAATATCAATTAGTTTTAGGTAGATTGACAACTTACTATCTGACAAGTGGTATCATAGCCACGATTTGGGGGAGCGTTATCGTGAAAAGGGATTGTTGGGGTCTACAATACTGCTCCCTATGACCACTCTAAATACTGGCCTCCAGGTGCATTATCGAATAGCATAAAAGACTTGGTGTATTTCGTATAACACCTACTAAATTTAGGTGGATTGGGAGCTCACTGTCTGAAAAAGATTGCAAACTACCTTGAATCTAGTTACAATATGAATACAATTATGGTCTATTAGGTCATGTGCTACATGTTCTTTATTCATCTCAGAACAGAGTCTGAAGGATTTAAGTATCTTGATGCTTCTGAATCTAATATTCAGCTGCCAACGCAAGATGAGCTCAAAACGGTTCTTGATAAAGTGAAAGACTTCTTCGGGGATGCAAAAGAATCTTTTGGGAAGCTGACAGCTCTGAATTCTAGCACAACAGATGAGTTAGAGGAAAAGTCTAAAGAGAAGGCAAAGTGAGTTTAATTGATGGCTAAAGATATGTTTGCTCTCCATCTCTATTCTGCTAATTGATATGCTGACTCAGCTGCTCATGCCTTTTCTAATCCTCTTCTTAGATATCGACTCTTTTTAACCATTACAATGACTGTAATTTCGTTTCCAGGGTTAAAGGCTGATGATGGAGAAGAAACCATTTGTATTACATGTCATTGTGGTCACCGGTTGTGCAAGAGCCTCAATCCTTCAGTGTACGGTGCGCTTGAAGGTCGAAAATTTAAAGTACGGCTGTTTATTTAGATGCTTATATCTGAACTTTTTATTCTTTGATAGTTCTGTTTAACTGCAAAATTTAGCATGTTTTAAGGCATGTACATGAGATGTCGCACCATCTTTTCTACCGAATGGGGTTCAGTTAAATCGCCTTTTTAGCAGCTTGGTGAGAAATGAGAATACTGTTTTGCATTTGTATTTATAGTTAGGGAGACATACATTTAGGGCATGTTTGGACACTAAAAAAATTCTCATAATTTCATTCCAAAACATTACTCAAACACAAAACACTTTTTAATTTCAAATTTTTAACTTTTTCATCTAATCATTATCTAATCATTATTCAAACATGAAAATCAATATAATTCTTACAAACTTCAAAACAAAATACAAAAAATAATACAACTTTTACAAACGTCAAAACAAAAATTATATTTAAACAATTTTTGAACTTTAGTATTTTTATTCAACTTTTTCTCACATTTTTCAAAATTCAATAAAATATTTTTATTCAAGTCATTTCACTACTATTTACAAAATTTTGAGATATTCCAAGTGTCAAGCCCCAAATTTTCTAAATATGTTGGGTGATTCTATTTACTTCACAATGGTAACTTAAATATTAATAAGGGAAAAAAAATGAACTAAAAACCTTCATGTATAATTTGAGTTCAAAACATTAACCAACTCAAATTGTTTATTCATAAAAACTTCAAAATAAAATCCTCATTATTTCATCTCTCATTCTAACCCTCCCACTTGTCCTCTAAGCCTCCTTTTTGGCATGCTCCTCTTTAACATCTGTAAAATAAAATTTAACGGGTGGAAGGTAAGTTAATGGATAGGTTAGTATGATTGATTAAGCAGCCTCATTTAATAAATAAAGAATAAACTAAAAATGTAAACAATAAATAAAACCATAGCATTGAGTGTAAATTTAAAATCTTATACCATGTAGAGATGCACTTCCAAAAATTCATTCACATAGGGAACTACCCCTTCAATGATAGCTATCCTTCTCATAAACTCCTCTTCATTGGGATCTACACATTCTCAATGTACTTTGTTGTAGTTATCATTCCCCTTTACTTTTCCATTTAGGGTCTACACATTCTCATTATCTTTCAGAATAGTTATCCTCCCAAACATAATTTAATGACGTACTATGATAAAATCCATATCTGTAACTATACTATAATTCACGTGAAGTTTCTATAAATATGCCATGACTACTTACATAAAAGTTTTTATAAATATGCTTAATAAAAATAAAGAGCTCAGAAACTTATAATAAAAAGTTCTAAACATCATCAACTAAAAATTCTACTATTCATATATATATATATATATATTTATATATTTATATATATTCGAGAAATCTATGAAAACTCCACGTAAAACATCCAACATATATGTACAGCCACAAGTAAATTAGACATTTTCTCCAACTTCATTGTAACTAAGAAAAATTACATATTCATGTTTAGGAAACTAATATGGTAAAATTAATCTCCACTAACAATAAAGCAAACTCCCTGATATTATTCCCCTAATAACTGGTGGTTTTAGGACTATGATTTGCGGGAGATGTTGGAACTGATTTTCCAGCAGGCGGGTGAGTTGCAACCATAATCGAGAAATCAAAATGAAGAAAATGGAAGGCGTCAACATCTACAAGACATTAATGCTATCTATCAACTAGAGTCACTGTTCACTACCTACGGTAGATATTCCACGCACGGTTATAGCTTACACTAACGAGTACATCTACTAATCAAAAGTCAGAGGTCAAATCGCAAAACCTTCACCCCTCATACACATGCCGACAAGTTGTAAAAAAAAATCTGCAACTTTGCATTAACACCCAGCAGAAATATATACTTCAACTAAAATGCGCTATACGTAAACCTCAATCTTCAATGTATAAAATATTTTTATAACCATGTATATATCACTAAAATTATTTCTAAAACAGTATACAAAAATACAGTGATCTTAACATACATAGTTATCACACAACTAAGAAATTAAAACAAGTGAAACTAAAGAAAAGAGGTTTACCGGAATCGTTAGAAACGAGAGTTAGAGAGTTCCAAGCCAAGAACTTGAAACAAGAATAGAGAAGTTTGTGTGTGAGTGGTGTGCTTCAACTCGGGCCTATTTATAGGAGAAAAATCACGTCATTTCACTCGAATATTCAGTATCCCCAGAGGAATTTCGGACGTTACGGTTGGCGATATTAACACGTAGTGATGAAGTCGGCGCTGAAAAGAAACGTTTGTGGCAGTTATGAGGGAGATGATGAAAGAGAGACGAAGAAACAAGGTGTCAACACTGGAAGAAATAAATTACGAGAAATAATAGTTGTAGTCGTGAATATGCAAGTGCCGTGCAATCATTTTGAAAAAAAAAAATAAATATGGGACCGACATGAAAAAAAAATTAATTTTTTAATAGTGGAACCTACTCTTTTTTAAAGCGACTGCATGGTACTTGCGCACTACACGACTATATATAGCATTACTCATAAATTACAGATGGAGAAGAATGGGTAAAGAAGAAAGGGGACGTGGGGTAAGGGCTTTAGTAAAACGCACCGTTTCACCCTTTTAACATGGGCAGGATTTAAGGGCTGGGCTGGACAAAAAGTGGCTGGTATTACATCAAGTATCCAAACAATTAAAGGATTAACATAAAGATTCGATTAACATAAAAATTCCTCGAGTATGATGAATAACCTAAAGAATTTTGTTAGGGTTTGAAGGTTTGACCCATTTAATTTAATGATCATGTTTGGTTGACCATATAATCGAATGTATATGGCTTGACACGACATAACCTACAAACCCTTCCTAATTCCCTATTGTACCCACATGCGTAATTAAATTAATAAATGAAAGCAGTAGTGCTGAAGACTTCTAAGGCTGTGTTTGGTAAGTGAAGTAGTCTCATTACTATTCTCTATTTTTTCACTATTATTCATTACTATTCACTACTTTTTCATTACTATTCACAGATCAACTAAGATCATCTCTGCATCCAAAAGTAGCCTTAGTAGACTTTTTAAATGACAGGAGAAAATAATGACTACTTCAAACTCTTGGCCACGTGTACGGGCTTCCAAGTAGAACTTGTCATCGAGGTTTAATAAAGAGTTGGAAGCTTGTCTGGTATTTGGTAACTTTATAATCGTTTCACCCTCTTTTCATAAAAGAAATGATATTTATAATCTTAAATTATGTAAGTTTTTATCACTCTTTGAAAAAATTATAACTTTGGAATCTACATGAAAAAATAACTTTTTAAGAATAGAGTATCCGCTTTTTTTTTAGTACATGGAGTTTGCAAAGTCTAAGATTGTTGTATGTGGGACTTCTTGTATGTGTTCCAGCTTGAGCTGCTTGTAACAGTTTGAAATATCATAATATACTTCTTTTTCGCCTCAATTTGCATCTTTGTAGCAGTGATACATTAATCTACAACCAATAGGGGTGTGTATCGAATAACATGTCTCAATGTTAATTCCTTCCTATCAATGGAGTCTTCTCTCTCTCGTTTTGTCTCGGGAAGGGGAGTGAGGTGAAGTGGGGTCCACGAATATTCTAACAGAATAGGAGGTGGCAGAGAGGTGCAAGGACGTGCATAACGATTTCAGTGACGGTTGTTTGGGAGTACTGAAGGTGGCAGGAAGGGGAAGAAAGGTCATAAAACCAGTAGCCAGAAAGGGGAAGAAGGTGGGAAAAGCATGAATGAACTTGAGAAAATGTGGGAAAATATGAAGTTGATGGAGGAGGAAACTAAGTGTATTGATTTGGATGATGAGATAGCAGAGGAGTTGAAAAACAAGGAAGATTGTAGCCTGGTTGGGAAGGTCTGGGTTGAGAGAAGTATCAGCAAGCTAGTGATTGAAACAACAATGGCTAAAGTGTGGAGAATTAGTCGAAAAGCCCAGTTTCAGGAGGTGGGAACAAATATATTTGTGATAACATTTGCAAATCAAGTTGATAAGCAGCGTATTTTGCAGGGAAGGCCATGGTTATTTGACAACTAGATTTTTGTGATAATGTAGCTGGATGGGTCCATTCCTCCACAGAAGATGGATTTTAGTATGGAAAGGTTGTGGGTTCAACTACACGATTTACCTTTAGCATGCATGAACAAGGACAGAGGAGAGGTTATGGGGGAGACCATTGGCAGGGTTCTGGAAGTGGAGACACAGGATGATGGGAGTGGTTGGGGGTCCTATCTGAGAATCTTAACAGAACTAGACTTGAAAAAATCATTGGCAAGGGGAAGGACTATCACAAAAAAAGGGCAGGTTCTCTGGATACCTGTGAAGTATGAGAAGCTCCCACACTTTTGCTTCAGGTGTGGTTGCATTATTCATGGGGAGGCTAGCTGTAGGGGGGAAGGTGAGAAGGAGGTACAGTTTGGTGTCTGGATGAGGGCAGGGGTGAGAGCAAAAATACACAAACAAGGTGAGAGTAAAAGCTCAACTAGAGAAGAAGTTAGTTATGGAGGGAGGTGGGAACCAGTTGCAAGGATGGAAGAGAAGAAGAGTTTGCAGGAGCAGGAGGAAGTTCAGGGAGAGAAAAAGGTACATTTAGAAGTCGAGGTAGGGAAGAGTGTAAGTCAAGAGGCAAAACCAAATGAGGAAATGAAGGAAAATACAAAAGAAAGTCAAGAACATATGAGTGAGGATGTGAGGAGTTCATTGAAAGGAGTTGAAAATAGTAAAAGTTTGATAAGGGGGAAGGGACCTTCTAAAGGGGCGTGAAAGAGAAGAGAAAGTGAACAAAGTGGTGTGACTATTTCTCATAATGTGTCAAGCTTATCTAAGAGGTTGTTTAGTCCTGTTGGTGCATGAAAGGAGGAGGACAGGGAGAGGAAAAGGGTAAAAGGCAACTGTTGTGAGGTGCTTAATGAATCACAAATATTGGTGAGGATGGTGGACAACCCCACCAATCATTATGAAAACACTCAGTTGAAACTGTCGAGGGCTTGGCAACGCTCGGACAGTTCAAGGCCTTTGTCATTTGGCAAGGGAAGAGGCCAAATGTGATCTTCTTAATGGAGACAAAGTTGAGAAGTGGGAAATGTGATAGAATAAAAAGAAGAGTGAGGAGTGAGGGTTGTTTTGTGGTAGAGCCAAAGGGAAGGAAAGGGGGATTAATGTTACTTTGGGATCAGTGTACTAAAGTGGAAATTATAAACTATTCCAATAGACATATCAATGCATGGGTTACAACTGAGGAAGGGAAATGAGAGGTGGATGTTGACAGGTTTCTATGGGTAGCCTAATACTAGATTGAGGGCAAAAGCTTGGTAGTTGTTGGTTTCTTTAAGACCAACAGATGAGGTGGTGTGTGGTGGGAGATTTCAACGAAATTCTGACACATGATGAAAAAGGGGGGGTAAACAAAGACAAGAGAAACAAATGGCCAACTTTAGGGAAGCTTTGGAGAAGGGAGGTCTATTTGACTTGGGATGGAGATGTGACAAATTCACTTGGAGCAACAAGCATGGGGATGAGACATTCACTAAGGAGAGGCTAGATAAAGCAGTAGCAATCTAAGCTGGAAAGGGATGTTTAAGGAAGGGTGGGTGGAGGTATTAGTAGCTAGGTGCTCAGATCACAGACTCACTTTTTATGCATGAACTAGGAAATCGCCAAAGAGTGGAGGAGGAAGAGACTATTTAGATATGAGGCCAACTGGTCTCTTGAGGAAGATTGTGAGAAAGTCATAAAAAAGAGTGTGGCATGTGAGGGCAACAGGGAGGGATATGGGGGTGGCACTACAGGATTTGTTGGAAGACAACAGAGGAGCTCTTATGAGATTGAGCAGGCAAAATGTCTAAGACAAGAGGAAAAATTTGAAGGAAAAAACATAAATGCTCACAAAATTATAAGAGAATGAAGGGAGTCACAATATGGTGGAGATAAAGAAAATTCAGGAGGAAATAGGGATTTGTCTTGAGATGGAGAATTTGAAATTGAGGCAAAGAGCCAAGATGGACTGGTATAAACTAGGGGATCGAAATACCAAGTTTTTCCATAGTTGTGCAAATCAAAGGAGGAAAAAGAATTTTATCAAGTAGATTCTTGATGATCAAAATGTGAGGCAGACCAGTCCAGAGAAGGTGTTTAATAACTACTTTCAGAAACTTTTCACTTCCTCAGACCCGAGTGTTGAGGATATTGATGACTGCTTGAGAGAGGTGGTGCCTTGTGTGACAGATGAGATGAATAATAGTTTAACTAAACCTTTCACTAGAGTAGAGGTCGAGGATGCTCTCAAACAAATGGCTCCATTGAAATCCCCTGAGCCAGATGGTTTTGGGGCTTGCTTTAATCAAAAGCATTGGCATGTAGTAGGGGATGAAGTGTGCAAAGAAATTCTGTCATCGCTCAATGGTAACTCTCTGATCCCCTCAATGAATCACACATTTATTGCACCCATTCCTAAGGTTAAAGATCCAAAAGTGGCCAGTGATTATAGGCCTATCAACCTCTGCAGTAGCTTATAAGATCATGCCAAAAGCTTTGGCAAATAGGTTGAAAAAAATTTTGAATACAGTAATTTCACCCAACCAAAGTGCCTTTATTCCTGGAAGATTGATAACAGATAACATTATGGTAGCATATGAGGTGCGTCATACCATGAAAGCTAGGAAAAAAGGCAAAGTAGGGAACATGGCTATTAAGCTTGATATGTCTAAAGCCTATGATAGGATTGAGTGGTGCTATTTAGAGGCTGTTATGGGGAAATTGGGATTTTGTAGAAAATGGATTAAACTCATAATGAAATGTGTTTCTATTGTGAACTATTTTGTTTTAATCAATGGAAGACCCGGGCAAAGGACCTATCCAATGAGAGGTCTGAGACAGGGCGACCTATTATCTCCATATCTTTTCATTTTGTGTGCTAAGGGACTCAGTGTTGTGCTAGACTAGTCAGATCTGAAGGGTAGTTTAAGAGGAGTAACTATAGCAAGGAGTGGAACTCGTGTAAACCATCTGCTTTTTGCAGATGACTGCATTTTGTTTGGAAGAACATTAGCAGGTGAGTGGGTGAAAATCCAAGAATTATTACTGAAGTATGAAAGAGCTTCTGGAAAGTTTTTGAATAAGGAGAAAACATCAGTTTTTTTCAGTTCTAATTCAAGGGTAGAAGAAAAAGAGAAAATTATGAAGCTAGGAGGCACAATCATGAAAGGTAGCTATGAGAAGTATTTGGGTTTACCCCATGTAGTACGGAAATCTAAGTACAGTACATTAAGAGGTATTAAACAAAAGGTGTGGAAAAAGATTAGCAATTGGAAAAATTCATTTCTGTCTGTAGCAGGCAAGGAGGTATTGATTAAGGCAGTATTACAAGCTATTCCAACATACACTATGAGTGTGTTTAACTACCAAAGAGTCTGTGCAAGAAATTAAATTCACTAATGGCAAATTTCTGGTGGGGCAACCAGTCAAAAAGCAGCAATATTCACTAGTGTAGTTGGGCAAAACTTAGAAAATCGAAAGAAATGGAAGGTTTGAGATTCAGAGATCTTAAAAGTTTCAATATGGCATTGTTGGCCAAACAAGGTTGGAGGTTCTTACAGAATCCAGGGAGCATGGTAGCCAAGGTTTTCAACGAAAAATATTTCAGCTCAGTATCTTTGCTTGATGCTAAGTTGGGACATAAACCATAGACCTTCACTTATATGGAGGAGTGTGTGGGGAGCAATGAAGTTGCTAAAAGAAGGTCTAAGGTGGAGAGTTGGAAATGGGAGTAGCATAAGGATATGGGGATAGAAATGGCTTCAAACACCCTCATCCTTTTGTGTTCAATCCCCTTGCTCGATATTGGATAAAGAAGCAAAAGTCAGTGAGTTGATATCTGAAGGGAAATGGGATGTGCAGCTGATAGAGAGAATCTTCAACCAAGAAGAAGTGGATCAGATTTGTAGCACTCCAATAAGCAAATTGAATTATGAAGACAAAATGATTTGGGGAGGTACAAAGAAGGGGCAATTCTCTGTCAGCAGTGCTTATCAAATGGAAATGAACAGAAAAGAGACAGTTAAGGGTGAAAGTTCAGAGGGCAGAGAAGGGGATATTAGGTGGAAGGGGATGTGGGGTTTGAATATTCCAGGAAAGGTAAAACTTTTCATGTGGAGAGCTGTGAATGATTTATTAGCTATCAGAAACAATGTCTTTGAGGAAAATAACAGAAAGTCCAAAATGTCCAATATGCAAGAATGAAGACGAAACAATGATGCATGCAATTTGGTTATGTCCAGCAGCAGCAGCAGATGTATGGTCAGAATCAAGAAATGCCATACAGAAGTGGAATTCAGATGAAGCTGATTTATTAGCATTATGGGACAGATTGATGGAAAAGGTAAGCAGAGAAGTTTTAGAGGAAACAACTATGGTTATGAGAAGTATTGGTTGAGAAGAAATGAGTTCATATTTGATCGAATCTTTAAAAGTCCTAGTCAAGTGATAAAAGCTGCTAGAGAAGAGTTAAGAGTATTCCAACTGGTTCAACAGAACACAGGACAAATCTAAGAATCAAGAGCAGAAAGGGGGGCTGTCTTGTGGAGCTGACCAAGAGACCAAGAGAGTCCTTTGTCAAAGCAAATTGGGATGCAGCTGTGTCCAAAGAAGAAAGAAAGGTAGGGCTTGGGGTGGTTATTAGAGATGAGGAAGAGGAAATCTTAGTTGTTGTTGGAGAATAGAAAAGAATTATGATAGATCATGCAACAGCCAAAAGTCTTGCTTTATGGAAAGCTATGGAAGTGTGTAGAGATCTCAATTTCAACAAGGTTTTGTTTGAAGGTGATGCTCAAGTCATAATGAATGCTGTCAATAAAAGGGAATAGGATTTTTCCACTTATGGCAAGGTCATTGAAGATGCAAAGAAATTGTTAAAAGTTATAGAGAATTGGAGTGTTAAGTTTGTGTATGGAGAAGCAAATGAGGCAGTTCATGTTTTAGCAAAGGAAGCCTTACATTTACATTCAAAAATAGTTTGGATAGAAGAGACTCCAGGTTGTATAAGGAGTATCATTGTTAAGGAGCAATCTTGTAATGTGGTTATATTTCAATGAATGAATACAAAGGTTTATTTAAAAAAAAAAAAGTAGGCATGTGTATCCGGACCAAATTTTTTTCCCAGTCTGGTCCGATCCAGAACCCAAAAATCTGGGTGAATCTGGGCAATTATCATAGGATCCAGTTATTTAACCAGTTATATTTAAAAAAAAATTATTTCAAAACGACGTCGTTTTTGTACATGCAAAATACCGTTCTGCATGTAAAAAAAGTAGAGTTAAAACCGGATACCCACCCGAGTTGTAACCGGTTTTACTAGGATGGGTTTCTGCCCGGTTTTTAAAATTCAGGTACAAATCTGGATATTCCTAGATATCCAGATCCGTATTCGGATGCACATCCCTAACAATTAATTTACAATATTTATAATAAAATAATATCTTTTAATAAAACAATCTATCTATTAAACTGTCAAAAATAATTTTTATATTCTCAAACTCCAAACCAAACAGATTATTTTTACAAAGCTTGTAATTTGAAGTTTTGCTGAAGAGTAACTCTAATAAATGCTGAAAGCAACCAAAATAACTTTAAGGCCCAGTTTGGATACAAATAAGATACAAACTATCTCATCTGGGTTGTATAGCAAGTCTCATCTAGATATTTAAACGGCCAGTGGGATGTTTTTATTTCATCTCTGCATTTTAAGCCTTCATTTGTGTTTTGAAATTGATAATTGATATAAACAGTAAAAACAAATTAAGTGAATAGTGCAAAAACTAACATAAACAGTACAATGAACAGTACAAAACTGACATAAACAATTAAATGAACAGTACAAAAACTAACATAAACAGTAAAAAGTTCTTTTCTTTTTTTCCCATCTCATTTCGAGATCATTCTTCCACCCTATTCACGCCTCTTCCCCTATGCCGAAACCCACCATTTTAATTTTTGGTAAAAATATAGAGTAATTTCGATTAAAAAATATATTTTGAGATATACATTTATTTATGGTATAGTTCTTAATTAATTATAAATATTATTTTTATTGATACATTCATAACTATTATTTAATAATTATAAAATGATTTTCAATCATTGATGGGACTTACATCTTTATCAAATTTCAAAAAGTAAAATCTATCTCATCTTATCTCATTATCTAAATACATTTTTTTATAAATTATCTCATCTCATTTTAATTCAAAAATCTCATTACTATTTAAAATATCATTTTATTTTATCTAATTGCATAATTAAACGAGAGTTAAGTGTAAGCTGTGCATGATTCTTCACGTACATAACAAGGACAAAGCTGTCTGACTTCTAAAATAATAAAGACTATTAACTCCTCGATCGTACCAAAACGAGAGATCGAACTCCAAATAGACTTCAAACTCTCCAGTACTCTTGGCCGCGTGCATGAGCACCCATCGGAATCAAATATCAGGCAAGCATAAGGAATTAATGGTACATGATACAGCAAATTAATGACGTTTACTGTAAGAGTTTTATTTAAATTCTGTATCCCACACACCCATCTTGATAAAGTTTAGAATAATTTAAAACTAATAAGTTAATAAATGAGTTATAATGAGGTTCAAAACTTAGAATTTTTATGGTCAGAAATCTATAAATTGTATTAAGGGGTTAAGGGTTCTCAACTACAACGTTGGACTGCCTCTAACCATCGGGAGACACTTGTGAGGCTAAGTTACTAGAATGATTCTTCTCTCATAATCAGATTAATTTCTTCATCAAACAGATAGAGAAATGTACATATTTAATTATCATTGTTTTTATTATTGTGGATCGTAGAAAATTAAGTATCCAATTATTAATGTTCATGTTAAAATATTTAACATGTGATATCAGAATCAGGTTATAAATTTTTTATAATCTCGATAAAATATACAGTGAATATATATTTGCGAATATCTATGATTTGATAGATTGAAAATATTATCCTTTTGATCTACACAAAAATTTATGTTGTTCCACTCTATGCTTGATTTTCACGAGAATCCACAAAGTGATATTATGTATATGTGTTTAATTTTACTTTAGCCGTTTTGAATCTGTGGAGAAAGAGAAACTCCATGACACAGTGATGCATCTCATTGCTTGGGTTTTATTTTCTCGTTTTTCTGTATATTGTTATTGCTTGGGTTTTATTTTCACCATGAAGAAGGAATAGAACAGATGCATTACACCTATTTGATAAAATACCACAGAGGTTTTTAGTTCTCAGAAATTCTCTTTTGATTTCATACTTCCTCAATACAAATAGCCAAAGCTAGTACACTATTTATAGGCTTTATTGAGCCTATATTTCAGACGAGAATATAATAGAGAAAATTACATATTTGCATGTATTCGGTTACAAGAATCATTCTAGATTTTTCCACACTATTCCACCAAGTCTGTTATACATATGTGTTTGAAATTGCTTCAAATTTTATGAAATGTGAACTGTCCTTCTTTGTATCGTGTATGAGATGGAAAAAGAGGGAGTTGAGGAAAAGGACCTCCGTCTAGGTCGGTAGTATGCAGTTTATGGTGGCCGGTGTTACCGTGTCGATAACTCACCACTTACGGCATCGTGAAAAGGGGTGGCGTAAGGGGCTCTGAAGCCCCGAATGGATGCTGCTCATTAGCGATTTTTCCTCGGGTTTTGTTGGTACAAACATCAGGAGGGTTGTTTGGCACCGCGAGGAGGCTGAGAACCTCCTCGCCAGTGCCTCTAGGTCGGCGGCGTAGAGGGCTTTAAAGCCCAGTGGCCGCGTCAATTATTATGGTAAGAGAGAGAGAGAGAGACAACCGTGAATGGAGGTGGACATCAGTGGCGGGAGGAGTGTTAGGGACCTCAGTCTAGTCCCGAAACTCTATATTATCCTCGCCTTGGTTCTCCTTGTGATGACCGATTGCCATAGCCATCTTGCTTGGTCTTTGATCAATAATGACAATGATGGGTTCCTAGGTTGATGAAGGTATGATGTTTAGTAGTGAAATGATGATAATGATGATGAATTCGGGTGATCTAAGTGATGATTTGGTGCATTTGATGCAATGTGGAACGGCTTGAAGGTTGCCCTTGATGTTAGGGCCACTTGGATGATGCTTTGGATTTGTATGGTGAAGTGTAGGTAGGGTTTTGAGTGGTGGCTAAGGGGGATTACGAAATCGGGAAGTGATGGACTAGGGTTGAAGTGTAGGATGGGTTGTTAGGGTTTGGAAGGAGGATTGGGTGGTGTTTGAAAGGGTCTAGGGTTGATCCTTAAGTTTAGGGATTGGCTAAGGTAAGATGAGGAAGATAGGATTTGGATATTGTAAGTGGATGATGTTGGATGGTGTTTGAATGAGTCTAGGATTGTTCCTAGAGTTTAGGAATTTGGAGATGGAGGATTGGATTTGAATATGACAAGAGATGAAGATCTTTGGTTGACTTGAGTGATTCTAGGGATTGAGTGGTTTGAAGGATTTAGGGAATTGGAGATAAGACAGAGATTCCTAGAATCAAGGGATGTGATTGGGATGAGTCAACTTTCCTAAAGTTAAGGAAGTTGCCAAGTAGGACTCTTGAGGGATGGCTAGGGTTTATGGAAGGTGGAAGAAGGCTAATTTTGGTAAGTGGCAAATAGGGGAATTATGGGATCGGCTAGGTGGAGGCTTAGGGAATTTCAGTTAGGGCAATAGAGAAATGGAAGAATGGTGATCTAGGGTTGTAGCCGAATATGGTAAGTGTGGAATGCACTTTGGTGTCGTATGGTGTGTTTGGGGAGATGGAATGGATGCAAGAAAAATATGGATGAACAAGATAGGAAAAATATGAACACTCAGGAACTATGAATGAACACAAAGATAACAAATCAACTTCGATTCACAAATTTCACAATGTTGAAAAGAAATAAGATAGATTGAATCACACCTATTCACGAATTTCAAGGTGATGATCCTCTACTAGGGATTCACAAATTTCACCCAAGTAACCCAAGTGCCAAGCACCGAAAAATGATCTTAAGAACAATAATCCGTCCACTTAGGGGATTTGCCAAAAGATGTAAACTAAATTACTAAGGGCCCTATTTATAGAGATTACAACGTAGAAACCCCCAATAGGTCCCTTGAAATATAATTAAATAAAATAAATAAAGATAAGAAAATGATATGGTCTTGCATGGCAAATGTGGCCCATGACATGCAATGGCCCATGGTTGGGCTGATCTGGCTTATGTCTAATGGTGTGCACGGCATAGTGTCTTGAGTTGCTTGCTGATGCGCATGGCATGGTGCCATCCGTTGGCCTGCTGGTGGGCAGGACGTGGTACCATACACTGGCTCGGCATGGCCTAGGCAAGTGGCCTGGGTGTTGATGATGCAAGGCATAGGCTGGTGCCATGCGCTGGATGGCATGCCACTAGCCTCGCCTGCAGGGCACAGGCTGGAGCCGTGCGCTAGATGGCATGCCTATTGAGGCATGCCACTATCCTTGCTAGCATGGCACGGCCCAGGCTGGTGGCCTAGGGCGTTGGTCTGTTGCTGTTGGTGCTGGCCTGGCATGGCCCAGGCAGGGGCTTGGGTATTGACACAATCTGTGTGCTGTGCGGCATGGCCCAGGCAGGGGCTTGGGCATGGGCATGGCGTGCAATGCAGGGGTGTGCGGCGTAAGGGCGTGCGCATGCCGGCACGCATGGGTATGAGCAGGGGTTGTGCACAGTCACTAGCCTTGCTGGGCATGCACATATTGACCTGCTTGCTGGGCTGCGTGCGGCAGCCTTGCTGGGTGCCCCATGCGTGTCAAGTCATGGGCCACGACATGCATGTGGGCTAGTTGTCGGGCTGTCCAGGTATGTTAGTGGCCATGCCAGGGGCCTGTTCTAGCGTGTTAGTGACATGGGCAGGACATGGGCAGCTGGCCATGGGCCACTTTCCTCGGGGTTCTGACAAGGAGGCTGGGGACGCCATACCGTCTCTTCCTCACCGGCGACATCCACTGTTGCACCAAACTGAAGGAGAGGTGCGGCGCTACGTGTTGACTGTTGAGGGAAGAAGAGAAATGCGGCGGTATGTGTGTGTAAGGAAGGAGAGAAATGCGGCAGTATGTGTGTAAGGAAGAAGAAGAAATCCTATTTGTGGTTTCTGATTTGTAAAGGGCCTAGGCCGTGGGCCTTGGCCCAGACAAAGAGAAAAGAAACGGGCCCTTGTTGTGGCCCAGCCCGAAAGAAGAAAAAAAAACAAAAAAAGAATGGGCGGGCCTGTACACAGAATCAGGCTTATACAATAGGCCTGACGTGTTGTCCAGCTACCTCACTAATGAACTAGGTTTCAGCCCAGGTTGCTGGACCGGTCCGGTTCGGTCAGATTATATTATTATAATAATATTATTTATTTATTAAAAAAATCTAAAGTTTTATTTTCTTTCATATGCATGATATTATTGTTAAATACATGTATTAAATTTTATACATGTTTTTATGCTTGAGGAATGTCTTGCATCTACATTCTCCCCCTTTAGCGGATTGGTGACAAAACCAACTTGATGAATGTAAAGTGTACCTGAGAGAAACACAACCAGTAGACCAAGATCTCGTGAAGCATCATTAACTAATATTAAAAGTTCAGTTCAAACCATTCACTTGAAAACAATGAAATTAGACTTGAAACTGAATTAAACCATATTTCACAAGATTTAAAAATTAATTCAAAGTCTAATCCTGTCCAACATTAAATTATGTCCAGCAAAAATAATCTTTCTCCCCTTTAACATCATTCATCTCCCCCTCAACAAATTCATTTCAGCAGCAAATTATATAACTCCCCCTCAACAACACACTACTCAAACTCTCCCTAAAATTCACAATACCAAAATATTTTAATTTGCTCTAATACTCCCCCTTTGTCACTAATCTGACAATACCCATGTGCATGCCGTAAGTCAGAGAGTCCTACCGGGACTTAAGTTAAAAACTTAGTCCCCAGAATGAGAAAAATTTACCCAACAAACAAACATATTTTTTTTATTTATATATATTTTAAAAAAATTCATGAGAGTATATATAAAATAAAATTACCATAAAAATAGTATAAATGAAAATGACGCAGATTTTTTTAATTAAAAAAATATGAATAATGAGATTAGCAACATGCTTAAAAAAATCTTAGTTTAACCATAGTGTGTTCCACATAAAAAAAAGAAAACTGAACATTTACACACTCTCATTTGTAACAATCACTATGGATGTTCACTCCTCATAAGATCATCAATGTCAAAGTTCATGTGAGTGTGTGAGTGAGCAAACTTATATAAAATAGTAACTTTTTATCTCTTTTTCTCTTAGATATTTTTTATTCTTTATGAGTATTTTCTTCTCATAGATGCAGTATTTTCTTCTCATAGATGCAATATTTTCTTCTCATAGATGCTCACAAGAGCTTGTTACTAACCTCAAAAGTCAAATTTTATGCTAGGGCCTAAATACATGAGTATCTCCTCCAAACACTAGTTTGCACAACCCCTTGCATGTCCATTTTTGTTGCTCATCTTTTTCCACAATGATTTGAGCCATGATTCTTTCTATAAGGATTTAAGGGATAGATCCGTGTGTGATGTTTGTCTTTTTCCGCAATGATATAACACCGACTTTTTCTATATGAATCAACTATTTGTGTTTGGCAATGGAAGATCTCTTTATTTTTGTACTAGGCTCAACTAGTATTAGTCAATTCAAGGCATGAACTCCCTCTATGGTGAGCATCTCAATAATAATTATGAAACTTAATTATAAGGTGCATACACATAAGTTTCTCTCAGTGCTTTGTAAATGAACTTTGTCAAGATGACTCAAAGGATTAGTATGCACAAAGTGAACTACACAAAGTAGAGAGATGCATAAATTCAACAATTTATTTTGTAAGAACACATGTGCTCAAAACTTTGATATATCAAGCATGTACTTCCCAAAAAAAATTAGAAACAAACCAGAAATTTTTTTATATTATTTTTCTTATTAAAAAAAAAAACTGAAAACAGAAACATAACTTAAAAACAGAAAAATAAAATGCATGTCCTAGACTTGATAAAACGAAATGCAAGAATGAAAGAACATGCAAGTGGTCTTATCAATTAATGTGACACAACATCTTTTTTTATCACCCACTTTGCTTTAAATTTTGGCCTATTATTTTCATTAATACCACTTTGTATGATCTTTTCTTTATTGTGAAAGCAAAATTTTGTTGTTCACCAAGTTTTAGAGTTATGAAAGTAATTTGTTGACTCATCTCATCAACTTGATTTTCTAGAGTCTTTCCCTTCCTTTTTAACTTTCTTTCAACTCCATTTTTCTTCATTTTATTCAAGTTAAATAAATATGGTCTTATATGGCCAAGACTACCACAATGATGACAAGTAGGAATAAACTTACCTTCAGACTTACCTTGGTTGGGCTTCTTTGTCATTGATCTATCATGTGAGTGTAACACCCCGTATTTTAGTGTATTTTTATTGAATGATTTATTATTATTAATTCAAAAACTTATTCTCTTGTTCTAAAATTGTTGGATTTTTAGTTAGTTTATTTTTATGATTTTAATTTTGTGAAAATTATTTTTGAAGTGCTTTCTCTAAATTAATTATTGTTATGCGTTTAAATTTCTTCTCAAATTAAATTAATTTATTGTTGGGTTTAATTATTTATTTTCATTTTAATCACTGCGTTTGAATTATTTTATTTCACTTGCGGCTTTGAAATCGTTTTCGTTGGATCATTTTTGTGACCCAAGATGTGAGGATTGGACCTCATTTCTTTCCCTACATTTTCTCTTTCCTCTTTTCTTTTTCTTCTTTTCTTCTTTTCCTCTTTTCCTTTCTTTCTTTTTTCCTTTCTCCCTGGCTTCTCCCGCGCGTGACGCTCTCTCCCTTCTCTCCCGTGCGTTTACTTCTTCTCCCCCCGCCCCGCCGCCTCGCGCAGCCGTGCGCGACACCGCCCACCCCTTTGGCTTCCCCACCGGCCGGCGACCCCACCCCTCCATTTCCAGCCCTCCTCGCGCTGCCGTTAGCCACCACGAGCTTCTCCAAGCCGCGACACTCCTTGCGCCGCTGCGCCACCGTCGCTCCACCATTGGCCACCATTTCATCACCACATCATCCTCGACCTCCTAGCAACCCATTGGACCCAAACCCACCTCCGATTTGTCACCGGTGAAGCACATACATCAACATTTTCGATTTGGGTATTTTTGGTCTTCAACCGCCGCCCACGCCGCCACCCACGGCCAACCATCACCACCACTACCTTCACCGACATCCCTAGGCCCTACCCTATCAATCTCGGGTCTTCGTTTACACCCGTTCAAAAATAGGTCTTTGAGACCCACGACCACAGTGCATTTGGGTAGCTGCATTGCCACTTCTTGCAGCCCCGTGATCCTCCGGAAATTACTATATAGCGCTGTAAGTATTTTCCAAAGAACTCTTGTGATTTAAATATATTTTTGTACTAACTCATTTCACTGTATTGAATTGTTGATTGATTTTGCCGGACTGAGTCCGGGGAGTACGGGGTCGGATGCATTGGACGAGGAAGTCTGTTTGCGTGATTGGGCTGTGTATATTTGTTGGTTGTTGGTTATTGGATATTGTGTTGGTTCATGTACATTACACAATTGCACGCATGATCATGTTTGTAAATGAAAACCGGGTTTTCGTGTATTGCTTTCATGTCCATGTGTTTAAATGAAAACTGGATTTTCATGTGAGAATGATTTTGGGTGCATGTGTATCACGACCCCAAGCCGAAATGGGACATTATCTCGGTGGAGCTCCTCTGGTCACTCGGGAGCGGAATATACTGAGTGACGTCCCCTGGATTGTCGCTGGGCGACATTGGGATCGGACGAGATGGTCTCGTGCCGACTCCGTGGTCCTTCTGCTGGCGGGGACTAGAGGATGTTTGGCCACATACGCGCTAGGCGCGGAACTGGGCATCGCTCGTTCGTAGTGTGGATGCTTGGCCACGAACGCGCTGGGCGCGGAACTGAGCATCGCTACGAAACCAGGACGTGCGGATGGTCCCTAGGGGAGATCATGGTGCATATGGTAATAATGGAATGGACTATTTTCTGGGAAAATAGTTTTTGTTGGATTTTTTTGTGTAAACCATTTTCTAGGAAAATGTTTTACGGATATTTTGAGCCAAATGAGATTTTGGCGTGTGTTGGAAAATGTTCATTTTCAGAAAAAATGATGTTTTGACAATAATGCATATTTCATTATATGCATGCATGTTGGTCGCATTAATGCATTTTTATTCTTGAGGGTTGTTTGGTTTATACTTACATACGGTACCGTTTTTATGGTAACGCAGATTTTGATGCAGATGAAGATGAGGGTGAGCCTGAGGATTTGGCTCCTCCCGAGAAGTGATTTGGTATCACTCATTTTGTTTGAGACTTGTAAAATATTTATTTTGGATGACTGTAAACTACTTTTTAAACCTTTTTACAGATTGTTTAAATTGTGTTATCAATTCTGGTACTTAGTTGACTTAATTATACGCTGCGTTGCTTTTGTACACTGTTGCATGTACACACTTGGCACTATTGTTGAGATGCGTGACCGTGTTGTCATCATCTTGGCGTATCGATTCCCGTGTTTCCTTACATGGGGGTCGAGAGCGCTACAGGTGGTATTAGAGCAGTTCGGCTCTAGGTAAAACCATGTCCCTTAGGTGAGGTACCATAAATTTTTTTTTAAGTTGTAATTGAAATTATTTAATTTAAAGTATGTGATTTTTATTAGTTTTAATTAGTTTATTGTATACTAATTGTTTGTTATGTATTTTATTGCTTTATTTTATGGTAAGTTATTAAATTGTTTTAATTATTTTATTGTGAACTACTTCATTGGTTTTATTCATTTTGTCGTATGTTATTTTATTTATGGAATTTTATTTTATTTTGTCTTGTTTTGTTTTGTTCGGAGTTGAAAGGCGGGTTAAGGGTTGTGCTATGGCAGGAAGATGGTACGGCTGTGAATGCCATTGTTAGGCTTGAACATTTAGTGTAGTAGGCCTGAACTCTTGATAATTGGTTGTTTTTAATATCGAGGCTCGAACGACATTGTGTGGGTGGACTCTTGGGAGTAGGAACTCAAGTTGTTGCTAAGGTGGGGAATAGTTTTAAATTGCTTGGGATAATCGAGGTTTTAGGTTCCATAGAATTTATGTAATGAGTCTTTGGGGTAGGAGATTGTAAGTTCAACGAATCTCAAGGTTAGATTTATGAGAAGTTCATCTAAGGTTTGAGGCTCCATAACTTTTAGGAAATAGGTTTATGGAATTTAAGGTGGTAGGCTCAACAAGCAATTAAGGGATTACTTAGATTTGAAGTTTTCGATCTTGCCGACCTTGATAAGCAATTTGATAACATTGGGGTTTTAGAATTTACAAGTTTTATAAGGTGAATGTTTTAGATTTAAGGTCACTAATCTTCAAGATTTTGGAAAATTATTTTTATCTGGTTTAAAGTTTTAGAATTGCAGAGTTGAAGGGCTGAATTAAAATAGGATTGATCAGAGTTGAGTTACTGATATGAGAATTTTTTCAGGAGAGAATTTCTTTGGAGATGGAAGGTAATGACCTAGTTCATGTATTTTCTGAGTATTGAAGATGTTGATCTAGTTCAGAAAATGATTGTTTTTAACTCGAGGTTACAGTGATAGGTTAAGGATTTAATTCATATCAATTTTAAGGATAATAGATGGTGCGGATTTAGGAAATGATTTTTGTTGATTTCGAGGATATAGGTTTAGATAATGGAAATGGTAGTGATGGACCACTTGCACATTTGGAGCATATTTTGTTGTGGCTAAGTGTGCATGAGATCGATGCGTAGTAGTGGTGAGTGTTTATGGATTTCAGAGAGTACAGGTTCTAGTTTCATTTTTTTTTTTGGCTTGGAAGAAGTGGCTTTGGTGGGTGTTGTAGAGGAGTCGACACAATAGTACTAATTCAAGAGACCTTGGCTTGGAGTTTTTGGTGAGTTGATCGAAGCGTGTAGTCGAGTGGATTACTCAATGGAATGATGGTTGGGAATAATTGTTGTGATTATCTTTAGGAATTAATTGTGACTTGAGGTTACCTAGGAATTTTATAATTTTGAGGTTATACTTTCCTTTGGAGATTGAGCACCCAGTTGGTTAAATTAAGGACATTGTTATTTAACTTGAAGAGAGATTGATGGGATGTCATGTATGGTGTATGATAAGATCTTGGAAGTTGAAGTTTAGGCTTCAGCGGTGGATAATATGATCAAGTACGTGAGTCAATAATCTTTAAGATCCTTGGGTGCTTTGCAATGGCTTTTGGTGGATTGAAGATTTGAGCAGTATGGCTTGCCTTAAGGTTTAATAGTGATGTACTATTGAAGGAACTAGTCGTGTTAATGCTAGCTTATAGGAGTAGAAATAGGTGGGCGAGTTACCAAGAAGGTTTTGATAATGTTTTGGTGTAGTCAATGGTGGTTCGTAGTTGAGTTCAATCACCGCTAGATTAGATGTTGTTCAGAATGTAGGTGATGAGCTTTTGGGATAGGTTGTCTGGTAGAAGTCTCTAGACGCTCTTATTGGTTCGCCAGGTTGGAATCGAGCCTTTTAAAGTATGCTCCTTATTGAAGATGAGATGAATGTATTTTGGGTTGAGATTGCTTATTTTCAATTTGGGATGCTGAGGTTGTTTGATATTGGTTTTCTGTCTATGATCATGGATGTATTTTATGGAATTTGATTTTGATCAAGGCAGCAGGAGTTCATTGAGGAAGTTGAGTTATAACTCGTGGTTTTAGGAAAGAGAGCTTTTTTCTACCAAATTGTGATAAGAGTTTTTGATTAGTAGGTATGGAGCCACCTTGTACTCGATGGTGCTAGTTTTATGAGGACATAAATTTTATGCATGTGGCGAATATCAGAGTACGCAGCAGAAGCGTGATATTTTTTGTTATAATCAGGAGTTCAGATTGTGCTGATTTTGAGGAATTAGTGGTGACTTGAATTTTGAGAAAATACTTGTAATTGGAGATTAATCATTTGATTGTGCGAAATTTATTATTGATGGTTAACTTTGGAAGTGGCTATTAGATTATCAAAAGTAGAATTCAATGGAGGTTTAGAAGTTGTAGCATAGGAGTTAATTGAGGTTGGCACATAGTATTGTAAGGGCTACTAATCATTGGAATTTATTGGATGTTGTATTAAGGTTATGGTGAAAGCCACCGTAGGAATATTGGACGTGATGTGTCACTAGGGGACTAGTGTGAGAATGTTGGATATCGCCATGTTCATTGGGAAATGTGCCATGTGTCGTCAAGTTAAGGCTGAGTATCAAAGACCTGCTGGTAGACTTCAACCTCTCCCTATTCCTGAGTGAAAATGGGATGATTTTTCTATGGACTTTGTTGTGGGCTTGCTGAGGATCCCTAGTGGGAAGAACTCAATTTGGGTGATTGTTGATCGGTTGAGTAAGAGTGCCCATTTCTTGCCAATAAATAATACCGATTCTTTGGGTAAGTTAACTCGGTTGTATGTCAAAGAGATAGTGCGTTTGTACGGAGTACCCATGAGTATTGTATCGGATCGGAACCTGCAGTTTACGTCCCATTTTTGGAAAAGTTTGCAGGCAGCTTTAGGCACTAAATTGAAGTTCAGTACTGCATATCACCCTCAAACCGACAGTCAATCTGAGCGTACTATTCAGACTCTTGAGGATATGTTGCGGTCTTGTGTCATGGAATTTCAAGGAAGTTGGGAGAATCATCTGCCGTTAATTGAGTTTGCCTATAATAATAGCTTTTATTCCTCCATTCAGATGGCCCCGTATGAAGCTTTGTATGGAAGGAAGTGTAGATCGCCCTTGTGTTGGGATGAAGTTGGTGAGAGTAAACTAATTGGGCCTGAGATAATTCAAGAAATGAAAGATCAAGTTCGGTTTATAAGGACTAAAATGGCGGAAGCACAAAGTTGCCAGAAGAGTTATGCAGATACAAGAAGAAGAGACTTATCCTTTGAAGTAGGTGATTGGGTTTATCTCAAAGTCTCTCCTATGAATGACGTTAGCGCTTTGGTAAGAAGGGGAAAACTTAATCTGAGGTATGTTGGCCATTTTCAGATTGTAGAGAAGGTTGGACTTGTTGCTTATAGAGTTGCCTTGCCGGACTATTTTGGGGAAGTTCATGATGTGTTCCATGTGTCATTGTTGAAGAAAAGTTTTGGACAACAAGAGCCACGTTTTGTTGATCCTGGACACATTCAACTTCAATCTAACCTTACTTATGAAGTTGCTCCGACGCAGATTGTGGATTGGAAAGAGCAAAAGTTAAGGTCCAAGACAATACCTTTGGTGAGAGTGTCATGGGACAATCCGTTGGCACAAGATTTCTCTTGAGAGAGATAAGCTGACATGATGGAGCAATATCCGTTTTTGATTGATTGATTATGGCGGTATGTTCCTTATGTCTTCTCAGTTGAATCTTATTCTTGTCTTAGTTTAATGTTTGACCATGCCAATTTCGATGACGAAATTTTATTTTAAGGGAGGGAGGATGTAACACACCGTATTTTAGTGTATTTTTATTGAAGGATTTATTATTATTAATTCAAAAATTTATTCTCTTGTTCTAAAATTGTTAGATTTTTAGTTGGTTTATTTTTATGATTTTAATTTTGTGAAAATTATTTTTGAAGTGCTTTCTCTAAATTAATTATTGTTATGCATTTAAATTTCTTCTCAAATTAAATTAACTTATTGTTGGGTTTAATTATTTATTTTCATTTTAATCACTGCGTTTGAATTATTTTATTTCACTTGTTGTTTTGAAATCGTTTCCATTGGATCCTTTTTGTGACCCAAGATGTGAGGATTGGACCTCATTTCTTTCCCTACATTTTCTCTTTCCTCTTTTCTTTTTCTTCTTTTCTTCTTTTCCTTTCTTTCTTTTTTCCTTTCTCCCTGGCTTCTCCCGCGCGCGACGCTCTCTCCCTTCTCTCCCATGTGTTTCCTTCTTCTCCCCCAGCCCCGCCGTGCGCGACACCGCCACCCCTTCGGCTTCCCCACCGGCCGGCGACCCCACCACGAGCCACCACGAGCACTCCTTGCGCCGCCCACCCCTTCGGCTTCCCCACCGCGGCACTCCTTGCGCCGCTGCTCCGCCGTCGCACCACCATTGGCCACAATTTCTTCACCACGTCATCCTCGACCTTCTAGCAACTCATTGGACCCAACCCCACCTCCGATCCGTCACCGGTGAAGCACATACATCAACATTTTTGATTTGGGTATTTTTGGTCTTCAACCACCGCCCACGCCGCCACCTACGGCCAACCATCGTGCCGACTCCGTGGTCCTTCTACTGGCGAGGACTAGAGGATGTCTGGCTACGTACGCGCTGGGTGCAGAATTGGGCATCACTCGTTGCGTAGTGTGGATGCTTGGCCACGAACGCGCTGGGCGCGAAATTGAGCATCGCTACGAAGCCAGGACGTGCGGATGGTCCCTAGGAGAGATCATGGTGCATATGGTAATAATGGAATGGACTATTTTCTGGAAAAATAGTTTGTTGGATTTTTTTGTGTAAACCATTTTCTAGGAAAATGTTTTACGGATATTTTGGGCCAAATGAGATTTTGGCGTGTGTTGGAAAATGTTCATTTTCGAGGAAAATGATGTTTTGAGAATAATGCATATTTCATCATATGCATTCATGTTGGTCGCATTAATACATTTTTATTCCCGAGGGTTTTTTGGTTTATACTTACCTACGGTACCCTTTTATAGTAACGCAGATTTTGATGCAGATGAAGATGAGGGTGAGCCTGAGGATTCGGCTCCGCCCGAGGAGTGATTTGGTATCACTCATTTTATTTGAGACTTGTAAAATATTTATTTTGGATGACTATAAACTACTTTTTAAACCTTTTTACTGATTGTTTAAATTGTGTTATCAATTCTGGTACTTAGTTGACTTAATTATCCGTTGTGTTATTTTTGTACACTGTTGCATGTACACACACTTGGCACTATCGTTGGGATGCGTGACCGTGTTATCATCATCCTGGCGTCTCGATTCTCGTGTTTCCTTACATGGGGGTCGGGGGTACCACAGTGAGGCTCTCGGCACATGAGTTTTAGACACGGCCTTCTTTGGAGTTTCCTCATCTTGGCTTCCTTTAACAAACATGATACTTTTTGATGAAGTGGCAGAGGATGATAAGCCTTTAAGTTCCATACTTTGGGAAGTCAAATACCCCAAACCCGTACGATCATAACTAGATTTTTAAGAACTCGACATCTCTTCTAGTTTCTATGTTGCTTTTTTTGCTTGCACTCATGAAACTTTTCCAGTTCTTTTTCAAGTGTAGCCTTTTTAGCATTCAATCCTGATATCTCAACTTCAGAATTTTTCAGTGCCTCGGAAATATTATTCTTTTTATTCTCCACAGCTGTGAGTTTATTATACAGCTTCTTGTTGAGTTTTTTCAACTTGACCACTTCTTCACATAAATCGTTATAAGCTTCATGTACACTCAACTCATGGTCAGTATCAACAATAGATATATCTGAGTCACTATCATCAAATTCACTTTCAGATTTTATATGCACAATATCAGAAAAATTATTAATAATAGTAGAAAAAGCCACAAAAGAATTTTCATCATCAAATGATGAACTTGAATTTTCAGATTCTGAAATTTCACCAAGTGTGATATTTAATGCTTTTCCTTTGATTTTCTTAAAGTTTGGACATTCAATTCTTATATGACCATAACCTGAGCATTCATAGCACTTCACTTTATCTTTTTGCTCAATTTATTCTATATTCCATGTTTCAGAATATTTTTTCTTTGTAGGAAATTCTTTATCTTATTTTTGCTTTTCACTAGCTTTCTTGGTAAACAAAAATTTTTTAATTTTCATTGCAATGAGATCTATATCCTCGTTATTCAAACTTTCTTTATCAGAAAAATCATCTTGATCATCATCTATTGTTTTTAAAAGAATGGACTTACCTTTTCTTGTTTGAGGAAGTGAGGATTCATAGGTTTGTAAGGAACCGACCAGCTCTTCAACCTTTATTGCATCCAAATCATTACTTTCCTCAATGGCAGTAACCTTAGGTCGAAATCTTTCAGGTAGAGATCTCAAAATCTTTCTCACGACCTTCCATTTTCTCACCGAAATTAAACCTGGAATTAACAATATCGTTAAGTTTAGCATAAAAATCATTAAAATTTTCATCTTTCAGCATCTTAATCTTTTCAAATTTTGAAGTAGGCAATTGTAATTTTGAGTTTTTCATAATTTTTGTTCCTTCGTGTATAACCTCGAAGATGTCCCATGTTTCTTTAGCAATCTCACACATGGAGATTCTCTTAAATTCTTCTGGAGATACATTCATGAATATAACATTCAGTCCCTTGCTATTCCAATTGCAGTTGTTGATCTCATCTTTTGTCCAAGCATCAATATTTGTTGCTGGTTTAGTCCATCATTTTTCAACGGAATACCACACTCGTTCATCCAACGATTTGAGAAAAGCCCTCATACGAACTTTCCAATATGCATAGTTTTCTCAATCAAAATGTGGCAGGATATGTAGCGACATAGTCAATAGGGGAGTGGATCACATTCGAATGAGTGAACCACGCTCTGATGCCAATTGAAATGACCCAAGTACCCCTGTAACGCAGCGGAAATATCTACCAATTCACTCAACAAATTGGTTAGTATTCAAGCATGTAATTAATTTAATAATTAAAGAATAACTTAAAATAAATAAATTGAATAACACTAAGATTGGTATCGAATTGAAACCCTCTAAAGAACTCTTTAAAAGTAAAACCCTACGAGGCAGCCAAATCCATGAAAGTCAATCTTATTATTTGAAAATCAATTACAAGTACTCATCAATTACAAAACCTTTGCAACTTGACTCTCTTACTTGCCCAGACAAACAACTCGTTTGTCTTCTACCGCAGTAGCAGCCAGAACCTCTGGTGATCTTCAAATATTGTCTTTCCTCCAAGAACTCTAGGGGCTGAAGTCCAAACACACGATCATCCACACTCGAAGCACGATCACACTCAAAGAGAGATCACAAATATGAAAATTCACTAAGGAATTTTCTCACCAAACAATGCATTAGAAAGTGCTCTAGAAAATATGTAGATCTGAATCTCTGTGGATCCTAGCCAGTAGGATCCTTTAAATAAACAATCTGAAAAGAGTCCTAGTTGAAGTAGAATTCTGCTAACAGGCAGAATCTGTCGCGAAGACGTCTCCTGATGGATTGCTGACATGTCGCGATAACTCTTCTCTGTAGTTATTGAATTGTATTCAACTTCTGTTCTGGATAATTGCAGATCGTTTTGAATTCGAATTTCATGTTGCTGACTTATCTAACCAACTTTAATGACTCCTAGATAAACTTAATGTTGTTTAAAATAAAGTCAACAATTATTTTACATTCATTCAAATTCAAACTTATTGATAAGATAAACTCTATCATTTTAGTCACCTAATCCTATATAAACTTATCAACTTAGTCACCAGTCCTAACCAAACTTTACATTTACAATAATCATTATTTTTATTATTGTAGATCATAGAAAATCAAAAATCTAATTATTAATGTTCATGTTAAAATATTTACCATTTACTCCGGGAACAAATCCAAACTTTCCTCAACAGCTTAATTTTATTCTCCAATGTCATCCC
The DNA here is from genome assembly GCA_961763995.1 of Juglans cinerea. Lineage (NCBI taxonomy): Eukaryota > Viridiplantae > Streptophyta > Magnoliopsida > Fagales > Juglandaceae > Juglans > Juglans cinerea. Next base: position 25,426,677 of record CAUIVZ010000003.1, read on the forward strand.
TTACATTTTAGAATCAAACTGCAGTTGATCATGGCACCGCCACTATCACCAAGTATCCTGATCAACCCTTGAACTCATACTGCGAATTGGCTGTTGGAACAAGAACAATAGCATTGTTTTTTCTTGTCGCAAGCCCGAAAATCTCGCTAAGATCCATATCATCTGCACCAACTCCCTGAGGCAATGCCCAGTCATAATGACACAATTGGCGAGCCAATGCAATCTCTACCGTGGCTAATGCAAATGAATAACCCGGACAGCCTCTTCTGCCTCCTCCAAATGGTAGAAACCTGAAGTCCTGATCCTTGGCATCAATGTCAACATCCATGAACCTCTCAGGGTTGTATTCCAGAGGATTTTCCCATGACTTTGGGCCCCTCCCAATGGCATAAGTGTTGATGAGAACCCTGGTTTTCGCAGGTATTTCGTAGCCATCGAGGTTGCATTTCTCCATGGATTCTCGAGGAACTAGGAGAGGGACTGGTGGGTGTAACCGTATCGTCTCTTTTATCACTGCTTTCAGGTAATGAAGGTGTGGAACATGGCTTTCTTCAAATTTTGATCCTGTGCTGGAGGATACTATGTTTCGAACTTCTTCCTGAGCTTTCTTCATCACCATGGGGTGTCGAGCAAGTTCCGTCATTGTCCATTCTAGTGTTGCTGATGATGTATCAGTTCCCGCTACAAACATATCCTGACAAATTAACAAAATATGTTTTCTTTAGGTAAAGCCTCCTGATCAACTCCTACTACAGCCACAAATTAAACAAAAACAACTAAATCTTGAAAATGAAAGAAAGATTTGCTAAATATTGAAATTAACAATTGAGTTTTATCGTTATGCATGATCAATGATACATAAGACATGTCTCACGGTTTTAATATTTAAATATTTTTCATTATCAAAAATTGACAGCTTAGAATTATAATCGTTAATTTCAGTAACTTTAGAGTACATAATTTTTTTTATTTGGAAAATATAAAAATAAAATTATTCCATGAATTTTGAAACAGTTCAAAACACATCAGCAAAAAAAAATAAATTTTAAATATACATATTTTATTAAATATTTAAAAATTTTCAAGAAAAACTTGAAGATCTTTAGAAATTTTTTAAATATATTTTTTATTTGGTTTTATGAAAAGAGAGAGAAAAGTTCGAATAATTTTCTTTTTTGTAAAATATGTTTTATTTTAGAGTACTGTGTGAAAATAGATATATAGTAGAGTTGGAAAGTTTGAATATAATGTTTTAAATTCTTTATTTTGGTTTTTATCTTTAATTTTTTTATTTTTTTATTTACATAATAAGTACTGGAAGATAATTTGAAATAATAGTTTTTAAAAAGCAGTGCTACCCATAAGCCTTACACCCTACACACTCATTTAAAAACATGTCATTTTATCGTTTTATCCTATTTTACTTACAAATATGTCTGGAATTATTTTTATTATGTGGATAAAAAGGTAAAATCACATATTTTTAAGTGGGTGTGCAGAGTGTGAGGCTTATGTTTAGAATTTTTCTTTTTTAAAATTCATAAATATCTTGTTTAAACAAAATTTGAAAACTTATTGAAACGAAAAACCAGAAAATAGGTTTGAACTTTGAAGTATCTATACATCATTTTTTTCAATTTTGTTTTTTCTTTTCTCTATACAATTCCCGAGACACGTACGTAGTAAAAACAGCTGTAGTTGAAATAATTGAACGAGTTGAAGAAGACAAGTCAGTAGTCCTCATACATTGAACTGCCAAAACTGAACACGAAACTGTGATACTAACTGTAGTCAACATCAGCAGGTTCATTATCGTAAACGAATGTTAGAGCCACCGCTTGGACTTTGCTGAAAGGCTGGTTTTAGCAGGTGTTTTTTTATATGTTTTTTTAAGTTATTTTTTATATAAATTTTTTAATATTTTTAATATTTTAAAAAATTAAAATAAATATAGAATATTATTAAAAAAATCATTAAAAAATACTTCTTTAGTCATGAAGTAAATTTTTATTTTATTTCGTGATTAAGAAAATATTTTTTTAATGATGTGAATTTTTTTTTAAATATTTAAAATTGTTAAAAAAATTTATATAAAAAAGAACTAAAAAAAAATACATAAAAAACACATGCTAGAGCCCAACAGAGCCCCGAACAGTGGCTCTAACATTGTAGAATAAAATATATAGAATAAATTATTATTATAATATTATTATTATTTAAAAAATTAAAAAATTGAATTATTTATTATATTTTAAATAAAAATTTAAAAATATATAATAATTAGATAAGATGATAATTTGCAATTACAACTTCTTATTTTATTCAGCTCTCTACTTTATGATATTCAGATATATATATAAAAAATAAAAAATTAACATTTTAATATTCCACCTTAAACTAAGATTCCATTTGTATAGTGAGTTAAGATAAAATAAATTGAGATAAAAGTTAAAAATTAAATAAAATATTATTATAATATTATTTTTTAATATTCTTATTATTTTTAAATTTTAAAAAGTTGAATTGTTTATTATATTTTATAATGAAAATTTAAGAAAATAATAATGATGATATGAGATTATCATATGAAACACCCTTACTATCTATACAGTGCCTAAGACGTGATGAGTATGGTTCGGTTCCTTACGGCCCGGGACAGTGGATAGTTTCAACGAACTAGCACGTCTGTTCTTAACGCAGTTCATGGCCAACCGAACAAGGAGGAGGCCAGCCGCCTATTTGTTGACTGTTAAGCAAAGGGATGATGAGAGCTCCAAGACATACTTCTCTCGATTTAACAAGGAACGAATGACGATGGACAACCAAGATGAAAAGATCACTCTGGCCACACTATTAGGAGGGATTTGGCCTCGTAACCCCTTTATGACAGAAATTGCCCGGAAGACCCCGGCAACCCTAAGAGAGTTTATGGATCGCGCTGACGATTATATAAACAGAGAAGATACGCTCCGAGCGTTAACTGCCCCCAGAAAGAATGAATTGGAGAGGGCAGACGAGAAGACCACATATCGGCATCAAGGGTCGAACTAAGGGGTCTACAAAAAGAGGGTTTACGAAACTAAGGGCAAAGGAAAACTCAGCCCTTGTATACACTCTAACCTGACGGTTGAAGCTGAGGAAGACCTGAATCCACGAGGGGGCAAAGACGAAGTTCGTCACGCCCCAAATATTGTTCCTTCCATAGGAGTAGTGGACATAACACGTAAGATTGCTATACGAGGAAGATAAGGTTTGATGGCCTAAAAATCCATGCTGACCAATACGAAGATGAGAGGGATGAGTCACGGTGAGACTACCGTCCCTACTCTTGGAGAAACCAGGACCGAAGCCCCGTTAGGAGGAACCAGGGTCCAATTCACAGGAGTTACAGCCTGACCCGCCAAGACCATAACCTAGCTCAGAGGAGTAATAGGAGCCTTGACAGAAGAAAAACCAAGAACCCTACGGGGAGAACCCATGTCAAAGAGACTTGAAAAGAGAAGAACCTCCCATAGGCAAAATCAACACCATAGCTGGAGGATATGCTGGAGGAACAACTTCCTCGGCACGAAAGACCCATGCAAGCATGGCTAGGTATGAAGAAGTATTCTCCACCCACAGACCCTCCCATAATGACAGGGGTCAGACCGGAGAATATGTCGTAACTTTCAGCGAGGAAGATGGAGAAGGTTTGTTGCACTGGTAGTAACAACAAAAATTGCTAACTATCGGACCAAAAGAGTATTGATCGACAACGGCAGCTCTACAGACATCCTCTTCTGGGAGGCATTCATTAAAATTGGAATCACTCCATATCAGTTGCAACCGGCACCTACAGCCTTCAAAAGCTTCACAGGGGACACCATCCAGCCATTGGAGCAATCACTCTGTCTGTAATGGCAGGAACAGCTCCTAAAACAACATCTCTCATGGTAGACTTCTTAGTGGTGAAGGCCCCGTCTTCATACAATGTGATCATTGGACGTCCGTTCTTAAATCGGATGAAGGTTGTAGCCTCCACATATCATCTGAAGGTAAAATTCCCAACCTCATCTAGAGTAGGAGAAATGCATGGAGAATAGCAGACTGCAAGAGATTGTTACACTCGAGAGATGAAGTCAAAGGCAATAGCTATACAGACGCTTGAGCAAGACCACGGGGAGATGGCCATGCCTCACCTCTGGCTCTGATAGAACTAGACAGAGAAGTAAGGGACGAAGAGGCACTGAGGCAGGCAGAACCTAACGAGCCGTTAGTTTTGATAAAAATGGATCCTGAAAAACCAGAACGGACTTTGCGAATGGGATCTAAAATGTCCACCGAGCTAAGCCAGTCTATGAAGCAACTACTTGTCAAACATCGTGATGTCTTCGCCTGGTGCCATGAAGAAATGCCTGGTATCGACGAATAGGTCCTAGAACACCACCTCAGTGTAAATCCTGAAGCAAAAAGAGTCAAGCAAAAGTGCCGCAATTTCAGTGTGGAGATATATGCGACCATTGCTGAAGAAGTAGAACGCCTTCTAACTGCGAGGTTCATTTGGAAAATTCACTATACCGAATGGCTCTCCAACGTCGTACTGGTCAAGAAGGTAAGTGGGAAATGGGGAATGTGTGTCGACTTCACCGACTTGAACAAAGTCTGTCCTAAAGATAGTTTTTCCCTCTCGATGATAGACTTGATAGTGGACCCAACAGCTGGGCACACCTTACTCAGCTTCATGGACGCATACTCTGACTACAATCAGATCAGGATGAGCCCCGATGATGAGGAAAAAATGGCATTTATCACCGACCGAGGACTTTATTGCTACAGAGCAATGTCATTCGGTCTCAAGAATGCAGGAGTAACATATCAACGTCTGGTCAATCGGATATTTAAAAACCAGATCAGGAGAAACATGGAAGTTTATGTAGATGATCTTCTGGTTAAGAGTAAGAAATCTGAACAGCATCTTGATGACCTTCGGGAAACTTTTGCAGTTCTTAGAAAGTACAAAATGAAGCTCAACCAGCAAAAATGTGTTTTCGGAGTCGAGTCAGGAAAATTCTTGGAACTCATGATCTCCGATGAGGAATCAAGGCTAATCCCAAAAAACTTAAAGCAATTGTGGATATGCCTCCACCCCGAACAATCAACGAGCTTCAGAGACTGCCTTCCTGGCTATATCGCACAATGCGGTGTCCGCGGTATTGACTCCAGTAGAAGAAGGAGTTCAACGTCCGGTTTATTATGTAAGCAGAGTCTTTCGGGGGGCGGAGGCCAGATACCCACGAACGGAAATGCTAGCATTTGCATTAGTGATCACTGCCAGAAGATTAAAGCCTTATTTTCAAGCTCACCCAATAAAAGTCCAAACTGATATTCCCTTGAGAAAAATATTACAAAAACCTGATACGTCTGGTAGAATGAGTAACTGGGCAATCGAGCTGAGCAAGTTTGAGATCGAGTACCTTCCAAACTTTCTAGCTGAATTCTCAAACTTTCTAGAGGAGATGATCATTATGCCCCATGGCAAGTCTACGTCGACAATTCATCCTATTGGACCGAGGGAGGAGTGGGAGTACATATAATAACGGACTGAGGAGAAAAACCTGACTATGCACTCTAGCTCGGATTCAAAGTCACCAATAACGAAGCTGAGTATGAAGCACTCTTGTCAGGACTAACAATTGCCAGATTGTTGGGGCAACTGAAGTTGAAGTAAAGGCTGATTCTCAGATTGTGGTGGGACAAATAACCTGACAGATCCTTACGAAATGAGAAAATTTGAAAAGGGATCTCCAACTGGTAGGAGAAGAGTGGGATCTCTTCCAGTACTCTTCCATCCATCAGATTCCAAGAGGAGCAAACCAGGAGGCGGATCGACTAGCTAAAGCTGCCTCAGGTCAAGAAGAAGTCCCACTCCCAGATCACGTTGTAATTCAGACTATTGACGTAGCAGCAGTGGGAACTCGAATGTCCACTATCGAGGTCCTACAACCCCCAGAATGGGCCACTGACATTCTAAAATTTCTTCAAGAAGGAATCCTTCCGGATGATCAGGAGGAGGCTCGGAAAATCAGGAACCATGCGACTTGGTTCACTTTGGTGGAAGGAGTCCTATACAAAAGAGGCTACGCCGTACCTCTATTAAGATGTATCTCTTCCGAATAAGCTCAGTACGTGCTAGCGGAGATACATGAAGGAATTTGTGGAAATCATACAAGTGGAAGGGCACTAGCAGTGCGAACTACTCGGGCCGGGTATTATTGGCTTAACTCTCACAGAGATACCGAAGAGTTTGCCAGAAAGTGTCTCAAGTGCCAAGAAAACGCTTCTATTCCTCATTGCCCCTTGAAAAACTCACTTCTGTTATCTTCCCATGGCCCTTCGCACAATGGGGATTAGACCTTATTGGCCCCCTTCCTGCGGGCAAAGCAGGAGTAAAGTTTGTCGTGGTGGCCGTTGACTGTAACACCCATGTCCAGCACTAAGTTGTTTTCTAAAATTTTTGGGTTTATACGAATGAAAAGCCACTTGAGATTAGCGAGCAATTTTTTTTTTTTTTGGAATGGACTACGAACTTAAATTTTTTTATTTTTGACGGATGTCAAGTATATTTTTAGTGGGCTTTCTATTTTAGGTTAGAATCATTAATTATTTTTTTGAATTAGGTAAAATCTTTTCATGAGCCAAGAAAAAGATTGGTGGGACAAGTTAGATTATTTTAGAGGTTGAATCGGGAGCCCAAAACTCGAAGAAAAAGCCCAATCAACGCTCAAAACCCAAGCCCATGAAGCTAGGACCAGTTTTCACGTCATGCACATTTCATGTTTCATGTTTCATGTTTCATGTTTCATGTTGCATGCCATGCACGGTTACCCTCTTATTTTTGGTTCTCATCTAGGGTTTTTACAATCAACTCTTTATATACATGTATTTTCTCTCCTGAAAAAGAAGTAGCCATAACCTATTGTTTTCAGTGAATCACCTCTTTCGCGTAACTGCCTTTTTCTTCCTTTCTGATGCCTCTTTCCACCATAGAAACAGCCCCAAATCGCACCTGCACCTCCACAAGCCATCAGTACACTCACCGTCGAACCATACTCTGTTGCAGCAACCCACGCATAGCTGCCTCTCCACACTGCCGTCCAAAACTACATCGTCCTCCGCCCCGCACTGTGCACTTTTGCAGTGCACCACCCACAGCCAACAGAGGTCGAACTCCACCACAAGCACTCAGATCGCACGGCAAGAGACCCACCCACCGAGAGCCACTCCACGAAAGCTCAATCCCGCGTGCGTCCACTGCACGAAACCAACCTGCCCAAACCTCACTGCCACCACCGTAACCCACCGTGACCCTCAGGACGCCATAGTCACGTCCAAGCTTAGAGAGCCTCTATTTTTAGGAGTCCAAAACAGACCAGTTGCACCACGGACAACCTGGCCCAGCTACTGCAAACACGTTCACGCTGCCCTCACTCTCTCTCTCCCTCCGTTCTCTCTCTCACTTCCACAGTGCACTCACGCCATGCCCAATCACTGGACGCCGCTCATTGCTAATCATGGTAAACCCACCACTGCCCTCAACCCACCACGAATGGTTGCCGAGTGTTTTTTTTAACTAAATTGTATTTGTCGTAGGCTCTTACGTAGATATTAGATAGAAGAAAGGTTTAGTTGTAATTACGGTCTTGCCCTTCCATTCATGATCTGTTACTGTGTTGGGTTTGTTTGTATGATGGCCGGGTATATCGAAATGGGCTGGTGTGTACTTTTCGGTGTTAGGCCGTGTATATTTTGGAGTCGAGATCATGTATTCGCACGGACAATATTATAAGACCAATTTATAGAGTAATATGATCATAGGTGTTAATCATGTTTTTTTTATTCGAGAATTTATATAAAAATCAAAATACTTTGGGAAAAGAAGATATTTTAGGTTTTCAATGATTTTAGTCATTAGGAAAATAGAGATTTTCTTTAATATCTTGGGTTTGAATTACGAAGTACGTGTTCTATTTGAGATTTACGGAAGTTACGTGTGTATTTTATAGGTGACGATTGATTTTCGTTCAGTACTGTTGTGAAGAATTTCTGAAAAGCTAAGAAGTTCAGGTAAGCAAGATTCCTATCCTAGATTTTGCATATAAATAAAATGGATTGAGGTTGATTTTTGGAAAATATGCATGTTTGTTATGAAAAGAAATTTGAAACGGCCTCAGTTATTTGTTCTGCATTACTCATGAAATCCTGTATAAGAATAAGGTATTTTTCTGACATGACTGGTGTAGACATGAGCTTATTTTTTACATTCTGTTATTGAACTGAGAAAAATGAGCGAATATGAAAATTTGATAAACTTGCATGTGACGTGAAGATGTTCTGAATCTGTTTTGGAAAATGTGAAATGATCTGAATTTCGGTACTCTGTTTTGATATGATTTGGCATCTGAAAAACCTTTGGCATGACTTTCTGATTCTGTTCAAACTCTGATTTTGATTCTGTTTTGCTCTGATATCTGGCCCTGTCACTGGATATAATAGTGATCTCTGGCCTTGTCACGGGATACAATAGTGTCCTCTAGCCCTGTCACGGGATACAATAGTGACCTCTGGCCCTGTCACGAGATACAATAATGACCTCTGACCCTACCACGGGATATAATAGTGGTCTTCTGCTCTGAGTGCAATCGCTTTGATAACATGGTGATTTATGTTTTACTTGGCTTTCCGCATAATGCACAACCCTACCACGGGGGTTAAACATGGCTTCTGTTCTGATATGATGCTCTGATATTATATGATAAGATGAAAACGTTCAGTCATGTTGTGCCAAAAGAGTATTTGAATATGAAAAGTTGGTTTCTGAATATGAAATGTTTGAAATGTCGCTTTGATTTTCTGATAATATGTATTTTTGAGATTTGCATATTGAAACTGAAATGTTTTGTTCCTGTATTCTGAACTCTGTAAAAATGCTCATGTTTACATACTAGCATATGTTCTCTGCTTACTGAGTTGTTGATAACTCACCCCTTATCTCCATAACATTTTTCAGATATTTTAATGGTTCGGCTGGTGAATAAGAGTAGGAAGTATTAAAAAAGTTTGATGATCATAGATGAACGAGATAATGGTACAAGTATTTTGGAGGATCATATTTAGTAGTTTTACCTCTAGCGGTTATTTTGGTACGTCAAGTAATGAATAATTGAGTCTTTGTGGATATTTTATTTATTTTATTGAGGTTTTTGTTTAGTATTTTTGTGGTGGGATACAGATTTTTGGATCGAACAAATAAGTTAAGTGTTTTGTGAAGTTTTTGTTTATTTATTATTGATTATTAGAGATGTTCTTGAGTAATATGAGCTAACTCTCCGGACCTCTGGGAATAGGGCGTTACATTAACTATTTCAAAAAATGGATGGAAGCGAAAGCTCTAACAATGATTACAACTCAGGCAATTACAAATTTCCTCTGGAAATCTATAATATGCCGCTTCGGAATCCCTCAAAACTTCGTTTCGAACAATGGGAGATAGTTCGATTGCTCCCATTATCGAGAGTGATGCTCAGAGCTCAGAATCAAGACTAAGTACTCATCACCAGGACATCCCCAAGCCAACGAGCAAGTAGAAGCAACCAACAAAACATTACTCAACACTCTGAAGAAGAAGAAGCCGACAAGCCAGAAGGGGGAATGGGCTGAAAAGCTTCCCAGCACATTGTGGGCATACCGAACGTCAGTAAGAACCCCTACAGAGGAGACTCCCTTCTCCCTCGTCAAATAAGCCTGGTATCTAGATCGGCCATGAAGTATAAAGCACATGAACCGAGCCATGAGTTCTGACCTGCTAACAGCTATTCTCAACGCAGTCTAAATAACTTGCTGAGTTTCGTGCAAAGATACGAAAACAATGCGTTGGTGAGGGAGCAGGGCCATTGGGCTCTGCCAACCTATAAAGGCCAATTCACAAAGTATAAAGCACAGGAACCGAGCCATGAGCTTTGACTTGCTAACATCTATTCTCAACGCAGTCTAAATGAATTGCCAAGTTTCGTGCAAGAATGCGAAAGCGATGCATTGGTAAGGGAGTAGATCCCTCGGGCTCTGCCAACCTATAAGGGCCAATCCATGAAGTATAAAGTACAGGAACCGAGCCATGAGTTTTGACCTGCTAACAGCTATTCTCAACGCAGTCTAAATGACTTGCCGAGCTTCGTGCAAGGATGCGAAAACGATGCGTTGGTGAGGGAGCAGGGCCCTCGGGCTCTGCCAACCTATAAAGGTCAATCCACGAAGTATAAAGCATAGGAACCGAGCCATGAGCTCTGACCATCTAACAACTATTCTAAACGCAGTCTAAATGACTTGCCAAATTTCGTGCAAGGATGCGAAAATGATGCATTGATGAGGGAGCAGGGCCCTCGAGCTCTACCAACCTATAAGGGCCAATCCACAAAGTATAAAGCACAAGAACCAAGCCATGAGCTCCGACCTGCTAACAACTATTCTCAACGTTGTCTAAATGACTTGCCAAGTTTCGTACGAAGACACGAAGCCAAACGGCCAGGTACACGAAATTATTTCATTAAATGTAAAATCTGGCCTTCGTAGGATACGAGCCCAGTCGCTCGACTGAATAAAGCAAAAGTTAAAGGAAGAAAGGCGGCTGGGTAAAACTCCACGTTAGTGGACTTTTCACAGCTCGAATTCAAAGCCCAGTATACAAGAACGAAATAAAAACAAGTAACTATGCAAGCAGGCTTACGAAAGCATCGTGAAGTCAGTTTACTTTCATTCATTTCTCGAACAGGGTTACAAACAGGGTTGCAAGAAGAATATTACAATTGAAGAAAGCTACAAAAATAGAAAGAAAAATCTTGTCCAGACAAAATACGGAGATCAATAGTGCAATATCTCCATCAGGGAGGAAGGCATCCGGAGGAATCTCGTTCTGGCCAGACAGAATAGGGAGATCAGCGATGCAATATCTCCATCAACGTGGAAGGCGTCTGGAGGAATCCCATTCTGGCCAGACAGAATAAGGAGATCAGCAGCATAATATCTCCATCAGGGAGGAAGGCGTATGATGGAAACCCATTCTGGCCAGACAAAATAGGGAGATCGGCAGAGTGATTTATCCCTTAGAGAAGATGGGCACACTGCAGATCTGGGTCCATCTGAGCAGAACTAGGACTCTCAGCAGTGCAGTTACATCCCCACGCAACACCAAATGGGACGCTCATCTTCCTTCTCAAGAAGAGGGGAGTCCAATGGAACCCCACCCAAGTTCTTAGGAGAGCGAACTGGGTTCAGGGTTGAACGGGTGGGGGGGCATCCTAGGGAACATACGGTTGGTAGGGAGGCAAGAGGAATCAACTTCGAAGATTGATTGCCCCCTTGAACCGTCTGTTCTTGTCCTCCTCAACCGCAGCTGTCGTACCACCGCTTTGTTTCTGCTCCATACAGGACTCATAGGCAGTGAGTTCCTACACAACACTTACGGGGGTTGGGCCCCATAAGTAAGGGGGTAAGAACAAGCGAGGTACCATAAGCAAAAGGGCAAGAACAAGAGGTATGTGAAGTTTGTTTCTTTTTTTATATTCAAACTGCCATAACCAGCGACAGCCTGAACACCAAAGGAGAAGGCATCGCCCCTCGGAAAACACGAAAGGAAAGAAGAAGGCCATGGGAGATTGCCAAATTTGGGAGAATAAAGAGAGGTGGGATGGGATGAATTCCCCAGAAAAGGCAAGAGCCCCATTTTATAGGCAAGAGCAACGTTTAACGTTCCAAAGTGCCACAACTCTCGGGACCTCCCTGGGCGACCACATGTCCCCAAAACCTCCCAGATCATCCACGCGTCTTTCATGGGAAATCACAGACCCTTGAGATTCGAAAAAGGTGGAAATCTCAACCGTCACATTATACAGAGTTCATGGAGAAGTTAATGACAGGTTAAATGCAGAAACCTCAACTGGCGCATTGCACGAAGTTCATGGAGAAGTTAATGACAGAGTTAAATGCAGAAACTTCAACCAACGTGCTACACGAAGTCCGTGGAAAAGTTAATGATAGGATTAACAAGCAGGCGTGGCTACACCGATGGAACTAAAACAGCATTCGAGATAAACAGGGAATGAAAAGGCGTTAATAAAAGTAGTTTCAGGATCAACGTGGAATCAACAGTAACTTAAGACACCCACGTGCCTAAAAATGGTGTCGTGCGGTAAAACACTTTATACGTTCAGCAAAGAGATTGTTGCGCGGTAAACGCTCAAGCATAGGCTCAGCAGTAAAGAACTAAAGAATGCAACAGGTAGAAAAGTAAGAAAACTCAAAAGTTTCGAATCAGCCGAACCCAAACAAACCAAAGGTACATTATTTTGTGCGAGTTAACAAAATTATATCAAAAACCAAATGCAGGTCAGAAAACAGAGAAGGTAGGACACAAATTATCAACGTACGTCAGCACGAATATGAAGACTTGGCAAGATTTTAGATCAGTGAGAAGAATTGCCACACGGCAAACACCCGTACAAGAGTACTTGCTCCGTACCCATCTATATAGAAGGGTCTCACGTGCCGCTCCTATTGATAATACTATTAACCGGAAGATAATATGATCAATCTCTATCGACAATGGATCGAGATGTACAGATCAATGAAGAAAAACCAGCCAAAATCAAAAGGCACCATTTTCATTTGTATTACATTGAAAATTCAACACGAGCCTAGTAGCACGAAAGATAGAAGGGGAGCTGGAAACTAAGGAGGAGCATTGCAGAAGGCTCTCGAAAGGCAATTCTCACTGAGATACTCCTAAGAGTAGTTCTCACCAAGCTCCTTCGGAGGGCAAATCTCACCGAACTGCAGAGAGTTCCCACCGAAATGTTCCAGAAAGCAACCGTCACGGAGGTAACTCTTTGAGATTTCTGAATCCCTTCCTTTTGTTACATTCGTTTAAGCAGAAAATGATAGCGTTAAGTCTTCTTCTCCAGGTCCCGCTGGGGAAGATGGGCAGATGTTGCCGTTGCCTTTCTTTTTACTTCGAACTTTGCCAACAAGGTGCCTCGGGGTCCTAGTCCGGCAACGGGAGCTTTTCCTTCCTTTGAGGAGACTCTCCTTCATGAGGAGGTTCCCCTGCGCAAGCCACCAACTCGATTCGAGGAAAGGCTTGCCGAGGTTAAGGCATCCTTTGGGAGTGTTTAACTAACTCTCCTATTTCACCCTCGGAGCTCTCTGGTCTAGCTTCCCCCGGTGGCCCTTCGATTCCTATCCCAGTAGTCTCCATCTCCCCTCCTGTTCTGCCCTTGGGTACAGATATTACCCCTGTTGGAGACAAGGGGCTAGCTCCTCCTAAGACAGTGGAGCCGTGCTCTGCGGAAGCTTCTTAACAGCCTGAGATAATGGAGTCGCGCTCCGAGGGGGCCATGGAGCCAGTTCTTCCTAAAGTCCCGATCTTCTCATTAGTGCCGGATCAGGCCATCGAGCCGATTTCCTCAACAATCCCAGGAGTTACTCCTTCGGTTGGCGTCGTTCAGGTATTTATTTTTCCTCACTTGTTTCTCTTTTTTCATTTCAGCTTGAATTGTTTTATGATGAGCTACTTATTCGTCTCAGGAAAGCGTCGTTCCTCAAGATGAGTCTTCTCCTTTGTTACAAGAAGACGTTGTAATAGTGGAGTTGGAGGACAATTCTTCACCTGCTTGCAGTCCCCCCCCCCCCCCGGTTCGTTCCCCCACAGGATCCTCAGGCCAGAGCTTCTTATCAACACGAGGAGGATTTTGGCTTACCTCACGTTCCTACTGATGCCGTGCTGCCGCTAATGTGTGCAAGGCCTTCCTCCTCTTCGGGGCAAGGAAATTCGGAGGAGCCTGGGCCAGGTTATAAGAAGGCCCGGGCAGAATCCTTTAAAGGACATGCCCGGAAGTTCAGGCCCCTTTTCGCTAATGTAAGCACCTCTCCGGAGCAACTCGGCAAGAACTGCCCTTTGGGGCCATTTGCTAAGAACCTCTCTTCTTTTTACGAGGGGCATTTGGCTTAGAGGGATGCGAGGTAGTGGTAGGGAACTCCTCGGCAGGTACTAGCTGGGTGGGAACGGAAGTCCCTTCCTCTGTTCGGGACCGCTTGGCGCGGTTACCTTCAGGTGGAGAAGCCGCATGACACTTCCCTCTTGGAGGAGAGGGTGGAGCCGATAAGAAGTCCCGACCTAACACATGTGCGCGATGTGGGAGAAAAATATAGCGGCGAATGTACTCGTCGTTCAGTAATGAGTCAGATTAGGCTAGGTCCGATGAGCTGCTACCTAGGACATTACAGAAGCAATCCTGAATTCCTCTATCTCCGATAACGTAATAGCGAGAGATTTGGTGGTCGGAACTTTACCCCAAACGGATCGAACAGGGAACTCGTTGTATTTGCGCTCTCCCTCCGGGCATTCCCAATCCGAGCCCCTAACAAAGAAGAAACGCCGGTGCCAATCCTTTATTGAAGAATAACGTCTCTCCAAAATAGTGAAGCACTTTTCGGTAGAGTAAGATTGGAAAATACAGATGTTCCCATCAAGCTTATTGATTTGATACACAATCAGAAACTCCCGAGCAGTTAGATCGGGGTAATCTTCTGAGCCGCTCAGAACAACTCGAAAGGTCACGCAACTAGCCATGATTAGACACAAAGCATTAGGGTTGAGTTGCGCCGGAGCAAGTTTTAGGAAATCCAGAATGTCACGCACCCGACGGCAAAATGGCAGACGCAATCCAATGGAAAACATGTGAGGATAAATGGCCACCATTGTAGACAAGCCCTCCTCGTTCACCATTGTAACATGAGGTTGAGGGAGTTCCAGAATAGTTCCAGCAGGAATGGGGAACTCTCTGCAAAACGAACGAAGTTTGTTACTAGTCATAACTGACGTCCACCGTTTCCCGGCATAATAACTGAATCGGGAGTTGTTCGCACTTCGTAGTCATGGTGAGAGTAGACAGAAGAATTGGAGAAACTTTTAGGGCTTCAGAAAAGCGAAGGAGGAGGATGAGACGAAGACGAAAGGGAAGAAAGAAAGGAAGGAATGAGGAAGAATAAATAAATAGGAACGGCATGATGGAACTGTTAGATGTTCGAAACGATGGCACAAGATTCGAAGGGACACCTCTACTATAGGGATACGGAGTGACGTTTACCAACCGCACGCGTACGTGGAATGTACCAATCCCGGGCAACGTTGGCACGCCAGAAAGTAGCCTTAATAAAATGGGAACGACGTTAATGATTATGGAGAGCTCGAGTCACATCAACAGTGAGAGTGCCCGTTCACCTTTTATATAATCAAGACAGAAAAGAAATCTTAGAATTTCCAGCCCACAAGTGTGCTAAAAATTCGCGGCGTACTATGAAGGGAGAAAACCCCTTACATTGGGCCAAGAGTAAGGCCCAGGTTATAACCTAGATATGAGGTCTGGGTGGAACTGGGCCGAAGACATGGGCTAGATTATAGCTCAGGTGCACAGTAGTACTTGGGTCAGGGCTCGGGTGTGACGCTCGGGTCGGATCCTATTTATAACGGGAAGTAAGGCATGAAGTACAGGCAAGGCTCAAGAGGGAAGTAACCTATCACTCGATGATAGACGAAAGGGCTTGCAACGGTTTACACCTAGCATTAATGAAAGGCATACCGCATTCAATGCGGTCCAGAGCAGAAGGCGTGCCGCATTCAATGCGGCCCAAGCAATACCCAGCCACCCTGAGCACTTTATAGCTCGGCGAGGTGACGCCACAGGGGTAGCTCGGCGAATCGACAATACAAGCATATTATCTCCTGCTATGCAACACCCCACTATAGTGGAGAACATATCGGTAACTATAAATAAGACAATACCAGCCGCAAGCGAGGTAATCAATTACTATCCCCTTAAAACTCTCGTCTTCATTACTGTTTATTATCTCCATCACCTTAACTGACTTAAGCATCGGAGGATCAACGAACCCCGAGGTCCCCCCTTCAGTTACTATGCAGGTGATTGCTCGAATACTGCCGGCGTGAAGTTGCCCAAGCCCGCAAAACACAACATCAACAGGGGCCGAGTTTGTGGGCAGTCTGGGCCAAGGAGTGATGGGGCATGTCGATGAGGAGGTGGAGATGACTGATTATTAGGAGGCCTGGCGGTGAGGGTGGCCTCAGTGACTGCGACTGTGACCTGCGACTGTGACCTACTTTACCATTTTTGTAGGCGAAAGATGAAGAAGAAGGTGGCAGAAACAACTAGGACTGGTAGATAGAAGGATTGCGAAGTAATGGACTCCATTTCTTTTTTCCTCCTTACGAATGTAATGACTATGAGCTGTGTGGAAGAACGTAGGAGCTAGACGAAGTTTTATAAGGTGAGATGTGACGTCCTAGGCATAAACGACGACGTCTCGATAGCAATGCTAAATATAGTTACAGAGTTATATTTTATAAAAGTGTTGCTATTTTTTTTTATGCAAGTGCTACACCTTTTTTTTTTTAAATAATATGTGTTGTCATTAAAAAATTAATTTTTTATATAAATTATATATTTATTAATTTTTTATAAAAAGAGTGCACAACTTTTGCACTAAAGTTTATCAGTTCGACTCAGTACTATATCTTTAATCACAATCAAATACAAAGTCTTAGATTTCTTAATGATCAGAAGTCTATAAATAGTACTGAGGGGTTAAGAGTTCTCAACTATAACGTTAGTGTCACTAGCTATCGGGAGACACTTGTGAGGCTAGGCTACGTTTGGGTAGTGAGAATACTTGAGAAGTGTTGAGAATGTTTGTGAATAGTTATGAGTAGAGATTGGAGTGAGTTTGTGGGTCCCATTGAGAGTATTTTGAGTTGTTTCGATGTGTGAAGTATGTTGAGTTGGTGACTTTTAGATAGGTAGTTGAAAAAGGTGTGGGTCCCATAAATATTATAGTGATTTTATTTTTAGTAATAAATATTATAATTATTTTATTATAGTGATTTTATTTTATTTTTATATATAATAGTGATAAATATTATAATGATTTTATTTTTATATATATAATAGTGATAAATATTATAGTAATGTTATTTTTTATTTATATATTATAGTGATTTTATTTTTTATTTATATATAATAGTGATAAATATTATAGTGATTTTATTTTTTATTTATATTTAATAGTGATAAATATTATTGTGATTTTATTTTTTATTTATAGTTAATAGTGATAAATATCATAGTGATTTTATTTTTTATTTATATATAGTACTGATAAATATTATAGTGATTTCATTTTTTATTTATATTTAATAGAGATAAATATTATAGTGATTTTATTTTTTATTTATATATTCTAGCGATTTTATTTTTTATTTATATATAATAGCGATAAATATTTTTTTTATTTATATATTATAGTGATTTTATTTTTTATTTATATATTATAATGATTTTTTATATATTTAATAGTGATAAATATTATAGTGATTTTATTTTTTATTTATATATAATAGTGATAAATATTATAGAATGTTTGTGAATAGTTATGAGTAGAGATTGAAGTGGGTTTGTGAGTCCTATTGAAAGTATTTTAAGTTGTTTGACATGTGAAGTATTTTCAAAAGTACGAGAATACTTGGAAAGTGTTGAGGATACTCTAGTACCCAAACATAGCCAGTTACTAGGATAATTCTTTTATCATAGTCAAATTAATTTCTTCATCAAATATATAGAGAAATGTACGTATATAATTATCATTATTTTTATTATTTTAGATCATAAAAAATAAAAAATATAATTATTAATATTCATGTTAAAATATTTTAACATTTACTCCTTGGAACAAATCCAACAGCTTAATTTTATTCTCCAATACCTTAACATTTTAGAATCAGACTGCACTTGATCATGAGACCGCTACCATCACCGAGTATCCTGATCAACCCTTGAACTCATACTGCGGATTGGCTGTTGGAACAAGAACAATAGCAGTCTTTTTTCTTGTCGCAAGCCCGAAAATCTCGCTAAGATCCATATCATCTGCACCAACTCCCTGAGGCAATGCCCAGTCATAATGACACAAGAGGCGAGCCAATGCAATCTCTACCGTGGCTAATGCAAGTGAATAACCCGGACAGCCTCTTCTGCCTCCTCCAAATGGTAGAAACCTGAAGTCCTGATCCTTGGCATCAATGTCAACATCCATGAACCTCTCAGGGTTGTATTCCAGAGGATTTTCCCACGACTTTGGGTCCCTCCCAATGGCATAAGTGTTGATGAGAACCCTGGTTTTCGCAGGTATTTCGTAGCCATCGAGGTTGCATTTCTCCATGGATTCTCGAGGAACTAGGAGAGGGACAGGTGGGTGTAACCGCATCGTCTCTTTTATCACTGCTTTCAGGTAATGAAGGTGTGGAAGATGGCTTTCTTCAAATTTTGATCCCGTGCTGGAGGATGCTATGTTTCGAACTTCTTCCTGAGCTTTCTTCATCACCATGGGGTGTCGAGCAAGTTCCGTCATTGTCCATTCTAGTGTTGCTGATGATGTATCAGTTCCGGCGACAAACATGTCCTGACAAATTAACAAAATATGTTTTCTTTAGGTAAAGCCTCCTGAACTCCTACTACAGCCACAAATTAAACAAAAACAACTAAATCTTGAAAATGAAAGAAAGACTTTCTTTTTAATAAAAAAAAAAAGAAAGAAATAAAGACTTTTTGTAGGATTACTTATCTTCTCGACTTTTGTAGAAGAATAATACTACATACAGTCGTGAAATGCGCAAATATCATGCAGTCGCTTTAAAAAAGAGTGGGATCTACTATAAAAAATTAATTTCTTTTCATGTGAGTCTCATATTTATTCACTTTTTTCAAAACGACTGCACGGCACTTGCACACTCACGACTGCAAGTATCATTTCTCTTGTAGAATAGAATGTTCAAGAACGTGTAGACTGTAGGTGCTCCAGATATTTTATAAAAGTAAATTTAAGAATTAGCATAATTTAGGTAAGATTTGAAAAGTGAGTTGATATGAGATGAATTGAGATGAAAGTTAAATAAATTATTATTAAAATATTATTATTATTTTGAGATTTGAAAAAGTTGAGTTATTTATTATATTTTGAATAGTAATTTAAAAAAATTGTAATGATTAGATATGAGAAAAGTTCAAATAAGTTGGAAGTCTTTTTGTATCCAAACTGGGCCTTAATGTGATTCGTTATATATACTTAAAAATTAAAAGTGTTTTCATATAATCTAACGTATTATATCAAGTCATTTCAATTTATAAATTTATTTTTAAACTTTTCATAAACTAACATTTTTCCTAAGAAAATAACTATAAAATTTTTCTTTGTGTTTTCCGAGAATAAGTTATATACCCAACAAGCTGTTTTAGATTTAAAATTATATTTTCTACCTTCATACTAACACAAATGTTTAGATTTGCTAAATATTGAAATTAACAATTGAAAACGATCAAATGTTTTATCGTTATGCATGATCAATGGATAATAAATAAGACATGTCTCATGGTTTTAATATTTAAATATTTTTCATTATAAAAAATTGACAGCTTCGAATTCTAATCGTTAATTTCAGTAATTTTATGAGTGGTTTGAATTCAGAAATGGATTGAGATGGTTTGTGAATAAGATAATAAAAGTTGAATTATTTATTATATTTTATGTAAAAATTTGAAAAAATTATAATGATGAGATGAAATGAGTTGAGGTGAATTTTTAATACAAACGAGGTTTTGTACATAATTTTTTTATTTGGAAAATATACAAATAAAATTATTCCATGAATTTTGAACCAGTCCTTAATAAAATATTATTTTGTTAGGTTCAAAACACATCAAGAAAAACAAAATTAAAATATACATATTTTATTAAATATTTAAAAATTTTCAAGAAAAACTTGAAGGTTTTCAGAAATTTTTTTAATATATTTTTTTATTCGGTTTTATGAAAAGCTCGAATAATTTTCTTTTTTGCAAAATATGTTTTGTATTAGAGTGTGTGAAAATAGATATACAGGAGAGTTGGAAAGTTTGAATATAATGTTTTAAATTCTTTATTTTGGTTTTATCTTTAATTGTTTTTATTTTTATACTTACATAATGAGCGGAAGAAAATTTGAAATAATATTTTTTAAAATGAGTTTTTATTACATAACCTCCACCACATTTCATATTCCACATTTTTTTAAATTTTTTTAAATTTTTTTTTAGCTTATATTTTTTTAAATTATTTATTTAACAAAAGAAAAAAATAATAAAAATTAAAAATAATGTAAAATGTAGAGTGTTATGAGATTGTGAAAATTTATTCTTGAAGTATCTATACATCATTTTTTGCAATTTTGTTTTTTCTTTTCTCTATACAATTCTCGAGACACGTATGCTTTTCGATAAAAAAATAATGTTATATATAGTTGTAGAATATATATAATCGTAGAATACATAAATATAATGTAATTATTTAGAAAAAAATAAGATCATTATTAAAAAAGTATGTTTTTAATAAAAGTCTCATATTTATTATTATTTTTTAAATATTTTTCTTCTTTCGAAAGAAAACAGAGTTTGAAATAACAAAAAATCTTCACAACCTTTTAACACTCCACATTTCATATTATTTTTAATTTTTATTATTTTTTTATTAAATATTTATTATATAAATAATGAATAAAAAATTTGAAATAATTTAAAAAAATAAACTCAAAAAAAATTTAAAAAATATTAAAATTTAATAAAATTTAAAAAAATATAAAATATAGAGTGTGGTGAAAGTTGTGTAACAAATCAAATCAAATAATTGAACGAGTTAAAAAAGACAAGTCAGTAGTCATGCATAGAATGGAGTGCCAAAAGTGAACACGATACTGTGATAGTAATTGCAGTCAACATCATCAGTTTCATATTTATCTTAAAAGAACAATAAATTAAAAATATATAAAATAAAATATTTTTATAATATATATTTTTTTAAGAATTTAAAAAAATAAATTATTTATTATATTTTAAATAAAAATTTAAAAATAATTAGATAAGATGATAATTTGCAATTACAACTTTTTACTTTATTTAATCCTCAACTTTATGATATTTAGATATAAAAAAAAATTAACTTTTTAATATGTCATCTTAAATTAAGAAATTGTTTGTATAATGAGTTAAGATAAAATAAATTGAGATAAAAATTAAAAATTAAAAATTAAATAAAATATTATTTTTTTAATTTAAAAAATTAAATTAATATAATAATAATAATAGGAGATAAAATGAGATTATCAATTAAACTTTTCCTAAGACGTGACGAATTGATGGTACTAATATTTTTAATTATTTGTGATAAAAGTAATTATTTAAAACGAAAATAGATTTATTCTAATAAAAGATGAACATTTTTATTGTAAATAATTAATAGTATATAAACATGATTTCTGTGCCATTTAAAATCGAGTAATAATAATATAATAATTTGTTCTATCTAGCAATTTTCATCATCTGTATACTAATTTGTTCTGAAAAAGAATTTTATTTGGGAGCGTGGGATCGAGAGATTACCAGGACAAGAGCTTTAAGATTATCATCTGTAATGGGAACATCCAGGTCGTCTCGTTTTTGCACCCGAAGCAGAACATCAACGAAGTCCTCCTTCCCCGCCGTACTGCTGCTACTACCCTTGATCTTCTCTTCCTCGTGTTCTCTGATAATTTCATCGCAGACTGCTCGCAGATCCTCTAGGTTCCTGGTCAATCTCGTTGTGTACCCACTCAGTGAGTTCACCCACTTCCAGTCGGGAAAGAAGTCACCCAAACAAAACCCGGCAAACAGCGCCTGTGTTTCTGTCAAAACCTCTACAAGATGGCGCTTCTGTCCCTCTCCCGACTCCTCCTTGAACCTCTTCCCGAATGCCACCCGGCACAGGATGTCGTTTGCCAATGTGAAGAACAACTCGCCTAGGTCGATTTCCGACCCCGACTGAGCTGACACGGATCTCAGCAGCCGATTCACCTCCTCGTCTCGAATGAGCTGGAACGAGCTGACCCGTTTCGAGCTGAGCAGCTCGGTGACGCAGATCTTTCGGGCTTGCCGCCAGTAGGGGCCGTAGGGTGAGAAAGTAACGTCGGAGCAGCCGAAGGAGAGGTACTGAGCGGAGATGAGCTGAGGGCGGCTGGCGAAGACGTTGTCGTGGGTTTTAAGGACGAGCTTGGCTAGGTGAGCGGAGGAGACGACGACCGTAGGGACACGGCCGAGCCGGAGGTGGATGATGGGGCCGAGTTTGTGGGCAATCTGGGCCAAGGAGTGATGGGGCATGTCGGTGAGGAGGTGGAGGTGACCGATTATTGGGAGGCCTGGCGGTGAGGGTGGCCTCAGTGACTGTGACTGCGACCTGCTTTGCCATTTTTGTAGGCGAAGGATGAAGAAGAAGGTGGCGGCAACAACTAGGACTGGTAGATAGAAGGATTGCGAAGTAAACGACTCCATTTTTTTTCCTCCTTTGCAAATGTAATGACTATAAGCGGCGTGGAAGAACGTAGGAGTTAGCACAAGTTTTATAAGGTGAGTTGTGACGTCCCAGGCATAAACAACGACGTCTCATTATAGCAAGAAAAAATCTATGATTGTGTAATCTTAAAGTTTTTAAATATTAAGTAGTCGTTATAAAAAATGAGTAACATTTATTATTAAAAAATTATTATTTATTTACGTAGATTTTGTATTTATTTTTTTTATTTTAAAATAATTACATAACGTTTGTGTGCTCATAACTGTAACTATCATTTCTTCGTAAAGCGTCGTATAGTCGTTTTGAAAAAGAGTATGATTTATTATTAAAAATTTTTTTTTATGTGAGTCTCATATTTATTATTTTTTTCAAAATAATTATACGGCGCTTACACGCTCACGACTGTAACTAGAGAAAATCTGCTCAACCTCCCTCGACCTTGTATATGCCACACGAATCCATGTATTTTTTTTTTTAATTTCTTTCTTCCCTCATCTCCTCCATCGCCTCACCCCCTCCCCCCCTCCCAATTTTCTGTACGCTCCCATGAATTTTTGGATGATCATCTCTCCCCTGTGGGCCGCTCTTCCTCCGTGGGAATCTCCTCCTCTCTGTGCGCCGCTTCCCCCATCATGCGAATATGTCCCATAACATGGCAAACCCTCTGGCCCCTCTCCCTATCTGTGTGTCTTCCTTCAAAGCTAGTAAGCATGCTTTCATTTGATACGTTATATATATTCTTATTTTTATTTTACTATTTTTTTAGGCAGTGGTAGCACAATTTGTCTGGGATTATTCTTGATTTTTGTATGTTATTTGAACACTGATTTTCTGAATTGATATGGAAATTAGTATCTGGCAATGCATTATTTTTGGGTCTTTTTTTTTTTTTTAATATTATGATCAGTAAAATTTATGTGGTTTGTGATTTATTGGAGTTAAGTATTTGAACAATTAAACAACTAGGATTTTTTTTTGAAAATAATTTTCTACCTACCGTTCTTTGAGCTTAGGGTGGTAAACGGTAAACCATTCGACTAGTTTATTTCATAAAAACTTCAAGTAATCTCAGTGTTTGTGCTCTTCTTTCTTTTTCATCATTTTTTTAAAGTTTGCCCATTTATAATCTCACGGCCGATGGGTTTTGGAATTACTTGGCAATGGAATTTCTGTGCATTCATGATCCTTCCGTATAACTCAACTACTCCTCCTTTGTTGAATGGCATTTGTTAATAATTTTGTAGTTTACAATCAATTTGTGAGTACAGAAGAGATACAAAACATTGGGACTAAGAAAAATTGCTCACTTTTCATAAGAAACACATTGCAATGAATGTAATTGAGAAAGTGGCCCCCAATAGCACATGGGATCAACCTTTATAGCAGAAATACAAAAAAATAGTTTCACTTTTGTGTGTGTCATGAATCATTCTCGCTTGAGAATGGAATATATATTTTCATAGGCTGCCTTTTTTATATTTTTGTGTCTTTTGAATTGCATTTAAATGTGTCATATTTAACTATGAAATTCTTGACCTCAATGTAGGGAGAAATAAGATGTCAATTTTTAATATGGGCATACTTTAATTGGAAAATGCAATTTGGAAGAGGGAAGATGATGTATTCTTATGCGAGTATGAAGCTCAAAAACAAAAAGATAAACTAATAGAGAGAGAGAGAAACTGAGTTTCACAAGCAAAAGGCGAACTTCAAAAGCAGATCAGAGAGAATAGATGTGCACATATATTATTGTGTCAGAACTAGATCTTTATCTATTGTAATGATCTATGGTTGGTTCGGACTATAGATGTATGGTGTTATAGATAGTTGTCCTCAAATTTTCAATTTGTGAGAATGAATCCTCACAAATTTAAATTTTCAATTTATGTCATTATGGAAGTGTATGGTAACGAATGTTAAGTTTTCAATTTGTGAGAAAGAATGCTCTTGTGAGAAGGGTAAATGTGTAAATGTTACTTATTTTTTAGAAGGAATTTTCTGAATATAAGTCTTATTTATTTTCTTACCCCCCCCCCCCCCCAAAATGCGGTTTGCTTGCAAAAAGGAAATGGATAGATCTGCACTTCAATTATGCCTAATTTCATTGGCCACAATCAGATAAGTATAATTTGAAAGCCACCAAATATTAAAAATGATTTAAGGGAAAACATAAACTATACACTATCAGATTATACAAAGTTCATCCCCTTCCATTCAAAACAAACAAATCACCTTCCATTCACAACAAACAATCATCTACACAAATTGATCTTTGAGACTTTTTTTTTCCCACAACATGCCAAATATTCACAACCAAACATAGGGGTACAAACTCCCCAGCAACCAAAAAATTTCATAATGGTACCAACACTCCCAGAATTGCACAACCAAAACATTAGTACAAACTCCCCAACAAAAAAATACTCCAAAACCAATACTGCCACACATCCTCTATGTAATGACACAGCAAGCTTGCATTCATGTCTTCAGTTATATGTGATCAGTACCAGCATATTGCTGTAAACAACACAATATAATCATCAATTAATAACACAATATAATAGCACTCCAAGAGGATTAATATTATAACCAGATTTTTTAGATTTAAATAAAGAATAAATAGTTGACTTTTGTTATGATTCAAGTTAAATAGTCAGAGAAGAAATCCAAGGGGATTAATATTATAACCAGATTTTTTAGATTTATCTACTTCTTCCTTTGTGAATCATATGCATATTCTCCATAATTGTACACATTCACAAGTATACTTATGCTTGCATATTTAAAAGCTCTAGTACTTCAGCGACTGCTGTTACTATATTTATGTATGGATTAAACCTAAGAATAGGATCCTTGTGTTATAATTAAATTCATATTTTGTAATTTAGAATTTTGACAACCTCATACCTCCTCATTGCTCGATGGTATTGGTTGTGTGATAAAATTACATTGGGTTCCAATAACAAAGTTGTCCACAGTAGCAGGCCCGAAATCTCAACCTCTGCAGATTTCGGGCCTACAAGCAATTGTTTTTCGTCATTGAATATTTTTCTACATATCTAAATTACAGGACAAAAACATAAACAACAATGACAAAGGTGGCATCTCATACCAGTCCAATAAGCATAATATTAATATAGAAATCTCTTAATGCAAATAGTCCAAAATATTCCTATCATACACAAATAAACAATATATTAAATAATTGAAAATATCGGACACATCGACGGACATGACAACATATCCAAATGACGAACGTTTAGTATACCTGGATTGGTGAAATTACTGTAGAAGGCCTGGGTGATATTCCATCTTCCTCTGTGCCTTCCATCTTGTACTATTCTTCTCTAACCTTACAATATTTACAACTAACCAACATCGGTGTCATTGCTCAAAAGTGAATCCCTGACATCCACATAGAGAAAATTTGTTATCAAAATAGCATGGCCAGACATTCCTATAAATATATATATATATATATATATATATATATATATAATGATTTAACATTTTTTTTAATCAAGCTTCATAGATAAGCTTAACAAACACATAAATTTCTACAGCGCTAACTTTTACAATTCGATTTTGAAATTAATGGAGAGCATTTTTATAAAATAATGATATTTATATTTACAAAAAGCTTCAATTTAAAAAATATATACATAGTCCCTAAAAAAATTGTATCTCTATCATTACTTCATAGATAACTCTCAGAGTAGAGAAAATCCTCTAATACTGAATGAATCTAGAAATAGGTGTATATATGGATGGATTTTTATAAATTCCAAAGGCCAGTTGACACGTATTTCAATCATGTTACACAAGATGGTTTGGTGTTTTTATGATCCTTCTGTCTTAACACCATCAGAAAAGATTCTACTCAATGCAAAGGCAACAATTTGTTGAGCCATAAATTCAGACATGCAAACACATAACATTTTTTGCATCATCAATCTGTTCTTAAAATCAATTCTAGTTCAACCCAATGAGTACTTAACAGAAGCAAAGTACAGAAAATGTATTTTTAAATGAAGCACAACACAACAAACTTATCCGTGAGGGAGGAGCTCGCACGGACTGGTGCAGGTAGGGGGCTTCCTTTGGACATAGGGGAGTGGGAGAAACGTGGGGGAAATGCTGATGGTGAGATTGCGGGTTGGAGACGCGGGCGGCTGGGAAAAATGCCAGGGGGATCGTGTAGGGGGTTGGGGGAAATGCCAAGGAACGTGGGGAGGGGGGATTCGAATAGGAATAGGAATAGGAAAAAAAAAATCAGAAATTCGTGTGGTGTAAATAAAATGGGGGAGATTGTGTAGCTCTACTCTTTCTCAAATTCTATAGATCAGCCACTGTTTGTCATTCACCAAACCGGACCGGGTTCAACGAACCGGTTACTTGCCCCAACCCCACTCCCCGAAGCCCTGAGTAGGTCTCGAATTCAAAAGTGTGTTTTGACGCAAACCCAAACTGGTTTCAGGCCCCCCTCACGTTTCTAATCCAACTTCTTCACTGTAAATCCCTCAACTTTTCTCACAAAACCCTGAACCTTGTTCTTTTTCTTCTCTGTGAATCGCAAAAAATCACCTGACGATTCCGAAAACCCCAAATTCTCTAAGTCGTCTTCTCTCAGTCCCCTCACGTGCATTGTGAATTCACCCTCGAAATCTGCAGCTCTCTTAAACCCGTGCTTCATCTCCAGAAACCCAACACACCGTGCTTCATCTCCCCCCGCCCTTCATCCTCATCGACTCATCCCCATGATTTCCCCATTGGCTCATCCTCCGATCTTTTGTTCCAGATCCGCGACGAGAGGACTCCACACCATGATGAAGAAAAAAACCCACCAAATCTGTGGCGAGAAACAGGTAATGTATCGACAAACCCATTAATGTTCTTCATATTTTTCTTTGGATACCTCCTTTTTTCCGTGTGATTCTAGGTTTGCACCGTACATTTGCTTGGCTCTGTGGTTCTGGGGTTTAATGTTCTTCAAATCTGGGTGAAATCTTACATTGAGGAGGTATGTTGACGAATTTTTGGGTTTGTATTTTTATTCCATAAAATCGCAATCATTTTATAAATTTCGCATGGTACACACATCATGTGCCCTTTCTTTGATTCTTCATTTGGTTTCTGTGACTGTATATATTACTGAAAAAGGACAATATATTATTTTCTATTGTACATGTTGCCTTTGATGCAGCAGCCAGTTTGAGATCTTTAAATATGCATCCTATAATTTTCATGAAATGGATATTGATGGTTTTTTTGTGTGCATTCCTATGATGGTACACTGATTAATAAATCTTGGAAGTTGAAATATCTAAAAAAAATTTGATCTTTTGACTGGAACCAAATGAGTCTCCTGCATTACCTTGAGATGACTCTACTATTATATTTATTGTAATTTCTAGAAGACACTTCTTAGTATAGTTTGACAATTAATCTTTTCCTTTGTTTGGGGGGGGGGGGGGGGGGGGAATAGAGGATGGAACTACTTTATGGTCTACAAAATATCAATAGGGGAGACTGCAATGCCTTCATAATGTAATCTATCTCTAGATACCCCATCAAAAAAAGGTGATCTCTAGATACAGGAAGTAAATGTTTCAGGTATCAGCAATTCCAATAGTCTTGTCTTAATATACTGTTGTTTTGGAATTCTTTGATTATGATCGGAGGCAGGCTAGTGTCTAGCAGGTGTATCTCCCCAATAATCTAGATAGCTTCCCCGCTTCCCCTCGAAGTGGTTCTTCAACCAAGAAGCTTGACCGTCATTACATAGTTCTTGTCCTTCAAGGGATGCTCCCAGGAGTGTCTTGGGCCTTTTATTTTTCGTATTATCATCATCATTCTTATTATTATTTTCTTATGCTATCTTAGACTTCCTGTTTCTTATTAAATTAAACACAGATGTATCCAAACTCGTTTTGTGAATTCATGCATCATTAGTTTGTTATAAATGTAGCCACATATATTCAGATCTTTCAGGAATGGGTTGTGCATCATTGTCAAACAAACTTAAGTGTTTATTTCATTTGTTTTGGGGTGACTTATAAAAAAAAAATCTTCCAAAATATGTGGGTTTCCACAGAGGTGGAAGAACATAGTTGCAAATATAGGATGTAGGTTGTGGTGCTACTTGCTTCCCATTACTTCTGTCTTGCAAATATATGATCTAACTCATGTCATTTTAATTAGCCCACGAATGATGATGACTAGGTAGGATGTGGCTAGGCTATCGGTTTAAATTTTGGGTGATTGGGAGTTTGGATAATTAGGTAGGATGTTTGAATAATATGTCGATTGCTGTCTCTTACCCTAAAAATCAAAAAGTTTGTCTTCCTGAATTATACCTTTCATTATGTATGTTACTCTTCCTTGACCAATTTAGATTTCTATAGCATATATTTTTCAAGAAAATTCAATTTTTTGCTCTTGTCACAGTAGCTTGCTTATTTATCTATCTATAAAGGCGTAAATAAAATGAATGTAAGGCAGGTGTTTGAAGAAATGCCTTTAAAGGAAATTTCTCTAATTCATGGTTTTTAATTCTGCTCTTTCTATTACATTGCATAAAGGCTTCACACGATTTCATGTCGGAGCACATATTAAGTTTGCACCCTATTGGTAAGGAGCCGGTGGAAAAGATCCCGTGGTGGGCATGAAGGAAATTTTTTGCCTGCCCAAAGTAGGGTATTGATGTCGCTTTTATTGTTACTTTGTTGCTAAGTTATGCTTTCCATGCATTTTAAAGTTACTGCTAACATTCAATTGTTTAAGTTCTCAATGGATTTCATAATGTGCAGGCCTTTAACAAGTACAATGAAGGAAGTGTGGTGGAATTGGGGATCCTTTGATGGAGGAAGTCTTCGATTAAGTACCACTGATGAAAATGTTTTCTTCCACTGTGCGGCACCGATTTGAGCCGATTGCCCAGACATGAAATCAGTGAGAGAACAGTTGTGGGCAATAAGGGCAGACTATCTTAAGAGTGCAAGGAGAGGGCATTGACTGCAATTTGGGAGTTGTCATTTGTAAATCAATTGTGTTTTCTTCAGCGCTCACAC
Source organism: Juglans cinerea (assembly GCA_961763995.1). Classification (NCBI taxonomy): domain Eukaryota; kingdom Viridiplantae; phylum Streptophyta; class Magnoliopsida; order Fagales; family Juglandaceae; genus Juglans; species Juglans cinerea. The sequence continues at coordinate 25,456,262 of CAUIVZ010000003.1, forward strand.
GACAAAGCAGATTTTTCCTTTGAACAAATCTTACTTTTTTTGTTCTTTGCTTTATTCTTAATTCTTGAACACATACAAAGATGTTTGGAGAGGTTTGGATTCAGAGATGAGTTGAGATGGGTTGAGATGATTTGTGAGTAGTAGAATAAAAGTTGAATTATTTATTATATTTGGTGTAAGAATTTGATAAAGTTGTTTTGGGATTTGAAAAAGTTAAATTGTTTATTATATTTTCTATAGTAATTTGAGAAAGTTATAATGATGAGATGAGATGAGTTGATGTAACACCCCGTATTTTAGTGTATTTTAATTTAAGGGTTATTTGTTATTAATTTAAAAATTGATTCTCTTGTTTTAAATTTTCAGATTTTAGTAGGTTTATTTTTATGATTTTTTTTTAATTTGTGAAAATTAAATTTGACATGTTTCCTTAATATTAATAATTGTTATGCATTTAAATTTCTCTTAATTTAAATTAGTTTGTGGGTTTTAAAATTAATGTATTGTTGGATTTAATTATTTTATTTTACTTAGTCACTGTGTTTAAATTTATTTTATTTAAACTGTTGTTTTAAAATAATTTTCGTTGGAATTTTGTGACCCAAGTTGTGAGGATTAGACCTCATTCATTTCCCTCCATTTTTTCTTTTTCCTCTTTCTTTTTCTCTTTCTTCTTTTTTTTTCTTTCGGAACTGCTGCCCCGCTCGCGACATCCCTCTCTCCCTTTCCTTGTGCATTTTCCTTCCTCTCCTAGCCTGCCGCTGTGCGCCTTCGTCTGGCGATACCGCCCAACCTATGGCCTTACCCACCCTTCGGCGACCACCTCCCTCCATTCTCAGCTCCTCTCGTGTCGTCGTTTGCCCCCATGCGCAACACTATGCCGCGGCGTTCCTTGTGCTCGTGCGCCGCCGTCGCGCCACCACCGGCCACCATTTCTTCACCACTTCATTCTCGACCTCCTAGCAACCCAATGCACTCAACCTCAGCTCTGATCTGCCATCGCTGAAGCCCCACCATCAACATTTCAGTTTTGAACATTTTTTGCCTTAAACCTCCATTTACACCGCCACCCACGGCCAACCATCACCACCACTAACTTCACCGACATCCCTAAACTCTACCCTAGCAATCTCGGGTCTTGGTTTGTCACCGTTCAAAAGTGAGTTTTTGAGACCCACGCCCACAGTGCATTTGACACTGTTTTGTTGCTGCGTTGCCGCTTCTAGCACCTCCGTGAACTTTCAAAAATTATATTATAGCATTATAAGTATTTTTCCAAAGAATTTTTGAGATTTAAATGTATTTCTGCGCTAACTCATATTTACTGTTAATTTGTTGGTTGTGCCGGACTGAGTCCGAGGAGTAAGGGGGTCGGTTGGATTGGATGATGGAGTTGTTTGTGTGATTGGTTTATGCTATGAAATTTGTTGGCGGTTTCGGGTTTAAATATTGGTGTTTTGAATTTGACGTTGGTCATGGTGGATATTGGTGATTTTTAGGAAGTGATGATATATTTTGGGATTATGAGGGTTTTAAGTTTTGAGAAATTAAAATAGGTTATTTTATAAGCTTAGGCTTAAATATAGAAATCCGTGATTGATTAAAAACTTACGGAAATTATGTAATTATTTTTATAGGTGACGATTTATAGTCGACTCGACATTTTTGAGGAAAATTCTGAAAAACTAAGTTATCCTGGTAAACGGGGTTCATATACTAGTTTTGCATAAAAAAAAAAAATGAGGTTGATTTTGAAAATATGCATGTTTGTTTGAAAAGAAATATGAAACGACTTCAAATGTTTGTTCTGCATATGCATAAATTCTATATAAGAGAAATTATTTTTTGTCATGACTGGTGTAGACATGAGCTAATTTTGCACATTCTGTTTCTGAACTATGCAAAAGGAGCGAATATGAAAATCTAAAAGTTTTTGCTATGAATATATGAAGATGTTTTGGATTATGTTTATTTCGAACATGTGAAATGATCTGAAGCTATTCAGTATTTTGTTTTGATATGATCTGTCATCTGAAAGCCTTGGCATGAAGTTCTGATTCTGTATTTAAATGTGATCCGGTTGCGATAATGTTCCATTCTGTTTCTGTTAAGGCCCAGCCACGGGTATAATGGTGGTTTATAACTAGGGGTGCTACCCGCCCCATACGGGGCGGGGTAGCCCCCACCCCGCCCCCCGCCCCCGCATGGGCGGGGGGTGAAGATATTCATCCGCCCCCCGTCCCCGGAGTGTGGGGGCGAGGGACCCCGTCCCGATTGACGGGGTGCGGGTGGAGGGGGTCCTCCGTCCGCACCCCCGCAGCACTACTGGGCCTAAGGCCCAGAAGCGGTTTCTGGGCCTTTTTTTGGCCCAGAAAACGCTGTAATGGGCCAAAAATGGCCCAGAAACAGCTTCTGGGCCATTTTAGGCCCATAAAAAAATATTTTGTATTTTTTAAAAAAGAAGAGTTAAAAAAAAAAAATTCATGAATGAAAATAATATATACATACACAATTTTATATAATTAAGACTAATGAAATACTACTATAGAGTATAGACTACAAGTTTACTACCTAATAAACTAATAAATAATAATAATAACTAAGCTATTACAAAAATAAAATGGAAAGTCTAACTGTCTAAAAAATTTCAAAATTACAAATAAAAGTGTCCAATGGACATTGTATCAACATTATAAAATTACAAATAAAATATATAATACATACATCTGATAGAAAAATTAGGGGCTCAAAAATTTACGAAATTAATAACAAAAAAAAAGATGCGAGCGGTTTGGGTCTTTAACTGTGACATTTGGGGCTGCCGGATGGGTAGTCTTGAGGCTTGAGCCTTGAGCACATGTTCATATAGCAGTGGAGGTAGACATCGTCTGAGTCGTCTCATGTGTTGCTACAACAATCAATACTAAAATTAATACTGATGAAATTGAAATGAATATAAATATAAATAATTATGAAATTAAAATGAATATAAATAAATCAAAATAATAAAATAAAAACAATAATTACCAGATGGTCCAGATCCAGACTGATCACCACCCTCTTCGTCGATCTCTTTAAAATCTAACACATCCGGAACATAAATATCCTTTCCCATCGTCCAACTCTGTGTGCATATCAATGCCTCCACAGTTGTAGGAGACAATGAACTACGGAAAGGATCTAATATGCGCCCTCCGGTACTAAAGGCAGACTCCGAGGCAACGATGCTAATAGGGATGGCCAATATACAACGGGCAATCTCAGAAAGGATGGGATATTTCTTTGATGCTACCTTCCACCATCCTAAAATGTCAAAATCATCATCATCTTGAATAAGATCCGTTGACAAATAACTGTCTAACTCTGAAACCACCTCCGTAGATTGATGGACTAGTGTGGGATTATGTGCGAGGGTTTTCATCCATGCCAATCTACGCTTCTTTGTTGCCCCGGTGTCTGGAGGAGGTGTTGGGATATGTGTAGGTGTAGTAGATGTAGTACCACCCTTAATTGCATTAAACTCATCATAAAATCTATGAAGGGTATCGCGGGCCATCTCACCAATAAGATCAGTCCAAGCCTGATCATACGCAAGTCCCAAACCATATAACATGCCAGAAATTTTTAGACGGGGATCAAGAATAGTAGCCACATATAACAAAATATTGAGTCTAGTCAAATCTCCCCAATACTTGTCAAATTTGACCCTCATGGTCAATGCCATCCCCCTCATCCTTAGATTGGAACCCCTACACATGTCGTCTAATTCTTCTTTCACCCTACATATTTGTTGACAAAATTCATAGCATGTAGGGTGCAAAGAAGCAGATAACTTCAACGTGACTTCATAAAACAGCCTGAGAAAATCAACAAATGTAGCAACTACCTCCCAATCATCATCACTAGGTAATCCTAAACCCCCGAGCTCATCAAAGTATTTGACATATTGAATGTCTTCATCACCCAATAATTGAAAGGCTTTTTTATATTTTTGGGCCGCCTCCAACATCAAGAATGTTGAGTTCCATCTGGTGGGAACATCAGTACAAAGACCCCTCTTTGATGTTATGCCCACACTCTTCGCAGCAATTTTGAATTTCTCCAATCTAGAAGGAGAAGACCTCACAAATTTCACAGCCAATCTAACTCGTGCAACCGAGTTATCAACATCTTTTAACCCCTCAGTCACAATTAGATTCAAGATATGTGCAGAACATCTAACATGCAAATATTCACCACCCAAGAATGTCTTATTTGCCTCTTTAAGATAAGTCTTCAGATATCCCAAGACGACATCATTAGACGAGGCATTGTCAACCGAAACTGTCAAAACCCTACTCAACCCCCACTCCTTGATTGAGGCCTCTAAGGCCTTCCCAATTGTCTCACCCTTGTGATCAGTTATTTGACAAAACTTGATAATCTTTTTATGGAGAATCCAGTCAGAATCAATGAAATGGACAGTCAAAGACATATAATTAAAATTTTGGACTGAAGTCCAAGTATCGGTAGTGAGGCAAACTACCAAACCCGCCAATTGGCCCCTCAAAACATCTTTATCTTTCCAGTACATCTTTTTAATATCCTTTGCCACAGTGTGGCGAGAAGGAAGAGTAAATCTAGGTTCCAATTCTTAGACAAATTCTTGGAACCCTCTCCCATCCACAAACTGAAAAGGTAGCTCGTCTATGACAACCATACGAGCTAACTTCCTTCTACACTCATCAACATTATACTTTGTGAACCCCTTCAATGTTGAACCCCCACTACTCCCATCCGCCATTTTTTTCAGGCCAATTTCTAATCTTGATTGACCCTTCTCCACTAAGGATCTTAATATTGGACTCTTCTTGCATTGTTCCTCTAAATGGACCTTTAACTGGGATGTACCATGTTTTCTATAGTGACATCCATATATTTTCCCACAATAATTACATTTAGCTTGTGGGTTATTGGGGTCACCACTCTCTAGTTTGGTAAAATGAGACCAAACTACGGAAACAGGTTTCTTACTTTGTGTGGGCTTAGGGGCGGGGCAAGGTGTATTCCCACTCCCAGGGGTTGGAGTAGGGTTAGGTTCTGGGCCAGGGTACTGGTAGGGGCAGGGGTACTGGTAGGGGTGGGAGAGCTATCAGTGAACTCTCTTTGAGAAGACATTCCTGATTCCACAACACAACAAAAAATAAAAAAATCAATCAACATATGACATAATTCCAAACATGCACTTATCAATCACGTACGACACAATTCTAAACATAAACCCCTAAATTGAGTTAGGGGTTTCAATTGAAACCCCAAACTGAAATTGGGGTTTCGAATTGAAACCCCCTCAATTTTAGGGGTTTCAATTGAAACCCCTAAATTGAGTTAGGGGTTTCAATTGAAACCCCAACTGATTTGGGGTTTTCGGATTGAAACCCCCTCAATTGAGTTAGGGGTTTCAATTGAAACCCCTAAATTGAGTTAGGGGTTTCAATTGAAACCCCAAACTGATTTGGGGTTTCGGATTGAAACCCCCTCAATTTTAGGGGTTCAATCCGAAACCCCTAAGGCCTAAACTTGAGGGGGGTTTCAATTGAAACCCCTAAATTGAGGGGGTTTCAATTGAAACCCCAAAATTGAGTTAGGGGTTTCAATTGAAACCCCAAAATTGAAAATTAAGGGGTTTCAATTGAAACCCCAAACTCAATTTAGGGGTTTCAATTGAAACCCCTAAGGGTTTCGGATTGAACCCCTAAATCAATTTAGGGGTTCAATCCGAAACCCTAAATTGAGGGGGTTTCAATTGAAACCCCTAAATTGAGTTAGGGGTTTCAATTGAAACCCCTAAATTGAAAATTAAGGGGTTTCAGTTGAAACCCCTAACTCAATTTAGGGTTTCGGATTGAACCCCTAAATCAATTTAGGGGTTCAATCCGAAACCCTAAATTGAGGGGGTTTCAATTGAAACCCCTAAATTGAAAATTAAGGGGTTTCAATTGAAACCCCTAACTCAATTTAGGGTTTCGGATTGAACCCCTAAATCAATTTAGGGGTTCAATCCGAAACCCTAAAATTTAGGGGTTTCGATTGAAACCCCTAAATTTGAAGCAAAAATTTCGGATTGGAACCCTAAATTGATTTAGGTTCCAATCTACAAACAAAAACAAACACACAAGTACAAAGAAACAGACGAATCAAACACACAAACAAAATTCTCCACAGCACACAAATTCACAAATTTCCCATCCTCCATCTCCAATTCAACCCAACCTTCCTCCAATCTCCAATCCAAAACAAAAAAAAAAAAGAGAATGGGTTTCGGATTTACCTTTGAGTGGCGGCGAAACCCCAGTGAGAGACGGAGATGGAGAAGAGCACGAGCGGTGGTGCTGCTCGTGCGAGACGGAGATTCGACTGAGAGAGAGAGAGAGGCTTGTGGATGCGAGTGCGAGACTGAGTCAGAGAGAGTGAGTGTGAGAGATCGGCGAGTGAGAGACTCAGAGAGGAGAGAGTTCGAGTGAGAACGGAGAGTGAGAGAGGAGAGAGTTTGAGAAGGAGAATGCAGACGCAGACGCGGGGAAGGGGGGAGGGGACCTTAACTAATAGTGAAACGGCGCTGTTTCACTATTAGTTGAGGGGCGGCACTTACCAGACGGACCTAAGTGAAACGGCACCGTTTTGTCTATAACAAAACGGCGCCGTTTCACTCTACTTATTTGTTTTTTTTTTATATATATATATAATTTTAATTATATTTTATATATATATATAACTCAAGCGGGGCGGGGCCTCGCCCCATCCGCCCCCCGCCTCCGCTTCTTCCATGGGGTGCGGGCAGGGCCCCCCGCACCCCGCTTTAGCGGGCCGGATCCCCCGCCCCGCATGTGCGGGGGCGGGGCGAACGGGGCGGGTCAACGGGGAACGGGGCCCCGCTGCCCACCCCTATTTATAACCCTACCACGGGAGTGAAACATGGTATACGGCCCAACCACGAATATAATGGTGGTTTATAACCCTACCACGAGAGTTAAATATGGTATTTGTCCCGATGTGATGCAATGAGATGATATGAATATAATGTTTCAGTTTGGATATGCCAAAGGACTTTCTTTTTAAGAACAAGTTTGTTTTCTGAAAAATTTCGCTCTGATGTTTTGTAACAAGTTTTGTTTATGCATTCTGAAAGAAAATATGTTGTTTCTGCATTCTGAAAGTAAATGTCTTGTTCTGCATACCAAACTTTATAAATGCTCATGTTTACATGCTAGTATATGATCTCTACTTACTGAGTTGTTGATAACTCACCCCTTATCTCCATAATATTTTTCATGTATTTTGATGGTTCAGCTGAAAATCAAGATTTTGAGGCTTTGGGTGAGATGATTTAAGTATAGTGGCTTGAATCAAAGTTTCTATATGATATTGGAAATTTGGAATCTATTTTTTTATATTGTTGAAAGGTGAGTTTAAGTGTTAAGAAGTAACTCTCCGACCCGTGCGGGACCGGGGGCGTTACAGTTGAGATGAGTTGAGGTGGATTTTGAATTCAAACATTTCCTATTATTTTTTAACTTCTCATCTCAAAGCACAGTGCCTCATTATGCCAAGCATAAAAAGGAAATGCAACTAGAACATTTGCTTCTTGAACTTTGCTATGCTGTCATGTAGAATTGAGAATGTATAAGAGTTTTGCTTCCCTCGAACTTTGCAATGATGTCATATAAGAATTGAGAATGGTGTCATGGAGACACTTTCCATGGAAAAGCAGGCGGTGGAGAAAGAGAATATGGGTTCAAGGGAAGCAAAATTTTACCCCTTAACCTCTGTTTCTGTGTTAGTCAAGACAGCCTCGAATGTTTTATTTGAATGATGAAAAGGACTAAGAGCTTTATTAATGTGCCACCAGTAACCTTGGCCATCAAGAATCAAAATTGAAAATAAAAGATTTCATTTTATTCTATCAACCTGGTCATCATCCAGGTAATGCTCTAACCTCTAGAAGATAAAAACTTTCCAAAAGTGGGCATTCATAATTTATTTTCCCGTAACATTGAGAATTATAACAACTAATGGTTCATGAAGCATATACTTCGTTCATTGCATCATTTAATGTATAAAATTTGATGATTTAACAAAACATTATTTGTCCTCGTCTAACCCTCTTCAGCTTTAAATTTTGTAAATGAAGAAATCAAAGTTGGTCCTCTAATAATTCTGTAATCTTTAGCAATACTGAAAAGATTTGGGAAGACAATCTTAAGAGGAAAATCCCCACACCAAATGTCATGCCAAAAAGAGATTTTGGACCCTTTCCCCACCTGAATCTCATAATTAAGCTTCAATGCTTGCTGAGGTGCTCTAAAATAATGTACTCAGAGGTGGGAACCGAAATCGTAATCTTTTCCATCGGCTCCTTACCAGCATAGGGTGCAAGCTTCATATGTACTCCGGCATGAAATCGTGCCTTATTAATATGCCCACCACAGGGGATCTCTGCAATTGAGAAACAAGGCATTTAGATGTAGATAGTAAGTGAATGCTACAGTGGAAATAATGATAATTAAGAAGTGGTTCCTCTGTTATGACCCTTGTAGCAATAACATCTGTAGTGGTGTAGTCCCTACAATGCATCGTATCAGCCAAAACTGGCAGTAGCATTAAATTTAAATGGAAAATACTAGATGAATAAATTATTAGCACCAGAAATGAATGAAACTAGATTGTTAAGGCAGTGATTTCCTCTGCATTAGATCAGAAACAAGGAGATGTTTCTAGAAAGACCAGCTCAAATGCAAATCAGAAATGCAAGAATACTACACCTCAACATTTCTGTTATAAGGAACCTATCTAATTCTGTTACAAAGAATCTCTAAGAGTTTTTAGGAAGGTTCATTTATATATATATATATATATATATATATATATAATCTTGCGAAACTAATATGTCTTCTAGTAAATGATTGATAAAAGAAGTATTCCACTGCATAAAAATTAAATGTTATGATTAGTAGGCTTAAGTTGTTCTTATATTTGTCCGTCTCTTCATTCAATTTTACATACAAGTTGAAAATGTCAAATTTACATGTTTGAAATAATAAACCCACTATTTTTTGTGAAGTTTGATCCAATTACACACCAATGCTCGCTTTTTTATTCTACATTAGAGCCTTTAAATACAAATGTGTTCACCCAATTCATCAGAAAACCACATTGTACCCATGGAAAACAGAGTTTGGTCTTTAATAGCTAGGCTGAAATATTGGAATTGATGCCCAAGGTTTAACACCGATACAGAAGAATATGAACAACAAAAGTTACAGATTTTATAAAGGACATATTCTCAACAGAAAGACCGGAGACAAATCAACTTTTAGAATAAAGAGAAATTTCCCTGCACTTTTTGCTGTTCTATTCTAATGTCGTTCAAGGGTACAATATTATACATAGTCAACTGTATAGGTGGAGGTTTTGATTTCTCTTATATGGGAATCCTACAATACTCATTTTAAATACTAGTTATTAATATGTCATGGGTCATGAATCTATGTTAAACAATGTGCCATAGTTAACATATTATGTCTAGTTCTGCAGTAGCAATAGTATTCAGAAGATGATATAGAAGAGAAAAGTTCAATACGAGTAAAGACTGATGCTAAAGTAAGCTCTCTTGTGAAGGAAAAAACTCAATGAATGGAAAGGTAAATCCAAACAGCAAGTCATTCAGATCATAAATACTATATCAGAATACAAGCTTACTCCTTAGGTTATGTATCAGATTTCAGTTTCATCCATGAAGCAGTGATTATTCAATTTAGTTCTTACCTTATTCTTACCCTCACACTTTTTTCTTTGCACATCCTTCTAATACAGGTATGACACGAAAAGCTATATACAAATCTCGGGAAAAATATATAGAGAGAGACAAGTAGTACGCATGCTAGGTGTCACAAAGCTTAAATCCACGTCTCCAAATATTTAATTATCTTTATATACATGTTGCTTTACTCGATGTATCCATTTACCATCTTGTTGTTTTTCTTCGTCCTTTCTTTTTCATTGCATATGTAGAACCAAGGAGATGCTTCTAGAAGGACGAGCTCAAATGCAAATCAGAAATGCAAGAATACTACACCAGACCTAGAAAACTCTAGATAGATTCTTTATAACAGAATTAGATAGATTCCTTATAACAAAAATGTTGAGGTGTAATGCAAGGTGTTCTAAGTCCTGAATTCTAGGGGATTTCTCTCTGCTATGAAGCTAATCTTATATATATCTTAAAGCCTTTATGCAATGTAATAGAAATAGCAGAGTTAAAAACCACTGTTATGACCCTTGTATAACTTCACTCAACCCCATACCACATTCTCTCCCCCGAATTCAAACCCATAAAACTCCTCCCTAAAAATTTTCATTATCCTCCTCAACTTAGGGACACAAAAACAAGAACCTACACAGCTCAATTCATCTTTCCCCCTCTACAACAAACAAGCCAAGTTCTATATCATACTTGTAAGACAAATCTCACCCAAATATAATCAACAACCTCCCCTTAAAACCCCTCTATCTTCGGGAATCAAGACCTTGTCCTTTTCATGGAGATCTTCCAGGAGACAAGTGAGCCTTGGATTCAGAAGAAAATTAAACCTTTGGAAATCGCAGTTGAAAGAGGGCTAGTTGGGTTGGTATTTGAGGTCTCTATACATATGGTTTGGAACAAAAGGGATTGCTTGTCTGGAGCTCCAGTGGTTGCACCACAACAACAACCGGACTCGCACAAACGAGAGTACACGAGCAATAGACAAATAAATCGATCTCAAGAGAAATTGGGAACTGCAAAGTTACCTGCTTCTCTGGGCAGAGGGGCGCCCAAACAAAGATCAGCAATGAAGCACTAGAAGGGAGAGATGAAGAAACGCGATGTGGGTTGCTTGGCGAAGGAGGATGGGGCTCTTTGCGGGATTCTCTCTGCTTTGCTCCGTTCAATAATCTCCCGGGGAGTGGCGGCGCTGTGCAAGCGGGAGAACGTCGCTCGGTTTCGCTAGACAGAGAGACGACATCACCGGTGGCGGTGGGCAGAGGAAGGTGACGCGATGCGGGTGAGGGAGAAGGTTTTTTGCAGGGCAAATTCGAAGGGGGAAGAAAACTCATTTCGTGAAGACCAAAACAAAACGCACGTTTTGTTCAAAAAAAAAACCAGCTGCCAATTAGGGTGTGCAATGTGTGCACTGCTACATTGGCTGCTCTATAGTTTACTCTTATAGCAATGATACACAAAAAATCTGCTCAACCTCTGATTCCCTAACCGCACGCCACACTCCTGACGTGGCTGAACCCGGTTCTTCCCCACGTCACGATTTATCATCCATCCATCCCGAGCTACTTCATTCTCCCTCAGACCTCTCAACTCTCCCTCTTCTCCCTCTCGAACCTCAAACTCTTCTCTCTCACCCTGACGCCCTCACCCCATTCAGTCTCAAACCCTAGAAAAATTCAACAACCTCTCCTCTCACTCGACGCAGTACTCTCCCTCTGGATTTGCTGGAACATCTAACTCGAAGCCCTTTTCTCTCTCTCACCCCTTCTCTCTCCCCCCTTCAGCCCCGAGCAGCTGGACCAATTCACCACAACCTTTGAAGACCCATCTCCCTCACCCCTTCAGTAGAAGAGATTGTCACCAAAGGTATGTTTTTTTTTTCACAATTCGTTTTAAATGTCTACCTTTCAATGCTACATCTCTCTCTCTTAGAGTTTCTGCATTATTTTTTTGGAGCCACACTTTAATGTGACTCACTTCTCAGTCGCACATGTTTACACATTAAATTCAAGAAAGTCCACAAAATTACTGGTAACTACAAGTCTGTATTAGTGTCCCTTTCCTTTCTTCAAATTTTGGGAAGCTCTAAATTTCAATGTTAAGGGCCATGTATCATTTCTATGGTACAATGCACAAAAGCGAAAGCCGACTGAAAGCCCTAGTACTTTTTTTACTCCTAATAAAAAATCCTTTAGAAATTAGGTTACATCCCTTGTAAATTACATTTTGTTTTTGTAAAAGCTCTCTATTATGAACTACGTTAAGTGTTGAATGTAAAATAATTGCCAATTAAACAGTTAGCAATTTGCCAAAATATTTTATGTCAGATATGTTTTTTTAGTTGTAATAAATCTTATGTGTGTTTTAATTGGTATTTTAGTAAATTATATGCCTCTTCTTGGCTGTTTAAAATAATTCTCTCATGATCTCATCGTATGCTAGTCTGGAGTTGAGCTCGTTTGCATATTTGACACGATTTTCTTTTTAGTTCCTGGTCATCAAGTATATGATAATTATTTCAATGATTCCACTATTGCCAAAAGAAAATTAAGGCAAGGACAATTCATCTTTGCAAACGTTCTTGCAAGTGCATTCCTTTCCTAATTTTGTGCAATATAATATAGATTTCTAATGGCAAAAAGACTAGTAGCAGTATCATGAGATTGAACATGCAAAAGCAATATCTTAATACAGAGATTGAAAAAATAAAAACTTATAAATCAAACCAAAAGGTACTGTGATAGTCAATAATTTTTTTGTCAGTAAGGCAAGTCATAAAGTTGGGAACTAAACATGATTACAAGGAATCTGCATACTTTCCATGCCCTGCCAAGAGATGGAGTTTCATAGGAGCATTTTTCCCTTTCAAAGTGACTACTGGGGGGGGGGGTTCTTTAGTAATTGGCCTCAAAACCTTCAATTTTACATTGCCTTTGAAATTTCAAACTCTCTACAAGAAGCACATTACCAACCCCATCTTGAAGTTACAAATTGCAGGAAAAGGCCGGTAACACCCGGACCCAAAATTGATATAGTTGGACTATGGATTTTATTTATTTATTTATTTGAGCTTGATATTTTAGGTTTTTATATTACGGACTTGAGTAGTATTTTTTTATTTATTAGGAGATCTTGGCCGTTTATTTTTTTTATTCTCCCCACATGTTTTATTTTTTTGTTTTCTTCTCTTTCCGTCTATTTTTTTTCACACGGCTTATTTCCATTGCCCACAGCATGCATGCACACACACGACTTACCCTTCCATCTGCACACACGTCTCTTTTACCTTTAGGGTTTTTGCACTATATTTATAGACACATGTTATTCCAAGCTAGTAAAACTACTGCCCAAACACAAGTCGCTGCACCACTTTGAATCGCAAGCCAGCCCAACCCCTCTTGCCGTTGTATTCATCTTCCCCAAGGCTCCTCAACCCCACGTTCACCACCCTGTCGCGCCCAACCATTGTTTCACGCACACTGCCATGCACCACCCTTCATGCGCTTTCACCTATACAGCCATGCATACCACCAGGTGATAGCCACTGCCCGAGCCCCACGAGAAATAGCACAACCACCACCTTAGGGTAGTCTCACTGCCAAACTCTTCCACAACACAATCCAGTCGCTGCCACCAGCGTCCTTCCCGTAGCAGCAACCCACGGATCAGACTCAACGCTACCGTCGCGTCCCGCCCTAAGCCATCGTTCAAGCCATTGAAGAAACCTCTGTTTTTGTCCCCGAAAACAGAGCATTTTTTTTCCTTTTCTGTTTCATTCTTTTCGACGCAAACCAGCCGAGTGCCTCCACCACCAACCTCTTCCATGACATCACCGCCGCACAACGAGTGTCGTTGGGCATTGCACACCATCCAAGTTCGTCACTCTCCTCTCGGTAAGCTACCCCCGAACTCAACTCTCCTCTCTCTCTCTCTCTCTCTCTCTCTCTCTCTCTCTCTCTCAGTGCGCTACCGTTGGGACAGCCTCCGCCCACCGCAACTCAGCTCCACCACGATCTCCTTCCCTCACGGTGAGCTCCTGTCGCACGTCTTCCCAAACTTGTGAGTTTTGGAAATATATAGTTCTAAGTGCTGCAATTACGTGAAGTTAGTGGGTAGGGGGAGATATTTATGAGATTACCATTTTGCCCTTAAGGGTTTTGAATGGGCCTTGTTTTAGGTTTGGGTTTGGTTTTATGTTCAGCTTGTGTTTTACAAAAGCTTTTGTAGCTCAGACTTGTCTTTAATTGAAGTTGAGTTTTGAGATGGATTTATGTTTTATTAAGTGGATAATGAGGATTTTGTAAAGTTGTGGTATTTTAAGGTTATGAGGATTTTTAGGTATTGAATGATTAAAATAGGTTATTTTAGAAGCTTAGGATTAAATATCAAAGTATGTGATTAATTGGAAATTTATGAAAATTACGTGATTATTTTATAGGTGACGATTAATTATTGTTCGACATTTTGAGAAAAATTCTGAAAAAGTTAAGAAGTCCAGGTAAGTGGGGTTCCTATGCTAGACTTTGCATTAAATAAAATGAACTGAGGTCCTTTTTGAAAAATGTGCATGTTTTGCTATGAAAAGAAATTTGAAAACAACCTCAGATATTTGTTCTGCATTACTCATGAGATTTTGTTTAAGAAGAACGTATTTTCTATCATGACTGGTGTAGACATGAGCTTATTTTTGACATTCTGTTCCTGAACTTTGAAAAAAAGTGCGAATATGAAATTTGTGCATAAATAATGTTGTGATATGATTTTGTTCTGTTCTGAAGATTTTGTTCAATACTCTATTTGGATAAGACGTGATTTCTGAAAACATTTGGCATCACTCTCTGATTCTGAATTTGATTTTGTTTCCGCTCTATTCAGTTACGGCCCTGCCACGGGTGATAATAGTGGCATACGGCCCAACCACGGGTAATAATAGTGTATACGGCCCAACCACAGGTTTTAATAGTGGATATGGCCCAACCACGGATAATAGTAGATACGGCCCAACCACGGGTAATAATAGTGGATACGGCCCTGCCACGGGTTATAGTAGTGGTCTTTGTTTTGAGTGCACACCTTGGTGACATAGTGTTTTATGTTCTGCTTGGTTATCTGCAGATACACAACCCTACCATGGGGGTTATACATGGCCTCTGTTCTGATATGATGTTCTGATGATGATGATGATCATTTATGCTATGCCAAAGAATATTTTTGAATGAGAATATTTCTAAATTTTCGCTCTGATATTTTGATAACATGTTTTACTTTCGCACTCTGAAAATGAAAATGTTTTGTTCTGCATTTTGATTTCTGTAAATGCTCATGTTTACACACTGGTATATGTTCTCTGCTTACTGAGTTGTTGATAACTCACCCCTTATCTCCATATATTTTTCAGATAATTTTGATGCTTCAGCTGGAGAACAAGAGTAGAAAGTTTAGCAATGTGTGATGATCGTAGTGGAATAAGTGTCTGAGGGTACAAATGCTTATGTGAGCGTCGTAGTTAGTAAACTGATTTATTTTTCGGGTATTTGATTTGATGAGTTGAGAATGTTTTCGAGTTTTTTGGAGAATTTCTAATTTATGTTATTGAGGATTTCTTTATTTTCGCCATGGAGGAACTTAGATTTTTGGATTGATTAAATAGATTAATATTTTATGGGATTTTCTAGATTTTATAGTTGTGTTATTTAAGTTAATTTTAAGTATTAAGAGCTAACTCTCTGGACCTCCGGGAACGGGGCGTTACAGTTGGTATCAGAGCCAGGTTTGAGTTTCTGCATACTATAATAAGGAGTTTGTTGAGAGTTAAGGTTTTAGAATTCTTGTAGGCACTGGATCATGACGTTGAGGAAATAATTTTCACAGTTGTGGTGTAGACATTTGTGGGCTATAGGAGGTGATTTTTATGGGTATTTAGGGTATTAGAAGTCTCAGGCGTTAGACAAGATATTTTATGGGATTTGAAGGGTAGGAATTTTTATAGATATTCTGAGGTGTCCATGTTGATTGAGGTTCGGTTAGGTTTTGTAGACCGCATATAAGGCTTTTGACAGGATGGAAGGTTTAGAGTCCGAAGTTATATAGAGTTACTACTGTTGCTTGTACAATTTTTTGTTATTATTATTTTATATTTGTTTTACTATTATCACCATTTGCTTGTTTTGTACGAACCCTTTATTCTTGTAATGATTCTCTGTAATAATCCAAGTTGTCAGGATGCCACCTCGTCGTCGAGAAAGAAGTGTATCGGGTATGAATGCGACAAATGATGAATGGGGATGCACCATAGAGCAGTTTAATCGAATGCATCCTCCCACCTTCGATGGTCGGGGCGACGCAACCTTAGCAGAAGACTGGATCCAAGATATTGAGGAGATCCTCCGCATTATAAACTGCACAGACGAGCAAAAGGTTCTATACTCTGCTTTCAAACTAACGGGAGAAGCAGAAAGGTGGTGGATTTCTGAAAGAACCATCAGAGAAGCGGAAGGGACGAAAATAGTCCGTTGGCTGCACTTCAAGCAGATCTTTCTGGAACGTTTTTTTTAACCTCAGTCTGAGACGACAAGGCTATGGAGTTCGCTAATTTGGTACAGGGAGCTATGATAGTACACCAGTACGCAGCTAGATTTATCGAATTATCACGTTTTGCTGCATATTTGATCCCTGATGAGGAGAAAAAGGCTCGTAAGTTTGAACAGGGGCTGAGTGAAAAGATTTATGAACGAATTGTGGGCTTTTAAATCTGGAACTTCTCAGAGTTGGTGAATAAGGCCACAATATTCGAGAGGAGCCTTCAAAGAAGCGCAGCACTACTGGAACAGAGGAAGAGGACTGCGCCACAGGGGTCTCACTCTGTGATGGATCAAGGGCCATGGAAGAAAAGAAATGATGGAAGCAACTCGGGGCAAAAGCAAGTGCAAGGATATCGATCTAATAACCCATGCAAGTTTTGTAACCACATACACACTGGGGAGTGTATAAAGGAAAATGGGTCATGTTTCCGATGTGGAAAGACTGGTCATTTCATAAGAGAATGCCCATTACTGGCAGACGACAAGAATAAGTCCAACACACCCCCAGGTCCTCGACAAACGACACAGGGAAACAATCAACGTAGAATGGGACCAGCTCGAGTGTTGGCATTGACAGCTGAACATGCTGAGGGCGACAACAATGAGATTACAGGTACCTCATTCTATTTCTCCTTGAAATTTTTTTTAATTGAGTCGAGATTAGTTATGCTTGTATGGATTTGTTATAATAGGATAGCTTAGAATATTTAAGTTTGGTGGGGAGTAGATTTTCAAAGGATTTGAAATTTGTGAATCGAGGTTATTCAGGACTTAAGTTTGGAACTGTCGATTATATGATTTTGTTTTAGGAGTTCTCTGTTAGTTAGTTGTGGAAAAAAAAAAGTATGCGGACTGGTTAAATGTGGAGGTTAATTCTTTTCCAATGTATGAGATTCAATGATTTTAGGACTATAAGTTGTTAGAGTGAGCAGCGGAAGCGTGGTTGTAGTGATATGATAATTTGAGAGTTTATTTCGTTATTTATTGAGGTTTTATATTAGGTGGAGATTTTGGAATTTATTATTTGGTCTTTAATTGCATTAGGGAGGTTTATATTCTAGACTTGAAAAGACTGTGTGCAAACGTGTATGGCTAGGGAAAATATGGAAGAATACGATCGATAATATTGGAGGGTTACAATTTTGGAATATTAATTAGGTTCGACATTATGATTAACGAATGGATTAGGCATGGAATTGTTGTAGCGGATAAATATTTAGTCCTTGCTTGTGGTACTAGCAAATTTCGAGGACGAAATTTTTTAAAGGGGGAGAATGTAACACCCGGACCCAAAATTGGTATAGTTGGACTATGGATTTTATTTATTTATTTATTTGAGCTTGATATTTTAAGTTTTTATATTATGGACTTGAGTAGTGATTTTTTTTTATTAGGAGATCTTGGCCGTTTATTTTTTTTTATTCTCCCCGCATGTTTTATTTTTTTGTTTTCTTCTCTTTCCGTCTACTTTTTTTTCACACGGCTTATTTCCGTCGCCGACAGCATGCATGCACACACACGGCTTACCCTTCCATCCGCACACACGTCTCTTTTATCTTTAGGGTTTTTGCACTATATTTATAGACACATGTTATTCCATGCTAGTAAAACTATTGCCCAAACACAAGTCGCCGCACCACTTTGAATCGCAAGCCAGCCCAGCCCCTCTTGCCGTTGTATTCATCTTCCCCAAGGCTCCTCAACCCCATGTTCACCACCCTGTCGCGCCCAACCATTGTTTCACACACACTGCCATGCACCACCCTTCATGCGCTTTCACCTATCCAGCCATGCATACCACCAGGTGATAGCCACTGCCCGAGCCCTACGAGAAACCGCACAACCACCACCGAAGGGTAATCTCACTGCCAAACTCTTCCACAGCACAATCCAATCACTGCCACTAGCGTCCTTCCCGTAGCAGCAACCCACGGATCAGACTCAACGCTACCATCGCGTCCCGCCCTAAGCCATCATTCAAGCCATTGAAGAAACCTCTGTTTTTGTCCCCGAAAACAGAGCATTTTTTTTCCTTTTCTGTTTGCTGCTTTTCGACGCAAACTAGCCAAGCGCCGCCGCCACCAACCTCTTCCACTACATCACCGCCGCACAGCGAGTATCATTGGGCGCTGCACTCCATCCAAGTTCGTCACTCTCCTCTTGGTAAGCTACCCCCAAACTCAACTCTCCTCTCCGTCTCTCTCTCTCTGTCTCTCTCTCGCTCATCTCTCTCTCTCTCTCTCTCTCTCTCTCTCAGTGCGCTGCCATCGGGACAGCCTCCGCCCACCACAACTCAGCTCCACCACGATCTCCTTCCCTCACGGTGAGCTCCTGTCGCACGTCTTCCCAAACTTGTGAGTTTCGTAAATATATGGTTCTAAGTGCTGCAATTACGTGAAGTTAGTGGGTAGGGGGAGATATTTATGAGATTACCATTTTGCCCTTAAGCCAAGTAGGATTTTAATGTAACTTTTTTTTAAATGGGTTTTGAATGGGCCTTGTTTTAGGTTTGGGTTTGGTTTTATGTTCAGCTTGTGTTTTACAAAAGCTTTTGTAGCTCAGACTTGTCTTTAATTGAAGTTGAGTTTTGAGATGGATTTATGTTTTATTAAGTGGATAATGAGGATTTTGGAAAGTTGTGGTATTTTAAGGTTATGAGGTTTTTTAGGTATTGAAGGATTAAAATAGGTTATTTTATAAGCTTAGGATTAAATATCGAAGTATGTGATTAATTGGAAATTTACGAAAATTACGTGATTATTTTATAGGTGACGATTAATTATTGTTCGACATTTTGAGGAAAATTCTGAAAGAGCTAAGAAGTCCAGGTAAGCGGGGTTCCTATGCTAGACTTTGCATTAAATAAAATGAACTGAGGTCCTTTTTGGAAAATGTGCATGTTTTGCTATGAAAAGAAATTTGAAAACAACCTCAGATATTTGTTTTGCATTACTCATGAGATTCTGTTTAAGAAGAACGTATTTTCTATCATGACTGGTGTAGACATGAGCTTATTTTTGACATTTTGTTCCTTAACTTTGAAAAAGAGAGTGAATATGAAATTTGTGCATAAATAATGTTGTGATATGATTTTGTTCGGTACTCTGTTTGGATAAGACGTGATTTCTAAAAACCTTTAGCATGACTCTCTGATTCTGAATTTGATTTTGTTTCCGCTCTGTTCAGTTACAGCACTGCCACAGGTGATAATAGTGGCATACGGCCCAACCACGGGTAATAATAGTGGATACAGCCCAACCACGGGTAATAATAGTGGATACGTCCCTGTCACGGGTTATAGTAGTGGTCTCTGTTTTGAGTGCACACCTTGGTGACAAAGTGTTTTATGTTCTACTTGGCTATCCGCAGATGCACAACCCTACCACGAGGGTTATATATGGCCTCTATTCTGATATGATGTTCTGATGATGATGATGATCATTTATCCTATGCCAAAGAATATTATCGAATGAGAATATTTCTAAATTTTCGCTCTGATATTTTGATAACATGTTTTGCTTCCGCACTCTGAAAATGAAAATGTTTTGTTCTGCATTCTGATTTCTGTAAATGCTCATGTTTACACACTAGTATATGTTCTTTGCTTACTGAGTTGTTGATAACTCACTCTTATCTCCATATATTTTTCAGATAATTTTGATGCTTCAGCTGGAGAACAATAGTAGAAAGTTTAGCAAGGTGTGATGATCGTAGTGGAATAAGTGCCTGAGGGTACAAATGCTTATGTGAGAGTCGTAGTTAGTAAACTGATTTATTTTTCGGGTATTTGATTTGATGAGTTGAGGATGTTTTCGAGTTTTTTGGAGAATTTCTAATTTATGTTATTGGGGATTTCTTTATTTTCGCCATGGAGGAACTTAGATTTTTGGATTGATTAAATGGATTAATATTTTATGAGATTTTCTGGGTTTTATAGTTGTTTTATTTAAGTTAATTTTAAATATTAAGAGCTAACTCTCCGGACCACTGGGAACGGGGCGTTACAAGGCCCATCTTTATTCCCAACCCATATAAAACTTCTTTGCACTTCTTCTCCAGCTCTCACATACTCCAGCTCGCACATACTCATACACCAGTTGCTTAGTTCATGCAAGATCCAAAGAACTCAAACACAAGGGTTTTGAAAACACTCCTTGCCTTCTTTTCACTCTCTGCAGTTTTCTAGTACAAAATATACAATATCTTGGTCTATTTTGTTCAAATTGTGATGTTCATAACATAGCTGTTAAAATATTTACTTGATAATCCAGTCTCAGGGAAAAACAAACTGATCATTTAGATTGTTTGCACTCTTCCTTTCTTGCTGTGCATTGCTATTTGCTCTGGATACACCAGATCCTCTTGAGACAGTTCTTATCCCTGTTTGCTGTCAAAAGTTCTATAGCTTTCAGCTAAACCATGAATATGGTGGTAATTACTAATAAATGTGTCCTCTTGCCCACAAAACAGGGATAATTAATACTGCATGTCAATATGACAGTGCTATTTATACACTTACTAAAAATGAAAAACATTCGTCTCTTTATTTTCACATATTATTATTTCGTTTAGAAAGAATTCATCAAAATCCATGTCCACATATAATGTAATGTAAGTAATTGAGTATTCTAGAAGAAATCATTACATTTTTTACATATCAAATCCATGTTCCAATAAATTAAAGTAGTTCGAAAAACATGGACATCGTTGAAATATTACTTCGCTGTAGCATTCTATATTGCTTAATCCTTCTATTGCTAAAGCAGGAAACGTCGTCCATATTTTACTTGAATTTTCTTGATATTTTTTATGTTCAGTTCTATATCAATTTTGGCTTTTTTTGTTTTTTTGTTTTTTTTTTGTATGCTAAAGCAGGAATGGAAGTAAGGTTGATTAGTACTTATTTTTTTGTTTAGAAATAATTCATCAAAATCCATGTCCACATCTAATGTAATGTAAGTAATTGAGTATTCTAGAAGAAAATCATTACATTTTTACATATCAAATCCATGTTCCACTAAATTAAAGTAGTCTGAAAAACATGGACATCGTTGAAATATTACTTTGCTGTAGCATTCTATATTGCTTAATCTTTCTATTGCTAAAGTAGGAAACGTCGTCCATATTTTACTTGAATTTTCCTGATATTTTTTATGTTCAGTTCTATATCACTTAATTTTTTTTGGCTTATTTTGTTTTTTTTTTGGTATGCTAAAGCAGGAATGGAAGTAAGGTTGGAATAGTACTTATTTTTTTCGTCAGTTGTGAAGTTTAGATGGGATACCAAACCAGAGCTTGTTGAAATCAGGAATTTGGGGTTGGATCTTTAAATTTCGGTAATTTTTAAGTCGACTTAGGTTTATTTAGAAAATGAGGTGATGGACAGGCTCATATAACCGTTTTGGGAATTGACTCAAGTAGCATGCCTTGTTCTGTTTTGAAAGATAGAAACTTTTAATAGGAATTGGGACTTTAGATAGTTTTTGGTGTCATGCTTTGATTCCCAGAATGCAATACAATTCGCTTGTTGTTAGCATTTTATCTACTTATGCTTGTTAGCACTTTAACATGCATTTTAACTGCTTTTAATAGGAATCAGGACTTTAGATAGATTTTTACTTAGTTTGAAAAAAAAATAATGTCAAATTTATGTGAGCAATAGATGCACCCAGATTTTTTCTTCCCATACCCCTATTCTATCTGCAAATTGGTGTCCTACTTGCCTCGTGGTTTATATGATGTTTGATATTCTATTCCTACCTTCTAATAATTCTGATAATGAAACGTGTGGGTAATAATTCAGTTTTGCACTTCAAGTAGTCATATGTCAATCATCATGTAGATCAACTATGGCATTGAGTCAATCATCATCATGTGTAGTTAATAATCTTGAAATGGAATCACCGAGTTGTTGGTGTGGTTTGAAAGCGCCATTAAAGATCTCCCACACCCACAAAAATCCTAGAAGGAAATTTTACGCTTGTCCAAATTATTACACGGTAATTAATTTGCCAATTTTTTGTATTGCTTTTGAATGCATGTACAAAAATATTTATACATGAAGATTGAAATTCTTGAATTGTACACAAAGAGAAACAAGATGTCAATTCTTCATTTGGGCAAATATACTTCAATCAGTAGTACCTGAGAAAATCCTATCATTCAAGTTGAGCATCCTCTGACTATATTCATCTAAACATTTGTGAGATCTAAAAAATCTAGATTTTTGTGGGCTAACAGTACTATGATTGTGAACAAGATCAACACTGGTCAACACCCATATCCCATTCACAAAGCGAGCATTTACCTTCGCCTTACAATCCGTTTTTGTCGTTGGTCGTGGCTTTGATAAATTACAGTGGCTAGGCTAGTACCTGCCACCACGTGCACAACCAATTGTCACATACTTTGCACTCCCATCTAGATCTCTCTTCGTCCTTTTTATGATAACACCAAAACCCTCTTGATTGACATATCGTTTCTAATAGACTAAAACCTCTTTATCAGAAACAAATTGCATACTAGATTTTGGAGGCTTAACTCTATTATCATCATCTGATACTTCATTCATCTCCTCTGCATCTGGCTCTATATTTATGTCGGATGAAGTTTCTAACAAGGAAGATTGCATGGTTAGGATTAGCATTTTTAATATATATAGTGGATGTTAACTCATATGGTTAAAAGTGTACCTCCAACATTATTTTCACCTTCAGCACTAAATGGCATAGTTGATGAATCACTTGCGCAATGTGGGTAAGGCATAGTTGGTCCACATGGTGCATCGCCGAATGCTGCATTTTTTGGAATGCACGTTATTTAGTAAGGAAAATACGGAGATCCAAGAAAAAACCATAAAATGAGACTCAAATGAACTACCTGGGTTGTATCTTCACCTCGTCTCAACTCTTCCAGATTAGTCGATGAAAGGGATGGCATGGTTGGTCCAAAGGGTGGCAGTGCCAGATGCTGCAATTACCCACTTTATTGGAATGATTCAAACCCACGCACGCGAAAAAAAAATCAATATACTAAAATAACTTTACCTAGCTACCCCAAGTATATGGATATGGATTTGGATATGTATTTGGAGACATCATATATGGCAGGTTATATGGATTTACAGTACCATAACATTCCTATAATATACAAATAAACAATGGATTAACTAAATGCTACAATATCTCATACTGCGATATTTTCAAATAACCAATGTGTATAATACCTGGGTCAGTGAAATCGATGTAGAAGGCCCGGGTGGCCTTCCATCTTCCTCTTCGTCCATCACGCTTTTATTCAGTAAGTATTGAGTGTTACAATATCATATCAGCATAAGAAATCCCTCAACATACATTCACAAGGTATAGTTTATATACTAAAAAGAAGAAGGAAATATCCTATATATCTAACAACCATGCATTGATCATCTATACCTCATAATTAATTTGGCATAGTCCAAGTACAGAGGGAGCACACAAAAGAAAGACATATAATTAGAAACTAAGAGCTGAAAAAAAACTGCATAAAAAGTCATTAAAAGTAGTCTCATTCAAGACAAAAAAGGCCACTTGTAAATGCAAGCAGCAAGCAACAGGATCTCCAAGGCAGGAGCTTTGCAAGTAAAAATTATGAATTTTCAAAGGATGATGGTCATCAAGGCCCAATTATTTCACCCGTCAAAAGATATCTATACAAGGGTACATATTTATAGAGCCTAAGAATCAATTGGGCCTAGACGTGGGAAAGACAACTTAGAGGTCTTAGAAGACTTATTTAATAATGACCATTTGACTCACTCTTTACTAACGAGAATAGATTTTCCCATCAGCATGTTAACTAGAAACAATTCTTATGACAAGAGAAATGTTAAATTGTCTCTACTTATCAAAGTAATATTCAACCTGAAACATCTGCTCTCTTTTTCAATAGCAGGCAAGTCCCACATTGAGTGGCTTTAAAAGGGTTTTGAAAAAGTGTGGTTTTCCTTTTTGTTTCCAGACAAGAAAATAACTCAAGTGAGCCATTGAGGAAACATTTGGCACCGTTTCTACTGCACAATTTAGTTGGCAGCTTATCTACTTAAAATCAACACCATATTTGACACCTTGCAGACACATTGGCCTTTTGTCGACAGTGCTTAGGACATACCTTTTTTTGTCTGCTCTATTTATCAAAGTAGAAAATGAAATAAGAGGAAAAGTGCTGAGTTTTAAAAGAAAAAAAAAATTGCAGGAACTTAACAGAGTATCTGTGTAAAGGAGCCCCATTTTCTGGAAAGTGCACAATTATACCAAAACATAAAAGAAAAAGGGGAAGCGTTTGCTTTGAGCCTTTAAGGCTTGGGTCTAATACAATATGCTGATTACGATGATGGCTGAGTGCTTAGTTTAAGTTGTATAGCGATTGTTTACTAAAAACAAAGCTTATATATGATGTCAAAGTAGTAAGAAAAAAAACCTACAAACCACACAGACAAAAAAGAGTGGTGAAGATACGCATGAAAAAAAGAACCAAATACTACAATAAAGAGATATAGTAGGCCCCCTTAAGGGAACAAATCACAAATCTGAAGTGAGATGATCCCTTTTTGTATTGTATTGTGATTTGATTTTTCAAGAGGCCAGATTATTTGGTGCTGCATTCTCTCCATTACAGGAAGGACATGTTCTTGATTTACATAAAGGAGTTCTCTCTTCTCTCCATGATGTATTGGATTCAAGTTTGATAGTGATGGTCATGATCACAAATTATTGTATACCCAAGAAAAGAAAGAAATGGGTACAAAAAAAGTGAAAGAATCATGATTGATGATTAAGCTTCATATTTTATCAGGATAATGAAATTTTTTGGGTTTAGGATTCTGATGAAATTAGAATTAATCTTAGTTGAACAATCAGTAATCATGAAGTACTTTAGTTGCCATTAATATGCAAGTAATTCAAAATTCTGGTTAGTGAAAGAAAAATGACTTTTGATGAAAAATTCTGAAAACAAGGGTTAATTGGCTATTGCCCATTTCTAATGATTGGAGGAAATAGAGTAAACTGACTAATTTTTCAAAGGCTAATTCGTAGTGACATTCCCAGTGGTTTGAAATTCAGTGCATTTTGGTATGCTGTCAAAACACACTCAAAACAATTTTGAAAAAGTTTTCATTTATGTAATTATTCAATCTTTTTTTTATCTGTTATAAGATGTAAATCAATGTGTCTAAGCTTTTACAACTCAATTAAGATCAGTTTCATATAAGAATTACAAAAGCATTTCAAGTGATCAGATAAGAATTCTATAATTAGCATGCTTGCAACCGCAAATTAAGGGCACTGGAAATCCAACCAAGCCCGTGGCTATAGCCATGGACATAATATAAGCCCACATTTAGATTTCAAGTAAAACAACCTACATGGCCACATGATCTAGAAGGACAGAGTTTCAACCCAAACATCCTACCAATATTGATAGCCTACGTGACTTTTGATTCAGAGTTAATATCGTGATCATGGATTGCGATGGTCGATTTCTCTGCTTCTTTTTAAAAAGAAAAGAAAAGAAAGGAAAATGCTAACCAGAAAATTAATAAATAGATAGAAAAAGGATAGTTCTTAGCTTCATTTGAGATAACAACTGTATCCTTGTATGAAAATAGATCAACAAAATGTGAGCAGCTTTCTTTTACTCAAATGTACTTCTTCATCATTTTTCTGAAGATAACTTTTGATCATTTATCCTTGTACGGGCAACGTTTATTTCTTTTATGAGATTAAACCAAATTGAATTGGAGTGTTTAAGAATAAGCGAAGTAAATTTATGTATGTCACAAAACAAATGTAGATGCATTTCGTGGTTGATTTTAAAATAAGCATGGAATTGCACCATGATGTGTAACCAAGTTTCTAAGATAAGTTAATGCTGCCCTTCTGGTGTAACTGAAATGACTCCAAAGTGTTTTGTGATTGTTTAAAATTGAAAGCTGCTTCCATCATGTCTAAGATATTTGCCATTTGCAAAAGCAAGATGCTCTCCTTTTCCAACAGAGCAACCTCCAATTTGGCGAATGAAGATGATACAAAGGGCCCAAGAAATGGATCTGCAATTGGTTTGGTGAGAATAACACCATTTTTTCTACCCTGATTTATTTTCGCTTTGGTTTGTGTACCTTTAAAGAATTATTTCTTTGATGATGTGCTTTTAAGTCATGTTGTCTTACATACTCGTCCATAGTTTTTCTGATTTATAAACTAGTTTTCCATTTATGAACATAAGAAAGAGTTGCGATGTTACCATGCCTCTAAATAATTATGAAAATAGCAGGGTCAAGCCACTCTAGATCTTTTTGTGATCTTGGATGTATGGTTATGTTTAAAGGAGCTAGTAAAAGGTATAAATTTTAGTTCTTCAAGAATTTGAGACCATGCTTATGAACCTTATACCATGTTGTATATCAAGCCTGTGAAACTCTTTCTGGTATATTCCCTCTATGTTTTCCCCTTCCAACCAGTCCCAGCCAATAAATCTCGCTCATTTAAGATGTTATCAACAACCAAAAAATCAGTGGCATACATACAACATCAACAACCCAAAAATCCCACAAAACACAAATCAAACAAACATCAATTCGCAAATCTATAAAAGCATAAACACACAATATGAGTAATGCTAGAGATGGAGAGATGAAACGAAAAGAGAAAAATAAAAACCCTTTTCTTTAATTTCTTACCCTTGTAAGACGACAGATGGTGGGTGGAGTGATGGAGCCACACTGGGCGGGTAGAGGGTGAGGCCGGCGAAAGGACACGAGCTAAGGGAGTGGAGGAGAGAACGCGGGAGAAGGATTTCTGAAAAAGTGAAGAAGAACACCGCGGGGGGGGGGGGGGGGGTTGAAATGAACCTTCTGGACCAAAATGCACGTTTTCATTAAAAAAAAAAAGGAAAAAAAAAGTCATGTAGGCTGGAGTGCGGAGGTTGAGTGAACAGTGGGTAGTTGTATAGCAAAATACATACAGTTATGGAGTTATATTTCATGCAAGTAGCGCTGCACATTTCTTTTAAAACAAGACAGGCTTGTTAGAAAAAAATTAATTTTTTTTAATAAATCATATATTTATTAATTTTTTTAAGAAGTAGTGAATTGTTATAGAGACAAAGAGATTACACAAAGTAAACCTACAAACTGATGTAGTTTTATGGAATCTTTTAGATCTACTTTATAATAAAAGTAACTTTACAATCTGACGTATCAAGTCATATCATGAATTTGTGAGTTTATTTTTATATAATCTATTTGTTACCAAAATATTTTTCTTTTTCTTTCAAGCAAGCTAGCATTTTATAAAGATGAAAGTAACAAGATTTAGAAACGGTGACCCCCTTCCCCATTTCATTTTATCATCTTGGCACAAAAACTCTTTTCAGACTCCATCTTTTTGAAGAACAATAAGGAAATATAAGTCGATAATCTTGTTATTTTCAATCAAACAACCGATAGAGATGCGAAACCAATAAGCTTAGTCCTTAACACTTATGAGAGATGGTTTTGCCGAACCATTAACAAAGACAAGTAAAACATCCATTTTAGCAAGGACCCCCAACCGGCTCAAGTAGTAGCAATCTTTGGCCATCTAAGCTTTTGCAAAAAGACCTCATGACATTACAAGAAATTTAACCTTTAGAGACGAAATTTTTTAGGGACAAATTAAATTTCGTCCCTAAAAGTACTTATTCAGGACGAAAATTAAATTTCATCTCAAAACATAGAAGAGGTTTTTTACGAGTTCGAGCAAACAAATATTTGTTTGAACTAGACTTTCTGGGACGAAATATATCATCTAAAAAAAACCGTTCGAACGTTGACAAACATGTTCGAACAATATTGCAATTCACGTTTGAATGTTTACATAACTGTTTGAATAATAGTCGTGGTGGGAAAGTATAGAAAATTGTGTCGAGGGAAAGGTATAACCTATTCGAACACGATATTTAATCATTCGAACTAATTTTTTGGTGGGAAGTTATAATTAAATCTGGCGTAGATGGTTGCTATATGACTCGAACGTAACCATACAAATTCAAACAGTATTGTAATTCACGTTCGAATAATAGTCGTGGTGGGAACGTCTACAAAATTGTACCTGAGGAAAGTTAAAAACTGTTTGAATGCAATATTTAATCATTCGAACGAATCTTTTTATGGGAAGTTATAAATAAATCTGGCAGAGATGGTTGTTATACTGTTCGAACGGATTTATAAATCGTTCAAATTCTCATAAGAGTCGTTTGAACGGTAGCATAGACAATTGAAATAAGTTTAATTATAGAAATATATTGAAAGACATTCAAATATTTTAAAAATAAATATTATTTGAGTCTATTAATTATCATTTTCGAAAGATAAAAAATCTACTTATACAGATGAATTACTATTATTTATGATAAATTAAAATATATCATATATGTCATCCTAGGAATTTTATATAATTTATTTAAAAATTAATTAATGACTTTTGTTATGGTAAATAAGAATTTGTAATTAAAAAAACATTACCTTCTAGGGAATGTTATTTTTTATATTGTCAACTGGTAAGTAAAATAAGGAAAATGATTTTTCATAAGAAACAAGCTAGCTACTATATATAACAAATAAAAACAATATAGTAATTAAAGTGACAATGTTTGATACAAAACAAAAAGTCAAATCCAAAACTCAAATTGCTATGTAAGACTATCCAAGTCCTCCTGGATCACAATAACGCGTTCCTCAATCTCTTGCAGTCGAACCATAATTGGCACAGTGATCTTCTCTACAATCCTCTCCATGTCCTGGATAAAAAGTGTACGATGCTCCTCGAGCATGGATCGCATCTCTGTGGTAGTAGCCCATGCAGCCTGTCTATTAACACGGGCATCAATAGAAGCTGGATCACACTCTATGCCACTATCTTGCGCTGGGACATTAATGCGAGCCTTCCGTAAGTGGCCCTCGCTCTTGCTAAAAGTGATTTTGTTGTTAAGGGGCTTGATCTATAGTTGCCTCCACTATGTCATTAGCCCATGAACCCCCGATTGGACTTGGAGGCTAGAGATCCTCAATGCATACGGTAAACTACCTCCACTAGAATACCGTGACTCAGATCGGATGCGGATGAGGAAGTATAGAGGCGGATCAATCAGCTCTCCTCGTGCTATCCGTAACATAAATCGAGCTCATTCGATGCCTAAGTTAGTCTTGTGTTTCCTCTGATCAATATTATGGGAGATAATCAAATTCAGCATTCAAAAAAATGCGATACAATCAACCTGTTTGATCACCTTGTTGTCATCATATGGAGGAGTCGAATCATCATGCATCAACTGAGGAATCTAATCGTGTGTGGGACCGTTGTCTGCTGTAGCCTTATCCTCTATGGCATCTAAGGCCAAATGTCGTGTTTGGCAGACAAAAAACTCACAAAAGGGGTCGAATTCGATTCGAAGTCCAACCCCATTTTCAACCTATTTTTGTCCTAATATCAAGCCCATATAGATAAGGATGTCGGGTCATACCTCTTAGATGGCAGACAATGGTTGAAATACGGTGAAGATTGGTGGCGAACAACGGTGAGTATTCGAACTGTTTTGTGAAAATATGAACTGTTCAATATTTGAACTGGATTTTATGCCTCGAACAGTCACATTTGAACTAGTATTTTTATGTTCGAACTTTTTATTAGAATGAATTCATCTGTTCCAACCGAAATTTTCCTTCCGAACAAAGTTTTTTAATAGTTCGAATAACAATTGTTCCCATCGAACTGTGGATGAATGAAGCTTCCAGAATAAATTATTATGCTTCGTTTATGTCGTGGACCCAATTACATTCAAACAGGCGTATACTCGATTCGAATATCTAACTCATTACATTCGAACAAGTTGTGCGCTTTCGGAAAAGTGTATAAACAGTTCGAACAGTTGATACTCTAATTGCGGTGGATGCAATTTATAATATAGTATATTTATATTATACTCTAATATGATATAATATAGTATTTATAATATACTAGTTAGAATATAGTATTTATATTACCGGCCGATATTCAGCCTTTAATTTTTTTTTTTCAAACTACAAACTCATTTTCAAACCTCTAATTCAGACTAGACTATTTAAAATTTATATATATGTATGTATATATAATTTATTCATATATAGACTAGTATTTTGGAATATAATTTTTATATATGTATATATATATATATTTTTATATATAATTTATTCATTTATCGACTATCCCGAAACGGTATTGGTACCGAAATATTTCGTTCCAGTGTCTTGACTGGTACTGCGTCCGATACGGTATTCAAAACATTAGTTTCAAATCCTAGATTGGGAGTCCGTAATGATAAATATTTTGTGAGTGTCAATACATCTCGCACATGGTATGAAGATGATCATTTTGTTCTCTCTTATCAAGCAAATTAGGTTTTTTATTTAGATGAACCGGAGTACGGAAACCCTTAGTGAGAAGTACAGAAGTTTGCACCAAGAAATGTATATAATTACATTCTAGAGGCAAATGGACAACATGAAAAATTTGATCGTCCAACAAATGAAGAAGTATATCAAGAAAACGAATCAGACAT
Source organism: Juglans cinerea (assembly GCA_961763995.1). Taxonomy (NCBI): domain Eukaryota; kingdom Viridiplantae; phylum Streptophyta; class Magnoliopsida; order Fagales; family Juglandaceae; genus Juglans; species Juglans cinerea. The sequence continues at coordinate 25,487,255 of CAUIVZ010000003.1, forward strand.
CAATTTATTTGTTGATCTCAACCAATATAGCATGGTTCCATTGCATAGAGAAGATGTTGAACCAGAAGTAATTGAGGGTCAGAAGAATATGAGTCAACTGAAGTGTCTAGTGAGGATGAGAGTGACTTGTAACACCTTGGCCCACTGCCAAACCTAGCCCAACTTGACGCAAAGCTCACCGTTTAAAACACCTAGCATATTGTTTTCCCAGTTCCTCTCCATCCCGAAAATCCCTCATTTTTTATCTTCAACTCCCCACCACTTGCGACAATACCTATACACGTCTACCCCTTTTCATTCTCTAGGGTTTTCATATCACCTAAATAAATATACACATATATCTCATGCCTTTGGAAAATGCCTAATTACTGTCGCTGCAACCAAACACAAGAATCACTCAGCCTCTCCCTGTTCGACGCCAACCTCCATCTCCACGTAAAACCGACGCCACAACCAGCCCACACGAAGTTGTAGCCAACCCGTATGTTTTAACCGTCACAAGCCGTCTCTACACCACCCTCAGAGTAGATCAACCGTGAGCCAGACTCCCTCCACCGTAAACCACCAACACTGAAAGATAGCCCAATGCAAAACTCCTCCACGCCTTGGTCACGTAAACACACCCCAAGCAGGCAGCACACGTACCCGTCACCAACGGCAGTTTTGTGACACTTAGAGTACTGGAGCCACCCTTTTGCTACTGTCAATTTTCTCTATCACTGCACCACCACCAAAGTGCCGAGAACAACCACCTGCTTAGTGAACCGAAACTCCTCTGTTTTGGGTTTGAAAAACAAAGCAATTGGTTGCTCCTCCAAGCACGACAGTTTTGCACTACCAACCCTTTTGGACGTCTCCTCTGCAGCGCAAAGGGAACCCATTGTCCAGCATTTCAGCCACCCTAGCCACCGCTCACTCCCGGTATGTTCAAGTTGCACCCCAAGGCATCATTTCCGTATATTCTAGTTTTCTCTGTGCACTCTCTCTCTGCGTCCGCTCTCTCTCTATTTCTCTCCCCATGCTCTGCCACCATGCCGAGTCGTGCCACCGTCTATAGTCACCCAGTCCATCACCGCACGTAACTCTCTCGGTAAAGAGCTCTCAGTCTCCCTCATGGTGCTCTCATATCTCTCTCACTCATTTCTTCTTCTCTCTGTACGACGTCGTCGGGACAGAATCCTTCTTCGCCGCACCGCACGCAGCTCCTCCCTTCTCGATGAGTATCTCGCGCCCCTACCTCGCCAGCTGTTGCACTACGTAACACATGAAAATGTTTTTCTTATAACTAAGTGTTACAGAGGATACGTAAATTTAGTTTTACATATTATTTTGATATGAACTTATAATATTGCCCTTATTATTGGATGGTTTCAGTTTGGAATTAAGTTTATATTAAATATGTTTTTACGTTGTCTTTGTGGGAAGTATAAGAAACTGTACAGAAAATAAATAGGATTTTTAAATTGTACTATTGGTAGCAAATTATTTTTATAGTAAGTGTGTAATTTTATTTTGAACATTTTAAATATGATTAAAGCTATTTTTTTATTTAACGAAATTTTTACTAGTACTTATCTTAAGTGTTGATTGATATCAAGGAAATTTAGAGAATGTGGATATTTTAGGTTTAAGGGATATTTTAAGGTTATGGGAATTTTTAGGTAATAAAGAATTAAAATAGATATTTTCGAAGCTTAGGCTTAAATGGTTTAAATTTGTGATTGATTGGAAATTTACGGAATTACGTGATTATCTTATAGGTGAAGATTTATAGTTGACTCGACATTTTTTTGAGAAAAATTCTGAAAAGCTAAGAAGTCCAGATAAGCGGGGTTCTTATGCTAGACTTTGCATAAAAGTAAAATACACAGAGGTTGATTTTTGGAAAATATGCTTATTTTGTTATGAAAAGAAATTTGAAACGACTTCAGTTATTTTTTCTGCATTACTCATCAAATTTTGTATAAAAAAAATGTATTTTTATTTTGACATGACTGGTGTAGACATGAGCTTATCTTTGGCATTCTGTTATTGAACTGAGAAAAATGAGCAAATATGAAAATTTGATAAGTTTGCATGTGACGTGAAGATGTTCTGAATCCGTTTTAGAAAATGTAAAATGATATGAATTTCAGTACTTTGTTTTGATATGATGTGGCATCTGAAAAACGTTTGGCATGACTTTCTGATTATGTTCTGATTCTGATTCTGATATGGTGATTCTGATTCTGTTTTGCTCTGATATGTGGCCCTGTCATGAGATATAATAGTGACATCTGGCCCTGTTACGAGATACAATAGTGATCTCTGGCCTTATCACGAGATATAATAGTGACCTCTGGCCCTATCACGAGATATAATAGTGACCACTGGCCCTGTCACGGGATATAATAGTGACATCTGGCCCTACCACGGGATATAATAGTTGTCTCTACTCTGAGTGCAATCGCTTTGATAACATGGTGATTTATGTTCTGCTTAACTTTCCGTAGAATGCACAACCCTACCATGGGGGTTAAACATGACCTCTATAATGATATGATGCTCTTATATGATATGAGAAGATGAAGATATTCAGTCATGTTATGCCAAATGAGTCTTTGAATATAAAAAGTTGGTTTCTGAATATAAAATGTATGAAATGTCGCTCTAATTTTCTGATAATATGTATTTTTGAGATTTGCATATTGAAACTGAAATATTTTGTTTCTGCATTCTGAACTCTGTGAAAATGTTCATGTTTACATACTAGCATATGTTCTCTACTTACTGAGTTGTTGATAACTCACCCCTTATCTCCCTAACATTTTTTCAGATATTTTTATGATTCAACTGAAAAACAAAAGTAGGAAGTATTGGAAAAGTCTGATGATAATAGATGAATGAGTGCTAAGGGTACAAGTATATTGGAGGATCATATTTAGTAGTTTTATCTCTAGAGGTTATTTTGATACATCAAGTTATGAATAATTTGAGTCTTTGTGGAGATGTTATTTTATTTTATTGAGGTTTTTGTTTAGTATTTCTATGGAGGAACACGAATCTTTGGATCGACAAATATGTTAAGTATTTTGTGGACTTTCTGTTTATTTATTATTGATTATTGGAGATGTTCTTAAGTAATAGGAGCTAACTCTCCGGACCTCCGGGATCGGGGCGTTACACGACTGATCCAACAAAACTGATAGTGAATGATAGTCGTTTATGTGCAAGTATTGTTATTGTAAAAATAATAACATTTTTGCGAATAATAATTTATTACAGTTTAAAACGGATATCCCTCTCAAATGCAAAGCAACTCGTGCACCATCTCCATTCATTACCAACTCCCCATTTGGTTCGCCTACCACGAATGGTGGGCTAATATCACCAGAAACAAAATAATGTATGTTACATAGAAATTTGATTTTATGTGATGATTTAAGTAATAATGTTTTAAAAATAAAATAATTTTTTTTGATATTATGTGCTTTAATTACTATATAGTTGTTGTAAGTTATCACCGAGGCCGAGGTGCTACTAGAGGTTTCTGCATAGAGAAAGTAAGGAAAATAGAAAAAATTAAAGTTGATATTCCTGATGATCACACCGGTGGCTCTGGAGATTCGACAGCTTAGCTTACTTCTTATGTTAGTACTCTTACTCTCACATATGCACCAATGGCTACATCCTCCTAGGCTAAAGTTTCCCAAAATGTGAAAGATCACATCAAAAATCATTGATTGGTAATAAGTTACGTAGAATACAAGTATAACTTGTTACTTTATTTACAATTAGTTCATATTTGAACGTATCGCTTATAATTTTTTTAAAGATGAGTTTGAACTTAATTTTGGTCGGGGAGAGGATTAACTAACGGTTGATGAGCTGATGTCCAATGCATTCTGGAGGTACAAAAGTAGATGCCATGCACACTATCAGAAGTTCAATAGTGCAACAGAGGCGCGTCAAAATCCATTCCAAGACATGCAACCAAACGAATGTGAGAAGTTTTGTGATATGTTTGAAGATCAAGCATATCAAGTAATTTCGTTGATGTCTTTCTTTATGGTATATGTTAGATGCATTAAACAAATACAGTAATAATGTTGTTTATTTTTTGTAGCAACGGAATACTTTCAAAGAAGAAAATAGAGCAAATTTAACGATACACCATCATGCAGGTTCTAGATCTTTTCATCGACTATCAAAAAAACTAGAAATGTTATACTAGTTCCCGTTAAATATTAACATATCAAAATTTGTAATTGAAGTTATAATATAGATTTTCCTTTTTCAGGAACAAGATAGTCCTACTGACTATAATCAGACCCAATTAAATGATAAATCACATACAAATCATGATCATGTTTGGACCAATCCCAAAACATAAGCAAATTATGTAAGTTAAAGTTTTTTATTTGTATTGTCTAGTAATATTTTTGTTACTTATACTATCTCTAATGACTTTTTTATAATACAAGATGGTATAACTTATGGAAAATGTTGTGGCTCCATCTGATGAATCATTTGTGAACGATGTTCAAATCTTTTTTCAAGTTCTTGGACCATAGTCTGGATATTTGAGGAGCTTAGGATGTTGCGTGAAGCCTTCCTCAACATCATCTTCTTCTCAAGTTAGATCGAATAACAACTCTCGGGAATTAAAGGAAGAAATCTCAAGATCAAACATTTAAGGTCCAAGCAATGAGAGTTACATACTCAATTAGATCATGCAACGAATATAAAGGCAAGATTAGAAAAAAAAAACATGCAGAAGAAGCTGGAGATTCAATCCCAGAAAATGTTCGAACAGTGGCAATTAATGATGTCCCAAAACTCTATGCTAACACCATCCTAGAACTTATTTTTTTTAGTTATGTCTTTTGACTTATTCTGACTTGATACAATATTTGAACAATTGTTATGTTTTAATTACAATATTTAATATTAATTTCTTATTTTGAATTTACAACTTATTGTATCATGAGTACCATTTGAACATAAAATACCCAGTTCAAATGGTAATTTACAATTTATTACCCTTTGTACACAGTTTAGCTTCTGTTCGAATGACCAATAAAAAATCATTTGAATGAACTGAGGACCATCAATCATGTTTGAATAGATTAATTATCTGTTCGAAAAAACTGCATGTTTAAACATTCGAACGAATTATTATTTGTTTGAACACATTTGTCATCATTCAAATGTACCATACACCATTCAAACAAAAATATCGAACCAGCCCTTCGAACAGATGTTTTCAATTCAAACGTTTGTCAATCGTGTTCGATCAAATTCTTTTTGTTTGAACATAAATATATTTGTTCAAACACAAATAAATTGTTCAAACACTCGCTCCATTCAAACAGGATCAAATAAATTCGATTCGTTCAAATCAAATTTCGATAAAATTTGAACAGATACTCGATCGTCCGAACAGTACATGTTCCATACGAACGATGTTTTGGGATGAAAATGTTTCGTCCCAAAAAAAAATATTCTCGTTCGAAGGCTTTTGACCAGTTCAACCAGATTTCATCCCTAAAAGTATTTTTTTGGACGAAATTCAAATTTTGTCTTAAAAACCTTTTGAGACAGACCTTTTGGGATGAAATAGATACGAAAATTTTTCATCTCTAAATCTTTTTTTGGACAAAAATGCATTCTCTTGTAGTGTGATCCGTGGCTAAATAAGTGAGGCTTCCTAGCTATCTTCATGACCTTTTTCAAAATAAGAGCCTTCTCAGACATCATTGATAAAGTCCAAACCAAAATTTCAAGCTAGAAGGCTAAAACACTCTCACAAGTTGGGAGCACCTCTCTCCTCAAATCTACAAGTGCAATTCCATCTACAATATTGCTTATTCTCTTCTACCAAAATCCGCATGCTCAAAACTCAACACTATGCTTCACAATTTCTGGTGGGGAATAATACCTGGTAAGAATAGATGTGTCATGCCCCATACTTAGGAGTGAACCTATTAACCTAAAATCCAGAAAATATAAAATATAGATACCATAATCCTCCAAAATCAAATACTTCAAAAATCCTTCCAAATAAAGTGAACTCAACACTACTACATATTTTCTAAAATCTCACCAATCCACTTATGCCACTTAGCGCTTATTTTCACCTTTCTCTTCTAATCCCGCTCTGCGTCATCTATTCCAACTTTCACAACCATCAAAGTTATCTGAAAAAAATGAAGGAGATAAACGGGTGAGTCTATCAACTCAGTAAGTAGCGAACCGATACTAGTGTATAAACATGAGCCAGTTACAGAATGGACAAACAAGCATAGTTTCGGCCCTTGTAGGAAATTAGGGTTTTGAAACCCAATGGAATTTGGTCTCACACCCAACTTGAGGTTTATGCATGATACTTATCATCCAATGAGGCTATGTATAGAACTTGATGAATCTAGATGGAAATAAGGGAAGAGAGGTGAGAATGAGCTAGGGTTTGGCTTACACACCTACTATAGGAAGATCTACCACTTTTTGCCATGTGTCATACATGCATAAGAGGTAGGTAAAACGTTTTCTTAGGAAAGAGCGAGATCAAGGTTAGAAGAATGCTACACGCCTAAGGGCTTCTAGAAGAATATTTTTGTGTAAGAACACTTGAGGTGGACGTCTAGAGCATGGTTCTTTGTGCAAAACGGGACCAATCATATGCTTGTCCAAAAGTAAGGTGAAAAGAAGATATCCTAGGGAAGAGAAGGGTTCGGTAGCCCATGCACTTACACACACATTCCTCACATGCCACTTGACACTCATGCACATATGTAAGAGATTGATGAGGATTTGAGTTGATAAAAGACCTTATAGCCACTAGATACATTAAACTAAGACATAAAATGAAGGGTAAAAAGGGGAAGTGAGTTCGGTTTTGGAAGAGGGAGGCGCCACATATTGGAAGGATGCTTTTGGTTCCCAACATAATCAAATGATGAGTTATGGGAAGGGGTCATAGGGCTACACGCCACTTGGCATCCATGCATGAGCTTGTTTCATACAAGAAGCTTTTTGAATGTCTATAAAAAAAAGAAGAACCGAAAAACCTAGGACCTTTGGCCATTTCATGCACTCTCCTGAGGGTTTCGGTCTCTACACATTTCCTCCCAAGTTTCCATCATTTTCTCACCAACCAAATACTCACTTCAATATTTTCCTCTCACACAAACATTCTCTTAAGGATAGGCAAAGTGAGGATACTTTCAAGAAAAGGAACTAAGGAGGTAAGAAACTAACTTTTCTCTGTTTTACACACACACACGCACGGCTTCAAGAAACAAGGGAAGATTCGGTTTAGTTCATCTAGAACTTATGCTCTAACACCCACACACTTGAGCTAGATGGAGTTAGCTTGTGTTTTGAAAGATTCTTCCACATGAACTCACTCCTACACTCACATGGTTAGATTAGGTTTTCTTCAAGGAAAGAAAAATGTAATCCTACATGGTTTAAGCCTTAAAGCATGGTGTTTTGAGGTAAGAGAGTCACGGCACTAGTGATTTGTAGCTAGGATTTTTGTTAAAGATAAGTTTCGGATTCAAGGGGGAAGGGTCCGAAAACTTGGGAGTTTTTCTTGAAAAGAAAAAGGTGTAAGGAGCACCACACTTGAACATATGGGTTAGGGTTTTTCTTGAGCAATGATCCTAACTAGTATTACATGTGATTTTTAGCTTGCTTGCTATAAATACATATTTCGGATTTTTGTAAGTACACCTCTAACTTGTACTTGGATAATTTTTTGCATATGGCTTGTGAACTTATTGGTTATTTCGGTTTTATATGGTCACTTATGATATTATTGTTTTTCTATGTGCTATGAACATCTCTTGACATGATTGTTTTAAAAGCATGATTGAAATGGTTTTTGGAGGATGTGTATAATGTGGAAAAGAAATGGGGCAAGAAGTCATGCTAGGGTTTTCGGGATGTTCTATGTTGTTTGAACATGAATGTTGTTATTTCACCATTTTGGCATGGACTAAGATCATGAAAAGATCACCCATACTCACAAAAAAATGCTTCAGCACTCATGAGATTTCTTTGTTAAAAACTTTTCTCAATGCATTAGAAGATTCTAAGTCCATGAAAATTTATTGGAATGCATGATTCCCTATATAAAAGCTTTCGGCCAACCTTATAGATGAAGTGAGATTATTGATGCTTTGGGATTTATGTAATAAGCACGATTTTTTATTATATTAGGGTTTGAAGGTTTCGACATGTTTATTATTGGAATATATGCCTTTGATTGATATGAATGCCTTGAATTATTATAAAGGAACATGTTCGCATGTTCTAATATTTTCAAACCGTAACGGGATTTGTATTGCATGTATGAATATCTTATTTTATGATGATGAAGCATTTCGGCATCTCATGGATAAGATGCGATATACTGCATATTGTTAGTTATCATTAGGTGCATTGCATCTTATCTGTCATGTATGAGAGGTAGGTAAACTTGGTGTTACATGTCCCGACGTTTCAATTTCCGTCAAATCCCAAGTGGGGGTTGGCGGCGCCACATTATATCTCATGGTAGGGCAAGAACAGATACCACTATTATATCCCATGGCAGAGCCAGAACAGAGGCCACTATTATATCCCTTAGTAGGGCCAAAGTAGAGGTCACTATTATATCCTGTGTTTGGGCCAGAGGCCATTATTATAACCCTTAGTAGGGCCCATAACCAAAGCAACACAAAATCTTATGGTTAAGGATTTTAGAATACAATGCAGTAACATAATAGTATACTGAACAAAATAATATCATAAAATCAAATAAAAAGTTCAAACTTCATGTTCACAGTAGAGAAACAAAATACAAAAATTGCTCATGTCTACACTAGTCATGATAAATTATGTCCTGACCATAGCAGGACGAGCAACGAGCAAGGAAAAACTCGATGTAGACATGGGAACTCCCCGAGATAACACAAAGGTGCTAAGAGAGCGGCAGGTGTCATATCTAGAGGCCCATACTCCATAAGAGATGTCAGGTCTAGAATGAGCCTACGAAAAAGAATTACAAACATACAGACCATATCATCTTATCTCAAAGGTATAGCCCAACACCGAGTAGGGGACCCTTATTAGGGGAAGGACTGTGACATTGGACCCAAGGCAAGTTGCAGGGATGTTCGTGCTTTATCCTCATCAGTCTCTGCCATCCTTCAAGGCCAAAGGGAAAATGAGTGGCTGAGATCGAAGGTCCCTCATTAAAGCATATCTGGAGTCAGACTGACTTCAGAACTAAGATTGACAGTCCCACAGTGTAAAAGGAATTGGAAAAAAGCCAAGACCTCACTTTCGAGATCGTTAAGTGTTTACCCCTCACTCTAGTTCAAGTCTTCAAAAAATCAAGTGACTTCAAAGCTTACAACGAAAGGATCAGCACTAGCGCTACTATAATATTCGAAATACTGTTCAGGTAGGTTAGCTCCTACGACCATACTATGAATATGGGGTAAATGTTTGTGAGTATGTTGTAAGTTTAGGGTTTGCAATAGTTTGTAACTCACCTCCATCTTTCATGAGAGTACATTTTTCTTCATTATGTTTGGTGGTTACCTTTATGCTGTGATTTTAAGATTATGAGTTTGAATGATTTGAATTGATGATGGTATGATTTTCGAGTATTGAGTCTTATCATTTGTCTATAATCATGGACGAGTTGAGGAGTCCCGACGCCATTCCTACGGCACGTTGCCACGAGTTTCATATGGGTAGAGTGATTCTCTGTGATGATCGAGCGGAACGTCTTCGTATTGGCCTCACTTGATAACACGGGTAGAGAGAGTCTTGGGTTGATCATACGTGGTGTCCTTGTATGTGTTGGCCGGGTAGAGCGATTCTTCGTGTCGAACGGGTGGAGAGAATACCCGTTGGTACTTATATGATAAGATATTGTTGATTTTATGTAGATTGGTAAAAGGGTGGTTCCTCGCCTTAATAATGACTATACATATATGGGGTTTTCTTAGAGGGTGATTTCTCGCCATGCTTATGTACTTGGGATTTATTCTGTGTGTAATATATTACCATAACTATGAAACAGTGCATGCATATTCATTTTCATTGTCTCTCATTATTAGTACTATCATGGGCTTTAACCTACTAGCAATTCTTAGAAGCCTCACTGTGGTGGTACCACTTGCGGTTTCTTTTTACCGAAGCCGTAGATCTTGATGTAAGTTTAGCCTAGGTAGAGTTTTTCGAAGGAAGAAGGGTCAGCCCCGTCCGAGGTGCAGACACAGAGGCCTGTCTCCGATGAGTAGTTATTTGTATGTGTTAACATGTTTATTTTTGTTAGGTGATTAACCATGTATAGTTAGGGGTGTCAAATCATGTTAACGGGTCGTGTTTGTGTCGTGTCAAGACATATATATTATATTATATGGGTCAACTTGAACAATACCCGTTTAGCTTATCGTGTCAAAATCTCAAACTCTAACATAACCCATTAACATAACGGGTTGACACGACAAGATCAATTTTGACCCGTTAGTGAATACTATAAAATAGGTTAACACGACACGACCAGACCTGTTTCAACCTGTTTATGTAAATGGGTTGAACGTACAAGAAATTAATCCGTTTAACCTGTTTAATTTTAACATAATTTTATATAAATGTTAAAATTAAAATATCTATAAAAAATATAAAATGAACTACAAGTCCAAAATTACAATCCAAACAATAAAAATATCAAAATTAAAATCTCAACCATTTTACTTTCAGGTATAAGGGTATAATTCTAACTTTAACTTTCCTAACGGGTCAAAACAGGTTGACCCATTATCAACCCATTAAGCAATCGTGTCTTAACTGGTCAACCCATTTTGACCCGAACCTGTTAAGATTAAATCCAAACTCGCTATTATCGTGTTGTATTCATGTTGGGTTAACGGGTCGTGCCACATATTTTCACCCCTATATATATATATATAGTTCGTTATATTTTGATGTAAGTGATGAACCGACGATGGTGTATAATATGATTTGGAAAGAAATGATGATGACATATAGATATTACTATTGAAGGATAAGTTTGCTTGCTAGTACAATCCTCTAGTACATTTAGTATTAGTCTTTGGCTAATCCCTTTACTTATTCCACTATAATTTATTTCACTTGACGTGTGCTCAACTCTAGAATATGTGCTTAGCCCCGAGTTAGACCTGGGGTGTTGTTGAGTAGTTGGCACCGCGGATCCTCGCCAAACTCTTTACTGAGAAATGAAGGTGCCACAAAATCTAAAAATCATCACCAGTATATTAGTAACTCATAATGTCATTAAACCACTTAAATAACAAAATTCTATAGTTCGGTCTATCAAAAATAAATAAAAACAAAATTCTATAGTTCAGACTACAACTCAATTACAACCAACTCTTAAGCCCATAAGTGAACCAGTCAACCTCTAGTCCACTCGGTGCGATGGTTTATAACGACCCAAGTACGATATGTCCCAAAATACAACTCCACAAAAAATTAGCCCAACCTCCTTGAATTTCGCTTAAACGCCATTACAAACCCCACATCACAATCCACAATCATCACCTAAATATAATTAGGTACCAAATTCAAGGTCGCAAATCACTTCCTCCTATGTCCCTGATATCTCAAAACCGACCTTAGCTCAAACCAACCCGATTACACCAATTTCACAAACACAATCTTAATCCACAAAATTTCTCAATTGTCAGGAGAATTTAACAACCCAAATTACCCATAGATGGACCAAAAATTACACAATCGAGAGAGATCGGAAGAAAACTTACCACGACGAGGTGAGGTGGAGTGGCTAGATTTCGGGGTCGAGCTGCAAAAAGGGTTTGACGGAGTGAGCCAATGTGTTTGGAAAAGGTACGGCAACCTCTACTAGTCACAATGGTTGGCTTAGCATGAAGAGATATTTATTAAGAGAGAGAAAGAGAGTCAGGATCATATACATAAAGAGATATATATATATATATATATATATATATATATAAACAGACAAACGAGGATTGAGAGGCTTACCGGTAGTTTCCTACAACGTCGTGAGTGGCGGAGGAGTTGGGAGGCATGGATAGGGGTGGCCTAAACATGGAGAGAGAGAGAGAGAGAGAGAGAGAGAGAGAGAGAGAGAGAGAGAGATATGGATGGAGAAAGAGAGAATGAGAGGCACAGACAGAGACAAAAAGAGAGACTTATTGGCGTCAGTGACTAAAACCAAGGATAGAGGGCTGTGATGTTGGGTATTTTGCGGAGTGTGAGAAGCGAGAGAGAGAGAGAGAGAGAGAGAGAGAGAGAGAGAGAGAGAGATAGAGAAGGAATAAAGGTGAGAAACGTCGAATAGGGGTGTCTGCGCGTAGGAGAGAATAAAGAGAGATGTTGGGGCAGGGGTTGGGGAAGCAAAATAGGGTTTTAGGGTGTAAGCCTAAAACAACGTCGTTTTGGGTCCCTTTTTTCCCTTTTTGGGTGGGCTGGGCTTAAAGTTTTCTTATTGGGCTTGGGCCTAAATGGGCTAGTCATGACAAGAGGCCTCTATACAAAGTCGTGGGATTCCATATGCATACTAAAGGAAGCAAGAGGTCTAGGGTTAAGGAAAGTCAATGACATCAATAGAGCATACATGGTGAGATAAGATTGGGATGAAGTATTCACACAAATAGAATCAACCCTAGACCCAAGCCCTAAAGAACAACTACTTCATAACACATCCCTTCTTAATGCACCCAAGGCAACCAACCTAGATATGGAAAGGCATCCTAAGCACCTACAAAACAACCCAACTAAGGGACTTCCTCAGTGAAGCTCTTTCCTAACAACTCCCAACAAAAACTATTGGATATGAAATGAAAAAGGGTCCAGACCATTGGAAGCCCATTGTTAGAAATAAAAGGAAGAGATAAATATAAGGAAATTTGACTAACAAAAGTGACATAAGAGAAGTATGACTCAACTATTCCAAAAAAAGCAAAGAGACTTCAATAAAAATATGATATCTCTACAAATCAAGAGTGATCATCGACTTCTCTAGATTTTTAATAGGCACGACATCTTCTCCAACCTCCCTCCAATCATATTTCCTTCATTGTATTGAGACATATGGGATGCAATGAAAGATTGTGAAATTATCCAACATAGAGGATTTTGTCCCAAATAATCCGTGAACGTAGACTTGCCAAACCAAGTAAATCTCAGTGTCCCTCTCTTTACTTACATTTTATATGTTTTATTTGTTATTTATTTCATGGATGAGTTGTGAGAGTCGTATCAACCCCCAAAACATCATCGTGGGCCATTCAATAGTATCGTTGGACTACAACCCTGTTGGAAAAATTCATCAATACAAACCATTCACCAACCTGGCATGCCACACTTACATGACCAAACGATATCCCATTAGGAGAGGTTCACACCATCTCTGGAAGGCAGGTGAAGTTTGGCCCTTCTGAACCACATGTAGCAATGTTCGCTGCAAAAAGGCCAAACAAAGCACCATACCTTTAACAACAATAACCAATTATCTTCATTGAAGAAGATGCTAAATGTGTAGTTCTACTCACAATGATGCCTTGGCCATAACAACTTTGATTGGCCAATACACTACTCACAAGATCCTGACCAGCAATGACAAGAAAATGATCTACTTGGGGGCAATCGAACTTCTAGTCATCCTTGGAATGGCATCATGAGCAACATAACTAATGGCTAACGTTTTATTCATTAAAGATCCCTCTGCCTACAAAAAAGATCCAAGTGACCCCCCCCCCCCAACCAACATATGGCAAGGCAGTGTTAATCTCTATCTTTAATAGACAAGAAGGGGAAGTAAACCCTAATAGTAGATGAGTTTGAGATCTGGGATGCTGCAACTCTGCAAGCTACTACCCCATCCAAGGGGTTAGTCAAAGTGGGAATGGGTGATGACCCTAAACTCAAGCAAGTAAAGTTCAGGCCATCAATACCTCGTCATCTCCAAAATGAGCTCCAAGCTTTCCTGCAACAAAATTGCAATGTTTTCGCCTGGTCCCACGATGATATGCAAAGGATTGATTCTGATGTGATTGAGCACTGCCTTGGTGTAACCCTGACAGCCAAACCAATTTAGTAGAAAAGGAGAACCTTAGTTGCATAGTGAAACAAGACTGCTGCAAAGGAAATGGACAAGTTACTAAAGGCTTGCTTTATCAGGTAAGTATACTACTCGTCTTGGCTATCCAGAGTTGTGTTGGTCAAGAAGAACACTAGCAAATGGCATATGTGGCGTCGATGTCATAAACCTTAACATGATTGTTTCTCTTTTATAAATCCACTGGTTTATTCCACAGTGGGACACAAGCTCCTCAACTTCATGAACACCTTTTCAGGTTACAACCAGATTAGCATGCATGGCCCCAACCAAGACAAAACATCCTTCACCACAGACCGTGGTACTTACTACTATAAATTGCTACCTTTCAACTTCAAGAATGCCGACGCCACTTATCAATGTCTGGTATATATGATGCTCAAGCACCAAGTTAGCTGCAACATGGAAGTCTACTTGAATGAACCAAGTTAGCTGCAACATGGAAGTCTACTTGAATGAAATGCCTAATCAAAAGCGTGAAGGCCACTCACCGCTTCTAAAACCTTGAGAAATTTTTTGTTGTCCTATGTAGGTATAACATGGAACTCAGTTCATCAAAGTACACATTCGGTATCTCATCCTGAAAGTTCTTGGGCTACCTGATTTTTCAACGGGGCATTGACACCAAAAAATAGGTTTGTAAATGAACTAATCCGTACGATTGCTCGCCCAATACTCACTCGGCTAAATTCGAACCAAGCTCGACTCGTGAGAAAAAGAAACTTGATCGTGAAAGTAGAAACCCGCTCGATTAGTAAATGACACTTACTCGATTAAACTTGACTTGACTCAGTTAAAACTCGTTAAAGCCTGCTCATTTCTGCCCAAGTTGAATCATTAGCTCAACTCAATTAAGCTCGTCCATAAATCGTTAAATATATATGTATAATTTATTCTAATATATTAATATTCTTATATATATATATATATATATATATATATGCTTTCATGCTTATTAAATTTAATAATATAAGTATAGTAACCTTTATAATTAAATATGTAGCATGTAATTAAGTTTATGATGCCTAGTCATTTATACCTATATATTGAATATAGTCCATAACTATATGTTAGTTAATTAAGTACTTAAATGATTAAATTATAGTAGTTATTTTATAATATGTATAATAGTTACTATTTAGGACTTAGTTGTTTCAAATTCTACAAGGTAGAAACCATATAAGAAATTTATTCATAAAAAATATTATAATCTTATAATTCAATATAAGGTTTATACATTAGTTTGTAAAAGTTTCATTAAATTTAATAGGTTTCTTGTAATTTAGTATTTTTAATTATTCAAATCATTCAAAAATAAATAAATAAATATTTAAAAGAGTACAAATAAAACTTTAGTTATAATTCGACTCAATTTAGGTTCGTTTAAGAGCTCAAACTCGTTTAAGAGCACAGACAAAGATCGATAAATAACTAGACTCGGCTCTAGCTCATATTTGATCAGCTTAGCCTCAGTTCGGCTAGCTCCTGCTCGAACTCGAGTTATTTATGTCTAGCTCAACTCGATAACCCAAAAAATAATAAAATAATAAAAGTGTGAAAATCATATAAATTAAGAAAATTTATAATTTAAGACTGCAATATATTTTCATACTTTTGTGAAAATATTTCTGTGGATTAGATATTTCTTAAAACTAAAATAAATAAACCACATCTGTCATAGTCTCCAATGTAGAGGAATAAATTTATCCGTTAAGAAAAAGCTAGAAGATCAAAAATATATGGAAAATGATAATGGGCTCTCTCAGACTTACTATTCGGATTTTTTTTTTTTTTAATAGTTGAGAAAGTAACTATTAAAGAAGTTGTATTATTAAGATGTTAAAAAAATATTTAAAAAAATAAAAGAAAATTCAAGTTCAGCATGCTGGGCCGGGGCGCCTACATTATCCAAAATAAATTACCCGATCCAAAAATCAACAGGGACGTAAGAGTAATTTCGACAGTTGAGGAAAACACGTTCTGTTTTGCTTTTGTTTTTTTTTTTTTAGAGTGACGTGAGAAGACCAAAAAAAAAAAAACAGCGTGGACATAAACAAGTCAGCTTGCACGGGACTTTCCCTTATCCGAGTGAAGGTTTCTGGATTTGTCTAGAGATATCAAATACCTTCTAGTTCCTCGATGAATTTTCCAGAAACCTACACGCCTCCCTTGTATATATTAACGAACCCCATATCTCATGCTCTTATCAAAGTCCCTTTGCTTCATTCAATATACAGTTTCTCGTCCAGGAAACTCTCAAGAAAAAACGATAAAAATGTCTCAAGCCGTCTCGAATGTGAGCCTCTCTCTGCCTCTGCCCTTTAGAAAGGCCGGTAATTCTTCAAAGCCTTCATGCCCAGCACTCCCACACTTGTTCAAACCAATTGGCAGCAGAGGTCCGCGTCCAAACGGTATCAGGGCCATCGCAGGGGAGACCAGAGACAACCTCGACCACTTGCAGAGGGCCAACAAACCCCAACAATCCAACCCCAAGAAGCGAGCTGCCCCAGTTGCACCCATAGGTAAAGTACTCGACTCCAAACCTATCTCATCTTTAGGCCTTTGTTTAATAAATTCTTGCTATTTTTGTTTGGTTCTTGGGTACTGAAATTATGGGTTGTGTGCGCGCGCGCTGTGTGCAGGGTTGTGGGACCGCTTTCCAACGGCAAGAACAATGCAGCAAATGATGGAGACGATGGAGAGGATGATTGAGGATCCGTTTACGTACTCGGGTGGGTGGCCGGATCCGTTGCCGAGCGGTAGAGGAGGGTACAGCAGGGGAAGGACGCCATGGGAGATAAAAGAAGGTGAGAGTGAGTACAAGATGAGGTTTGACATGCCTGGGATGACCAAGGAGGATGTGAAGGTGTGGGTGGAGGAGAAAATGCTGATTGTAAAGGCTGAGAAGGTGCCCAAGAAGCAGCAGGCCGAAGGTCAGGAAAATGGAGAGGAAGAGGACCAGGATTGGTCTGCCAAGAGCTATGGCAGGTATAGCAGTAGGATTGCTTTGCCGGAGAATATTCAGTTCGAGAAGATTAAGGCGGAGGTGAAAGATGGGGTTTTGTACATAACTATTCCTAAGGCGAGCAGCCCTGGGAAAGTTTTGGACATCAATGTTCACTGACAAGTCTCTTTAGTAGCAAATCACTTTCGAAGTTTTTGGTGTAATTTAAAGAGAATAGATTGTAATTTGTAAGTTTTAAGATGGTTTTTTTTTAAATCAAGTTCCATGTTGGAATTAGTAGTAATGATTTTGGGTGCTCTTTTGAGTTGAGCAGATTGCATTTCGTTTGTCAAGTAATCAATCGTGTAAGAATATGACAAATTGGCAACAATCTCTTGCATATTTGGGGAATTGAGCAAAAATGGGGAAATAATGTCATTTTCAATAAAATTGGGCCTTTGAACTAGAATTAACCAAAAACAACGAAAGTTAAAGTTGGAAGCATGATATTTTATGGAGAGAGAAGCTACTCCAAGGATGTTTACACACTCCAATCTCATGTTACTGTTTTTGGGTCGTCTAAGAGCACTAGTATTGACTTGCAAAGTTGAAGGTTGTCAAAATATAGATAAGTTGTACTAAAAAGACTCTACATTAAATTGGGTATCTCTAAAATAATTTAGATTTCTACTAAAGTGATTGGTCAAATTTAAAGAACCAAATTGATTCACTAAAAGTTAAAATAATAATTTCTCACTCTATTGAAAATATATTTAGTGAATATTTAGATAGAATATTAGATATTTGATTAGGGAATAAGAAATTTAGATAGAATTTTAGATAAGTTTAATCTCAATTTTTGGTTATTAGTATTAAATGACAATTGAATATATGATTTTTTTTAATATTAATTTAATTAGAATATAATTATTATTAATATTAAATTGGTAGAATTATAAAATGTGATATAAATAAATTAAATAAATAAATTATTAATTTAATAATATTTTATTATTTTATAGAAAGTAAATGGCTAATCCAATGTGCGGATTGAATTTAAATGGAATAGATAAATGTAAAAAAGTGTAATATTGGTTAAATTTTAAAGATGCATTTTGCCAAGTCAATACTAGTGCTCTAAAATGGATATTTATTAAACGGATTTTGGGTTGGGAAGACTCAAGAAAGTAAAGTAGATGAGATCTCAATTGATTTTAAGGGAGTCATTTCACTCACTCAGAGTATTCTCATTGAGTTTTCCATAAATTTCCTATAATTTAATTAAAAATTACATTTTTTAAAAGTTTTTCCTAAATTTTATTCATTTTTTAAAAATTTCATACAATCCATTTTTCATCCTTATATCTATTCTATTAAATAATATTTCTCTATTATTTTTTTATTACTTTTTTCTCTTACTTCAATTTACAATCTTAACTATTAACTCTTTTGTTTTATTATTTTCTTTTCAAATATCACATTCTACTAAATATTTATACGATTTTCACTATTGGATACAGTATTATTTTTCAAACCGAAATCCGTATTATAAAAATAGTAATTTTTTTTAATGTCATAAAAAATTTTGTCTAATCTATAACGGTAACATTTTTTCTCATTTCTCTAACAGTAAGATTTTGAAGACTTTCGGTAACAATTTGAACTCTTACCTCCAACGGTAACTTTTTTTCTCTAATCTCAATCTCAAACGGTAACATTTTTTGTCATATATATAACGGTAACTTTTTTCTCTATAAATACGCATTCTGCTTTCATTCACATTCTCACTATCTCAAGTCTCATTTTATCTAAAAAACTGAAATTCAGCAATCTCTCATGAGATCTCACTCCCTTCATCAAATAGCTCGTACCTTCTTTCGCAAATTACTCACATACTTATCCTCTAAAGATGAGTTGGATGTTGTTCTTAATGACGAGGCCATTGGACTGTCATCGAGGCATCGTGCCAATCACCAACGTCGTAAGTTTATTTGGCGTGATCATATTCAAGGGCATGAGCGCCTATTTCGCGATTATTTCGCAGAAAATCTAATATATCCCTCGAATCTATTTCGAATGAGATTTCGGATGAGCCATCCCCTATTTCTCCGTATTCTAAATGAGGTAAAGTCTTACAAGCCGTACTTCATCCAGAGAAGAGATAATGACGGAAGACTCGGTTTATTTTCTATGCAAAAGATAACTGCAGCACTTAGAATGTTGGCGTATGGGGTTACTAGAGATTTTATGTATGAATACATACGTATTGGTGAAAGCACCGCAATGGAAAGCCTTAAAAGATTCTCTGAGACAGTAGTAAGTGTTTTTTCAGATGAATATTTGCGGTCTCCAAATACCAATGATATTGCTCGATTGCTTGCAGTTGGTGAACAACAGAGATTCCCAGGAATGCTAGGAAGCATTGACTGCATGCATTGGAAGTGGAAAAATTTTCCCGCAGCTTGGAAAGGTATGTACTCCGGCCACATTCGTGAACCAACTATTATTTTAGAAGCAGTTGCTTCATATGATCTCTGGATATGGCATGCATGTTTTGGTATGCCCAGTTCACATAACGACATTAATGTGCTAGAGAGATCTTCTATTTTCATGGAACTTGCCCAAGGGCGTGCTCATCCAGTCAATTACACAATCAATGGCAACCACTACCAGATAGGGTATTACCTTACGGATGGTATTTATCCCAAGTGGTGAACTTTTGTGAAGACGATTCCATCACCACAAGGGAATAAGAAAAAACAATTTTGTGAAAGCACTAGAATCCGCAAGAAAATATGTCGAGCGTGCATTCAGGGTACTTCAACAACGATTTGCAATCATTCGTGGACCTTCCCGAATATTCAAAGTCAAGGAACTAACAAGTATAATGAAAGTATGTGTTATTCTATCGAATATGATCATTGAAGAAGAGCGTGATGATAGTGAGGGTCCGAACATTGAGTATGATCAACTTGATGATGAACTCATCGAACTGTCGTGCAATCATACAACTAAGCTTACGGACTTCATCCAACGTCATCATCATATTATAGACAAATCGGCACATCATCAGCTCCAAGCAAATCTAATTGAACATCAATGGTTATTATATTCCCAATAGTAGACATGTCGCATAATTGATTGGTATTTTCTTCATGTTATAGTGACTATATTTGAGTTAATCAAATTTCAATTCGTATTTGCTTTATGTTAGTATAAACTATATTTGAGTTAATTAAATTTTCATTCGTATTTCCTTCATGTTATCGGTATTTTTGCCAGTTTACACATTAGATTAACCCATCAAATAATTTCTCAACAAAATCATTAGAAAAATTAAAATAATCCTATCAACAAATCTCACAAAAAATATCACAATAAAATCATTACAACAAAATCATTCCAAGAATTCCATCAACAAGGCTCGAATGAATCGGAGATGAGAGAATTTGAAATGGCACAAATGGATGGAGGAAGAGAGGGACAGCAACGGAAGAAGAACCCCGTCAACAAATCTTAAATGGATGGATGGCATCAGAGAGAGAGCTGAGAGGGAGATGAGAGAATATGTGTGAAAGAGAGAATGGCACACTGTGGAAGTGAGGGGAAAGGGTCGTTGGGGGATTAGGGCTTCAGCCTTAGCTTAAAACGGTGACGTTTGGTGTATTAAACCAAACAACATCGCTTCATATATTTTTTGCAAAACCGTGGGTATAAAACAATGCCATTTATATCGGCCGGTTCGATGGTTTGAATTTGGTTCAGACTGAGATCGAACTGGCTGACGTCGATTTCTTGTATTTCCTACCTCTGGCAGACCGGTTCTCCATTGGTTCCGGTACAGCCCTAGTTTTTTAATTACTTAAGGTCAGTCTTGTCGGTTCCTGTACAGCCATAGCTTTTTATAGTAGGATGAATTTAATTTTTATTAAAATTATGGGAAGTAAAAAATTTGGTGTATTAAACCAAAGATCGTCGCTTCATATATATATATATATATATATATATATATATATATTTCAAAACCATGGGTACAAAATGATGTCATTTAATCACTTAAGTGAAACAACGTCTTTTTACTTAAGATATACATATATATATATATATATATATATATATATATCGGCCGGTTCGATGGTTTGTGATATGAACCCGTGAGAATGGAATCCCTTGAACCCACAATCAATTTAAAAACTCCCTAAGAAAGCCAAAATCATGTCAAAGAATGGAAAATCTAGACCCGATGAGAACTCGTTTCAAGAACCTAGATTATATTAAAATCTAGACCCGTTGAAAAACCCGTCTCAAGAACCCAGATTACAAGGAGGAATGCCACAAAGGTTGTGATTTACCTTTGATAAGATCAAGAGTTCAATCAAGAACAAGAGGAGTAAACTCAACTCACAAATAAAATTCAATATTGTCTAACCCTTCAAATGAGGCTACAAAGAGTTTTTAAACCCAAATCTAATCAAAACCCTAGTCAAAATAAAGCTCATTTTACCCAAAATGACCCTTGATGAACAATGCCGACTACAGTACGTGCGGCTACAGTAACGCTACAATAAATTCATGAAACCCTAGTTCCTAAAAAGTAACTTTTCAAAAAGTCTTTGGCCAAAATACAATCCCTTTCCAAAAAAACTTAGTTCATAAGAAATAAGACATGTGGGCCAAGCATCTTCAAGCTCACTTATTCTAAACTAATAATATAAATCATTTAACCAAATTGGAAGCCTCCAATAATAACAGGCCATATCTCTAAGTCATGTATTCCACAGCTTGAATCAAGTGGATCAAAACTGGTTCTCTTTCTTTCAAGCCCATTTTGAGTGTTGGGCTCTTGCTGGCTTCATCCCAAGTGGATTGCACCAATCCTTGCATTGCTTCCTTGATCTTCTTGGCCCTTGATCTTGTAATTGGCACATCTGGAACTTGCAAAGGATCTTTAAGAGTAGGCCCACCTTGGTTCCCATCATTCCCCCTCTCCTCAAAAGGATTCGACCTCGAATCTTCACCTACATCAAAAGGAGAAATATCAGAAACATTGAAAGTAGGAATCATTATACTCACCTAGAAGATCCACTTTATATGCATTGTCATTAATTTTCTCAAGAATTTGGAAAGGTCCATCTCCTCGAGAATGCAACTTAGTCCTTCTATGAGCTGGGAATCTTTCTTTGCGTATGTGAACCCAAACCCAATCTGCTGGTTCAAAGATGACACGCATTCGCCCTTTGTTGGCTTGGGAAGCAACCCTTTCATTCTTTTTGGCAATTTGAAGCCGTACCCTATCATGAAGTGACTTCACCAACTCTGCCTTCTTTTGTCCATCCAAGCTACTCCTACCATCAACTGGTAAAGGCGTCAAATCCAAAGGAGTAAGTGGATTAAATCTATCAACAATTTCAAAATGAGAGTATGAAGTAGTAGTATGCATCGTCCTATTATATGCAAACTCTATAAATGGCAAACAATCCTCCCAAGTTTTTAAATTCTTATTAACAACAGTGCGTAAAATTTGAGTTAAAGTCCTATTAACTACTTCAGTCTGACCATCAGTCTGCGGATGACAAGTAGTGGAAAATAAGAGCTTAGTACCCAATTTTCCCCACAACACCTTCCAAAAGTAACTAAGGAATTTAGCATCCCTATCAAAAGCAATACTCCTAAGTACACCATGGAGTCGCACTATCTCCCGAAAGACAAGTCATCTATGTTTGTGGCTTCATCTGTTTTATGGCATGGAATGAAATGTGTCATCTTACTGAATCTATCCACAACCACAAAAATATAATCTCTACCCCTTTTTGTCCTAGGCAACCCCAAAACAAATTCCATAGATGTCTACCCATGGCTCACTAGGAACGGGTAAGGGTGTATACAACCCATGTGGCAAAACCTTAGATTTGGCCTTTCTACATGTAATGCACATTCCACAAATACGATTAACATCTCTCTTCATCTTAGACCGAAAGAAATGTTCATGCAAAATGTCTAAAGTTTTCTTGACACCAAAGTGTCCCATTAATCCTCCACCATATGCCTCACGCACCAATAACTCACGCATAGAACAACTTGGCACACAAAGTTTACTTTCTTTAAACAAATAACCATCATACTTGTAAAACTTACCAAATGCCGCATTATCACATACCACATACACATTAGAAAAATCAGCGTCATCAACATACATGTCTTTCACATATTCAAACCCAAGCATTTTAGCACTCATAGAAGTAAGAAGTACATACCCCCGGGATAGAGCATCAGCAATAATGTTCTCCTTACCTTGCTTATAACGGATGACATAGGGAAATTTCTTAATGTATTCCATCCATCCAGCATGCTTTTTATTCAACTTACCTTGACCCTTGAGATGCTTCAATGATTCATGATCTGTGTGGATCACAAATTCCCTAGGCCACAGATAGTGCTGCCAAGTCTCTAATGCACGAACAAGAGCATAAAGCTATTTGTCATAAGTATGGTACTTCAGGGATGCCCCACTTAGCTTTTCACTGAAGAAGGCTATGGGCCGCCTATCCTGCATCAAAACGGCTCTAATCCCTATTCCTGAGGCATCACATTCAATCTTAAAAGTTTTGTTAAAATCAGGTAATGCTAACACAGGTGCAGAGCAAAACCTTTCTTTAATAGTGGCAAAAGCATTCTCTTGATTAGCCCCCCAATGAAACCCAACATTTTTTTTAATTACCTTAGTGAGTGGTGCAGTAATAGTGCTAAAGTCTTTAACAAAACATCGATAAAAGCTAGCTAAGCCATGAAAGCTTCTTACCTCAGTGATGCTTTTTGGCATTGGCCACTCCTTGATGGCCTTGACTTTCTCTTCATCCACCTCAATACCTTTTGTACTAACAACATAACCAAGAAAAATAACTTTTTCCATGCAAAAGACACATTTCTTGAAATTAGCATACAACTTTTCACATATCAATACATCAAACACATATCTCAAATGCTCAATATGTTCATTTAAGTCCTTGGTGTACACTAAGATATCATCAAAGTACACAACCACAAACTTGCCTATGAATGCACGTAGGACATAGTTCATTAATCTCATGAAAGTACTGGGCACATTTGTAAGTCCAAATGGCATTACCAACCATTCATAAACCCCATACTTAGTCTTAAAAGCAGTTTTCCATTCATCACCCTCTTTCATTCTAATTTGATGGTACCCACTTTTAAGATCAATTTTACTGAAAATACATGAGCCATGCAATTCATCAAGCATATCATCCAATCTAGGAATGGGATGGCGATACTTTACCTTGATATTGTTGACCGCCCTGTAATCAACGCACATCCTCCACGTCCCATCCTTCTTTGGCACTAGTAGCACTGGTACAGCACAAGGGCTCATGCTCTCCCTCACGTACCCCTTGCTCATCAAATCCTCAACTTGCCTCTGAAGCTCATTTGTCTCCTCTGGATTACTCCTATAGGCTGGTCGGTTTGGAATAGCAGCCCCGGACACAAAATCAATCTGGTGCTCAATGCCTCTAATGGGTGACAACTCATTTGGCATCTCTTCCGGGAATACATCTTCAAACTCCTGCAACAAAGAAACAACCAAACTAGGAAAAGACTGGTTAGTTTCATCAAGAGTAAGATAAGACTCTTTATAGACAAGAAACATCATAAGGCGATCTGCGAAGAAAGCCCTCTTAACCTCACTCTCTCTTGCATAGAAACTCACTTTTGCCTTTCCTTTTCTCTCGACAGACTCTCTTTCTTTTTTCTCTCGTGGCTCCACTCTTTTTTATTTACTCTCAGCCGCCTCTCTACTTTCTTTTATGCTCATTTTCACTCTCACTCTTTCTTTTTTGTTCAATCACTTTTTCACTCTTTCTTTTTTGGTCACTCTCATTTTCACTCTTTCTCTTTTGATCACTCTCATTTTCACTCTTTCTTTTTTGAGCAACCTCACTTTTCAATTTCAGTTGGTCCTCATAGACCTGGCTTGGAGTTAAAGGAGCAAGCTTAATTGTTTTGCCCTTCTTTTCAAAGTTGTACATATTCTTGAACCCATCATGTGTCACCCTCCTATCATACTGCCACAGCCTCCCCAACAAAATATGGCCCGCATGCATAGGCACAACATCACAAAGCACCTCATCCTGATACTTCCCAATAGAAAAAGTAAATAACACTTGTTTATCCACCCTAACCTCCCCACAATCATTCAACCAATGCAATTTGTATGGTCTAGAGTGTTTTAAGGTTGGTAAATTCAATTTCTCAACCAAAGTAGTGCTAGCCACATTAGTACAACTTCCCCCATCAATGATCATACTATATACCTTATTGCTGACATGTCATCTAGTATGGAAAATGTTCTCTCTCTGTTGCTCTGCATCATCCACCTTAATGTGTGCATTGAGAGCATGCCTAGCAACAAGAGACTCACCTGTCACGGGGTATACCACTCCATCATCATCACTAGTATCAACCAACTCGGGCATCTCATCACTATCATCCTCACTCTCAGTCATCACCTCCCCATTATCATGCATAATCATCACCCTCCTATTTGGACATTGAGAAGCGATGTGCCCTGAACCCAAACACTTAAAACATTTAATATCTCTATTCCGTAAAGGTTAGGATTCTACCTTGGGTTTGTTGCTAGTTCCCTCATCTTTGCCTTTAGGTGGTTCGGTCTTTCTCTTTGCTTCAGCTGGATCATTCCTATCCCACTTTAATTTTCAAGTTGTGCTAGAAACCGAAGTGTACCTTGCTGTCCCTTTTCTCTTTAACTGCCTCTCCACCTTCATAGCCATGTGCACCATGTCCTCTATCTCCACATAATGCTGCAATTCAATTACATTGGCTATGTCCCTATTCAAACCACTCAAAAATCTAGCCATCGTGACCTCTCGGTCCTCCTCTACATTAGCCCGAATCATCGCCACCTCCATCTCCTTATGGTAATCCTCAACACTCCTAGACTCCTGTGTAAGATTTTGTAATTTCTGGTAAAGGTCTTTGTAGTAATGGCTAGGAACAAATCTGCGCCTCATGAGAGCTTTCAACTCTCCCCATGTCTCTATAGGCCTCTCATAATTCCTCCTCCTATTGATCACTAATTGATCCCACCAAATAATAACATAATCAATGAACTCAATTACCGCCAACTTCACTTTCTTCTCCTCAGAGTAATTATGACAATCAAACAACAACTCTATTTTTTTCTCCCACTCTAGATAAACCTCAGGGTCAGTTCTACCTTAAAAACATGGTATTTTCATTTTGATGCTACCAAGGTCTTTATCTACACCATCCCGACCCCTTAGATTCCCCTCAAGTCCTCTTTCACGCCTAACTCTTCTATTTCTACCCGACCCAACTTCAGATGTTAAGTCTTCCTCATCCTCATCATCTCTTTCATTCACATACTCATTTTCAACTCTATGCTCACGTCGCCTCCTATCTCTCTCACCTTGTAGATTTTAATCACTACTTCTTGATGATCCATCTTATCCCTCACTTCACCCTACACAAAGTTCAATCGCTCAAATTGTTGTTGCATGGCTTGCAACACAAAGGATGAGTTATCTGCTCTCCCCCTTGGCGATGAGCTACTCCGATGAGACATTATAAGGTGCTGCACAAAAGAATGTTAGTGGTAAAAAAAAACCTCACACACTCCCTTACGTGTTTACACTCGAATAATGGCACTCCACTCGTGTTTCACTCTTAATTGACTTTTTTCAAATAATAGTCTCACACTCTCTTGCCTTTTACCTCAAGAGTTTTTCCACTCAAGTTCTTTAAGAACTAATTGAACTCAATTAAGACAAAGCAACCTTGTTTTATTCCAACTAGTAATTAGGTCCAAGAAACAAGAACAAGAGAAATACGGAAGGAATTAAAAAACGACACGTGAATCAAGGGAATTATACGAATGAAACAGTAACTATAAGACAAGATACTAACTAGAATAATGTATGCAGCCCCTTTGATGATAAGGCTCAAGAAAAATTTTGGACTTTTTTTTTCTTTTCTTTTCACCAACTAATTTGATCACAATCAAGAATGCTTAAGAAAACCCTAACAATAACTCAAAAACCCTTGGACAAGTGATATACAGCAACCCCTAGAAGAATAGATTTTAGCCAACATAAACCCTAGAACAATGAAATTCAGCAACCCTAACAATTGAAGAAATCTAGCAGCCACCTCTATTTTTTTTCTTTTTTGTAATCAATCCTAGAACAATGAAGCCCTAGAATTAAATATGTAAGAAATAAAAGATAGAATCAGACCTGATTGGAAACCTTGCTCTGAATACCAAATGATATGAACCCGCGGGAATGGAATCCCTTGAACCCACAATCAATTTGAAAACTCCCCAAGAAAGTCAAAATCAAGACAAAGAATGGAGAATCTAGACCCGATGAGAACTCGTTTCAAGAACTTAGATTATATTAAAATCTAGACCCGTTGAAGAACCCATCTCAAAAACCTAGATTACAAGGAGGAACGCCACAAAGGTTGTGATTTACTTTTGAAAAGTTCAAGAGTTCAATCAAGAACAAGATGAGTAAACTCAACTCACAAATAAAATTCAATATTGTCTAACCCTTCAAATGAGGCTACAAAGAGTTTTTAAACCCAAACCTAATCAAAACCCTAGTCAAAATAAAGCCCATTTTACCCAAAATGACCCTTGATGAACAGTGCCGGCTACAGTATGGGCGGCTACAGTAATGCTACAGTAAATTCATGAAACCTTAGTTCCTAAAAAGTAACTTTCCAAATAAGCCATTGGCCAAAATACAAGGCCTTTCCAAAAAAACTTAGTTCATAAGAAATAAAACATGTGGGACAAGCATCTTCAAGCTCACTTATTCTAAACTAATAAAACAAATCATTTAACCAAATTGGAAGCATCCAATAACAATAGGCCATATCTCTAAGTCATGTCTTCCACAGCTTGAATCAAGTGGATCAAAACTGGTTCTCCTTCTTTCAAGCCCATCTTGAGTGTTGGGCTCTTGCTGGCTTCATCTCAAGTCGATTGCACCAATCCTTGCATTGCTTCCTTGATCTTCTTGACCCTTGATCTTGTAATTGGCCCATCTGGAACTTGCAAATGATCTTTAAGAGTAGGCCCACCTCGGTTCCCATCAGTTTGAACTTGGTTCAGACCGGGACCGAACTGGCTGACGTCGGTTTCTTGTATTTCCTACCTCTGGCCGACCTGTTCTCCACTGGTTCCGGTACAGCCTTAGTTTTTTAATCACTTAAGGTCAGTCCCGTCGGTTCCTGTACAGCCAAAGCTTTTTGTAGTAGGATGAATTTAATTTTTTATTAAAATTATGGGAAGTAAAAAATTTGGTGTATTAAACCAAAGAGCGTCCGCTTCAGATATATATTTTTCAAAACCATGAGTATAAAACGATGTCATTTAATCACTTAAGTAAAACGACATCTTTTTACTTAATATATACATATATATATATATATATATATATATATTATATCGGCCGGTTCAATGGTTTGAACTTGGTTTAGACCGGGACCGAACTGACTGATGTCGAGTTCTTGTATTTCCTACCTCTGGCCGACCGGTTCTCCACTGGTTCCAGTACAGCCCTAGTTTTTTAATCACTTAAGTTCAGTTCCGTCGGTTCCTGTACAACCATAGCTTTTTATAGTAGGATGAATTTAATTTTTATTAAAATTATGGAAAGTAAAAAATTTGGTGTATTAAACCAAAGAGCGTCGCTTCATATATATATTTTTCAAAACCGTGGGTATAAAACGATGTCATTTAATTACTTAAGTGAAACGTTATCTTTTTACTTAAGATATATATATATATATATATTATATCGGCCGGTTCGATGGTTTGAACTTGGTTCAGACCGGGACCGAATTGGCTGACGTCGGTTTCTTGTATTTCCTACCTCTGGTCGACCGGTTCTCCACTAGTTCCAGTACAGACCTAGTTTTTTAATCACTTAAGGCCAGTCTCATTGGTTCCTGTACAGCCATAACTTTTTATAGTAGGATGAATTTGATTTTTATTAAAATTATGGGAAGTAAAAAATTTGGTGTATTAAACCAAACAGCGTCGCTTCATATATATATATTTTTCAAAATCGTGGGTATAAAAACGATGTCATTTAATCACTTAAGTGAAACGGCGTCTTTTTACTTAAGATATACATATATATATATATATATGTATATATATATATATATATATATATTATATTGGCCGATTCGGCGGTTTGAACCTAGTTCAAACCAGAATTGATTTGGTCGACGTCAGTTTCTTGTATTTCCTACTGCCGACCGATCGGTTCTGCACCGGTTTTGGTACAACCCTAGTTTTTTTAATCACTTAAGGTCAATCTCGTCGGTTCCTGTACAACCCTAGTTTTTTTTTTTAATAGTAGGATGAATTTAATTTTTATTAAAATTATGGGAAGTAAAAAATTTCTCAATTTGGATTTAAGAATCACTCTAACTTATTTTATCTTATCATTACAATTTTTTTAAATTCTCATACAAAATATAATAAATAATTTAATTTTTTTAAATTTTAAAAATAATAATAATATTAAAAAATAATATTTTATTCAATTCTTTTAAAACTATTTCAATTCCTCTCATCTCTATATCCGAACCGCATCTTAATCCCCCGCAAGCTCCCCATCCTGACAGTTTTCCGACTACAGTCTACAACAGTACGCTCCTTTCTGTTGCACTCTTATTGGTTATGTCATCACAATGACTCTTCTTGACACCTAATCTATCAAGAAAACTCAGGATTTGACCATTAATTTGGCTCAATTTCCTACTTTTTCTCATTTATTTTCCTTTTTATTGCACACATTGTATGATTGTAATGGGATTATTATCAAGGCTCTCCCCATCTATTCTCTTAATTATTGTAAATTTTCTTTAAAAAATAATAATTCTATTTAAAATTATTTACACCACACATTTATAAATTTTAAAAGATTAAATTATGTCATGTGAATAGTATTTAGTGTAAAAGTTTTCAAATGATGCTGGTTAATAGCAATGCAAATCTTGTTTAAAGTTGGATACCGAGGTTGACAAATGAAAAGGCAACAACAAACATAAACGTTGGAGACAAAGGCCGTTGCAAAATCTCTATAATGGGGTAGGATTTGTCTCCCTCCTCCATCTTAATCTTACTCTGGTGGTTCAAATTCAAAAACCAGCCAAATCAAGAGATAAATCTTTCATAGCATTATCGGCCTGATTAAGTAACACAATAAAGTTTTGAGATTCATCCAAACCATAAAATCCACTGATACGAAACATTTGAAGGAAAAACTAGACGTTAGGAAAAGCTCCTAATTATATCCCAAACCTGGGCCCAACTCTCCTCCAAAACGTTCAACCTGTGTCCCAGAAAGAACTGGAAATGAAATAAAAGCCGATGCTTTTGAAAGCGAACCGAAGACCCACGCACGCGCACGCAAGCACAGAAAGGAGAAGCTTTTTCCTGCAAAATCCAATCCAGCGTGGAAATGGAGCCTGTCGTTCAGATTTAAAGCGCATTTTGCATAGACAGAAAGCAGCATCGAGAAAGAGTTTAGATTTTACTGTGGTGTTCTTTGTTTAGTTCGAGTGCGAAGACATGGGTGAGTCTGCCACGTGCCTTGTGAGGTCGTTCTCTCACCCTTCTCATGGTTCTAGTGAAGCCAAAGAGGTCAGTGTGTGAAATTGCGTTCTTTAAAGTTTCTGTATTTTGGATTCTTGGGCGGTGTTCAGAACTTCTGATAATGGATTGTAGTAACGTAACCGTATTTTTAGTTTTTTGGTTATGGTTTGTTTGGGCGCTGTGGAAACGTGGGAAAATGAGAGAACGTCTGAACATGGGGAACTCGTAACGGCTTGAGGTTAATATAGCTGTCAAAGAACTCAAGTTTCTTGTTTGTCTCTTTTTTTTCTTTGTTTTCTTTTTCATGTATATCAATTTTATCTATAGCTTTTGATAGGCTTTTTTCACGAATGAAGCATTTGATGGCCTTTTTTATGAAATGCATATCAATTTTTATCTATAGCTTTTCATTTGCAATCAGCATCTCATGGCTTTTCTCTGAAAAAAAATCATGAGCCTATGTTCTCCCGTATCACATACAGAAGCAGGCAATTGATGGGGTTCTAAATGTCATTGGTATCTATCATTTTCCCCTCTAGAACAAGGTTTAAGTTGTCTCTGCAAATATACTTAGTATGTTTTAGCACTTCATGAGAAAACTAATTAAGTTTAATTGCAGCGTGACCCAATTCTTGCTCTAGGAGAATCGATCTCGTTTGGGAGGTTTATGTCCGAATCCTTGGCCTGGGAGAAACGTTCAACCTTCTCTCACAATCCTTACTTGGAAGAAGTGGAGAAGTTTTCTAAGCCAGGTTCTGTTGCTCAGAAAAAAGCTTATTTTGAAGCTCATTACAAGAAAAAGGCTGAAGAGAGAGCGGCAGCATTGCTTGAGGAAGCAAATACAACCGCTTGTATTGTCTCTGAGTCAGAAAGTATGGACAAACTCCATGATGATTCGTTCATGGATTCGGCATTGGTGAAAGCAGACAGCCTCAAGGCCATCGATGAACCACATGGGGATGATAACCCTAATACAGCAGTAGGTTATTCTGTCTATGCGAACAGGGATAATCCTAATGTTGGAGTATTGGAAACTAAGAAGGTGGAAGCAGCTGATGCTGTAACCCAAGAAGGCATTAATCTGGTTGAAATTTCAGACCAAACTGAAAAAGTTGAAGACTACCAGAAGATTGTGGCCTCCCAAAAAGAGAAGAAACTCGATAAGGTTGTTGGGTTATATCTTGTTTGTCATTTCTTGATATATCAACTCTGTCCGTTATTTATACTGCCCATCTATCACTTTCTTATTTGTGCTGCAGTATGCTGTCTACAAGGAGATTCTCCCTTCACCAAGCAAGAAAAGACAAGGGAATTTTTCTCAGAAGTTGTCAACCAAAAGTAGAGCATCCAAGCTCCCAGTCTCTCCTTCCAAACAAATGATTTCTATGCAATCCATAAATGGAAATTATATATCTGAGAATAGCAAGAAGGTGGCAGGAGACCTGGTTGACAAAAAGAGTTTAAGTTTAAAATCACTTCACATGTCAATCAATTTTGCTTCACGTACCTGCAAAACCAGTAAAACTACAACTCCAGTTTCTCAAAAGGTGCGAAGCAAGAGAACTGATGCAACTTTGTTCAACACATTTGGACATGATAGTTCAATTTCTGTACGAACTATGACTAGCGTATGTAGTCTACTGCTTGCATTTGTATAACTTATCATCTTGTTTCCTATTGTGCACACATGCACATAATGCACACGTCTGAGTTTATTTGGACTAGGAAAGCTCTGTTAACATACCTGAGAAGAGCTTCCTTTACACACTTCAGGCATCTGTTAATAAGTTAATGAAGGAACGTTCAGTAAAGCCCCTGTCAGAAGATCGAAGGTATTTTGCTGCCTGAATCTCAAATAGTTTAAAACTCTTTTCCATCTTGACCCGTGCATAGAAGGACTCTGCTTCTTACACTGACGTGATTATATCTGTAAATCACAGCACTAGAACACTACTCAGCAATTCAGTTTCTGCTGGAATAACAGAGGATCGGAAAGGGCAGTCCCTCTCTATTGAGTAAGCAGTTTGACTGCGTTGATCACTTTAATGGTTCATGTCTCTCTTAGGGCCTACTCATTTGACCAAATAGATGCTTCGCATAATGTATATCAAGCACCGTTTTATTGAACATGTGTATTTCACCATTTTTGTCTCTAAATGAGTTCCTTTGGATTTTGATAAAGTTGGAATCTCAGCACCTAACCTTTTTCACCGACCATAAAATCCAGTGAACAAAAATGTGAACCTTTTTTGGTAAGTTAAATGGTGAGCTTTCACATGCAGCAGATTGCATTATCCTATGCTTGCACTCAATTATGTATGGTAGAACTTCCAGTTGTGCACTTCTTTCCTGATGTCATATTTACAGAGACTGTTCAAATGAAACTTTGAAATTGTCTCCTACAAATACTACATTGGATATCATGCTTATATTTGACAAAACCTAATAATCCATTGGCAGACGAGACTTCCTTTCGCAAATAGGGCCTAAAGTATATGCTTTCTATGTTAGGAACAACGCTGTAACACATTCATTAGGAAACTTGTAGACTGTTCTCATAATTTTTCTTTTCTGGCAGCCACTCAAATTCTTCAAGTGTCAGTAGAAGCAAAGCACGATCTCCTACTATATCTTTTCCCTTCACTTTCAGGAGTCAAGAAAGAGCAGCAAAGCGTAAAGAGGCAAGATTAATACTATCGTTTTTGTTGACTCATAATTTCATGATCTAGAATTGTGGCAATACTTGCATAATTTTTTGCTATTGCTATTCCAGTTCTTTCAAAAGCTAGAAGAACAAATTAACACCAAGGATGCCGAAAAATGGAAGCAACAGACAATGCCTAAGGTTGACTTCATAACCCTTCTACAGTATTAACTAGTTGGCGTGGATGGATAAGGATCCTCTCCATTTCCATGGTAATGGAAGTATCATTTAGTGCAAACCATGAGGCGTTTTGCTCTAAAGGGATATATCCATTTCAGTTGAAATGGAAAGAATCCCATTCTGGTATGGATTCCCTACAGAAATAATTTATAAATAAATAAAATGAAGCTACCCTGTGTCTTTTAGTGGCAAATATCAGAATTAACTGGAGACGAGTTCAAAGCATATTACACATAGCTTTGGGGTCATTTTGTTTCTCAATTATTGAACACACCTACAACTAGCATTTGTTTCCTACTTTATGCAGGAAAAGGCACATTTTGACATTAAAAAATTGCGACAGACCACCGAATTCAAAGCCAAACTGCATGAAGATTCAAATCATGGATCACAATCTCCAAGTAGTCCCCTGAAGAAGGTATCTGTATCTATTTGACTTGGTTCTCTATGATGTCTAATTAGCTATAGTGGGTTAAAAGTATGCATTTCATATGATAGAACTGTTAGGAATATTCTAACAGTAAATGTCTCTTGAGTAACGCAGAAAGCTTCTCCTATGAGTTTATTTCAAGGTGCTATGCAACTGCAAAAATTTGAACTTTCTCTGTAGACACCCTCCTCAAATGCTTTCTTTAATATTTCAATCTTGTCATGTACTATTTATCTTTCCTTCCCTTCTATTCTAGTGAGAGCGTAGAGGCCAAATTTTGTGGGTGTTGAAATCAGTTTTTGTTTGGTGTTCATTCATCGGATCATTTGAAAAAAAAATAAAAGATACTGGTTATTCATGTTTTGCAGAGTCCAAGAACAAAGCCTCGATCACTGAAACTCGGAAGAAACCCAGTTCAGAGCAAAGTTCAGGACTCAAGCTCTCGACCTCCTCTTAAGCCTTCAGGCAGAACTGTACACTCTAACCAAGTGACGGTAAAAGTTGATCAAAGCACAAGTCATTCTATCACTTCACTAAGAAAGAAGAAGGCGCGTGAGAATGCTTCTCCCAATATTCAGCATTAAGTGTCTAAGAAGATAGTAGATTGCGTCATGTAATCGCAAGGTGTCGACTACCTCCAGCAGGTGAGAGCTGGAGCCATTCTTGTAATTATTCATAATATAGAGATAATATTGTGATGGCAATGGGATTGCCCTGAGGAAAAATAATAATAAGATTCATTTTTATTCATTTTTTTGGTGTGTTGAGAGTTTCTTTTAACACCTGAGAAGTCAAATTTTGTGTGCTGTGTAGGCATACATATAGAAGAACTCATGCGAGAAAATCATCTATATACACATATCTAAGATTCCACAGTAAAAGGTTGAACCTTGTGCCTATATTTGGGTAGAGCAGCCAGACCCATCTTACATTCACCCCCAAGCATATCTTTTTGTGTCTGTATTGCCAATAAGTCTGCAACAGAACCACCCTCTCTGTATTCTAGTTTATCCTATTTAAATCAAGCAACTTGCCCTTCGAAAGAAATCCTGAGACGAGTATGCCAGAATGGAACCTGTCATGTACATTGCACTCCCTGCAATTGAACGGTATGATTATTCTAGTAGAATTGCAGAGACCAAAAGCCATGTCATTTATGAAAATTCAAATCAGCTGTCAAAAATGGCAGGACTAATTATCTACTTTTGTACAGACGAAAACCCTTTTTTCCAGTCCAATGAATTTGCATAGATTAATGATGTTTTGAGGCGAGCTCATATTGCCCCGAAGATGGCGCCGCTGGCATGCATGTTTTTTCTACATACATATAGAACACGCCTAATTCATGTCCCATACATATAGAACACTCCTAATTCATGTCCCATGTTATGAACTGAACTTCAACAAGCAAACTTATTAGGATAAAAGTTTGAAACCACTCCTATTATACAAGTTACATAGTCAGGAAAAGAATTTCCCAATTCTAGAAGTCGGAAGTACTCCACTTTTGTTTGCCTAAGAAGAAAGAGCAAAGGATCCACTCTTCAGGCTATGTTCAAAAGTTGAGAGCGCGGTCATGCTATAAATAGACCTTGATCGAAAATGGAATACTCTGTTGGGTCAAGGGGACACTCGTAGTCAGAAGTCAGGGTGTCATGCCATTGGACTGGAATTTCGGCAAGGAAGCTTGGATCATTGCAGTCAGTAAACTCTATATTTGGGAGTCCAAAATACTTGTTATGAAAATCACCTTGCAGTAAACAAGCTGTCTCATTGAATGGCGCCAAAGTTGAGTCACTTGCTTTCAGGTTTCTTTGGGAATAATCGAAGTCAGTAATGCAACTCAGGTTGAAGCCCTGTGGTTTCATGCTGGATATTGCTGTGGAAACGGGCTCATAAGATTGATGATTCACCACCATGTGGCTCTTGGATTGAACAGGAAAACTTTCAATTGCACATTTCTTTGGACTGACATGGCTCACACGATTGCTCTGGTACTCGGCATACAAAGGTTCATTTTTTATAGGACCACTTACGTCTCTTGCAGTCAAAGAAAGTCCGGAAGTAATGGATGGGACAGGATGTAGTTTATCGATTTTGACGTGATGTTCTGGAGCACATGGTGTCAGCTGGCTAAAGCCATCCTTCAACTGAAGAAGCGGCTTATGTTCTCGTTTGAGTTCAATTTTAGGAGCTTCACTCCAAATGCGACAGTCAAATGCTTCATAGTTTACTTCTGATCCCAGTGATGCAAAAGAGTGATCGAAGCTCATCTGTGAACTCGTCTCCTGAGGATCAGGATTATCAGCATTCAAGGTTTTTTTGGTATCTGGCATGTGCTCTGAGAAAATTCCCTTCAGATCCCCTTCTTGGATTTTGACATCCACATCCTGACCAAATAATTTATGTGCAGAAAATTGGTACCTACCGTTAGCAACGTCATTTTGGTTTGTATTGATTGAAGTCTGAAGGCCAAAACTTCCAGCAGGATCCTTCAAATGCATATCAGAGTGCTTTATCCCACCAAAAGAAGCTTTTAAATCACTTTCTTTCTGCAATCTACTCAAGTAGAGGCGGTACTTCTGCACAAGAAAATATTGTCATATGAGGACCCGCATTACGTTCAAACAGAACAATCATTATTTGATCTGTACACCACATTATTCTCTCTTATTTTGACTATCATCTACTAAGAGAAGAGTTTGTGTGTTTGATTCAATAAGGGGTCTGTGGTTGTTGCAGTGCGAGAGGTGGGAGGGTTGCTATGGTTTATGTGAAATTAAGAACAAAGATGCCTTAAAATTGCAGGTTTGGTGAAACTGGATCGATCACTCTTGATTTCAGCATATGAAAAATTAAGAGTCCGACCATTTGAAAGTATAAATGAAAAGAGATGAAACTTTTATTTTCTACGGGTAGGATCAATTCCTTGGTAGGATCAAGACTTAAAAGAGCAAGTTATTTACCTGCAAGTGACTAGCAACATTTTCTCTAGTGAGCCAAGGCACATTCATCAAATCGAGTATCTTTTTGGGGCCAACTTCTGCCAAACAGACACTATATGTCATGGCTCTGTTGAAGCAAGGATATAGATGGCAGCTATATGATTCGAGGACCACATAAAGACAAAGAACTAGTATCAAGCCAACTTAATGTTGCTTTAGTTTTTACCTTTTTTTATACAGAAACAAACAGTAAAACTTGAAATTTATACTGTACTTACTATCAAAACCAATCTGATTTACAGCCTTGACAAATTTCTGGTGCAGATCTACTGACCAAACAACTCTATGTTTCTTTGCAGAAGAATGATCACCAAAGTCTTTCTCATCGTGTTTGTTGTCAAAATCTTTTCTTTTCTTTACTGAGGTCATATCTTCTCCACAAAACATGTGCCCATCATCAGATAGATCTGATCCATTTCTTGATATTTGGATACCTTCAAAACTTTCATGACCCTCAATATCCCTTATTTCAAGTATTTTTTTTCTGAAGACATGCTGCCATATATTCCGGAGTTCTTTCATCCTTATTGGCTTCAGGAGATAATCACAGGCTCCATGCTGAACACCTTTCATCACTCTGCCTGTCTCTCCATCAACAGACATCACTGTGCAGGTTCATAAATCGCAACTCATCAGAGGCAGGAATGGCAGTAAATGTGAATATAAAGCAGAAAGATTTTTAGAATGTTAGGCAAAAGTTTCACATATTAGGGGCAGATAACTAACTAATGACAGGAAGATCCATTTCCAGTCCAACGTGCTCGAGGAGCTTAAAACCATCCATGTCGGGCATGTTGACATCGCTGATTACGATGTCATACCCGTCTTTCCTTTCACGCAGCAAGTTCAGAGCATCTCTTGCCAAACCACATGTAGTCACTGATGAAAAAAAAAACAGCAAAACAGAAGTCATCAGAGTCATTTCAAATATTTGGTGCTGCCATCCTGTTGTTGATTGATCAGCTGAATACATAGTCATAAAAGCAGAGTCATCCTATGCAATAAAATTTATTCAAACTACAATTGGCAGTTTAAGTTGAACATACAAAGCAACTGAACCTTTTCTTAGATCAAGTCTATAAATTATGCTTGCCAAAGGCCTGTGGCCTGATTGGCATAACCCCCAGACTCCAAAATGGAGGTCTGGAGTTTAAAACCCCCCTCCCCCAAATGTATCAAAAAAAAAAAGTCTATATATTATGCTTCAATTTTTTGAGATCAACCTTTTCCATGCAAAATAAAATCCCTTGCTACCTTGTTTCTCCTTTCATTCATGAGAAAGAAGATAAGATAAGAAACAGTTTTCATATGATTAAAGGGAATGAAAAAAGATACACTCCATGAGTAACAACTTAAAAGGGGTTTTACAAGAGAACTAAAATAGAGTTTTTACAGCAGAGTAATACATTATTGAACAATACAAAAAATTTAGAAATGGGAATGCGAAACCAGAAAGACTTCCAAAAATTGATCACGTAGAGAAGTTATAATATTGGTTTTGCAGAACATAAAAGAGATAGCTTATGAGTTTTAACTTCATATTAGAAGTTCTGATCGTGTCTGATAATTGACAAAGGTC
The DNA here is from genome assembly GCA_961763995.1 of Juglans cinerea. Lineage (NCBI taxonomy): Eukaryota > Viridiplantae > Streptophyta > Magnoliopsida > Fagales > Juglandaceae > Juglans > Juglans cinerea. The sequence goes on from CAUIVZ010000003.1 coordinate 25,525,900, forward strand.
CAGACAGCACTGATTGATGTAAAAGAGAAAATGTTGATCTTTTGGCTAGCATTACAAGCTTGTTTTCCAGAACTACATTCTTTCCACTAACAGTGACAATTAGCCTTCCTAGTGCCTATTAAATTCTTCATCACATATTGGACTGTCTTTTGTGGGTGCTTTGTTTTACTAATGTTTAATAGGTAAATACTATTAAGGCTGCATTTAACTGACCTCAAATTTTCACAAGCTTGCTCAAGGAATATGGTTTTACTCACATGTGACTTAATTGTCAAGATCAAGCTTGAAATCTTAACTTCAAATTTACCTCTTTAATGACAAGCATCAACAAAAGGCATGCTAGACTCGACAGCAGATCTTTTGCACTGCAACTAATATAGATAAGAATTATATAAGTACCCTATCACAGGCACAAGAGCCCTTTTTATCTGCATTCACCACCTTTCAGAAAGTTTTCTGAACTGAAAAAAGGAAAAATTATGACCAACGGCGCTCTTTTCCTTCCGTTATAAGTGAACAAGACCAACTCAGAAATAATATCTTCTCAATTATCCTATAGAAAAACACTATCTAACTTGAATTTCTCTACTTTTGTATTCAGAGCAATTACCTATAAATACCGGGACGACTGTGCACTAAATAAAAGTCTAGCTAATACAGTTCGTCTAAGTCTTCATCCCAGCAGGTCCATAAAACATACAGTCATCTCAACTCAGCAAATCACGAAATACTCATGACAAAATAGGTTTAGAGACGCAGCGTATAAATAAACCTGATAGATTTGAGAATCAATTTTCATCGACGGAACTAACAAATTTCACTTATAATGATTACAGTAACAGCATGAATTCACAAAAACAAAATCAAAAGCATCCTCAAATCTCTTCATTTCTATGTCAAAGACATACAGCCTTAAGGCCTATATATAAAACAATAGCAATGAATTTAACATGTTGTTCTAATACTGTCGAGAACAAACAGACAATAACAGAACACATGAAGAAAATGAAACATACTCAGGAACCATTATACTTCAAATTAAACCGTAATTTGAGAAACCCACCTCGTAATCAACAAGCTTTGGGAGAAGAAACCAGATAAGCCACGAAGTGCCATGGTAAAAGAAACGCAGAGAATATTTAGCAACACAGTGAACAGTGTTAAAGCAAGTGGGTACATACCCTCGTAGGAGCACTTCTTGAGCATCTTTTCGAGGATTTTGAGCCATGTCGGATCGTCATCAACGACGAGAACGCGAAGACCGGCTGGGAACGAATCGTTCCGAGGAGAAGAGAAGCCATTCTCCATGAAGAAGAAGCTGAAAATTCAGATTGAAGTGAACGGGGGGAGATTGAAGTGAACGGGGGAAGGAGAGACTGGAAGCTCTCTGGAAGACAAAACCGATGCAAAGGATCAAATGTCCCCCGACAGTTATAGAAATATACAAATGGCTTTTTTTTTTTTTCTTTTTTGTTTTTTTGGGTTCGAAAGGAAGGACGAGAAAGAGAGCGCACCAACAGATATTGGCGCCGGCTAGCTAACGGTCACTGTGGCGCACGTTAGCCGTTTGAACCTTTCGGTTTGGGCCTCTCTGTTTTCCAAAACAAAAATAAAAGAAAATCGTAAAGAAATTGGAAAGGGTGAAAGAGTGGGAAAGGGAGAGAGATGCTATGAGAAATTGTGAAAAGGGTGGATGGAATATTGATTAACAAAAGTGATACAGAAACGAACCCAAAAACTGGATAAAACGCAGACTCTCACATGTTTTGCATTTCACTATGAACAGTATTACCATAAGCCCCCACCCTACACATCCATTTAAAGACATGTTATTTTATCTTTTTATCATATTTTACTTACAAACATGTCTGGAATCATTTTCATTACATGGATAAAAAAATAAAATGATATATTTTTAAGTGGATGTACAGGAGTGTGGAGCTTAATTTTTCTTTCACTATTCATTGCATCGAACAGTGCAAAGTTCAATTAATAGTGCAAAATATACGAGGGTTCATGTTTTACCTAATTTTTTGATCCGTTTGTGTAGCATCACACATTGATTGATTAGACTAAAAATAATAGAACAAGAATATAATATATAAATTTTGAATAATTTTTCTCATCAGCCACTATTTACTACTTCACATCCCACACCTTATGAAAAACACCCCACACTCTATAAAAAAAATTATAAAAAAACTGTCAGGTGTTTTTAACTTATGTCATTGGTCATTTTTGCACATTTCTAGTGGGCAGTCGGTCGCCACCATTCACCAATGAGTGTCAATTTTGAAATGCACGTTTTGTTAGATGGGGTTAATCCAAGGAAGAACATGGAGCAAAAACAAGGTCGGATACATATAAAAGGGCTCTCTAATTCCTATCCTGTGGGTTTATTTTATTGAGCACCATATTCATATCCGTCAATTTCTATGTCCCTTCCACCTTCATCATGAGCTTTGAATACATTTGAGTGTGTGTATGTGTGTGTTGACAACTAATTTCTAAGTATTTCTTCGATTTCATCCACAAACTGAGAGTAAAAACAATTAGGATCCAGTTGTAACTCCGTACGTGTTGGGGATGATTCCTTTTCTCAGAATCGGAATCAACCCTATACATTTAAAACAAATTGAGCTAAGATTATTTAGTAATTAATACAAAACCAATTTTTGGGATTTACAAGAGTGGGTTGGGACTGCCAAGTTATCCCAACTCGATTAGATTGATCAAAGTTAGTTCATATTCGACTTAGGGGTGTAATCGGTCTAGTTTGGTTTGGGAAGGTGTCCATCATTATTCCAATATTTTATTAAATAATTTAATTAATTTAATACAAAAAATTAATTAAATTAGTAAAATTAATATTAAGTGATATCTTTAACATTTTTATTAAATAATTTCATTGTATATATGTGGTCAATAGTAATTCTTTAGATAAAAATTACATAATTAACTTGTACAATTACTATATAAAGTAATATATTATATATAAGTATTTTTATATATATATTCGGTCAATCTCGGTCCGGTCTGGTCTAAAAAAACCATACCACTACACTGACCAATTAGACTATCGGTCCGGTCAATTTTTCTGGTCCAGACTGATTGTCTTACACCCCTACTTGGACTAGTTTCAGAAAATAATGGTTTTTTTAAAATTGAGAGAGTCAATTAATCCTCCATTTTAAAGTAACGAGTAAAACTCAATGCTTGTTTAAGTAATTTTATAATATGATAGAAGTATCACATTATCTATATTCTAAAACTACTTATTCATGAGAACTCATGTTAGGTTTACATGCAAATCTTATATGAGAAAGTTTACATATTGTTATAACTTAATATAATACGTTAAATCTATTTTACAATAAAAATAATTTCACAATCTAATTATTTACGTTAAACTACGTTAGTATAACTTTTTTTTATAATATTTGAGGTTAGATTTTGAATTGTTAGCATAAACCTAAATATTATATGTTTTATTTTGGAAAAAATATATTATTATTATAAATAAATTCTTAAATAATAGAGTGAGAATATCACCTCACCTGTACTCTGGGGCGTAAATCGGTTGGTCTGGTTCAGGGGGTGATGTCCATCATTTTCCTTGGATCGGACCGGACTGAACGTTCATAGGGATCAGACTGGTAGCTATTAGTCCGTTAGGTCCGGCTCAATTATTTTTTATTTTTTTTTCTTTTTTTCAAATAAATTAATAAAAAAATATTTAAATTATTAAATTAAAATTAAGTGAATTATTAATGTAGATTATGTAATTAACTCATTAAAAAAATTATTAATTATAATTATATTGATGATGTTAATTGTTAATTTGTTACTAACTTAAAATATGTCAATGTATTATGATAGTTAATGCAAAATGAGCTACATTAAACTTTTTACATTTTGTATATGAAGCAAAAATAATTGAATTATCCATAGGTCTCCGTCCATACATGCTTTATATTTACTTGCAACTTTGGTATTTTACGAAAAAATTTATCTAATAACTTTAATTAGACCATAAATGTTAATGTTAGTAATTAGTTAATTGTAAATTTGTAATAGGTTAATTGATAATATACATTAGTTAGAATATTAATTTATAATTACATATTTAAAATTTTATATTATAAAGGGTGATAAGTTAGATAAAAATTATATAATTAATTATACAATTATTATATAAATAATATATATAAAATATATTTTTTTATTTATTTTATTATTTGGTCAGTCCGGTCTAGTCCGGTCTTCCACCCCACACCAAGACTGGATTGAAAACTTTCGGTCTTCTATTTTATAGACTGAAACCGACCGATTTCAATCTCGATTCGATTCAGTCTAAACCAAACCGGTCGGTTCAATCAGTTACTCTAATCCGAATCGATCAACTTTCAGCCCTACCTGTGCGGTTAAAATACTCAAAAATACTCAATAATGAAATATAAAACGCTTTTTCACTTATCCCAAAGAGGAAGATAAACAATTTGGCAAGTTCTTGACTTGGTGCAAAGGCACGTGGAATGCATTTGAGAGACAAAGGTAAAAGTTGTGTCCAAGAGGTGTATTTTGTTGGATAAATCCAAAAGCAGAAGAAGTTTAAGAGGAATTAGGTTTCAACTAGTAAAAAGACACAACATCATAATTACCTTCTTACCTCTTTTGACTTCTTGCTATGTTGAACCAATGAGTATGTGACATGTGTTGAAGCTCACTGCACCACGTCAGTACCTTAACAAAATTAAAGTAAGAGAAAGTGGAGGAGCAGGAAACCCCCTTTTATTTTATTTTAATTTTTTATTTTATTATTATTATATTATTATTTGATGTGGTTGATGCCCAATAATTGGCATAGTCTAGTCTAATGCATCTAGTATGTACTTTGGGGAGTGAAATTCCATCCAATATTAATCATAAGTGCAATTTGGTACACGACCAAAAGATCATCCAAACCCGAGGACTGTACCCTCGATATCATCTCTTCCTTCTTCCTTCTTTCTTGTTAACTTGTATTTGAATTCAGAGAATTGATACTTGCAGTCGTAGATATATAAGCACCATCCAATCATTTTAAAAAAAATAAATAAATATGAAACTCACATGAAAAGAAATTAATTTTTTAATAGTAGATCTCACTCTTTTTCAAAGCAACTGCACAGCGTTTGCGCATTCTACGATTGTATGTAACATTACTCTTGAACTCGAGAAATGTTTTAGTTCCCAAATTCGGAATTCAAAAAGTGTCGAATGATTTTTTTTTTTAACTTAGTGATTAAGAAAATATTTTTTAATGATGTTGTAAATTTTTTTATTTTTTTAAAAATGTTTATAATAATTAAAAAAATATATGAAAAAAAAAGAAAAAAATAAAATGATTGTTCGGTAGCCTAATTCGAGACATTTTTTCGGTTGTTCTAGCAAAACTCCTCGTTAAAATATAAACAAATAAAATGAGTGGTACAATATTTATTAAAAATTTAATATATATATTTTAAAAAATTTACATAAAAGATAATAAATGTTGTATGACGCACTTTATATTTCTATCTATCACTTACTTAAATCTCTTGATTTCGAATAAGAAAATGAGATAATATTAACGTAGGTGATGAATATAAATAATACATATTATATATGAACAATAGTAAAATATTATAATCTTGATCTGAATGAGACATGTGAATGTTACATGTTCTTCATCGAACTTCTATTCTGATATCATATTAAACAAGATGTATACTTTCCATCCGAAACTCTCACCAGCTAGCTAGCCTTGCACCTTCACATGATATCCCCAGATTTCCAAAAAAACAAAAAGAAACATTAATTCCACTGTCCCAAAGCTTCATTAATAAATTCAGTTTGTAAGTCTTAACATCATCGGCACAAGAGAGATCCCATTAAACCAAAAAAAAAAAAAAAGAATCAGTAATTCCCATAACATCATTTGACCCAAGTTTTTCGTCTTGATCTTCAAATGAGACTTAATACATATACATATATCATGAGTACTTACAGAGAAATTAAGAACCCTAACATGCATGCATGCATGGGATCGATGCAAGACGATTCGAGCAAACTACTTTCAAATATTGAAAGATTAATATATATATTAGTACCTTACTCCAATCAAAGATTGATGATTTTACCAATCGATTAATTTCATAAATTTGTTCTGATCTTCCAAATGTCTTCTGGCACAGGAAGAAACATATTATTACTTTACCATACGTTAAATATTCTTTTGAAAAAAATATTCTAACTAAAACTCGACCTATTCAAATGAATAGTGAGACTTTAGAGTTTTGCAAAAAAGAAATCACTGATTTACTTAATAAGAAAATTATTAGACATAGTAAGTCTCCCTGGTCTTGTGCGGCTTTTTATGTCCAGAAAAATGCTGAGATTGAGAGAGGAAACTCTCGCCTAGTTATTAATTACAAACCTTTAAACAAGATCTTAGAATAGATTAGGTACCATATCGCCAAACTGAAGCAAGAAGACAATATTCCGTCTTAATAACTAGAGCAAATTTAAACTTAACTTTTTGTCCAAAAGGATTAATAGTAATGCCGTCTTTGTCAGAAAGAAATGGATATAAAAATGAAATAAAAGGTATTCCTAAAATAACTTTGTCAAAGATATTTCTGACAAGTATAGAAGGAATTTTAAAATTGACATTATCTTGGCAAACATGAGCAGTGTTTAGCTCATAATTGATTTTCATTTGAGATTCATTTACCGTGAATAATCTTTCAGTAAATTTTTCAAAATATTTGCTAGGTATCAATCATTCTCAATAAAAGTTTTTCTTGTTCTTCGGCTTTGATTAAAACATTGATTGTTTTACCCAAAGACTTACAATAAGAATCATTACAATTACAACCAAGCTTAATATTGGTAGAATTCGAGGGTTCTGTTTCTGAGTGATACTCTAAATCACTAGAACTAAACTCATGGATGTCAGACGATGCAGAAGAGTGTGTTTCTAGGAGTCGAAACAGCTCTTCTTGGTCATTAACATTAAAATTCAACTGATTAAGCTTGTTTTTTAGTTTATTGGGCTTCTTGGGATACTTATCAGCAAAATGTCCAGTTTTGCCACAATTAAAACACTTTCCTTTTGAAAAAACATGGAAATTATTTTTCTTGGGAAAAGACTTTTTATTAGAAGTTTTTTTATAAAAAATCATCACGGGGTTTTCTCCTTGTCCGACTATGAGGTTTAGAAAACTTAGTAAAATGTTTTATATATATATATATATATATATATATAATGATTCGTGTAAGTAAAGAATAGCAAAAAAAAAAAAAAAACAATTACTTTGGAAATTAAAGTTTTATGACCTCATGGAATTATTTTAATTAGTAGTATTATTGGAATCAAGTGCGTGCATGCGTGCGTGCCTGAAATAAATAGCATAAATCAGACAATAATATTAATGTAGGAGCTAGGGGGAAGTGGGAACCAATCATTATGAATAAATGAATCCACAAAAGCCCTAAGCCAAGATAAAGATTGATTGATGAGGGAGAGCTAGCTTGAGGCCACCATGCATACTGCCATTAATTTGCTCCATAATATGATGACAAAGAATTCTCTAATAAGTCGGCATCTTCTTGATTAATTCCTATACCTTTCTAAAGAATGAATTCTTTGTGCTAATGATTAGTTAATAATATTTATGTTTAATGACCAACGAGAGCAAGTTCCCAGCTTGCGCACTTCGTGCTGCATATACAATCTTAATTACCTGCTGACTATTCAATTGGGATGTGATTCAAGCATATATAAATGGGATGTACATACTCTAGCAACAAAGTGATTATATAAAAATAATCTCACAAACTAACGTAAATTGATGTGATTCGTCAGATTATAAAGTTACTTTTATTATAAAGTAGATCTAATGCGGATTAGATGAAGCCACATCAATTTGTATGATTGTTTTTGTAGAAATAAAGCCACGCCAGTTTGTAGCTATATAAATACTACAACTAGCTTTAAGTAGACTCTCTCTCTCTCTCCATAGTGGATCTAACTCATTTTTCCCTTCTAACTCATTTGTGTATTAAATTTATTGATCATTTCTTTTTAATTAATGATTGAGTTTGGTACTGACTGTTCAGGTTTTAACTTTGAGCAAATAGGGTTTTAGAGGTGTAACCTTTTGAGAGTGGGGTAGAAGAGGGAGGAGAAGGAGAAGGAGAAGGAGGAGCAATTCGGGGGGAAGAACTCAATGGCTCTAAAAGGAAAATTCCCACTAACAAGTTCTTTATATCCAAGAGAATTATTTACTTGAGGAGAGACTAAGAATGATTGGTGACTAAAAAATGGGAGGATGAACTTCATGCAACTTCTCTTAAGTGGGGTGTAGCTTTTTATTTGTTTAACTAAAGCTTAGAATATGACTCTTTCTTATGCTTTCCGATGATGCTTCGACTGTTGTTCCAAACCTATTTCTTCTCTCTCTTTCTCTCACTTTTGCTTTTCTTTCCTTTCTCAAAACTTTGTTTCTTTTAATGTGTTCTTCACAAATTCTTCTACCTTGCTTGAATTTGTTTGATAATTCATTGTGATTTGTCCTTCTTTCTAAGGTGTCTTGTCAATGGGACTAAGATTTAAGGGTGTCAATATGTGACACGACCTGTGAACCCAACACGAATATGACACGAAATTAGTGAGTTTAGGTTTGATATTAATGGATTCGTGTCAAAACGGGTTGACCCGTTAAAACACGATTTATAAACGGGTCAACCTACTTAACATGAAATCACCCTGTTTTGACCCGTTTAGAATTTATTTCAAAATTAAAATTTTATTATTGTTAAGTTATAATATTTGTATTTCTCAGTATGCTTATGTTTTTATTATTTTTATTATTGGGATTGTAATTTTAGACATATATTCATATTTGTTATTGCATGGTTTGTAATATTTGTTTTATTATATGTTAAAATTTGATAAATATTGATATATTTTTTTAAGATATTGTGGTTATTAATAAATATAGATTTTAACTTTTATGTGAAATTATGTTAATCAGGTCAAATGAGTTATGCATTTTAGTTCAATCTATTTACATGAAACAAACAAGTTTAAATGAGTCGTGTCATGTTAATATATTTCTAATTAATTATTAAACTGATCAAAACGAGTGACACGGCACGACCCATTATCTAAATGGGTTGGGTTAGAGTTTGGAAGTCTGATATGTTTAGCTTAACAGGTTGGGTTCGAGTTGACCTATATAGTCGAATGTTCATAACTTGACACAACATGAACACGACTCGAAAATACGATTTTCCACCTCTACTAAGATTTGGATATTTGAGATTTTCTCTCTTGAAGTTTTAACCATATTGTTTTCGAATTAAATGATGCAGATCTGATTATGTCGTTGTTAAGATATAATATAAATAATAAAATCTATATTTTTTCACAAATTTAAACTTTTGAAATAAGTGACGATTTCAAATAGTATTAGAACAGAGGTCGCGAGTCCGAACCCTAACTCTATACTTCAACCCATTAAGTAAATATTACATCTGTTGGACTCACTTATTGAGGAAGAGTCTAGCCTACACTTAAGGAAACATTTTACATATTAGGCCAACTTGTTAAGGAGAATTTGGACCATACCTGAGGAAAAATGTTAATATATAATATAAATAATAAAATCTATTTCTTCCTATCAATTTAAACTTTTACAATTTTTAGAGTTTTTTTAGTTTGGCTCACGAAGCGGCACTTAATGTTTCATCTGGTTAAGCAAATGAATAGGTGAGACGAGATCAATTGTGATAAATAAAAAATACTAATGCTAATTGTTAGATACAATCCTAGGATATACAAGTCCCAAGTACTCCCTTTCAAAAAAGTGGGTCCAGAAAAAATGATGAATTTTTTTTATGTGGGTCCAAAAAAAATTTATTTTTTTATGTGGATCCTAAATTTCTCATACTTTTAAAAAAAATATGCGAAGTGTGCACACTCTAGAACTATATAAATCATTTACCAATAAAAGAAAAAGTTCACTTCATTCATTTATTTTTTAACAAAACATATCCAGTAACCAAATTCATTTTTGTGAAGAGAACTGCTATATACACAAATAAATTACACAAAAGTAAATCCACAAACTAACTTGACTTCATAGGATCCGTTAGATCTACTTTACAATCTAACGTATCACATCAAGTCACATCCGTTTGTAGTTTACTTTTGTTCCTAGAGTATTTTCCTTTTGTGAATTCATGGTATATATATCTTCTAACGTGCATATTTCTTTACTGATGGGCTCAAAGCCCAGTAACCTAGACACTGGGTTTTAAGGACATTGGTATCATGAACTAGGGCACAGAGCAGATGCATGGCCCAATTCCCACCTCTTTCCCCAAAAGAACGTAATCCTAACCAAATTGCTCAAAACTCACATCACTCCGGGCAAGAAAACCTTATGTAAGATGTAGCCAACCTCAGGGTTTCCTTAAAGATGCATACAAATAAAAGGTAATTTAAGATTATTAAAAAAAATAAAAATAAAAATAAAAAGAGTTTAGGAAATTGATATTAACAAACAAGCATAGTCTGTTGCTTACAGTTAAGGGGATAATGAGTATAAATCCATGATACAAGGTAGATACCAAGTAAATCTCGTCTAAGGTACCCAATAGGTACCGTAACTACCTAATCCATCAAACATCCTTTGGAGGGTTTGACGAAATTACCAACATGTCCAATGGGTGGCCATGTGCTAAGGTAGGAACAATCTCTGTTACTTTTCATCCTAAATCTTATCATCCAAAGTCATATATTTATATGATGTTTTAATTGATGAGTAATGCTACTCGTCATCCCAACTCTCATCATCTTATGATATAGCATTAGATGATTGGAGACTATTTATTATATTTTACTTGTGCACCTATTATCTAATGTTATATTATGGGATGATGAAAGGATGGTGATGAATAGATTTTTTCTTAATTGATTTCTTCTATCAACCACTTGAAGGGAAATGATATGTACAGTCCTAACAAGCCTCGCGTACTCCTTTTGAAAAAAATAAATAAATATAATATTTTTAAAAAAAATTATTTTTTAATGATAGACCCTATTTTTTAAAATATGAGTAAGAAGAGTTTGCACAACCCTGTCAAGGTGCAGAAGAATAGAGAAATGAAAGAGTTTGAGATGACTTTTGGAGTTGTTGTGGACTGCCTGACACATAGTTCTAATGGATGAGATGGTCTATCCAAAGTTTCCATTCCAAGTCATAGGTGAGAACAAATTCTTCAAATATAATTACAGTGGTTTAATTTATATCTTCCATTAAATATTCTACCTACCAATTGAGCCAATTTATTGAAGGATGGTCTTTGCCTGCACACCTCTTCCAGCCATCTTAAAGTTTTAAATTCATTAATTTATTCCAGAAAACCTCTACCAATGCTGCCTGAGATGTTTTTTTTTTTTTTTTTGAAATAAAAGATGATACAAGGGGGTGGGGTTCCTCAACAAAATACCCCAAAACAACAAACACAATACAAATGCTGCCTGAGATGTTTGGTGGAATAATGGGTTGTTTGGATATAGAATACAACTTCTCAACTCATCTTATCATATCTAATTATTATAATATTTTCAACTTTCGACACAAAATATAATAAACAATTCAACTTTTTTAAATACAAAAATAAAAATAATATTAAAAAATAATATTCTAATAATATTTTATTCGACTTTCAACTTTCATTTTATATCATCTCACTATCCAAACCTCTCCTAAATCAATCATGCCATACATTTACCATATAAACAATAGCAAGTACTGTATAGAATAAGAGAAATGATATGTATAAGTCTTAAATAGACAAACTCCTGCATGAGACTTGTCTAGTTAAAATTTGTACTTAGCATTACTCCTTAAGTGGCCTTTGTGGGAATCCGAGAAGAAAAGGTTTAGTATTACATACATAAATTCTGGCATATGTCGTAATATTATAAGCAGAAACCCACATACTAATTCAATTGTTTGTCATTTACATTTCCAATACTCAGGTTCCAAAAAGCTGAGTTGTATGCCAAGCATGCATACATTTTTACATTTGTTACAGCCCTAACATACTTGCAGGTGCTTTGTCCATCCTATATATTGTCTAAACTGCTAACTGAGAGATCCCATGAATGTTCAAAGACTCACCTGATTTCAATAGCCTCATTCCAAGTCCATGAGAATGGACATCCAGTGGACCAGTAGTTCTGTTAACTATATACAGCTACCATGGAACAGCTCCTCAAATTGCCATTATATATACGAGAATTAAACTTCACCAGAATTCTATATCAATGCGTAATCAGCATTTCCTTTAGTATGCTACTCCATTCTTTCCCATAAGTCAGAGCATGTAATCATACACGACCAGATGAGTGTCAGGCATACGAAGAGGCAGATTTTCCATATAAAGGTAGAAACGCCTCAAGTTCTCCTTTGCAAGGCTAATGACATCAATCACATCATTGTTGCTAATTAGAACCCATAGATCTTTAGAGTTAACTTGCTTCAGGCTGCCGCGACAAAAAGGGCAGGACTGAGACCGCGCATTCCTGCAATTCAGTCTCAAGCATATTATAACGATAACGAATAAAATAAAACAAAACTTAAAGAGAGTAATTTACAGAAAGATTCAACAGTACAGATGGGGAGCTGGGGCTACCAGTCATGGAAACAGCTGTGGCACATAGCATGCCCACAGCCGGGCAATAACATCCTTGTGCAATTTTCCATGCATATCCCGCATTCTTCATCTCTCTCAAGATCATCATTATCAGAAAGCTTCCTCCTTCCTTCCACCCTCTTTCTGGTTGAAACTTCTGTGGATTGGCTTGTCACGGTATCATCTGGCAATTCAATAAACTCGCCTTCAAGTTGCCTAAGAGATGGGTATATCACAGCTGCAAGAAATTCACCATCAAATGCATTTAGGAGTTTAAACCAAGAAAGGTGGAGACTATATAATCGAATGGTTGTTAGCAAGAAGCCACATAAAGAAGAAAAGACCATAAAACTCCCGTAGAGTAGCTTTCCTTTCTTTTGAGGACATCGTTGGCATTCCATCAACATATACCTGGACAATTATGCAGAGCTTCATTTGGATTTCTAAAGTCGGAGCAAGGGAATAAAAGAACACCAATGCAAAGATTAAACATGGAACTGAAAATGAGAAGAAACAGACAACAACCCACCTTGTATATTAGTATCTCGAGAAGCCCTAAGTAACTGGGGAGGGTATCTGTACAACTATAATCCATCCATTCGATCAAATAAAGAAGAAAGGGAGCAAAGGGGCTGTAGGACAATCTCAGCTGGATACAATCTCCACAATAGTCTCTTGGGAGAGCAGCTGCCCTGCAGAACCTCACACATTCAATTAATCATCTCTTCATGATCATCTCTTGGGATGCCAAGACCATTAAAGCAAACAATTTCGAGGCAGAAATGAGAAGGAATAAATAACCGCTTTTCGCTACCCACATTGTATAATCTTTGGTTTTTTATGGGGTTTTAGAGGGTAGAAATTTCAAGAATGAACTAAAAATGGGCATATATGATACATATATATATATATATATATATATATATATAATGGTTATAGTCTGCATATAATTAAGGCATTTCTCACTACAAAGCCCTTGTGAAAGCATCCGCAGTAATACGCATATCCACAAACCCCAAATTCATCCCATCTACCATAATTTGACGAAAAAACACCATCTAACTACAACAATTGATACAGTTAATTATCTTCACTTGTTCGTAATTAAAATTATTTTAATTATTTTAATTTTCTGTCCTTATCCAAAAAAGAAAATGAGTATAATTTGTTATATTTGAGGAACAACTGAATAAAATTAACTACGAAGACAGATATATTTGGAGGAGAACCGGAAGAAACATAACCAAATGATCTCCACTAAAAGGATAACCAAAACGCAAATGGGCTGTACAGTATTTTGAATTGTTGAGAAAAAGGTTCAAGACTTACAGGGAGTTGGCATGTTGTATATCGGCTTCAAGAGCTTTGAGAGATTCTCTGAAACAAGATCTTTTGGACTGTTTCTGCCACATTGTCTTTCTTTCTATTCCTTGAGTAAAAGATGGAACAAAGGGAGAAAGAATTACAAAAAGACTCGCTTTTTGGGAGTGGTTTTGTTCTGAAATGGAATACTGGGGAGGAGAGATTAGATGAAGACTTTTTAAAAGAGAAAAGAGAGAGAGAGAGATTGCTTAATGTTCAAACCTTCCACACTTGAAGAAAAGAAAGGGATACCTTCTCACTTACATGTATCTGTTCATTTCCTTTCATTATTTTTCTCAACTGCAATTTGGGCTTGCCATTATTCCATCTCTGACGTTGTTACTTTGGGCTCAATATAGTTCATCTGCTGTAATTAATGTTGCCCACGAAAAGTACCACTTTCCCAATCAAGCTTTCAAGCAACGAAGCCAACGACAGAAAAATAAAAAATAAAAAATAAAAAAATAAATAATAATAATAATTCTATGCATAATCGTGAAATGCGTAAATATTTGCGTAATCGTTTTGAAAAAAAATTAATTTTTTTCATGTGGGTCTCATGTTTTATTCACTTTTTTCAAAGCAATTACGTAGTGATTATACAATTCACAATTGCAAATATCTTTTCTAAAAAAAAAAAGGTAAAAAAGAGAAAAAAATCTTTTCATTATCCATTTTCTTATCATCTCCTTAAAATGTGATATTAGATAATAGGTTGATAAATAAAATATAATAAATAATTTCTAAATATTTAATGTCACGTTATAAAATGATAAAACTAAGATGATGAGTATAATTTTTAAAAAAAGAAAGGTATGCCAAACGCAAAGCCGAAAACAAGCATATTGCCTTAAAGCAAAGAATTAATTTTGTTATAAAAATTAAAAATAAAGTTAAACGAGTTTTCTGAACTCAATTCACTTCATAAAAAGTCGCATGAAAATAGAAGTAGTGACGCCACTTTATTAAGGTGCGGTTTCGTAGGTTGTTCCGTAGATTTAGCGAAAGACTCTCGTTCTTTGTCGCACATTGATTCCAAATTTGAATGAAAGCATTAAGATAGTTAAGTAAATCAAGCAAATAAAAAATTTGCTGGCGTCCGAGACTAGTGAAAAGTTCTTGACTTGGTTAAAATTTTTATACGAAATTAAATTAGTGAAATTCTATTTGCAATCTCCACTTGAGGATTGCATGTGCAGACCCTTTATTAAATGAGAAAAAATATCATTTCAGGAGGGATAATTTTGTAATTTAAAAAAAAAATTAAAGATAAAATTGTCTAGACTTGCATTGCAGTTCTCAAATGGGAACTGTATCTAGCATTGCTCATTAAATTATATCATTTAAAATAGGAGCTTAAAAAGTTCTTAAATAGGTTGTTTGGGTATTACATATTAAAGTAATTTTTAATATCAAATAAACTAAAAAATACGTTTGACAAAAAATATTATTTTGATTTTTTTTTCTCAAACGTACTTTTTTAGATAATGCAGAACATAATTCGAATTTTAAAAAGACCGTCAATCGAAAATATCTATACAATTTTTAGATAATTATAACTTTTAAACTTTTAAAAATATGATCATAATGTTTATAAAATTAAATAATCTTCATTTTTATCTCAAAAATAATTTTTTAAACTTGTTTCTAAATAAATATAACATGTTTAAAAATATATAATTATCAAACATTAATTTAGGTGGTCAACTTAAAAAGAATGTAGGGGTCAACGCGGGGGGTCCAGATCTAAATAGCCCATTTTTGTGCGGTAGTTGGAAATGTCACCACGCTCGGCTCCACGACCAACAACTCCGATATGATGGTTTCGTCTCGGACCGAAACAAAATTGGTTTTTTGGTTTAAATAAGGCTATGTTTGGATATAAAAATGGTTTCAACTCATCTTATTTAATTATTAAAAATTTTTTAAATTTTTATATAAAATACGATAAACACTTCAATTTTTTCAAATTTCAAAATAATAATAGTATTAAAAAATAATATTCTAACAATATTTTATTCAACTTTTAACTTTCATCCCAATTCATCTCATCTAAACTCACTATCCAAACCTCACCTTTCTACTTATCACCCTCACACACCACACCTATTTTTTTGTTCAATTCCTCTTCAAAATGGTCAGGCTGAACTTATGAGAATAACAGCCTCCAATCACAGAATGACACATAGGCAAGCTTACACAAATTAGAAAAGAAATGTTCTCAGCTGATCTTCAAAATCAACTTCAAGCTTACAAATCTTCAAACTTGCCTTGCCACCGCACAGTATGCAGATCACAGCCGCACCGCACCAGCTCCATCGCTGCTATAGCCAGATGTCGTCGCACCATCAAGCTTCGCCGCCCCCACTATGGTTTTCTTTTGTCGCGCCCCCTGTTCATTGAAGCTTTTCTCCCTCAGCTTCTTCTGTCGCCCATCACAACCTTATACCACAGTCGAGCCGTCGCCCACCACAGTAGCCGTCGTCGTCCACAGAGGTCGCCGCCATAAAAAAAAACCAACAACAGACTCAGTAGCTAGATTATTTTGTTTAGACAATAGCAAAGTAGCAAAATCTTCTACCAACAACAGGCTCAGTAGCTAGTATCAGTGGCTCTACTTAGCCTTTCATCAAATATCTTGTGTGCCTTCTTATTCTTCCATCATTCCAGTAGCCATTACACTCACTATATTCCTCTTTACAAGCAATTCACACAATAAAATCATTACATTTTATGAATCATTCGCGGCGACACTCCCCAATCAAACAAACAAAAAGAAAGGAATAAAAAGAAGATGAGGCTTCGGTGAGGTTTTGAGGGAGAGGATTTCAGACTAACCTTCGTAGGAAGAGGGAGAGGATGAGCCTTCCGCGCCGAAGAAGGTAACCAGTGTGTGCTTAGGTGGAAGAGGGAGGAGGAGGAGGGCTTCAATGAGGCTTCGAGGGAGATGAAATGCTAGTCCCGAATTGAGACACGGATTGAAGGCTTCAATGTAGACAGGTACACAACATGTAAAATGGAAGAGTTACGTGGTGGGTTGTAATTGGAGGGCTGTTATTGGGTATTCAACAGCCCGACCGTTTATAAGGTTTTTTCCTTTTTTTTTTTTTTTTTTCTATAACAAATATGTGATGTATAAATTCTAAATAAAACAATTCAGTTAGTTTAATAAGAATAAAATTAAATTAAAATTAATAAAAATAAAAAATAATATTAAAATATATAAAGTGTGTAGTTTGGTTTTGTCCATTTTATTATTAGCAATGCATCCTTAACTTACGGGAATTCGAAACCAAAACGAATTTGTTGTTTGACGAAAATAAAGCAAAATCATATCCTATTGTCAATCTCTGGACTTTCCAACTCCTGGACTATTCTCTAGCTCACCTATTCTCCTTGTGAATAAAAAATTGAATAATGTTACGTATAAATTTTAAATAGATAAATTTTGAATAGATCATTCATAAAAAAAAATAGATTTTTTTTTTTACAATTTTCAAGATGAAATCTACTTTTTTATAAAAAGATTACGTACTCATTGTGCACTCTACTGATATGATTGGCCAAAGCAGTCAATCACATTAGTAGAGTATATAAATAATACACAAAATATGTGCACATAAAATTTTTAAAAAAGTATATAACTTGGCATCATTGGCTTAGTAAAGTGGAGCTAGAATAATAGAGGAACCAAAAGGTCTTTGTTAAGAAATATCATTCAGAACCATTTTTACAATCATATTTTAAAATAAAGATATTTATGTAAAGTAAATTAGCAATATTATTTTTGTAAATTATTTTATAAAAATAATTGTATAAATAATTGTATATCTATCATTTTCTATATTTTTATATAATTAGTAATGAAGCCAGTTTTAGGCTATAAAATTAATTTGAAGTAAAAAATCTTCTACAAAAATAGTGTAATATCAATGTACTTTTATATTATTTATTTACAAAAAAGTGTCGCAGACAGAAAATAAATTTATAAAAATAAATTCATAAATTAATATGACTTAATATTATATATTATTATATTAATTTATACATTTATGTTTATATAATATCTTCATAGTAAAAACATTTATTTTTTATTTAACTTAGGGTGCGTTTGGATGTTGAACAGAGTTGAGTTGAGATGATAAAATATTATTAGAATATTATTATTTATTATTATTATTATTATTATTTTGAGATTTGAAAAAATTAAATTTTTTATTATATTTTATATTAGAATTTAAAAAAATTATAATAATGAGTTGAGATGAATTGAGAAACCTTAATTTGCTTACTAACAATGCATGCAATTTTGTATGGCCACATATAAGGATGAAAAGAACAAAAAGTGGTCCCCGATGTACGCGGTTGCTTTTAACTTTTGCATTAGCATTACCACCATAAAGAATGGTTGGGTTTGCACGTACGACATGGTCTGTTGAATGCTACGTTTAGAGCGTGTAGGGCCGTCTTAGGAACTACCTTTGTAATTAGAGTTATGTAAGGATAAAATGCGTTTAGATGTTGAACTGAGTTGAGTTGAGATGATAAAATATTGTTAGAATATTATTTTTTAATATTATTATTATTTTAAGATTTAAAAAAGTTGAATTGTTTATTATTTTTTATGTTAAAATTTGAAAGAATTATAATGATGACTTGATACGAGTTTGAGAGATCCAAACTCATTTTATATATTTTATTGATATGATAAATTAAAATAATTATTTTATATTAAAAAAAGTGACGAGCATAAAGAATATATAAAAATAATTATTTATAGAATTTTTGTTATAATTAATAGCTAGTTATGGATTTGTTTTTTTTTTTTTTGTTAGTTGTGCATATGGACCTTTTCAAAGGCCTTCAATTTGGTTTTACTCGAGAAATTGGGTTTTACTACGGGCCGACAATGGTTTTACTCAATTTGGTTCGATTTTTCGACTCGAATTGGCTTTTTGACCAAATCAATCCACACTTTGAGACCAAATTGTACTCGAGTCAAGGGTCATTATTGGTTTCACAAGTGGGAAATCATGAATACTCTCCGAAAAGATTATTTCAGAGAAAAAAAAAAAAAGAATAGTTTTTTAAATGAGAAATTCTATTTACAATTCTGAATGAAAGATTATATATGTAGTTTCGTTGATGAATGTGAATAAAAGGAAAAAAAAAAAATGAATGAACAGTCTCTAAAATGAAGACGGCTATGTGGACTAACTCTTTTTAAATATGTCACAGCATGATGGATGGTAGGAAAACTTCATTTAAAAGTATCTACAAAATATAGGTGAGACAATTTGATAAAGGATAGAGTTTTCATCCAAACTGAATTTGAGGTATTTTTAGTAAAAAAAAAAAAAAAAATCTAAAAAATTGACATATATTTTCTTTAAAAAAACATAAGCATGCCACGTGTTCAAGAAATACATGGTCAAATTTTCAAATGGAGGAAAACTCTGCCGTTTGATTACTCTTTGGATCTTAAGCAAGACAACATATATAGTCCCGTTGGGCTTCAAATACGCCTCCCCAACATCACTTGTCCATTTGACTTGGTCTGCCATGGCCTTTGTATCTCTATTTTTAGCCTGAGGGGGCCATGTGACTTGACCACTGAGCTGATTTTGCTTTTCTTTTTTCTTGAGATGAACAGAGACCAAAATCTATTTTCTGAACAATATGAACTGAGATTCACTTATCATGATTGTCTGTACTCCCAAGCTTGAAGTATTATTGCATGATTGCAAAAACATATTGCACTATGAAACTCCACTCATCTTTTTTTTTTTGTCTCATTTTGGAGCTAAACCATAAAAAAGAAGAGAAATGATTTGTACAAGTTTCAAATAGATAAATCCCATACAAGTCCTTGTAAAAAAGTAGATCTTTAAAAAAATGTAAAAAAAATTATTATTTATTAGTAAGATCTATTATTTTACAAAAGGTTTGTATAAAACTTATCTATTTAAAATTTATATATAGCATTACTCAAAAAAGAATGCTGTTTTATGTTCTTGAAATGTAGCAAATCTTTAAAGGGGATTGGAAAATTAAAAGGAAAATCATAATATTGTTAAATGGATGATGGTGAACATAATTGAATTGAATTGGATTATGCTTATGCATGGGAGATTTAGATGGGGACCAACCACCTGTACTGAGTCCAGCTATAAAGTGGCATCATCTGCACACTTCTCGGCTTTAAAGTCGAAGACAAGTTGGTCCAAAGGGACTATAAAAAAATATCTTGTCGTAAGCAAAAGCAGAAAGCAAATCAAAGCAAAAGCATTTTATTAAATGCTTCCATTCTCTTCTGGAGTAATGCTACCTACAATAAATGTCACGCATAAATTTTTTTTAAAAAAAGTAAAGTTTATTATTAAAAAATTAATCTTTATTATATAAATTTTATATTTATCTAATTTTTTAAATGATTGAACTACACTTATACATGCGAATATCATTTCTCTGCTGATAATGCTATTTCTTTTTCTTCTTTTGCATGGCCTAGGTTCTCTTTCTGGTCCTTGTCCATCGTGCATTGATATCACCTGTTGCTTTTTTACGTTCTAGATTCCCACCACCTAAATAATGTCATTTCTGTGCAGCTTGCATGTGTTTTCTTCAGATTTCTGATCGTAAATGTATTTTTTCTTGCATATTTCAATTATCATGAGCATAAAAAAAATTATGAATCTGCATTAATGCACGGCCTATGAGATTGTATTTTGTCAGAAGCAGTACCTCATATTTATAAATCATGTAAAATATATAGCCAGGAAAGAGTAATGAATGACTTCAAAATTGATTTGTCTGCACTTTTTAGCTAGAGCTCGTGTCATATATAGTCTTTTCCAAAAGGTGAAACTGACATAAATAAGTTGATAGCTCTTTTTTTTTTTTTTTTTTTCTTGGGAAAAGAAGATTCCAAATTTCAAAAAAAGATTAGCGTGAATGAACAATGAGGAAGTTGATCATCAGTCACTAAAGTAAAAGGTAAGTGGAAGAAAGATGGTCGAGACGAAAAAACAGTGGTTTTGATTGTAGTACTCAGTCACTGAGATTTTAGGGAAAGAAAAAGAAAATATCAAAGGGATTGGGTTGTCTTCCCTGATCTTCTTCTTCAATGGGTTCATTTCCTTATTTCCTGGTTATGTTTCCTTTATTTCTATCATCTGCTGTGTGCCAAGTTGAAGGTATGTTCTTCCTTAACCAAAACTAAAGTACTCAATGTTGAGAAAGTTTTCTTCCAATTTTAATGTAGTGATTGTCAAAAATTTCTGAAATGGGACTTTTTAATGTATTTCATGTAAATTGAATGCATCACGGTTAGTAATTATGATTGGTCTAGAATCTGCAACTTTGTTATGAGCTTGGCCATGGCAGGATCTAAATCTGTGCAAAAAAACTGATTCAACTCTGCAGAATTCGTCAGTCTAGACTGTGGAGGCACGAGTAATTACACTGACCGTAGTACTGGATTGCCATGGACATCAGACATGGGATTCATGAGCCGTGGAACATCAGCGGAAGTAGAAAATCCAAGAGGAAACCTAGTACAGTATCAAAGGCGGCGAGAGTTTCCCATAGACGGCAAGAAGTACTGCTACACTTTAATGACCCAAGAAAGAAGGCGGTATCTAGTTCGTGCAACGTTTCAGTATGGCAGCCGGGAAAATGATGAAACATATCCCCAGTTTCAGTTGTACTTGGACGCAACCAAGTGGTCAACTGTATCCATTTTGGATGCTTCAAGAATATATGTGAAGGAAGCTGTCATCAGGGCACCCTCTGATTCCATCAATGTGTGCATATGCTGTGCAACAACTGGTTCTCCATTCATATCTACACTTGAGCTGCGTCCCTTTAACCTTTCAATGTATGCCACTGATTTCGAAGACAATTTCTTCTTGGAAGTTGCAGCTAGATTGAACTTTGGTGCCCCAAGTGAAGATCCCCTAAGGTAAGCTCCCTTCAAGTGCTCATTAACTTTTGAAGTTTGAGGAACAACTAGACTAAATTATAACTTTTTCATCAGCTAGTTTTTGTGCAAAAAGAATTTGCTAATTTCCTTTTTCTCAGGTACCCAGATGATCCCTATGACAGAATTTGGGAGTCCGATCTGGTTAAAAGGCAAAACTTTCTTGTAGGTGTGGCCCCGGGCACAAAGAGAATAAGTACATCGAAGAATGTAAACATAAGAACAAGAGAGTACCCACCTGAAAAATTGATGCAAACAGCTGTTGTTGGCACCGAAGGGAAGCTCAGCTACAGATTAAATTTAGACGATTTCCCTGCCAATGCTCGAGCTTATGCATACTTTGCTGAAATTGAAGACTTAGGTGCTAATGAAACTCGGAAGTTTAAATTGGCGGAACCTTACACACAAGACTACAGCAATGCAGTGGTGAATATTGCTGAGAATGCCAATGGGAGCTATACTCTTTATGAACCCAGCTACATGAATGTGACTCTAGATTTCGTTCTGTCATTTGCCTTCGTTAAGACCCGGGATTCAACTCGAGGACCGCTTCTTAATGCAATGGAAATTAGTAAATACGTAAAGATTGATTCAAAGACTGACGGACAAGACTGTAAGTCCCTGATCTCAGTTTACTTTGTTGCAAGAAATCTTTCTAGCCATTAATTAATTACATTATGAACTTTTAGCAGTTAGCACTATGTAGCTGTAATTTGGTCGTATCGTGAGTGACTTACAATATCATGACCAAAATGAGCTGATCATTATTTGTGTTTTTTTATTTTCAATTGGTAGTGATTGTTGTCAATGCCCTTCGCTCCATGTCTTCTGAAAGCATTTGGACAAATGAAGGTGATCCTTGTGTCCCAACTCAGTGGGAATGGGTAACCTGTAGCTTAACCCCTCCACCGAGAATTACAAAAATGTAAATTCTCCATACTTTCTTACTGACAATTCTGATTCAATATTTAGTATGCTGTGATCAGTCCATATATGTTATACAATATGAAATTCCAAGTAACTTCAATGGAATTCTAACAGTAACACTCTGAATCTATATTTTGATCAGTACAATGTCATTAAGCCATTTTACCAACAATGTACTTAATGCCATATCCAACAACTCAAAACACCAGGATCAGTCAACTAACTCACCTCTGAACAAATAGCAGCGATAAGTCAGTTGCCAACTGATGCATCCAAAAAAGTCACTTGTTTTAGGTTTTAATGGAAGATGTTGTTAATTACCGGACAAACTTGTAATGGTAGTGCAATAGATGAATCCATGTAAAACCATTTTGATAGATGAAAAAAAGAGTTGAGGTTATATGTAGCAAAGCTAAGTTACATATAAACAATAAACATTGCGCCTTATTTAAAGAGCTGAATTATGGAGGGAATCTCTCACATGTTGTACAGCGAACTATCAAGAAAGAATGTGAAGGGTGAAATCCCATTAGAGCTCAACAACATGGAGGCCTTGACAGAGTTGTAAGTGCAAATCTGCTTTACAATGAACTTGCTCTACTTGAACAATTGATTTCTTCTGCTCTGACCACTCTCTTTTTCTTAGGTGGTTGGATGGTAATTCCCTCACAGGTCCACTCCCTGACATAAGTAATCTTATCAATTTAAAGATTCTGTAAGCCTTCAGTTCAAACTTTAATTATACAAATTTAAAATGATCACACCATTTATCTCAGTGATTTTTTTCCCTATTTTATTATTGGTGAATATGCAGGCATCTAGAGAACAACCAATTGAGTGGTCCACTACCTTCTTCCCTTGGCAGTTTGCCAAACTTACAAGAAGTGTATGTAGCCATATGGTTCTTTTTAAAGTTCTGCTATTGAGCTAGAAACATTCACAATTCACTTCATTCTAGGGGGATCATTTTCAGGAAATGGCTTTAACCTGCCATGATTTATTATCAGCAAGATTGCCCTAATAAATGTGCATTTTGCAGTAACTTTTGAAATCTATATATGCTAGGTACATACAAAACAACTCTTTTACCGGGGAAATACCACGAGGACTCTTAAGTGGGAGAGTCGATTTTCAGTAAGTATGCTTCTATGTTTGGCCGTCAATTGTGGAAAAGAAAACTAAGAGTATTTGAAACTCTGAAAGAAAGTACCAATGGAGATATTTTAAACATGAGGGTCCCAAATAAGCAAGCACAGGGAATTCATTAATAGCTGCACAACTTTCTCTTGCAGATATGGAGATAATCCCAAACTGCATAAAGGGGCACAGAACAAGAAGCATTTTAAGCTGATACTTGGAATTTCGATTGGAGTGCTTGTAATTCTGTCAGTTCTCTTCTTAGGAAGTTTATTATTTATGCGAAGTTTTCGAAGAAAGACATATCAAAAGAAAAGCGATATTGCAAAAGGTTTGTATGCTTATAAATTCCATATTGTATTGTCCATGTGAGGGTGTGCAGATTTCCAGTTCAGCATTTGTTTTGTGTTCATCAGGTGATTCTAAGCGTAGCAGCACCAAACCTTCAACCACATATTCAATTGCCCGTGGAGCGCATTTAGTGGATGACGGCATAACTTACTATATTGCACTCTCTGAACTAGAAGAAGCTACCCAAAACTTTTCAAAGAAAATTGGCAAAGGAAGCTTTGGATCTGTCTTTTATGGGAAAATGAAAGACGGAAAAGAGGTGGCAGTTAAGATCATGGCAGATCTGACCAGCCATGGAAACCAGCAATTTGTGACTGAGGTAGTGTCAGATAATAGATAAATAGTTCCAACAATCATACTTTTGGATATACTATCAAACGATGATTGCAAAAGTTTTCATGAATACAAGGCAACATACTTGCAGGTAGCCCTCTTGTCAAGAATTCACCATAGAAATTTGGTTCCATTAATTGGATACTGTGAAGAAGAACATCAATGTATTTTGGTATATGAGTATATGCACAATGGAACCTTGCGGGATCGCATACATGGTCACCTCTTGTACTCTTGCTTCATAGAAATATTCTTTCTATTCATCTATCATTCTTCTCAGCTGCTGCTAAATGATTTGTTAAAAAGATCCTAAATTTGTTGACAGATTCTGCAAACCAGAATCGCTTAGACTGGCTTGCTCGTCTTTATATAGCAGAAGATGCAGCTAAAGGTTTGATATGGAACTTACTGCTAGTTCATGCACATTTCATTTCAAGTTTACGGTAAAAAAACAAGTTCAGATGTTTGTAGGTCTCGAGTACTTGCACACTGGATGCAACCCAAGCATCATTCACCGAGATGTAAAAACAAGCAATATTCTCCTAGACATCAATATGAGAGCAAAAGTGTCAGACTTTGGACTTTCAAGGCAAGCTGAAGAAGATTTAACCCATATATCAAGTGTGGCACGAGGAACAGTTGGCTACCTGGATCCTGAGTAAGCCATAAATACTTAGAATGTATGCATAATCAATTACATGTTTCCTCCTGAATGATCTTAGCTATTAATGCACATCCTCTCTTCCAGGTACTATGCAAATCAGCAGTTGACTGAAAAGAGTGATGTTTACAGTTTTGGGGTTGTTCTCTTGGAATTGATCTCTGGAAGAAAGCCTATTTCCCCAGAAGTATATGGTCCTGAAATAAACATTGTTCACTGGGTATGCAATTTGCAAAATATCCTTCATCTTAGAGTTGTGGACATCTTAGGAATGGGCTGTGGTAGGAATGAATCTAAAATAAATATACCGACAATCCACAGACTAATATTCTGTTTGAATATATTGACATATATCAGAAACTTCACAAAAACTGCATCTTGCAGGTGAAGTACTAAAAATGGAAATTCAATATCAATGTTTTCTCACTCAAAATCTTGCTCTAAATGATAGTAAATCAAACCTGTTGTTTTGCAGGCAAGGTCTTTGATTCATAAGGGGGATATTATTAGTGTCATTGACCCTTTCCTGGTAGGAAATGTCAAGATCGAGTCCGTTTGGAGGATTGCTGAAGTTGCTATCCAATGTGTTGAACAGCAAGGGGTTTCCAGGCCAAGGATGCAGGAAATCATTTTGGCCATACAGGATGCTATCAAGATTGAGAAGGGGACTGAAGGCAACCAAAAGATGGTGTCACCAGGTAGTTCCAAGGCACAAACTTCAAGAAAAACTTTGCTGACAAGTTTTCTTGAGATCGAGAGCCCCGACTTATCAAAGGTTCCATCAGCAAGATAATCTTGCAGCAGCACCCCACCTCAAGACTATACAATCAGTGTAACATGTAATCTATATCATCTTTAACAAATGATTTTGCTTCTGCCTAGATTGACAACACGGTTTTGTTCTGTTCTTCATCATCTCTTATCAAACTGTAATCCTTTTACCCTCATAGAATTATGTATCAAAGGTTTTAGGTGATTGATGTATGAAGGGTTTTGGATGAACATCTTGGTATTCTCTTTCCTTATTCCCTCATGTTTCCATGCATATATGTTAGTGATGGAAAATCTTATAAAATTTGACTTGATTGCAGAGAAGGACCAAAAACTCTTTGTATGGTCATAAAAAATGTAATAAATTTTATGAATCCATTGTTCCATTATTTATGAAATAAAAAAAAAAAAGATATAAAAAAGACTGGTGAAAAAAAAAACCAAATAGTCTAAATTATTATATTTTTCTTTATTTATTTATTTAAGTGGGAAATTTTGTATTTTTGAGAATTTTAATGTGTAATTTTTTATTTCTTTTTTAAGTGG
Organism: Juglans cinerea; assembly: GCA_961763995.1. Taxonomy (NCBI): domain Eukaryota; kingdom Viridiplantae; phylum Streptophyta; class Magnoliopsida; order Fagales; family Juglandaceae; genus Juglans; species Juglans cinerea. Next base: position 25,552,701 of record CAUIVZ010000003.1, read on the forward strand.
AAAACAAGTACTTGGAGAGGATTATATGTATTTTCTCCTAAATTTAATTAGAGTTGCTGGTGTTAACTAACACCCCCTTCACAATAGTTAAGCTCTTTCTGGATTGTCTCGTCAATTCAATTGGGGTAGGCTCGGCTTGTGGTCCAGTAGTAGACTAGTGGTGCAGAGCTGCACCCAACTCTTGTTTCTGTGTTTTGGATGGGCCCAAACCTTCCCTTCAGCGATTTCAACGCCAATTTCTTTTTGGCATTAAAAAAAAAGCATTAGGTTTATATTTATTAGCGCGACTATGATCTAGTTTTAGTTCGATGTAGCTGTACTACCCTACCAGCATTATTTAGTTATTAATTTAGACTAGACATATGGAATATTGGTAAGAGTTCTGTTATATATAGTCATTTTTACGTATTTTATTGATGTGATTGACCAAAATAATTACTTTACATTTAAAAAAAATGACACATCCAATCACATTAGTGGAGTGCACAAAAAATATACAAAAGTGACTGCACATAGAGTTTTTATGGAAGAAATGACATCTTTTAACGATGAGAAATGATATTTATAGTTATAGAGTGTGCAAGGGTCGCATATTACTTTTAAAAAAGAATGGAGTATATTTTTTTTTAATGATGGATTCCACTCTTTTTCAAAATGAGTACTGACCCTTATATAACTTATTATTGTATTTAGCATTACTCGTTGACTATTATTTAATGTCAGTCTCTCAACTCTCATTTTTTTTTTTTTTTTTAAATATATTTTTGCTAATATTTTATTTCTTTTATTTTAAATATTTATTATTTTTTAATGTAATAATTATTGGCCTCCAAAATCTATTTTTATTTTTCTTATTTTGTTATAATTAGGTGATAGATATGGAATTGAAATGTCACGTGTTAACTCTTGATCAATTGATACACGGCAAATTAATTCGCTAGCGGATATAAGAAGAGATGACAAGAGACTCGAATATTAATTTCTAAAGATTCATGGTCATGCAATCACAATAAATCTAATGAATTTTTTTAAAAAAAATGGATAAAAATTGAAGGATCAATTATGTAATTAATCCTTAAACTAAATTAGATCTTCAACATGCATTTAGAAAACAATAACATGACTTGTACAACTAAGATATAATTTATATAAAATAAAATTGCACACTCGATTTGACCCCAATTTAAGGGATTTCCTCGTATCAACTACCCATCTGCCTGTCACCTAAACAATACTTGAATTAGGTATAGAGATAATTGCAACTTTAAATGGAAGCCTTTGAAAAAGTAGTGGAGAGTAGTCGTGGAGTGTTTGAGTATCGTATAATCGTTTTGAAAATGAGTGAGATTTTTTATTAAAAAATTAATTTTTTTTTTATATAAATCTTATATTTACTTATTTTTTTTTTAATCTTTAATAATAATCAGTAGGATTTGACATTTCGGATCGAATATTATTAAAATTTTGCAGCATAATTAATTAATTATAAGCAAAGCAATATAGAAAGAGCAAATTGACAGTATTAAAAGGAAAGAAAAAAGCCAACCACAAAACCAAGATTAATGATAGCAATGACTTAACGTGGGGTATCCCAAAAACAATAAAAAGAGAGACTGGCATTGTATCCATCCTCGTCATCACTATCTTATCAGACAAGAAAACGCATTCTCACACGTATGATCTCTCTGACCATAAAAGAACAAAGCAAAACCAGAGCCGCCCTTAATTCAGAAAAGATAAAAAAGAAAGTTGGATGCACAAATCTTTCTCTCGCTTTTGTGTTTGTCTTTTGGTGGAGATTAGGTTCGGAGAAGTTATTTTACTTTCCCAAAAGATTCTGAGAGATAAAGAAAGAAAGATAGGTGCTTGACATCAATTCTGAGGCGAAGGTCTTTGCTTTTTATATGCTTCTGTCTCTCTGAAGAAACAGAGGTAAGAGATGGAGATGATGTATTACCAGCTTGCCGGGTCGTCTTACCAGGACTCGCTGAAAGTCTTGGAGGCTGATATACAGCATGCTAATTCTTTGTGAGTTTAGTTTGTTTTTATCTTTTCCCTTTCAGTTGTTGTGATTGTATTTTCGACTCCAGTTTGTTCTGTTTCTGTTTTCCTGAAGTGGCTAGTTTTCTGTTTTTGTATATTATTACGTTCCTTTTCATGTACCAGTTTGTATACTAAGCTTTCAACTTTTGATGCTCAATATATGGTAAATTGTTTAGATTGCTCGCTAATTGAGGGCAAAAGAAAAATAAAAAGAAGTAGAACCCATTTGAGCGTTAACTTATCTATTTCCTCTGGGAATTTTACAAGGAAAAACTAAAGGGTCCACAGTTTGGGACTTTTACATGCTTAGTACCTACCTATAATTCCTCTGGTTCAGATAATTTATGAGCGGGTGATTAGCTTGAAATGTAGGGCTAGATTGCTTTATTTGATATACTTTTGTCTAAATTTAGGATTCTGGGTGTTTAGGGCTGCTGCAATACCAAGAGCCAAGGGTGGTGCGCATCTTCAAATGAAATTGGTGTATAATCACTTGGCTCCCCTCTTTCTGTTTTTGCTACAGTGGATAGATTGTTCTTGCACATGTCTACTACCCAGATATCTAAATCTGTTCCACATACTTGTATACAAGGTTGGTTCCTCTATTTTGTGGCCTGTTGTAGCTGTTTTTAACAGAGTTTTCAGCTGTTGTTTTAAGTAATTTGAGCATGAAGTTTTTGGTTACCCTCTTCTATTATGTAGGTTTATGCAGATGGTAGACCAAATATATCAACGCATGGAAGGAAGGCGACAATTAGAGACTTTTATGGTATGCAAGTTACCTACTTATTATTTTCTTATATTCTTACGAGGAAAAAAGTTAACAATGTCCCGCTTTTTTACGGTTTATGAATACATACTCATGTTCAATGAAAACCAAATTGTAGCTGTTATATTGCCTTCCCTTCGAAGGCTCCATGGTAGCTTGGAGGAGTTGAAAGTTACCAAAGAAGGGAATCTTGGCATTGAAACTTCTGGCAAAAAGAGGGTGGAAGGAGATGGAAGACTTGCCAATGTCGATTTGGAGAGAGAAGACGAATGTGGGATTTGCTTGGAGCCTTGCACCAAAATGGTCCTGCCTAATTGCTGCCATGCAATGTGCATCAAATGTTATCGCAATTGGTAACTACTAATGTTGCATCTCTTTTTCCTAGTGCACTAATGTTGTGTATAATAGATAATTGTGATTTACTCTTATGGTGTTCTTTCCAAATTTGCAGGAACACAAAATCAGAGTCCTGCCCTTTTTGTCGGGGTAACCTAAAGAGAGTCAAATCAGAAGACTTATGGGTGCTCACACGTGGTGACGATGTTGTTGATGCCGAAATGGTTTCCAGGGAGGACCTGTTGCGTTTCTACCTTTACATCAACAGCCTGCCAAAAGATTATCCAGATGCCCTTTTTGTAGTTTATTATGAATATCTGATTTGATTCAAAGTAAATAAAATGAGCAATGTACATGCTACAGACAGAAAAGGCCGACCTTCAATTGTGGAAAGAGTCTGGTAAGGGAATTCTCTGGGATTCTTACACAGAATAACAAGTTCTGCATTTTGCTTGTTTCACCATTATGAACATCAGAGGAAAGCACTCCTCTGATTAATTGTAAATTTCTTGTATTTGGAATTGCAGTTTATTTTAGTAATCTGAAATATTTGAGGAAAAAATGCACATGAAAAGGTGCATATTATCAGGAAAAGGTCTGGTATTTTGCTCTTTGAACAGTTATCACTCTGAAGAGAGAAGGCTATGGGATACATGTTCAGAAGTTTTCTTGATTTGTTCCAGTGTGGTTAGCTCTTTTGTGCTATTTGATCTTATAAATCTTATGATCTGCCTTTAATTGTGGAGATGGAGGCTAAACCTTAGGGGTTGGCTCAAGTGGAAAGGGCCTTGGTCTTGGGGCAAGGTTAGAAACTTGGGTGTAAACAATTTCTAGGGGCCACTTCACATCCCATTGCTTAAAAGCTGATGATTTACCTGATCCGTGTGATGTGGGCACATTACATGAATCTGGGTTTTAACTGGGTAGAAGACATGTTGTGTTTGCTCGATTTCCGAATTCCTCGTCATCCAAAAATTTGTGGAGATGGGTGCATTCTGAAAGCTACTTATTTGTTTATTAGAATTATGTTTTGGCATAAAGTATATCAATGTTTTAGGCCTAATTCTTCTGGCTTTTAATTTGTAACTAGGTGTTTTCTTTGTATACTTCCATTGTACTTTTATTTCACCTATAAAAAAAGATGTTTTGGTCTGATTGTATTTCTCCTTGTGAGACACAAGTCCAGTGGTGTAGTCAGGTTGTTATAATGGATTTCTGTTGTTGGTGTCTTCCAGCAAAAAGAAAGAACCAAAAAAGGTGTTTAGGGAGTACTGATTTTTTTTTTCCCTTTTCGTTTTTTTGGGATAAGTAGTGTTTAGAGGACAACTGTTCGATGGTTGTTATGGCTAATACCTAGTCATCTGCTTCCTAGAAATTTAATTATTTCTCTCTTGTATTAGATGATCTCATTCATGTTCAAGAAACATGGAACTACTTCCTTCCTGTCTATGTTAAAGATTATTAATGGGCAATGGTCACAGCCAGAATGGGATTGGCATAGAAAAGTTATCTGAAACGGATTCAATGGGGATGACATTAATTAGAATTGGGAGACTCCTTGTGTGCCTCTGACCTTTCTTCTAGTTGAATCACACTGTTGGATAGAGTTTCACTTTCAGTTATTCAAGCTCCTTATCTGGATTCCCATATGATTTTATTACATAGCTTGCCTGCTTATGTGAAACTGCTTCCCTGAACAGGGCAGATAAGTGTGGAAAGCTTCAGACAGCAACAGTAGTGCAGGACTTTTCCTTGATGCTGAGAGAAAACTATAGAACTTTCCAATTGGGATTTGCTGCTCGGGTGCCGCCAGCAGTGATCGTTGAGCATGCCACAGACAAAATTTAAAATTTAAAATTATATATTTTTAACATTTTTAAATATTTTTAAAAAATAAAAAAATAGCAATATATTAATAGTTATTTTTTTAATCAGTGAGTAAAAAAAAAATTAAATACATGAACGATCAAGATGAGATGATAAAATGGAGGAGTATAATAACATTATTATTTGTACAATTAGGCTAGGCTGCCATACTCACCTGATTCCTATTTGGGAAAGGGAAATGCTATATCTCCCGCTGGGAGCTCCCGCTGGAGATTAGTGTATTTTTTATGTGTTTTTTTTTAAATTATTTTTTATATAGATTTTTTTAATAATTTTAAATATTTTTAAAAAATAAAAAAATTCAAAATATTATTAAAAAATAATTTCTTAATCACGAAGTAAAATAAAAAATCATAAAAAAATATTTTTTTATTTTACTTCGTGATTAAGAAAGTATATTTTAATGAATTTTTTTTATATTTTAATTAAGGAAGTATTTTTAATGATGTTCTAAATTTATTTTATTTTTTTAAAAATATTTTTTATAATTTTTTATTTTACTTCATGATTAAGAAAGTATTTTTTAATATATATTTTTTTACTTTCTGATTAAGAAAATATTTTCTAAATGATGTTTTAAATTTATTCTATTTTTTAAAATATTTTAAAATAATAAAAGATCTATATAAAAAATTACTTAAATAAAATACATATAAAATAACACTACATCCCAACGGGGCTGTAGCATCACCCTTTGGGAAATGCTAGGCTGCCCCTTTTATTTGCCCCTGACGTGACCTTGTCATATGGTGGCCACGTCAAACATTATTAGAAGATAAAATTACAAAATAAAAAGGAAAAATACAAAATCATTTAAGAGGTTTTGGAATTTTTCATTTTTCATCTCCTATAATCCTTATTCCTTACTCATCCTTACTCTGTTTATGGTGAGAAATTTAAGAAATAAAAAGTTTTCCTCTAGGACATCTACCCAGCTTTTTTGGTTTACTTTTAACTGTATATTATATATATGATATTTTTCTTTTTCTAATAATGGTTGGTGTGGCCGCCACGTTAGTATGACCACGTCGACGAGAAGAATGATAGTTACAGTCATGTGTACATAAGTGTTGCGTAATTATTTTGAAAAAATAAATATATACAGGATTTATATGAAAAAAAATAATTTTTAATAATGAACTTTACTTTTTTTCAAAACAACTGTACAACACTTGCGTATTCTACAATTGTATGTAGCATTCTAATTTTATATATCTATCATTTAAATGAATAGACACTTTAAAAACTCAAATGGTCATTTGTATACTTTATTAACTCACTCTCTCCTAGAGTTCTCTCTGCATCTCTTAGTAGTGTTTCTCGACAACTTTCCACAAATTTTCAAAGCTTCTTCTCACTCCCTCAATGGATATGGAGCAGTTGATTCACCAAACATAAGCCCTTTCTTGGGAAGGTTTAAATCTATCCCCTAAAAAAGAACCTGCTAATGGTGATCCTAAATTAGCTTTCATTGGTAGAATAGTTGCAACTCGACCGCTGAACATAATTTCCTTACATGCTTCTTTCAGAGCTACTTGGAGCTTCCTTAGTAAGTTTCACATTGAAGATCTTGATGTAAATCTTTTTCTCTTTACTTTTCAAAATGCCGGTGAAAAAAAGAGAATCCTGAGCCAAATCCATTGGAACTTCAAAGGGCATCTCCTCATCCTAAAAAACTGTCCTGCAGAAACTACATGGAAAGAGATTCGGCTCAATACATCACCTTTCCACATTCAAATCCATGGGCTTACCCGAAACCATATGACAAAAAAAAATGCTTATAAAATAGGGAGTGCTCTTGGAACTTTTCTAGATGTGGATGTTGATTCCTCTATTTGGTTTAGCTTGTAAGAAATTCATCAGAATAAAGGTGGACTTAGGCATTACCAAACCTCTGGAGCAAGGACTCTGGGAACCAAGGGACAACAATTTTGACACATGGGTCTTGTTTAAATATGAACGTCTATCTGATTTTTGTTATGCCTGCTGTAGGATTGGACACTCCCAAACTTTCTGTAATTCTCTAAATTCCAACACAGAACAGATGTCATTTGGGCCTTGGCTACGTGCATAATCTTCTATCTTCATGTTGGCTAATCCTGCTCATCGAGGTCAAGAAAGAGTCCCTAGGCTCTTTATGGTTCTTTCTCCAGAAGAAGAAAGAAGTCAAGAAAATATATTTCCAGACTTTGAAATGTTGGAAAATAGGGGTTTTGGCTCGTCGACCCTCATTCTACCCATGTCTCATTTGAACAAAAAAAGAAAAGAACCAAGGCTCTCTATGGTTCTTTCTCCAGAAGAAGAAAGAAGCCAAGAAAATATATTTCCAGACTTTGAAATGTTGGAAAATAGGGGTTTTGGCTCGTCAACCCTCATTCTACTCATGTCTCCTTTGAACGAAAAAAGAAAAGAACCAATAACAGTGGATTTATAAAGGAAATCTGTTATAACAAAAGAAGATCTCTCTGTAAGAGGAAATTCTTTCGTTATAGGAGATTTGGAAAATAACTGGGACTGTCATCAAGCAAATAATCGGAGCTTCCAAAAAGCTCTCAATCTTCAGAATCATCTGATTAGGGTTAAGTCACCCTATGAGCTTATTTCAAGCAAAAATCCAAACGACTATCATCTCAAGCCTCAAGCAGATGCAAGCGGTAAATCAAAATCAAAATACGAAAAGCTCACATTCCAGATTTCGGCTACGCAGAAGGAAACTGGGCTATTACCAGCGTCTCCACCGATCTTTCTTGCCCTTGTAGCGGTGTTCCAGCGAGCGAAATCCCATTGGATTGGATGGTGAAGATGAATCCGTCGACTGTAGTCTATAGTAGCCCCTTGACAGAATTAAATGGCCCTTCAACAACCGGGAAGCCCTCATTCATTCCGGGTGTAATTTATTCTCCACCAAACATTTATCCATCAATCACTCAAGATGCACAGGTTTCTCAATCAATCGCTCCACAGGTCCTCTGCAGTAACCTCACATGGACGGATTTGAAGAACTTTATCCTTTCCTCAACTATAAAACCCGAAGAATGGATATGTCACTGGTTGAAGACAAGTGCGGAAGTCTTTATGCAAACTAATCTGACTGGCTTCTCGTTGGTGGGAAACAATATTTCACAGCAGCATTCAACTGGACCTTCTTTACAGGGCCCATGAAAGATGATAGAAAGCACTTAAAGCCCAATCGGAAATCAACCTTATTTGGAAGGTATGGCCTAGAGCAGTAAGTGGAAGTCTGGCCCCCTTTTCAATGCATCAAGCTCGTTGGATCCAAAACCAAAACAATTAAACTATTTGCCCTCCATTACTTATCATCAGGTTAAATTGAGTGCTCCTTCAGCAACCTCAAGCCATCAATTTGCTTCAAAAAAGCCAGAGCCCAACATACGATATGAGGCAAAAAACAATTTCTCTCTTCAGGATGGTATTCTAGCTGGCGGTAGGGCTGCAAACGGTCCAGTCCGGCGATGGACCGAATATTTTCGGTCCATCATTTTTCCAGACCGGACCAGACCGAACACCCAAAGGGACCGGACCGGACCGATACCGGTCCAGTCGGTCCGGCCCATTTTTTTTTTATTTTTTTAAATAATTAATAAAAAAAATTTATTTAAAATACTAAATTAAATTAAGTGACTTATTAATATGGATTATGTAACAAACTCAATAAAAACATATTTTATATGGTCAATGATAATAAATTAGATGAAAATTATATTATTAATTTATATAATTACTATATAATTAACTAATTGATATTATATATTTATTAATTCATAGAATATTAACAAGTGTTAATAGCATATTTAAAATTTTATATTATTAATAGTGATAGGTTAGATGAAGATATATATAAAATATTGTTAATTTATAGAATATTAACAAGTATTAATAATATATTTAAAAATTTATATTGTTAATTGTACAATTATTATATATAAAACATATATAAAAAATATTTTTTTTTTTAATTTTTCATTCGGTTCGGTCCGGTCCGAAAAAATCGTGGACCGTGGACCGGACCGAATGTTTTCGGTCCTCTAAAATGTGGACCGGACCGAACCGGTCTAAGTCTGGGTCTAGTCAGGTCCGGACCGAAACGGTCGGTCCGACCGGACCGTTTATCACCCCTAGCTGGCGGTCAGGAAAGCTCAACTTCACTAATCCCCATCAATGAGTTGGAAGCTCCATAGAAAAGGGTGGTTGCTCTTTGTGTCTAGGATTCTAATCCATCGAGAACAAAAGTGCAGAAAATATCTGCGATTGATAACCCACAGACAGGTAGCATTATCAAAGATACTGGAGATGAGGAAAAAGAAGCGGCTGTTATGTTACTATCTATGCATGGATCAATTCCAAAGTCATCTGGGAAAGTTAAAAAAACAAAGGAAGCTGCAAGATCAAAACCATACACAAGAGCTTCATGCAAGGCATCACTACCCAAAAAATCCAAGAAAACTGACGAGGCGAGCTCTACCATGCCTCCAGTCTTTCGATGAAGTCTCTGGTTTGGAATTGCAAGGGACTAGCCTGCCCAAAAGCAATTAGAAGTATAAGGGCTTTTATAAATAAGTTTAATCCGGATATTATCTTTTTCTCGGAAACCTTGGTGTCTAAAACCATGGTGTTGGAAACCATACCCCCGCCTCGGGAAAAAAATGAGGTCTTTTGTTATTATGGCGACTGGTGTGGATATCGAACCGGTTCATATTAATGCTAATGCTATTTCTATTTTGGTTTATTCTGATCCTCTCAATAATTCTTGGTTAGTAACTTTTGTTTATACTTCAGCACAATGGCAACAAAAAGTAAATTTTTGGACTCATTTGGACTCAACTCACAGCTCCTTTAATGTTCCTTGGCTCTGCATAGGTGATTTCAACGACTTATTAGGCCAACAAGATAAATATGGTGGCAGACCAGTAACGTCCTCATCCATAGGCGGCCTACAACGTTTAATGGATTATCATGGCCTCATCAACATTGGTTTCTCCGTACCCATTTTCACATGGACAAATAATCGGATGGGAAGAGAGATGATTAGAGAACGACTGGACCGTGGTATAACAAATGCAAAATGACGCCTACTTTTTCCAGATGCCACTATCCAGCACATAGTTTCTTCAACTTCAGATCATAATCCCCTCATGCTTAACACTATGAAGATAAGAAAGAATCTCTCTTCTTTTAAATTTGAGGAATTCTAGACTCGAGAGCAACTCAACAATGTTATAATTCAAGAGGTATGGCGCCATCAATTCTACGGGAATCCAGCTTTTATTCTATGTAATAAAATTAAGGAACCAAAAAAGGCACTCAAGCATTGGAATAACTGGGCTTACTATTTTTGGAATGAGAGCTATGTGGGTGTAGTTTAAGAAGTTTCCTGCTTCTAAAGAAATTTTGAATAGCCGCAACCACATCTCTTTTGATGATGTGCTAGTAATGTTTGTAAAAAAGAGCTGTCATCTCATCTGGTCCTAGTGCTTTATGGTTTGAGATTTGCTTGAGTGCTCCATAAATTTCCAATTCCGAAGGCTTGGCTATTAAGAATTTATTTTCATCCTATGAAATCTGTCTTTCAAAAAGGTTTTCAAGATGCTTCAGGAACATAGGATTTGTGGAGGTATAAATGTATTTTAAATAATCTATGAAAGTAGATTCAATGATATCCTGATCCATTCTCCAATTACCTGTGCTCAGCTTGATTGAGTCAAGCTCGTTTCTTCTTCGACGGATGGTCGTTGACAAATGATACAACTTTGTGTTTAGGTCAGTTGTGGTGAGCCAGTTGATTCTTGATTTTTGTCGCCAAAGAGTTTCTTCATTTTTTAGTTGTTCTTGAAGCTTGTGGTGAAGGAATTTCTCTCTCTGTAAGCTCCGCTGGTTCGGTGGATTACTCTGGAGATTCTTAGCTTTGACTCGAGATGCTGGATGTTGGTTCGGCCAATAAGCTTGACAAATGTCATTTGTAAAATCATCACAAAAATTCTGGCAAATCGACTGAAAAAATCCCTTCTATCCATAATTTCTTCTTTCCAAACAGCCGTTGTACCTGGTCGTAATATCAAGGAAAATTTTATAATAGCTCATGAGATGTTTCATCATCTAAAGCATCACGAGGGGAAGAAAGGTCAAATTGCTTTAAAGCTAGACATGGAAAAAGCTTTCGATTTTATTGAATGGAATTTTCTTTATGATGTTATAAGAGTTTTGGGATTCAACTCAACCTGGATAAATCTCATCAAGGAATGCATTTCTACGGCCTCTTTCTCTATTCTCATCAATGGATCCCCAAAAGGTTTCTTCAATGCACAAAAGGGTCTTCGGCAAGGTGACCCTATCTCACCCTTTCTGTTCATCCTATATACGGAGGTACTCTCAAGACTATTGGCTAGATCAGAAGTTTTGTAAAAGCTAGAAGGTACTAAAATCAGCAGAGACAGCCTTCCAATATCTCACCTTTGTTTTGCAGATGATTTAATTATCTTTGCAAAATCAAAAGGAAGGTTGATTCAGGCAATCAATAATACTCTAGAGAAATATCAAGCATGGTCTGGCCAGCGCATCAATCAAAGCAAATTCTCTATCTACATTAATCAAAATACAAGTCAAGCAACAAGAAGAGTAATCTCAGAGAATATGCCATACAAAGAGTCGACCTCAAAAATAAAATACTTGGGAATGTTGACAACTTTTGGTCGATTCAGGAAAGAGGACTACAAAGAAATGTTGGGGAAAATAAATAAAAGGCTGGATGGTTGGAAATAAAAAATGCTCTCTCAAGCCGGTAGAAGTATGCTCATCAGAACAGTAGTAAGCGCCATCCTCACATATCAAATGTCAACACACATGCTTCCAAAATCAATTTGCAAGAAACTGAACACTAGTGTCAAAAATTTTTGGTGGGGAAAAGCAAACGATGAAAGGCACAAGCTCTGCCAAAAATCATGGAAAACTATCTGCTAACCTAAAAAAGATGGTGGACTGGGATTATGACTGATGGAAAATATGAATGTAGCTTTGTTAGCGAAGACAGGATGGGAAATGAGCCAACCAAGTAATAGTATCTGGCACAAGCTTTTAACAAATAAATATTTGAAATCAAGTGTCTTCGAATTAGCAACCTAAAAGGTAATTGACTCGAGTCTCTGGAAAGGAATTTTAAATACAAGACCATTGCTAGAAAAATGTACATGTTTCAAAATTACAAATAGTTTATCTGTGAGAGCTTGGCTCGATCCCTGGATCTCGACTCTGGAAAATTTTAAACATTTTCCTCTCACCCACACAGTTGATCTCTCGCCTACTCTCAATGTCTTAAATCTGATTATTGAAAATTATAGATCTTGGAATCTCTCAATGTTAACATCTTTGTTCCAACAAGAAAGCATAAAGGAAATTCTTAAAATTCTTTTGCCCAATTCCAATCAAATTTCGGATTGCGCCATTTGGACTAAAACTCAAAATGAGATTTTCTCAATTAAAAGTGCTCACTATCTTGCATCAACTATTGCAAACTCTACTAGAGAAGCAATCCCGGATATTTCATGGAGGAAAATTTGGAATCTCAAGATCCATGACCACCACAAGCTCCTTTTATGGAAGATACTTTGGGATATTCTACCAACAAGAGAGCACCTTAAAATGTTCATTTCAAGCATTCCCTCTATAAACTGTCCACTCTGTGATGAAAAAGAAGAGACTCTCCTGCACCTATTCATTGAATGCCCCATAACTAGAATTCTCTGGGGTATAGCAGATGACCTTTAAATCTATCCTCCCTGGCGGTAAACTCAATGAAGGATTGGTTCCAGTTCATTTTATACCCCCAGCAAAACTCGGCCTTACCTCCCAGGAAGAACATCCTTTCAAAATTTTTGTAGGTCTGATTCTAGATTTTATCTGAAGGCTTCAAAATGAACAAGTCCATAATCACAAGGAACTCTCTCCTCACAAACTTTCACAACAGCTGAATCTCTCTTATCAAGAAAATCTACATGCATGGAAAGAAAAGATCAACACCAAAGTGGAGAAGGAATGGCAAAAACCTTTCACAAATCAAATATGCATATCTTTTGATGCAACAGTCAGGAATTCTTTCTCCTTGGCCTCAGCAGTGAGCAAAAACTCAACAGGAGAAGTCATCGAAATCTGGACCGAGACAAATTTTACTACAACTTCGGTGATTGAGAAGGCACTAGCGGCAAAATTAGTTTTCAAAATGGCGGAACATCTCAACTATCCCTCTATCTCTTTAGTTGTAGACTCTCAGTTGGTAATTTCATTGCACCAAGATAGACTGGAGTTTTAACATTGCTGGAGTTTTAACAAGATAGATCAATTCCAAAATCGATTTGCGCATTCGGTTGCGCAATGGGCAGCTACAAACTCTTTGTTTGGTAGCATTCCTTTAGAAATTATTCCTACTACTATTTTGTATATTGATAGTGGGAAAGACACTCCTTAAATGTCTGTAATATTTTATATTTTATTTATAATATGCAAGCTTGCTTAGAAAAAAAATAAAAAAGAATAGACACTTTCAAATATCCAACACCAATAAATATAAGAGTAAAGCTACACAACTTCCTGCTGTTCACCCCCTACACGGTTTTTTTTTTTAAACGTCCCCCACTCCCTCATTTTCCTCCCTCTTTCTTTGATTTCATGTTTCTGCAAAACTTTGCAGATGGACTAAATTCTACAATTGGAATTGTGCATAATTATAGCATTGTGGGAAATAGAACTAGAATTATACAGCATATGGATTCAAAACACTTCCTAATACCATCGGAGAACAGATTAAGACCTACCCAACCTAGTTCTGCTAAAGAGAACCCTACAATCAACTTGGGCTTTTTTCCTTCAACATTTTCACAACAACCAAACATATTCATAAAATAAGGCAAAATAGAGAATCAACGACTCTAAACTTGAAATAAAACAAAACTCTATTACATCAAACTGCGAGTCCAAATTACAGCCTGCAGAAACACAAGGAAATAACAAAAAAGAACACGGAAACCAGATCTATAGCCAAGATCTACAACCACTAGTAAGAACTTAACACCTTAAGGCCCAAATTATACAGTCTAACCCCCAAATCCATAGAGTCCTTCCCTGCCTCTTCAAAGCGTAAACCACATCCATGGTTGTCACAGTCTTTCTCCTTGTGTGCTCGGTGTACATCACAGCATCACGAATAACGTTCTCCTAGAAGATTTTTAGGACACCTCTAGTCTCCTCGTAGATCAGACTGCTGATATGCTTCACATCACCCCTACGCACTGTTTTCAATTTTGTACCGTACCGGCCGGTACAGGTACCATATACGTTTCGTACAGGCCCAAATACCGGCCTCAATTTCGGCCTGTACCGGCCTATATTTCGACCTTCATTTTTTTTTTCATTTTTTCAAACTACAAGCATGTTCTTTTACCCCAAATTCAGACTAGGCTATTTATAATTTAAATATATATGTATTTATATATAATTTATTCATATATAGACTATATTTTGGAATATAATTTATATATATATTTATATACATAATTTATTCATATATCGACTATCCCGAAACAGTACACGAAACGGTATCGGTATCGAAATATTTCGTTTTAGTGCCTTGACCGGTATGGTTTCCAGTACGGTATTCACAACATTGCCCCTACGAGCCAGACGGCATATCGCAGGCTTGGTGATGCCTTGGATGTTGTCTCGGAGGACCTTACGGTGATGCTTTGCTCCTCCCTTGCCTAAACTCTTACCTCTCTTACCACGTCCCGACATTTTCCCGGAAAATAACATCTTAAGGCCCAAATTATACAGTCTAACCCCCAAATCCATAGAGTCCTTCCCTGTCTCTTCAAAGCGTAAACCACGTCCATGGCTGTCACAGTCTTTCTCCTTGAGTGCTCAGTGTACATCACGGCATCATGAATGACGTTCTCCTAGAAGATTTTGAGGACACCTCTAGTCTCCTCGTAGATCAGACCGCTTCACACCACCTCTACAAGCCAGACGGCGTATCGTAGGCTTGGTGATGCCTTGAATGTTGTCCCGGAGGACCTTACGGTGACGCTTTGCTCCTCCCTTGCCCAAACCCTTATCTCCCTTACCACGTCCCGACATTTTTCTGGAAAATAGATGAAGAACAAGTTGGAGGAAAAATCAAGCTCGAAGTAGAAACTAGAATCAAACTGCTACTGGAATTATACAGATGGGTGACCTTTGGCATATTACTTGTTAAGCTCCGGAGCTAGTACTTTACTTTTTCCATTTCCTACGTTTGAATCACTCTGCCTACCACTCTCTCACACCACATCTGAGAATATGGAAAATAAATTTAATGTATCATATATAAAATTAGATTAATTTATAAATTTATTTGTACAAATCTGGCAGCAGCACTACCATTTAAGAAATTAATATAAAAAACAGATAAACATATATAAAAGTATTTCTTACACAAATAAGACAAGAACCACACTAAAAGCCATCTTGGAAGCCATGTATTATGGTCATTTTTGGGGACGGCTAATATTGTTGAGAACTCGATGAATAGAGGAGGAAAACTGGGAAAACAGAGAAGGAAATTGGGAGAACTAGAGAGTTTGTGTAATCTGAATTGAACAAAATGAAATTACTTTAAAAATAATACAGGAAGGTCCTTTAATATTTATACAACATAGAAATAATAAATAGTACTCGACAATCGAATTAGGCTTGATTTGGATACCAAGGAAGTAATCGAGTGAGTTGAGAAATTAGCCGATCGAGGCCGGAATTATATATAGAGCAGTGCTACATCTATCGCTCTCAACTCTCGCTGGGAGCTACCATTAGGCAAATTGAGTTTTTTTTTTTTTTTACATGTATTTTTTAATACTTTTTAAATATTTTTTTTAAAAAAATAAAAAAATCACAATAGTATTAAAAAATACTTCTTTAATCATTAAATATAAAAAATAAAAAAAAAAAAAAATTATGACCGTAGAATAGAGCGGTAAAATGGAATGGTGAGAATAATATTTTCCTTATATATATATATAGTGATGTTGCCGAAACAAAAGTATATATATATATATAGTCATGTAATTCCTTCATTCGTTCATATATAGAAGCATCGATCTAGCTAATGCTTAGAAATTCTGGGAAAGTGATCGAAGAAGGAATGTCAATGATGAATAGCTAATTATGACATGAGTACATGAAGACATGAATTGATAAGCGGCTAGAATTCAACATTGAAAATAACAGTACACTTGGACACATTATATTCACAATATATATATATATATACACACATACCGGTAAGGGCAACGTGCGTTGCACCAGATGAAAAAAATAATACATAAAACAAGGTGAAAAAATAAGAACAAAATAAAAATACTAACAAATAGTAAATGGAAAGGTGAGAAATGGAATTTAAAGAAAAACTGAATAAAACGTAAAAAAAAAATTGAAGAAATAAGGATAAACTTTATATACAAGTCAGTATTCTATTTAAGTATATAATTACAACAGTGAAAACGTTAAGAAGAAGAGATTTTCAGTGTTTATGATGTAGCTTGATCTATAGCATGGGCGGAGAGTACGTTGAGTTTATTCTAGCATAGTTGTCCATATTGATTCATTTATGCATGCAAGTATATATAGTCCATTCTTTTTCTGATACTGCACTTGCGATATTTGTTAAATATGTCGATGTTCCTGTAATAATGAGAAAATATAAAAATATAATGCATTAAATTTTTTTAAATAAATTTATGAATATACATTTTACCTCGCCTATATGTTCGAATTGATCAATAGTTATAGAATTCAATATTTCTTCTATTATCAATCCCAAGACAACCATTATAGATCCAGTATCATTCTCTACTTCCATATAGACTCGACAGCTAAAACTAATGACAATATTAATATTGTTTAAATTTAAAAATCATTATGCTATATTTATCATATCAAAAATAATCATTTCAAATGATGAGATAAAATAATTACCATGGTTGTGCAATACTCATGTTCTTGCAATTATAGCATACAAATTTTTCATTGTGATTGTATCCAGTGACCTTATTACAATTTGCACAGGACATGTAGTAGAATTGCTTATGCAAATCAATTAATGAAGATTTTTCTTTAACTGAGAATGTTGGTTTCTGCATTAAAAAGACATGAATAAACGTACAATATGAATGCAACAATATAGTAAATTTAAATTGAAATAATATATCAGAAATTTTATTATTGTTTGCATAGCACTGGTTGAAGTTGATCCTTTTGATGCATCAAGATTGTTGACAATAATTTCTTCTAGCAATGAATCATTTTGTGTCACCCTAAAAAGTTGTATTAATATTTAAATGATAGAAGTAGTAAAAAAAAAACAATAATATATGTTAGAGAGATATGATATTATGTTATAATGAAGCGATAAATAATTTTTATTTTATAAAATTAATTATTGGAAAAATTGTTTTAAACAAATAATTTACCATGTATGTAATGAAATAGCAGCTGGAAGAAGAGGGTCGATGATGAAAGCTCTTGTTGGCTTTGATGATAATGAAAGACCTACCTTATAAATATGTGTTAGCAAATATATAAATACATGATAAAAAAAGAATATTATTCTTAATGAAAAGTACGATTATAAGAACCAAATTTAATTAATCCGTGTTCCAACAAATATGGGTTTAGCTGCAATAATGTTTGAAATTTCTTCGCACTCATTATGAACAAATTGGGCCCACGTTGTTAGGCATAAAGGCTTCAGGCTATACAGGTTGCAAATAGAATTAAATTTGTAATAGTAAAAATATAATAACAAATTAAATAAAATATTATAACAAATTAAATAGAAAATGCTATAAATGTAATTGAGAATGTGTTTAAACCTTTCATCAATAAGATGCATGTCTGGAACTGTTGTTTTTCCATGCATGGTGTTGACTTCTCTTGGTGGTGTTATCTGGAGTACATCAGCTAAAATATATATTTCATCAAAATATTTGTTAGTTTATAAAGAAAGAAGAGTATATAAACATATATAATACTAAAGAAAGAAGAGTATATAAACATATATAATACTTACCTATTTTAGCATCAATATCTTTATAAGCGTCAAGCTCATCAAAAGAAATGATGTTGTATTCTGGAATTTTTAATGTTGCATTGTCATCTTTAAGATTTTCAATAATTGTACTCGAATTAATTACCCACTGATATTCATGTGCCTCTACCTTATGTCTTAGATCTATTGATTTTACATATGCATTGCCTATATAATAGCATTGATAAACATGAAATGTGTCATCGTGTAAATGAATATCTTTATCAAATATTACTGCTTGTAATCAATTTCCAAAAAATAAATGATGCAACCGTGTGAATAATGCAACTATGTTGATTAATAAAACATTTCATAGTATGTGGCTAACATTGATGGATTCAAACTACGGTCATAGTGTTAATAATGTTTAAATTTGTTTATGCTTTTAATAATATTATCTTACCAATCGGCATAGAGTTGTGGAAGGTTATAAATCTTGCGTCGATTTCAAAATATAATCTTAAAAACATTTGAGAACATACCAAATATGTGAGTAGATATGTATATATAAAAATATATGATATATAACAAATATTATAACCTTTTATAGCTAAAGTAGAAAAATAAATCAATTAATTCTAATTAATGGAATAAAACAAATCTATTAAAAGAAATTAATACGATGAGAAAAGGAAATATTTATACAAAAAACATATAATGTCAAGAATTTATTTTAGCTACAAGTGCATTTAAATAAATATTAAAAAATTGAATAACATTCTCTCAAATGATATAAAAGAACATACGAGAAAGTAGATGACAATTAAAAGAACAGTGGAAACAGAGAGAATTGACAACAACCAGCTTGAAGAATAGTAAATGAAGAACAGGAGCAGCAAATCTGTAAAAAAAAAAACATTAAAAAACATTAGATCTATATTAATAAAAAATATATATTTTTTTACTTTATGAAGTTTGATAATTATATTAGTAAAACTATTATTGTTAATATTATTAGTAGCCAACACAACCCAATTTTATTAATTTTGTTAAAGTGTTTTTTCTCATTCGAAGCCCAAAGGAAAAAAAAAATCAGCCCAATTTACCCATGCCCAAACTCAACCATGAAGCCCA
The DNA here is from genome assembly GCA_961763995.1 of Juglans cinerea. Classification (NCBI taxonomy): domain Eukaryota; kingdom Viridiplantae; phylum Streptophyta; class Magnoliopsida; order Fagales; family Juglandaceae; genus Juglans; species Juglans cinerea. The sequence goes on from CAUIVZ010000003.1 coordinate 25,571,936, forward strand.
ACCCACCTACCAGCCCAAGATACAAAACGACAACGTTTTGCGCACCCGTCGAACACGCCCCATCCCATTTGCAAAACGACGCCGTTTTCATTAAAAGGAAACCCTAATTCTACATTCACCACTATAAATACATCGTTACCCCCTTCTCTCTCCACTGCGTCCAGGAGGAACATTCCAAAAACTAATTGCAAACCATCTCAGCTGCTAGTATCTTTTAAATGATCATACTTAATCCAATAAAGGTACCAAATTTTCATGCAACATTGTTAAGGACAGTGAAGAATCCTGAACGAAATGGAGCAATTGGTGATGCACGTCCAAAAAGTGAACAAAATAGAAAAATGCATGTATAATAAGCACGAATACTTCTTAGAGCTATTACATCTCAGATAAATACGATTAAATTGGTTTTCTAAAGCATGCAATGCACCAAATGGATTCTTCTTGTAATATAATATTACAAAGTGAGTTTTTCTTAATTTCTTACCCAATTTAAAAATCACCTACTTGCATTATATATTCCATTCGGATGTGGATGAAAATTGATAAGTTGAATCCAATGAAAAAATATATATATTAAAGATATGGCACCAAATATAATCACAATCTAAACCACCCATGGCCTTCGATATAATGAGTGGAAGCTAGGCCCTTTGAAATCCATGACATTAGGCAAACAAGCAGGACAATCTCATTACCAACAGGCAACAACCACACCATTTGTGTAAAAATGATGATTGCCAAAATCAAGTAAAATTCAAAACCAAGATTTAAGCCTTCAATCCTGCTATACATAATATTTTGAAGTTATTGTATATTTGTGTATCTGCTGTATATTCACAGCCATGATTCTTGTGTATTTCCTTAATTGCTTTTGTAATACGTTTGTATATAAATTGCACCAACTACTGAATGAAAGTGTGGGAAAATTTCTATTCAACCTTGCAGTGAAATTCTCTATATGGTATCAAAAGAGCCAGTCTCTAACGAGCCAACAATTCTTATATCCACCATATCATTTTCCTCAGACCAAAACCCCCTTAATCTCAATACTCATCCTATTTCCTCCACCGAAATCCCTCTCATTGCTCTTACCATTATTACTCAAATTAATGAAAAACTAACTCCCTCCACTTTTCCCCAATGGAGAGCCCAATTTGAAGCTCTCCTCATAGGCTATGACCTGCTCGATTATGTCATCGGTATTTCTCAATGTTCAACTCAAGATGACACTTTCGTCTCTGCCTTACAATAGACCCATTCGGTTCGACAAGACAAGCTTATTCTATATGCCATTCTAGCCTCTACCTCTCCCACTATAACTCCTCTTATCACCACTGCTAAAACTTCACATGAGGCATGGAAGAAATTAACCTCTCTATATGCTAGCAGATCACGGACAAGGGCTATGCAGCTCAAAGATGAGATTACCTTAATTCAACATGGAAATTGGTCCATTACCGAGTATTTGCATGCTGTCAAGGCCTTGGCAGATGAGATTGCCATTATTGATCATCTCATTTATGATGATGACCTAACTTTGTATGTTTTGCATGATTGAGGTTTTGATTTTCCCAAAATTTCAGCCCCAATTTGAGCAAGGGAGAACCCACTTACATTTTACGACTGGATGTAACATTACTTCTTTAAATAACCTACCGAGTTCACGAATCTGTTAAAAAATTAGTTCTAGCTGCCACGCGCAAACTGGCCGTTTTCCACCGTTGGCGTACTGACAGTTTTGTCACTCAGATTTTGGTTTCGAGAGTCAACACCTGTCGCACGCACCAACGGAAAAGATGTAACGCTTTACACGCTACCGCAACAATTTTAAATACAATTTCATTAAAAAAATAAAAACAATTTTAAATTCAGTTAAAAGAATTAAATTGAAAAAGAAAAACGTTAATTTTACTCTGCTCCGCTCTGTCCAGTTTCAGATTGAACCTCTCCTACTCCGATTCCAATCGAAGCCATTCGTGAGCTCGCCGCCGATTGCCGTTTGTTTTACGGAGCATAGGGCACCGTTTTCATTCACGGGTCAAATCGATAATCCATTAATATCACCAACGGCGCCCAGATTTCTGTATCCATTTCTAGGGTTTCCTTTTCTAGAATTGTAGCTCTTGGGAATGGATTCAGGTTTAGGAGTTGGATCCCTACTCACTCTTTGATTTTCGGATCTGATTTCCGGCCCAATTCGGTTATGAGCGGTCGACATGTCTGAGAACCAGAACTCGGAGCAGGAAATGGAAGGTTCTGGGGACTTTGGCCCAGCTACTGAGGCATTGGATTCGGAGCATAATCATGTCATGGTACCCGAAGAGTCGAATGGGTATGCACCAGAAACCGAGGTTGCGGTCGAGCGCGGGGATTCAAACGACCTCATCGAACCGGTTAACCAGGTAACCCAAGTTAGCAAAATTAGTTGAAAGATCAGGGGGTTTCGATCTCATGTATGCTAAGTAAACGCCAATTGCAGGAATCGGTGTCGTCACCAATAAATCGTGCCGAGCACGATTTTGGGGAAGCTGGGAAAGAGGATATGTTCGTTGACTGCCCGGACGAGTTATCTACTACAAATGCTGATAACAGGGAAGCAGTGGTGGCGGTAGGGACCGAAGAGAGTTCGGAGGAGATGAATGGCGTGCACGAGAGTGGAGTTCAAGAAATGGAAAACGGGACGCAGGTTGGTTATGTGGTGGACAGTGAGCTGGAAAACCTGCGGGAAACGCTGGATAAGATGCTTCACGAGAGAGAAAGAATTGCTCGGGAATACGAGGTTAAGAAAAAAGCTCCTTTTGTTATTCTACTAGAAATTTTACTTCTTTTTCAAGAATCAGTATTGGTTTGGTTTTGGTGATTCATTGTGTTGTTGAAGATGCAGAACGAGAGAGAGGCTTTTACTGAAGAAGTTGCTGGGCTTCATCATCAGCTTAAGTTACTGACTAACAAGCAGCTGTTGTTGCCGGGTATGGAAAACCATTTGGTGGGTGACAACCCTTTGCTTGAAATGGTGAAGGACTGCTCACAGTTTGTTAAAGCCGCCTCAGAAGAACGGTTGCAAACTGAGGCTACTGTGAGGGAGCTTCATGCCCTTCTTTTTTCGAAGGACCAAGAGATTGAATATCTCAATGCCAGGGTTACTGAGTATGGGACTATCAGTGTCACTGCCCGTGACGAGTTGCTTGTGCTGAAAAGAAAGGAAGAAGATTTGTTTGAGAAAGTACGCCGTCTAGAAGATGAAAATGGGAAATTGGTGGCTCAACTTGATAAAAATAAAGTGGTCATTGAGTCGGTGAATGCGGAATTTGCAAAGACAAAAATGGAACTTGAGCAGGAAAAGTTTAGGTGTGCTAATACGAAAGAGAAACTTTCTATGGCTGTGACGAAAGGAAAGGCGTTGGTACAACAGAGGGACTCGTTGAAGCAGTCGTTGGCTGAGAAAACAAGTGAGCTCGAGAAATGTTTAACTGAATTGCAAGGGAAGTCAAGTTCATTGGTGGCTGCGGAACTAAGTAAAGGGGAGTTGGTCAGAAGTGAAAATCTGGTCTCATCTCTGCAGGAATCACTTTTGCAAAGGAATTCCATCCTTGACAAACTTGAAGAAATTTTGTCCCAGGCTGCTGTACCTGAGGAACTTCAATCGATGGATATTATAGAGAGATTTAGATGGCTTGTGGACGAGAAAAAATCACTGAAAGATGTTTCAATGGAATTCCAAATCGTGAAAGATGCATTTTCCTTTACTGATCTACCAGAAACCATTTCATCGTCTGACTGGGAAGCTCGAGGGAGTTACCTTAGGGAGTCATTTTATCAGGTGAAGGATGAAGTAAATACTTTGCATGATGAAATTGTTAAAACAAGGGAAGATGCACACAGTGAGATTGACCGCTTAAGCGCATCACTTTTGGCCGCATTACAGGAAAAGGATTATCTTCAAACGGAGGTAGCTGACCTGATGTGCAAATATGAAGGGATTGACGAAAAAGTTTCATTGGAGAAGAACCGTATAAGCGCTTCACTTTCTGAAGCATTAGAGGAAAAGGAGTTTCTTCGAATGGAGTTGGCTAATCTGATGAGCAAATATGAAGAGATTGTTGAAAAGGAGCATCAAGTCTCACTGGACAAAGATTGGATAATTAAAATGTTACTTGAGTTTTCTGGAAGCGAAATGGAAAATGAAGAAGGGGTGTATCAGTCTGACAATTCTGCGATCATTCACAAATGCTTTGAGAAGATAAAAGAACAGAGCAGTGTGGCTTTGGATTCTTCCCATGTTAACACACAATTATTTCAAAGATTTCAAAGTCTCTTATATGTAAGGGATCAAGAGTTGATGCTGTGTGAGAAGTTACTTGAAGAAGATTTGGTGGTGAGATTAGAGGTTAATAAACTGTCGAATGAGATAAAGTTAGTATCTGAAGAACTTGTAGCATTGAGAGAGGAAAAGGGCTCTCTCCAGAAGGTTATTGAAAGATCGGAAGAGAAGTCTGCTTTGCTGAGGGAGAGGTTATCCATGGCTGTTAAGAAAGGCAAGGGACTGGTTCAAGATCGGGAAAACATGAAAAATCTTCTGGATGAAAAAGACTCAGAAATCGAGAAGTTGAAGCTTGAGTTACAGCAGCAAGAATCTGCAGTTGCTGACTGCAGAGACCAGATCAATAGATTATCTTCTGATGTAGAGTGCATCCCAAAGTTTGAGGCTGATCTTGTTGCTATGAAAGATCAACGAGATCAATTCGAGCAATTCTTACTGGAGAGCAATAAACTGTTAGAAAGAGTAGTTGAATGTATTGATGGAATTGTTCTTCCCATTGAATCAGTTTTTGAGGGCCCTGTAGAAAAGGTTATCTGGCTTGCTGGGTACATTAATGAATGTCTGGATGCTAAGACACATGCAGATCAAGAGTTGAGTAAGGCAAAAGAGGATGCCAGTACTCTGGCTAGTAAGTTAGAGGAAGCCAAAGCAACTGTGAATTCACTGGAAGATGCATTGTCAGTTGCAGAGAACAGTGTTTCTCGACTCTCTGAAGAAAAGAGGGAAATGGAAGTTGGCAGGACAAATGTTGAACAAGAATTGGAGAAAGCAATGGAAGAAGCGTTTTCTCAGACTAGCAAGTTTGCCGAGGCTTCTGCAACTATGAAGTCACTTGAAGAGGCATTATCACTGGCAGAAAATAATATTTCCGTGCTCTTCAAAGAGAAGGAAGACGCTCAAGTAAGTAGAGCTGCTACAGAGATGGAGCTAGATAAAGAGAAAGAGGAAGTTGCTATTCAGACCACTAAACTAACAGAGGCCTACCAAACTATAAAGGCACTTGAACATTCACTATCTCAGGTAGAGAGCAATGTTGTTTTGCTGACTGAGCAACATAACGATGTACAAGCGGGTAGAACCAATTTAGAGAATGAGGTAAAGAAGCTGCAAGAGGAAGTTGGCTCCTTGGCTAATAAGCTAGAAGATGCATATGCAAGTATAAAATCACAGGAAGATGCGCTTTTGAGGGCTGAGAATGATATTTCAGTACTGAAAGGCGAAAAGAAAAATGCTGAAGAGGAGGCGTTGTTGCTTAATTCCAAGTTAAGTGCAACCCTGGAAGAGTTGGCTGGGACCAGTGGCAGCTTAGAGACCAGATCTGTAGAACTCGCTGGACACTTTAATGATCTTCAAGTGATTATGAAAGATGAGACTCTTTCATCCAAAGTAAAAGAATGCTTTGAGAAGAAATTTGAGAGCTTGAAAACTATGGATCTCATTATTAATAACATAAGGGACCGTTTTGTTTCTATGGACTTAGAAGAGATGCAAAGTCACCAGCTTATGGAGGTAAAATTACATGCGTGTTTCTGTAGATCCAAGACCCGTACCCCCTATCACATTCTTACGAGGGAGAATCTCATTCTTACCCTCTAATCTTTTCAGCTTTTCTCTAATTATAATGTATTATTTATTCCAGGATAATTCACGTTTGACAAAACCTTTCTCGGATAGCATTGACAATATTGCTGGTGTTGAAATCCATTACAGCCTGGCGAGTGCAGATAGTGACAATATTTCTTCATATTTTAGAAATACCGTGGAAGGGTTCCAGTGGAGAAACAAAATTCTTGCAGATAAGTTTGAAGGTTTCTCATCGGTTGTAGATGAGTTTATTGCATCTTTGTTGAGAAAATTGCAGGCAGCAGAGAATGGACTAGTAGTTCTATTTGGGCACATTGAATCTTTGAGACAGAAAACAAAGGATCTGGAAATGTATAAACAGGAACAGGAGACTAGTATAAGCATACTGGACAACGATGTTTCCACTTTACTGTCTGTTTGTACTACCGTTACCAGGGAACTGCAATTTGAGGTGAAGAACAATCTATTGGATCTCAGCCATGTCCCTGAGCTTGAGAAATTCAACCATGGTTTGTCCCTGGAAATGATAGGAAGCAAGGGAGATGCCACAGTAGAGCAACTGGAAAGGCTTGATGGCAGCAAATATGTTGAAGCTGCTGACAAGTTGTTACTTGCTGCTAGAAAAGTACAAGCCTTGATTAAACAGTTTGAGAGCACAAGTAATATGGCGGCAGCTACAATTGAAGAATTGCAGACTAAATTGAAAGAAAGCAGAAAAGGTTTTGAAAAAGCTATAGAAGAAAGGGATCTAAACCAAAATAGGGTTGCCGAGTTGGAGACTGATGTGGATGTATTGCAAAATTCATGCAGTGAGCTGAGGCTTAATCTAGAGGATTACCAAACAAAAGAGAAAAAGATAAAGGAAAGAGAGGCAGAAGTTTCCTCTTTATACAATTCTATATTAATTAAAGAACAAGGTAAAAAATTTGATGGGATCTTGCTGCATAAATGTATTTTTGTTGGTATTATTAGCTCTGGTTTCTTCTGACTTGTTTGTTCTTGTTTGTTGCTTCAGAGGCAGAAGACTCCCCCCTGTCAGCATCCCAAGTGAAAATACTGTTTGAAAAAATTAGAGACATAGAAATCCCTTTCGCAGTCTCAGAAGTAGGAGACCTAGACCCGCATAACTCAGCTCATATAAAGAAGCTCTTTCACATCATTGATAGTGTTACTGAGTTGCAGCAAGAAGTAAAATTTTTATCTCATGACAGAACAAAGCTACAGTCAAACCTTACAACACAGGTTCTTGAAATTGAGCATCTGAAGGGGGAAGTTGAAAAGCACATTAGAGATGGACAAGACTTGGAAAAAATGAATAACGAATTGTCTGAGCTCATATTTGGATTGGAGAAAATTGTAGGTATGTTCAAAGTTAGTGATTTAGGCGAGCAAAAATATCCTGGAGCGAAAGGACTTCTGTCTTTGTTAGAAAAGCAGGTCGTGGCCATGCTTTTAGAATCTGAAAATTCAAAATCAAAAGCTCAGGAGCTTGCCACAGAGTTACTGGCGAGCCAAAATGTCGTAGAGGAATTGTCAATCAAGGTTAAATTACTTGAAGATTCAGTTCAAGGTGGGAATGCCGAGCCCAACATTGTTCAGCAAAGGAGCATCTTTGAAGCACCACCGTTGCCTACAGGGTCAGAGATATCTGAAATTGAAGATGTGGTAAATATCTTATATGATTTTCCACTATTACTTTCTTCTATCCGTACTTTTTTGTGATCCGGGGAAAAGAAAATCATGTACACCACAAAACTGTACGGATAAAAAAAAGCATTCTTATATATATATATATATATAGTAAAAATTAAGCATACTTTTTCTATAATTAAAAAAATTAAGCAGAACTTTTTTTAATAAGTTAAATCAAGCATAATTTTGTTGGTTACAGAAGCATATATCAACCTGCATCTCCTAGACAAATTAGATCAATCAATCTATGCTATACAATTTTTGTACTCCGTATATTATATCTTTTCTGCTTATCAATGTGACCACGGGCTGCATTTGAATGCTGAGGTGATATCAGATAATTTGAGTTGATCTATGAATAGTAGTGTTTTGTGGATTCTATTGAGAAGTGTTTAAATGTAAATATGTTGAGTTATGTGTTTGAATATTTGAAGTAAGTTGAGATGAATTTAATTTTTTATGAGAAGTTGAAAAAGTAGTGGGTTCCATCATTAATTGGTTTGAGATGGGTTGAGGTGATCTTGACAATGTCAACTCTCCATTTAAAACGTCAAACTCACTCCAAACTGAACTTTAAAATTCAAGATTAATATTAAAAGAAAAAGAAAAAAACACGTAGTTCAGGCAGAGAAGTAATGCTATGTGATACCATTTTTGTTGATCTGCTTACAGCAACGTTGTTTCACTTATCATCTTATTCATGTGATTTTGGTGACTTCAAAGAGGAAAAAAATAGATGGCTCAAAACCTTTTAAAATATAGAGGCGAAAATTGCTGATTTCCAATGGTGTAATGCAGGGCCCAATTGGGCAGAACTCAGTATCTCCTGTCCCCCTAGCTGCCCAGGTGCGAACTGTGAGAAAGGGTTCAACCGACCATCTTGCAATCAATATTGGCGGGGAATCTGAACGTCTGATAAACAACGAGGGAACTGACGAGGACAAAGGTTTGCTTTCTTTATAATATCATCCAAAAAGTAAGTTTAAACCTCTCAGAAAACTCATGTCCTTCTTTCCCAGGTCATGTATTCAAGTCTCTGAACACATCAGGTCTCATTCCCAAACAAGGAAAGTTGATAGCAGATCGTGTTGATGGAATATGGTAATGTACTGCATTTTCTGCCCAAATTTGTTATGGGGGAAAAACGGGGGCGTCGGGGTCGGAATAAGGAAACTGACCGCACGCACATGATTTCTTAATAGAATCATTAACTGGTTGATTCTATTAAAAAACATGTGCGGGCAGTCAATTTCTTAAACCAGGGCTAAGATTCAAGTTGCTACCGTTTAGTAGCCCCTGCAACCAATACCTCCATTATTGTTTACTTCCATTGCTGTGTTGAGTAGGTGTTAATGCTATGGGTGCATAACGACTTGATTCTTCATTCTAAGTCTCTTTCGAATCCATGCATGCAGGGTCTCTGGGGGTCGTGTTTTGATGAGTCAGCCCCGAGCAAGGCTAGGCCTTATGGCTTATTGCCTCCTTATGCATATATGGCTTTTGGGAACCGTTTTGTGATGAAGTCTGTGATCGGTCTATATGCATTGGAAACACCACAATTTTAATCCTCTGCACCTGCAAATTGTATCATAGGATACTCATTTTTCCCCCATTCTTTATACCTGTGGTTAACATGTTTATGTATAAATGGTTTCATCACCGTAATGACTCTCTGCAATCACTTTTTAGGGTTCAGGGAATCCAAGTATTTCAGCTTTTAGAGAATGTGCTATGACGTACATTATATGAGCATCGAATTTGAGTGGCAATCATCATCCATTTTTATAGTTTCTCTTTTAACCATCTAGGATGAAGAATAACACTTCTGTTCAATAAATAGATACTTTTGTTTTGTTCTTTGAAGTTGTGTTAGATTCACTTCCTTCACATCTAGAGGTCGTGTGTTCGTCGATCCATGAACGCTCTTACTTGTCAACATTAAAAACAAGAGAAATGATATTTACAATTGTGAATTATGTAACCGTTAGGGGTGTGCAAAATTTACAATGACCCGCACCCGCCCGATAAATCCGTCCGACCCCACTCGTTAAATGCGGGTTCAACTAAACAACGGGTTGGAAATCATCCAACCCGCTGTTTAACGGGCGAAAGAGCAGCCCGATAGAACTTCCTCTCTTCCTCTCCAAACCTAGACCTCTCTCTCTCTCGATCGCGCCTCCAATCAACTGAGTACTCCAAGCGATCGCGCATCAGGAAATCGCGTCTCTCCCTCTTCTCTGACGTCGTCTCCAACGACATTCTCCATCGCCGTTCACCATCGCCGTTCGGCTGAGGTATGTTCTGTCTCCATCTACTGAGGCATTCTTTGTTAATCTGGGACCGTTGGGTTTGATTTGTTGTGTTATGTTTCTCTGATAGATAACCCATGTTCCCATACGAAGTGTTACTGAAACTGAAAATGAGGGTTAATCTTTATGAAAACAGAGATACGGCAAAATAGGGAAACCTCATGAGCTTTGAAGGTTAGGATTTGGGTGAATCAACCCTAAAATAATTGTTCACCAAAATGGGTTCCTCCATTTCTAATATGCTCTAGTAATTGATAACCGCACGAGGTGGAATTTGTGCAAGAACTGGAAGTTTCTTTATTTGTGGATTTGCTTCCTTACAGATTTCAGGACATGTTGTTGGGATGGCTAGTGAATTTGCTTGTGGCATTGTAGGAATGCTCAATTGAATAAGTCTGAGATGCTAGAGTTATAGACCCTTTTTTCCATCCCATGTATCATGTATCTAGCCTATTTCTATGGTATTTTTACTAATAAAAATCCTAGAAAGAAGCATACAAAAAAATCTATAAAACTAAGATGCCTGTGTACAGAAACAAACATGGGGATGGTCTTACTTTGTGTGCTTAAGACATAAAATAAAGGAGATGAAACAATCAACTTCTCTTAAGTTATTCATTGTGACCAAATACTATAATAATGGCCTCATCCACATGTGTCTTTAACCTCAAGGACACCCACTTTGGCATTAACCATATAATATTTCTATGGCAAAAACTTAAGATGGAATTCGGATTTTGGAAATAGAATTAGAATCCTTCCTCATGGGAAAAGAACATGATGAGCTGAGCTCTCCATATATCCAGTTCCAATAAGTATGGACCACAATAAGTACTACTAGTAATTATATATTGATCATACCACAATAAAGGTACAAAACAAACCAAAAGTTAAAACTATTTAATTTGCGGTTGTTGCCAACATAACACTCAGCATATATAGATTAATGAGTAGTTTAGGATTCTTATATTACATATATATACTATCTTTTAAAAGTGTTAAAAGGATAACATATACACATGAGCCATTCGATTAATCCTCTTCCCACATACATGATGATCAGGACATGATCATGACTAATAATCCAACAGTATCTGGACAAGTACATTTGAACTTCCATTAATACATATACATATACATTTGGTATTCAAAGTAACAGAGTATATGACTCGTACTTCCAAAATCTGCATGACCATTGACCACATGGCACCCTGCACGTTGCATAATTTTAATTGAAGCTAGGTCTCTTTCTAATTTTAATTTTAATTTTAAATGATGATCAGGACATGATCATGACTAATAATCCAACAGTATCTGGACAAGTACATTTGATTGAAGCTAGGTCTCTTTCTCCTCCACACAAGATACATAGATCAGGTTCACGTTTGCAATATGAGGACAAGTACATTTAATATTTTAGTAAAAGAGATGGGAGTAAATTAACCATTATAATTCGCCACATATGTGGCATGCAATATTCTATTACTCGTGCACTATATATGGTACATACAGCTAATGCATTTTCAGATCCAATGCATTGTTGTAGGGTTTAAAATTTTTACTAATTTAAGCTACAAAGCTGTTTGAATTGCATGATATACTGGTCATTAACTGTTGCTTTTCCTTGGTGTTATATGGTCCTCATGTCAATGATTCTGTCATATTATCTTATGTGGTCGTCTTATGTATTCTCTATAAGTTGCATGTTTTGATTTTGTGTTGGCTTGTGAAGAGTTCGAGCTTGGCTTGTATATATTTGGTTATAACTCTTTTACAATTATTTTATAGCCAACCAATGTGACAGTATATCACCTTGTAAAAAATACTAAAGTTTTCTTGATTTGATTTGAAAATTATTTATATTTAGAATGTTCTCTGTATTACTTTCTTACTTTCTCATGCTTTTATTATATGTCAGTTCATATCATGGATTACTTCAAAGGTGACACTTCTACAAATTTAAGAGACGATGAGATTACTACTCCTTTAGCTTCAAACATTAACTTGTCTACTAGTAGTAACACTATCATCCCTCCCAAAAGGAAGGTAAGTAAGGACCCCTCAACGGTGTGGGAACACTTCACAAAAATAGTTGGATGTTCATTAAGTGACCCAAAAGCGGGGTGTAATTACTGTCACAAGACTTACGCTTGTCACCCCAAAAAACATGGTACATCAAGTATGTTGCATCATGTTGGTGTTTGTAGGAAAAACCCTAACAGAATTAGAACCATAGATCAACAAACTACACATAAGTTTGATCCAGAAGATGTACGAATGGCAATTGCAGAGATGATAGTTTGTGATGAGGTTCCGTTTAGGGTGGTGGAAGCACAAGGATTTAGGAAGGTATGTAAGTCACTAGAACCAAGATTCCAAGTGCCATCTCGAACCACTGCAGCGAGAGATTGCATTAAACTATTTAAAAAAGAGAAGAAGAAGTTGAGGGCAGTATTTAAGGTAGTTGGGCGGGTTAGTTTAACTACTGACACTTGGACGTCCAATCAGAACTTTAATTATATGTGTCTTACTGCACATTTTATTGATTGTGAATGGAAATTACACAAAAAAATTATAAATTTTTGTTTGCTTCCTAATCACAAAGGGGACACTATTGGAAAGCATGTAGAGTCATGTCTACAAGATTGGGGAATTGACAAGATTTTTACTGTTACAGTTGACAATGCTTCCTCAAACGATGTTGCCATCGATTACTTAAAAAGGTTTGTGGGAGGTCATTTGTTGGAGGGGAAGTATATTCACATAAGGTGTTGTGCCCATATTATGAACCTTATTGTGAATGATGGGCTAAAAGATTGTGATGATTCAATCATAAGGGTGCGCAATGCGGTTAAGTATGTTAGATCATCTCCTGCAAGAATGGAAAAATTCAAAAAGTGTATATAGAAAGAGAAAATCAGTTGTTCAAAATTGGTGTGCTTTGATGTTCCCACCAGATGGAACTCCACTTATCTCATGCTAGAAGTTGCAGAAACATTTCAAAAGCCATTTTTGCGATTGGAGAATGATGATGATTATTTATCTCGCTATTGTCGTAGTGTGAGCTTGAGCCCCCCAAGTTCTAGTGATTGGGTGAGGGTTAAAATAATGGTTAAATTTTTGAAGATTTTTTATGATGCTACTGTGGACTTTCTGGCTCTTTGTATGTCACATCTAATGCATATTTCCAAGAGATTTGTGGCATCCAATCGCATTTATAAAAAATGAGTCAAAATAATGATCCAGTGTTGAGAGGTATGGCTATGAGTATGAAGAGTAAGTATGACAAATATTGGGGATCAATTGAAAAGACTAACTTGATGATATTCATTGCTGTTGTTCTTGATCCAAGATGTAAATTTAGTCTTTTGCATTTTTGGTTCAAAAAAATATATAGTGGTAATTTAGTTGAAGAAATGATTGCAAAAGTGAAACAATTGATGATTGACATGTACGGGGAGTATAGTATTATATATGGGAGTTCAAGTGGAGTTTCATACTCTGAGCCTCCTTCCTCAGTTGATCCTACTATGATTGACTCTGATTCTCAGCAAAGTTTTTGGGTTGAGTATGAACAAGAAATTATTGAATATAATTTGAGGAACAAATCAGAGATTGATCAATACTTGGAACATGGTTGTGAGGCACGAGTTCCAAATTTTGGTATTTTGGATTGGTGGAAGATCAATGAAATAAAGTATCCTATTTTGGCAAGAATTGCATGTGATGTGATGGTCATTCCTGTCTCTATTGTTTCTTCTGAGTCAGCCTTCAGTGCAGGGGGTCGCGTGTTTGACCTATTTCGTTGTTCGTTATCCCCAAGAACAGTTGAGGCACTCGTTTGTACTCAGAATTGGTTAAAAGATCCAGTACATATTGATCTTCGTGCCTCCTTGGACAATGTTGAAAGTTTTGAGGCAGAATCAGGTAATAAACATATTTCTTACTTACATATTTATTAAATTTTTTTCATAATATTTTTTTTTATTTCATTTAATATATATATATATATATATATTTTTTTTTCAGAGTTTGATCCCAAATCAAGTTTTATTTATGTTGATGAGGAGTGACTCAAGGCTTATGGTTTGTAGATTCTATATTTGTTGTTAAAGATTCATGTTTGAGGACTTTTTTGGATTGTACTCCTTTAAACTATGATGTTTATTGTACTCTTTTATGTAGCAAAAGAAAAAAAAAATCTATTATGATGGGGTTTACAATAATATAGATTGAGTGATTATATTATAATTTGTATAAATACATATAAAAAAATTATAATTTGTACAAATGCTACAAAAAGAAAAAAAAAATCTGTTATAAGATATTATAATATTATAACCTTATATTGGGATGTGTTTGGCAGATAACAAATAAAAGAGAATGAGGTTTCTTAAAAAAAAAAAAAAAAAAAAGAAAAAAAAAAGAAAAAAAGAGATTATTGTACCCGACCCGAATGGTCCGGGTCGGGTCGGGTTATAATGACCTGGCGATTAGTGCGGGCTATGATCGGACGGGCCAAAGATTGTTTTGGGCAGGCAATTGCACACCCCTAGTAACCGTCGTGTAATCGTTTTGAAAAAAATTAATAAAACATAGGATCCATATAAAAAAAATTAATTTTTTAATAGTGGACTTCACTATTTTTTAAAATGATTACGTAACGTTTATGTATATATATAGAATTACTATTCAAATTAGTTTATATGATAATAGAGTTTAGAATATTGTTAATTCAATAATTAAAAATATCGAAAGAATAACTATTTGAAAATATTTATATCATATTTTATATAATTTGATTTAGAAAATAAATTTTAAAATTTTAATTTTATAAATCAGATAATAAAATAAAAACAAAAAAACAAAAACAAAAGTGTTCAACTTTGTGGATTCATTCCCAGGAGCCGATAGAGAAGGAAAAAAAATAGAAAGGACAGAAAATTTGCCGTAACAGCCAACGCGGCGGAAGGTCAAAATCCGGTGAGAAAACTGAAGAAAAGGGTAAGGTAGGAATTGAAGTCCATTTCTATCAGAATTCAGTTTCCCCATTCATCAGCCATTTCTTAGGGGCATTCCATAGTTCCAGTTTCACGTCCCGACAGAACAACAAAAGCTGCGCACTTTCCAAGCGGAACCCAAAAAAGGTTCGGGTTTTTCTGATTTCCAGTTACTTTAGTTTCTCCACCCATTTATTTTCTTCTTGTAACTGTAGTAGTAGCTGGAACATAGACAGAAACTCACGTTCTCAAGTTTGGAATTTGGAGCAGTTATCTACGATGACTTTGCTCGCTATAAACTGTTGGAGGAGCACAACAAACCACGTCTCTACAACCCTCTTACCTTGTCGAAGTTCTACCTTCAATGGTTGGTTCATTTACCGACTAACATATTGCGAACATATATTTCTTTTTAGACAAACTAACAGTTATCTTTCTTTTTGTACAAAGCAACAGTTATCTGTATCTTATTTTTCGTTTATTTTGGGTGCTTTGATTTATCAAGTAGAAATTATATCTCATGATTGTCAAATGTGATTACATGTTCTCAGGTGGGGAGCTCCTTCATCTTTATGGTGTGCAAAAGGTTCTACTTCTACCTTCTAAATTATTCAGGGTGAGATTCTCATTCTGTAATGTGATCTCTAAAATTAGAGCAAATACTAGATTTTCGTTTTCTATTGTCTTACACCTACATAGTTATTTTTTGCAGGGTTTTAGACCAAACACAAGGGCTTTTGCTAGTCGGAATTCGGTGAGGAAATCGAGAAGAGATGATGTACAACCACCAAAAAGTGAAGCAGATAATACTCCCACAAATGTTCAAGTTGACAGCATGGTTTCCTCTTTTGAAAATTCAGCTGCACAGAATTCTTCAACAATTCCTTCCAGGAGTACTGTGCTTCAGGCATGCACTGTCACTTCCGGATTAATAGCAGCTCTGGGTATTATAATTCGGCAGGTAGTCTTACTTTCTTGTGTCACTACCTTCGTGTTGTGCTATGCTTTTGTCCCAGAGTTATTCCCTTGGAATCTTGGTTGCTACCTAGTCATTACTCACATCCTTTCAGCTCTATTCTAGTTATTTTTCTCGTTTTGACGTTTTGAATCAAAGGTTTTCACTTCATCCTCTTTTACCGTTTGGATTCCTTCTTCTTTCAAAAGTCTGAAATTGAAGCAGGACAAAATATTTTTTGATAATCTAAACATGCTTTAGCTAGTTCCGCTTCTTCTTTGTGATACACAATGCATTCTTCTATCTGGCTATGCCGTGTTTCCATTATGCTGTTTTATAAATAAATAAAAAAGCAGCCTCCATAGGACTTTCACTTCTATAGACTATCGGCTATTTATGTTCATACCAGACACCAAACATCAGTCATTACAACTCTTTTATGAATTAAAGCTTTGTTACTCAGACTTATTGGTTTTAGTCAGGACTTGTTGCTTTGAAGTAAACGAGTACTCTCAATTTCGATATAACCAAGATAAACAAATTGATGGGCAAAATTATGCTTAAATTTTCCGATCATCTGTGTTTTGATTGTTGTTCCGTAATTGCGACTTGCAGGTATCTCATGTTGCATCATTGGAAGGATTGCCAATCCTTGACTGTTCTACAGAAGTGTCATGTATAAAATTTGTGTTCACTTCTTATTGCAAGTTTTTCATTGAAACTTTTGCAATATCTAGCTTTAATTAAATATGTCCAGTTGTGCAAATAGTAGCCTTCACTTCTCATGGCTAAGCCTGACATCTGATTCCTCATCTTAACCAGAAGTAATGCTAGTTATGAAGAGAACATCAACCAACACAAGGACCTGGCTTATGCAGTAAAGGTGTGGGTTTGAAGTGGGGCAGGTTTATATTGCTTAGCAAACATGAATGAATAAGTTGATAAATACAGAGACAGCATAGGAAGATGAAAATGACAAAAGATTCATATTTCTGATCTCTGGTCAGGTTATGTCCAGTGCAGTTCAAATTGCCCATTAAGGCAGCTTGACTTCAATTCTTCTTATGCTCATTCATTATCCTCTAATGGAACAATGAAAAAGTTGGCACCATTTTTGTAGAATTTGGAAACACAGAACTTTCCTTGTTCAAAGATCTGAAAACTAATTTTTAGGTGATTTTGGAAAGAGATCTTACTATATCAATGTAATCTTTTTTTAAGTCTTCAAAGTGAACAAGATATATATTGAAATGTAGATCTCCCAGGTTGTTTATTGATTTTTTCTCCTTGATAACAGTGCAGACAGTGTCATAGTTATGTAATTACCTTTCCAATATTTATTATTTTTCTTTTATACTTGCAGACTGGAATTAAAAGTTCATTAATTTAAAGGGTGCCATGTTTTCCCCTTGTGCAGTTGGTTTTGAGATGTGGCATCTTGAGTTGGTTACTGGATTAGTGGTACTCGTATCATCGTGCAGATATCTACTACTGAAAACGTGGCCAGATTTTGCTGAGTCTAGTGAAGCAGCTAATCAGCAGGTAGCTGTACTTATTTTTGTCCCCAGAGGGACTAGTCCAAGCTTCACATGTGTATATCGGTAATTTTTTTTTGTAAATGATCATCTCTGTAACTGTCAGCATAGCTTGAACTATATCTTAAATAGTTAAGGAAAAATATATACGGAATTCTTAGGCTCATCCACTGTTTTTAGGATTTGTTGTGGCTAGTGGCTACAAGTTTGTATTGATCCGCAACTGCTTTGGTGAATTCCACACTGTCCTATTTCTAATGCAGGTCCTTTCTTCACTTCTGCTTTTGGATTACATAATCGTTGCATTTCTTCCCGGTATTAGTGAGGTAACAAGCATGGTAAACTATTTCCATTTACTTGATGTTTGTGCGTGTGTCTGTGTTTCTTTTTTAATTGTAGTTTATTGAGATTGTAGTTGCATATCTTGTTTGGCTAGGAACTGCTTTTCCGCGGTGCACTTCTACCACTTTTGGGATTCGATTGGAAGAGTATCTTGCTGGTTGCTGCAGTTTTTGGTTTTCTACACTTGGGCAGTGGTCGAAAGTACTCCTTTGCAGTCTGGTACTTATCTCCTTGACTTGATGGAGATTCATTTTGCAAAATTAAGTCTTGCTTGTTTACTGTCTGGTTTATTTAAATAGGCTAAACATATCCTCTTCATTAATCCCTGTAATATTCAGTATGCTCGTTTGGCCGTTTCTTCTATTTTTACCGTCTTAATGCTCATTTGCTCTGACTGTCAAAGATGATGTGACAAGTTCAGTTCTCCATTTAGGCCAATTTAAAGCATGAAGCATTCCCTCATCTCATTCTCCACTAATAATAAAAGTGAACAACTTTAACAGTCTTTGAGCTCCAGCAATGAATTAGGAGAAGAAAGAAGAAAAATCCACTCTCATTGTGCTTTAAGTAAAAGGAATTCTTATTAGTAAAATCTCAAAAAGAAGTTCTGAATGTTTGGTTTGATGTCTATTGCTCAACCTTTGGCACCAATCAATCCTATTCTGTTTGACATATTTCAGGGCATCTTTTGTTGGGCTTGTATATGGTTATGCCACGATTGTGTCTTCCAGCGTCATCGTTCCAATGGCTTCTCATGCAGTGAACAATCTGATTGGAGGAATTTTGTGGAGATACACATCAAACACATCTGAGAAATCATGAGACAAATCCCATCTGATTTACAGTACTTTGGGTAAGCATATCCAAAGCTGGTCAAGATGCATATATTCCTGTGTAGTGTGGTGTAAATATGTGGTACACATTGGAATTTTTACCAATGGACTTTTCTTGTATATGTAAATTCATGCACAACCATCTCAGTCTAAAATGCGTGTTGTAATGCAACAAATATCAAATCATTTAGGCCAATGTTAAAGCACTAACCTAACTTATATCAGATTTTTATCCTTCACGTGGGGGCATTTTACTGTTCACACCCTTCAAATTAGAACAGAGCTGCAGTTCTTATGTCTATGTGATGGAGGAATCCAATCTACTTTCTCCCATTTCTCTCAAATTAGAAGTTCACTCACGCGAAATTATTTAGCTTGCTTAGCCTAGGAAAGGAACACCTTTCATTTTCCTTGGAGAAAAGAAATGCATGCATAATTTGAAATAGTCAACTTAGCCACATTTTTCTAATCGGTTTCTTTCCGATTAATGATTTGTAGATATATACTTACTCTACTGTTCCAACGAATCCAAAAACCGTTTTTGATCCGGCGATTACCGGCGATTCCCATTAACCGTTTTTAACCATTTGTTTGTGTTTCCTCTCATGGTTTCGTAAGGCCTATGAGGAGGAATTTCTCCCTTCACCACAGAGTGGAAGGTGTTTCATCTTGCTAGTCAAGTTGCTTCTGTATTCTTTTTCTTTTGTTTTTCCTCTTTGTAGAATTGTTAAGGCTCAATGGCAGAAGATATTACAAATTTGTGGCACACTGTCTTACGGATACTGAGAAAGGGGGCATTGTTGTAACTAATGAGGAAATACAATACCATGTCTAAAGTTTGGAAATTTATTAAGGATCTAACAGTTACAGATATGGGGGATAATTAATTCATCTTTAAGTTCTCTTCTCATGTTAATCTTCAGAAGGTATGGAGGGTCAACCATGGTTGTTCGACCAACACCTTATATATCTCAAGTTTTTTGATGGCCCCACCCATTCTCGTGCTCTCCCTTTTCATTCCAATCACTTCTGGGTCCAACTCCATAACCTTCTTTTGGCTTGCATGAATACCAGGTCTCGATTGGGATCAATGATTAGGAGAGTTATCCATGTTGATGTTGATGCTTTGGGTCATGGTTGGGGAAAGTTTATGAGGGTTCTAATCGAGATTGACTTGAGGAAGTCATTGCCACGAATGACAATGCTGGTTCTGCAAGACCAAAAGGTCTTTGTGCCTTTCCTTTACGAGCATCTCCCAAGGTTTTGCTTCTCTTGTGGTGTTATCATGCATGGTAGTTCTGGTTGCATGCAAAAGACTATCTTTTCCTCCGCAAGTGTCACCCTTTCCAGGCAATATGGATCTTGGTTGTGAGCATGTACCTCCTCTACATGATCTAGTGTTGGCTAGTTCATTGGCAGCCCATCAAAGCATTCTATTTCTAACTCTCCAAAGGATCCTTCACCAAACAATACCATAGGACAGGCTATGATGCCTCCATCCCCACTGACTTTGTTGGGTTGCTCCCTTAAACAGGTACCTATCCACTTGCCACATCCCCACATTTACAAATTGTTTCTCGTGCTTCAATTTCAAAACCTATTGTGCCTGTTGCATCCCCTAATCATTCTGTTAATCTCATCCCATCTCTTCCATCCCTGACCCCAACTCATCCCACTCCTAGTCTCAATGTAGCTCTTGTTGGCAAAGAGAATGTTACCTCATATGATATACTCAATGATTCACTCCTAGTCTCAATGGTAAAGAGAATATTACCTCTTGTGCTAGTCTCAATGATTTGGTAGAGGGCTCTCCCATGTCCCTTACCAAGTGGAAACGACAGATTAGGAGGATAGTGAATGTTGAGGTCTCATCCTCTTCTGTATCTACCACTAACCCTCGCAAGAGGAAACCCCCAGGGTCTGTGCCCCCTTGACCTTAATACACTAAGGCTGACCAGGAGACTCAAAATGGCTAACTTGAAGTTGTATTTGTATCCATCAGCGGAGGCTAGCAAACAGTCTCGTCGGGAGCCATGAAGCTTTTAAGTTGGAACTATCAAGGACTTGGCAACCCTCAGACAATTTATGATCTTAACCTTTTGGTTAAGACTAAACAACCTAGTTTTTTTTTTTTGGAAACAAAGATGCATAAAACTAGGATGGATAAGGTGAAGCATTGGCTAGGTTTTCAGGGCCTCTTTACTATTGATGGTATTGGACATGGGGGTGGGCTTGCTTTGTTGTGGAAAGACAATATCTCACTGGACATTCAAAGTTACTCACAGAGGCACATTAATTCTTGGATTATCTCTTCTACCACTAATGTTCCATGGATGCTAACTTGCTTCTATGGACATCCTAAAACTGATAAAAGAATTGAGGGGTATCAAATCCTAAGGCACCTGCATACTTTGGATCCTCATAAATGGCTATGTATTGGTGATTTCAATGAGATTATTTCATGATGAGAAGGTTGGTGGTGCTCGAAAAAGTGACGAACAAATGGATCTATTTGCTGATGTTTTACATGACTGTCATCTCCATGATCTGGGATTTCATAAGGGTTAGTTTACCTGTCCAACAATAGAACAAATGGTCAATTCACCAAAGAAAAACTAGAGAGAGCAGTGGCATCTACTTCCTGGTGCAATACTTTTGGTGATGGAGACATCCATGTGCTTCCCCCAATTACATCTAATCATTGCCCACTTTTACTTATGGTGGAACAAGGTCATCACTCTCACGCTCCTCTATATGGTTTGAATCGATATGAGTCGAGTTGGACTTCTCATGAGGATTTTGCCTCAGTTGTTCTAGATTTATGGCTGCAAACAGATCACTCTCATGGTGATTTCTCCTCCCTCCACCAAAAACTTGGATGTTGTATGAGAACTTTTAAAAGGTGGAGTAGACACAAAACTCAAGTAAGTGATCACCAGATACATTTGAAGATTCATAGACTGGATGACATTCGGTCCAATTTGATAGCTTCCATTGTTGAGGAAGCCCAACAACTAAAGATGGAGATCAGGGGTATTCAACAAAGTCTTCACTTGAAATGGAAACAAAGGGCAAAGATCCATTGGCTTCAACAGAGAGATAGAAACACCAAATTCTATCATCTGTGTGCCAATCAAAGAAGGAAGATGAATCACATTCATCAAATCATTGACTCTGATGGCTTTTCTCATTCTGATATAATGGCTATTGGCAGGACATTTACTCTATTTTATCAGCATCTCTTTTCATCTACACAACCTTCACAACTTGACATTTATTTACAAGGCTTAGCATCAAAAGTCACTTCAGATATGAATGTTATTTTACTCAAACCTTTTAGTGAGAAGGAAGTAGTCACTGTTGTTTTTCAAATGGGACCACTCAAAGCCCCTGGCCCAAATGGATTTGGTGCTTGTTTCTACCAGGATTATTGACCTGTGGTTGGACAGGAGGTTAGTAAGGCTGTACTTTCTTTCCTAAACTCTATTGCTGATTATTGCTAATATAACCTCTATCGACTATACTTGGTGATGATTTCCAAAGTTAGCAACCCTAAACATGTCAATGACTATCGCTCTATCAGTCTATGTAATGTTCTATATAAAATTATCACCAAGATGCTCACTAATAGACTCAAACATATTTTACCTTCTCTCATTTCACTAACTCAATGTGCCTTTGTCCTTGGAAGATTGATCCCAAACAATATATTGGCTGCCTATGAGACCCTGCACACCATTCATACTCAAATCTCTTGTCCCAAGGGGTATATGGCTGTGAAGTTAGACATGAACAAAACTTATGATAGGGTGAAATGAGATTTTATAAGAGTTGTGCTTCTCAAACTAGGTTTTGCACGTGGTTGGACAAACCTGATCTTAAAATGCATTACTACTTCTTCCTTTTCTGTTCTAGTGAATGGGGTCCCTCATGTAAGATTCCAACCACATAGAGGTTTAAGACAAGGATGCCCTTTATCCCCATATATCTTCATTCTTTGTGCTGAGGTGTTGAGCTCTCAGTTGCAAGCTGCAAAACATCAGGGTCTTCTTACTGGGGTGCCAATTGCCAAAGGTCAAATAAGTATGAGCCATCTATTTATTTTTGTAGATGATAGCATTTTATTCTGTAGAGCTGCAATGGCAGAATGAGCCTCTTTAAACCGAATCCTGGGTGTCTATAAAAGTGCCTCTGGACAACAACTTAATAGAGATAAAACTTTCTTGTTTTTCAATAAGAACACTAAGCTAGCAACTAAAGCATATCTCATGTAGGTGGCAGGTTTGAAAGCTACTACAAACATGGATAAATATTTAGGCCTTCCCTCTTTAATTGGTCGATCCAATGTGGCTGCCTTTAAGGGTATTGTTGATAGAATGGTAAGAGACTTGGTAACTGGAAGAATAACTTTATCTCACAGGCTGGGAAGGAAATCCTTATCAAAGTTTTCCTTCAGGCCATCCTAACATATTGTATGAGTGTGTTTTTTCTCCCTCTTTCCCTATGCAACGAGCTGAATTCTATGTTTGCTAATTTTTTTGGTGGGGCCACCAAGACTCCCACAAAAAATTACAGGTGGTCTGGGGTTTTGAGACTTACACTGTTTCAACCTTGTTCTTTTAGCCAAACAAGCTTGGAGGTTCCTTGAATTTCCTACTTCACTACCAAGTAGGATCTTTAAGGCCAAGTATTTTTCAACCTCTTCAGTTTTACAAGCTAGATTAGGGTCTAGACATTCCTACATCTAGAGGAGCATTTACCAATCTCTTTATCTGCTGAAGAAGGGTCTCATTTGGAAAGTTGGTGATGAGACTCAAATTAGTACTTGGCATGACAAATGGCTACCTCAAGACTACTCATGTAAGGTTCAATCCCCTATTCCAGTTGTAGATGAACATGCTAAGGTTGTTGAGCTCATTGACAAAGAGCAAGGTTGTTGGAACCTAGATCTTCTACACTTGATTTTTAATGAAGATGATTTTCAAGCCATTGTTAAACTCCCTGTCAACATGTTATCTAAGCTGGATAAGCTGATATGGAGAGGTACTTCTATTGGTCAATTCTCAGTAAGAAGTGCCTATCATCTACAAACAAGTACTTGCTTGGTCAAATGGTGGTACTTTTTGGCAAGGCCAACAAGGGGCAATTTGGAAGACACTTCGGTCTTTACCAACCACTAATAAGTTAAAGTATTTCTCTGAAGGGCTTGTGTTGATGCCTTACCTACGAAGCAAAATTTGTTTCATAAAATAATAGCAACTGACTCTCTATGTCCAGTTTGTATGCTTGAAGAGGAAACCTCGGGTCATATATTGTGGTTGTGCCCCCTCAGCGAAAGATGTTTGGTTATTAGGATCAAAACCCTTCCAGAAAGCTGCTATCACAACCAGTGATTTTGGTCAAGTGTTTGAGCAGCTGTGCAGCAGACTAGTGCAACAAGATTTGGTCTTGTTTGCTATCTTATCTCAGATGCTTTGGTTCAGGAGGAATTCCCTCATTTATGAGGGTAGCTTTTGCCACCATCTTCCATTTACCATAATGCAGTTTAAGCCCAAGAAGATTTTCTTGAAGCTATGCATCCCTCCTCTACGCATCCATCCTTCCCTCCCCCTCTTCCTTTGCAATGGCAAGCCCCTGTTGATAATTGGCTCAAGATTAACTGAGATGTGGTTGTTCAAGCAAACTCAAATAACTCCCTTCGGGGACATCCGATAAAATTGGAACGATACAATGAAGATTAGCATGGCCCTTGCGCAAGGATGACACGCACAAATCGAGAAATGGTCCAAAAAGCAAACACAAATAAGATTGGTGTTGGGATCATCAATAGAGATTCTAGTGGTTTTGTTCTAGCCAGCCTGATGAAACCATTGCATTACTGTATTGAACCTTCCATAGCTGAAGCCCGTGGGTTGCTGCATTTTGCTAGGACCTTGTCTTAAATTTCTTGGTCTTTGAAGGTGATTCCCAAGTGGTTGTTCAAGCGGCCTCATCCCCAACTCCCCATGATGGGCAGCTGAGTTGTATCATCACTGACTTTCTCCAATTGATGGCTATCTATGCTTGGAAGATCCAGCATGTTAAGCAAGAGATCAACTGTGTCGCACACAAGCTAGCTCGGGAGGTTGTATTGAGGGAAACTGAACTTATTGAAATAGATTGTATTGCTCCTTGTGTTTTCTCACTTGCAATGGCTGATAGACACAACCTTATTTAATATCTTCTTTTTTGACCTCAAAAAAAAAAAAAAAAAAAAAACCATAAAAAATATATATATGACAAGGTAAAGAAACCCAATTTATAAAACTGCAAATATTACCTTGCAGAAGTTGTAGATTGTTTTATTTTTTTGTCATTATAGAATATTTTAGTTCTATTTTGAAATGTCTATATATACGTCATTTTGTACTATATATTACATAATTATGTTTTAAAATAGAAAATATTTAAATAAAATATTTTATAAAAATAATATTATTTTATAAAAATATTTTTATTTAAAAATATTTATTATAAAATATGGGAGATAACCACTCGAAACATAATTGGGAAAAAGAAAATCTTTATCTTCGTTTGACCAAAAGGACGAAAACTTGTCACAAAAATCAGTGTCCGGTGGGCCCGTTATCAATGCAATGATTGGGCCATGTGTACAGTTTGAATGACTAATTAGGTTCTTAACTTTGGCAAATCCAAGACTTCCCCAGCAAATTTTCTCACTCAGGTTTCCTTTCAGTCAAACACCACGTGGGAAATTGGAAATGGACTCAGAAATCGATGACGCTTCCTCTTCCGTGACTTTAACCATGGATGTTACGCCCAGACTCATTGCTCTAATGCCTGAATTACCGAATTTTGATTCAGCGGCGTAAACATCTTAATTTTACCAAGGAAAATGGCAAGCTGTGCAGTGGAAGGAGGCTGTGCTACTGACTACTTGGCTATTGCCATATCCATGCTATCTATGATCTTGTACGTTTTCTGCATCTTCTTCATTCTTTTTTTTTTTTTTCCCTTATTTTAACTCGACTACTTGCACTGTGTCTGTTTGATGAAATGTCTAATTCATTTCGGGTTTAGACCCAAGATTGGGAATTTATTGGCCTCGTTTCCGAAGTAACCTTGTTGTTATGGATCCATAAGCTGTATCGTTATTTTGTTTATTGTTTCAGGCTTCTCTCACGGTTGATTTTACCCTTTGTGGTTCACAAAGTTCCTCGTACAAAAAACAGTGGCTTCTGGATTCCAGTAATCCAAGTTTTTGCTAGCTTCAGCCTTCTGTTGTCGATTGTGGTAGACTATAGATTTCTTTGTTATCGTAATTATGTTGTTGACGAATTTATCACCAAAAAGTTACCGTAGTGGGCGTTTTAGTTTTGCAATTGTTACCGTACAGTTGGCCCCTTTTCCATGCAGATGTCATTCAATTTCCTCAAATTCAAGAAGAGGCATTGGTGGCAGTCTTGCTATGTTTGGGCAGGTTAGTCACCGCTTCTTTCATCGTCAACGAGCTTTTAACTCCCTTATTTAGCTCTCTGTTTTTTTTGGCAAATGTTTTTTTCTTCAGATGATTAATTTCGAGTTATCTTTTTGCTTCCAGTCTGGTTTGAAGGCCCTCTTGGATCTGGTTTGCTGCTAAGCTGTCGTTTGACGCAGGCCTTCCAACTATATTGCATATTTGTCAAGTTAAGTAAAGGCTTCAACTTACTTCCATAGTTAATACTTGACTGCAACTCAACAAACCTTGCCTTCAGGTGATAACTTGGCCCTCAATGATCTACTGCCTGTAATCGCCCCTCTCGGTCCTATCCACCCATTTAAAACCAAAGCCAAGATCCTTGGGATTAATGGAGTATTGCTGTAATACGCCTATTGACCTTGGTGGGGGGGGGGGGGGGTAGGTAATGAATGAGATCCTACATTACTTGGGAAGGAGAAGTAATGAATGAGATCCTACATTACTTGGGAAGGAGAAGTTATTGCCTTTTATAATGAATCCAAGGGATGCGAGTTGTAACCTTGACTAGTTGTTTTAGTATATGAGCCCCATATGTGGCTTGGGGTTTCCTTAGGTTGTTACAAATAATATTAGAGCTAATCCTCGCCAGAAGTGTGGGATTTGATATGTGGCACCAAGAATGGACTTGGCCGGGAAGGTTGTGAATGGGATGCCACACTACATGAGAAGGATAAGTTCTCGCCCTTTATAATGAATCTACGAGAGTCGAACTATAACCTTAACTAGTCATTTTCTAGTATGGGCCCAAATGTGGCTTGGGCCTTACAATTGCTATAATAGATCCTAGTAAGAGTTTTGACAGAAATTAAGTAAACATAGTCTCCACTTAGGGTTGGAGGAAAAAAAAATTGTTAAACCTATAAAATAAATTGTTAAAAAGAACTTGGAGTTGGAGAAAATAACACACAAGAGTTTTTCCAAATAACAGATTGTTACCCCCTTCTTCTCCATCCACTAAGTAGTGAATACCACAATAAACTTCCTAATACCATCCATTACAAGCATAAACGTTAACTTCCTAGCAGTTCATTGAAGGTTACAACCGCCACCACATTGTTTTCCCTTGACATAACACGTTCAGAAACTACATATTGCTCCTCATGGCTCTGTTCACATGAAAGTTCAACTCATTTGAGCATATTGTTTATCACAGAAACTTTGGGTTGGGTTTTGGATTCTTCAGGGTCTATCATGCTGGTCGATTGTTCTGTGAGATAAAAACAATAATCATGACCACAAAATTAACTTATGTGGACTAGGCTACAGAGATGACATTGTGTCTTACCCAAGGACTTCAAGCCATGACTTGTTCTTGTCTGGCAAATAAATTTTTAGCCGTCATATTTTGCTGTGCTACTTCAGTAAAGCTGTAGTTATTTGTTTATGTGTAACTATCGTTTTATCAGAAAAAGGCTCTAATTATTGCTAGTGATATTCAGGAGGCGTTTACCACCAATCAGATCTTATATAATTCTTCCACTTATTCTATTGCCATGGATTGCTGGGGCTGCATGTAAGATTCCCTAAAGTGATTAAATTTATATATTTGGACACTTATCTTGTCATGTTCTCTTATAATGAAAAATATATATATTATAAGGAATTCTAATACTGCTGAAATTATGTTTGCTGTGTTAGGGTCTGACTGCCCTTTTGCGATTCCTTCTTCCAGTATTCTTTAACATAATCTGTCTTGGCTGTCCTCCGGTTTCTTCTTCTAGTTTCCTTTTTCATTTTTGAACTCTGTAGCAGCTTATATTACCACTGACCTCAAATGTTCTTTCTTATAAGATTTTCATATTTATGCTTACAACAGCCAAGGCTTGATGCGCATTTCTCAGCATTGTTTTCTGGGGTTTGATTTATATATAGCAAACACTTTTATGAGGTGGAGGCATTGAAATAACATTAATTTTTTCTATAACTAAAAGAATTTATTAATGCTAATAGAAGAATAGGCACAGCCCAAGTACATAGGAAGAATACAACTGGAAACACCTAATTAAGAGGGAGAGATAGATACAAGGTAATCAATGAAAATGAAGTCGTTGAAATCAATAGCTTTGGAATAACATTATTATGTAATCTGTTACTGAGAGCACTAGTTCCAATACTTAGGAACTTTTTCTTTTACCTTTTCGCCATACTTCTGGATGGAGCTCCAAGCTTGATGTTCTAGGACATGTTTTTTTTATTGTGTTCTCATAAATTTCATAATATGCTTATCAACAAGGGAAAAAAATTACAAAAAATATATATGATGGGTTGTGTAGCAGGGAAACACAATTCTCAAGAAAAATGACATTTTATCCCTGAAGCTTCTTGATGAGCAAGGTGTGCACAACGAAATTCATCAAAAATGTCCTTGAGTGACAATTACCAAGCCCTATGTTTTCCTGTTAACACAAATGTCTTCCAAGTTATTTCTGCCGTTTAAATTATAACACTGTTTTCGCTGAACAATCTGGGGTTATTTTACTTCATTATATTCATGCAAGTTATTTTAAGTTTTCTCCTGTCTATATGGCTTGAGATGTCTTGCCAACTGAAGTTCTTGTCTATACATGTCATAGTTCCCATCCTGGAGCTCTTATGAACTGGTCATTATTATATAGCTTTTCATTCTTCTTGCTCATTACAATATGTAGTTTCTGAAAAGATTACTGACCTTTGCTGTAGTTATCCATATGAAGCAGCCTCTAAATTATAGGTGCCATATGGGGGCTCACTGGATCATTCCAGTCGTTTCACTCCACACATCATATGTTTCAGCTTTAGTTGGATTCACTGGGGCTGTTCGGCATATAGACTTCAGGTTTGATGAACTCAGAGACCTCTGGCGAGGAATACTTGTCGCAGCATTTTCCATTGGTACACTTTTCTCTATTTCTACTAGGCTCTTTAATTTTTCTTGATTTGCTCAATATTCATTGCTTATGACATATTTCTTGATTTGCCCTGTTTGGGGGTTTAGTTGCGGGGAAATTACCTGTAAAAATTCAGTGGAGAAGCCAATAATGGATGTTGGTCGACTATGCAAATGGAACTGCTTATAGATATCCTATAAGGAAGCAGTAACTAGGCTTTTAAGAGCATATGTTATAGTCTCCATCATCTTTCCCGTTTCCACTACTCAACTGTGAAAACAACTGGGAGAGGAAGAGGAAGGGAGGGGGGTTTGGGGAACGGGTGAGGGGGAAGGTATCATTGGCAGTGAGTTTGTTACTGCCTTGTCTGGCCATTATGCAGGTTAGAGGACAAGTGCATCATGTATGACACCGTGAAAGATAGAACAAAGTTCTGTAAACTTTCCTTGATAAATTCGTAACCAGCTGAAAATAGGTTAATGTAACCCCCCATTCCCAGAGGTTCGGAGAGTTATCTCTTGTAACTTAAAACCATCTCCCATAACATATTTATATACTCCCAATTTCCATAAAAATACAAATCCATTTATTCAAACCAAATATCTCCAATAAATACTTGTACCCTTTGACACTTTTTCCTCTATGATCATCAAACCTTGCTAACACTTCCTATTCTTGACTTCCAGCTGAGTAATCAAAATTATCTGAAAAATATTGTGGAGACAAGGGGGTGAGTTATCAACAACTCAGTAAGCAGAGAACATATACTAGTATGTAAACATGAACATTTTCACAATTCAGAATGCAACAAAATATTTACTTTCAGAATGCAGAATCAGAAACATTTACTTTCAGAATGCAAAATCAAAACATGTTACAAAAAATATCAGAGCGAAACTTTCAGAAAACATTCTTATCTAAGAAAACATTCTTATCTAAAAATCCTTTGGCATATCAAAATTTGAGACCTCATCTTCATCAATTAGAGCATTACATCGGGGCAGATACCATGTTTAACCCCTGTGGTTGGATTATAAACCATAATTATAACACATGGAAGGGATTTATCAAAAAAAAAAGTATAACCTGTGGAAGTTCCGGATCCACTATTATAACTCATGGTTAGGCCGTATACCATGTTTAACCTCCGTGGTAGGATTATAAACCACAATTATAACCCGTGGAAGGGTCGTATCCACAATTATATTATAACCCGTGGTTGGGCCGTATCCACTATTACATTATAATCCGTGGTTGGGCCATATCCACTATTATCACCCGTAGTTGGGTCATATGCCACTATTATCGCCCGTGGCTGGGCTGTAACGGAAACCGAACAGAACATCAGAATTAGACTTAATCAGAATACAGAATCAAAATCTCATGCCAAGATTTTCAGATGCCACAACATATCCAAATAGAGTACTAAACAAATTCAGATCTTTTCACATATTCAAAAATAGTTTCAGAACATTTTCGCATCACATGCACAAATTTTCATAAATTTCATATTCGTTTTTATTGCATGGTTCAGAAACAGAATGCACAAAATTAGCTCATATCTACACCAATCATGATAGAAAATATTCTCTCTTATACAGCTTTCATGCATATGCAGAACACATATCTGAGGTGGTTTTTAAATTTCTTCTCAAAACAAACATGCATATTTTCAAAATCAACCTCGTATCATTCTCTTTTTATGCAAAATCTAATATAGGAATCTCGCTTATCTGAACTTCTTAACTTTCTGAATTTCTTCACAACAGTTCTGAACGCAAATTATTCGTCACCTATAAGATTGCCACGTAATTTCCATAAATATCCGAAATTAACACTTTTTTCAGTACTTAAACCTGAAATGCTAGGTAACCTATTTTCCTAAAAATCTAAATTTCTCAGAGCCCTAAAATATCATAAATTAATACCTTGATATTCACTTAAAAATCTCTGACTATTTAAGCTCTAACCTATTATGGTAAAATAAAGTGTATGGCTAACATAAGTACTCAATTACAACAAAGCTCATGCAAAATACCTCTTCATCTTAATATTCTCTTAACATAATTATAACAAAATATATTTAAGTAAAAGGCAAAAATTTTATTTTAAAAAATAGACAATCAGTTTCTTTTAAAGGGTTAAAAATAAATTTCATACTTGCTATTTACTTCCAAAATTCATTTGTAAAAATATTAATACTATATAATATAATTTAAATCCTTATTTATTTTCTTTATAATTCTTGTATTTAAAACAAAACCCCACACAAAGTGAATTTAATAAATAAAGACCAAACATGACCCACGTATAACCAATCTGATGATAAGGGTATTTTAGGAATTGACTCAAACATGTATGGGTTCTTTGGGAAAGCTGAGATTTACAAACAATTTTTATGGAATTACAACCACCCAGACCAGAACCACTTTGTGCGACAGAGAACACATACTCACCGAGAGAGATGGGGAGGCACGATGGGGCAGCGAGCTGGGCGGTGGTCTATGTGGTGAGGGCGGCGGCAGGTCATTGAGAGAGAGAGAGTGCAACCGTGAAAGGAAGGGAGAAACAGAGAGACACAGTGGCTTACCGAGAGGAAAAGCAACGGGAGTGACATGTAGTGCTCGGCGGCACCTTTTATGCGGGTGGAGGCAAAATAACAATAATAAAAGATGTCCTCATCATATCTGAAGGCGGTGAGGGGCAACTGAAACTATCTAGAATTTGAAAAAAAATAGATCTCCCCACAAATACGGAGCTACAAAATACATATATCTAAATATATATATATATATATATATATAAAAATAAATAAAACATGGGTTCTAGTATTTTAATGGGAAAGGGACTCTAGAGTCTGTTTGAAAATATAACAAACATTAAAAAAATAAATCATAGGTTGGATGCATAAAAATAAATTGGATCCGTAATCTATAAAAAAAAAGTACTCAAAAACTCAACTAGTATTTTCATACATATAAATCCAAAAATATTTAGAATAAGGGCTTGGCTGGGTCCGGGTGTTACAGTTAATGCCTGTTGAATCTATTTCTTGCATCTCTTGAGCATATAGAAATTTGATTAGGTCAAGATATCTCACCTTTTTCTTGGCCTTCATCTGTGTTGTTTATCACTTCCAGGATTATGGGTCGCTGCTTACGTCTTGAATGAAATTCATGATGATATCTCATGGCTTCAGGTTGCCTCCAGATTTCTCCTTTTGATTATGGTATGCTTTATTGATTCGTATCTCTTCTTCCTTATGCATTTGTCATATTGAGGTTTTAATTTATTATTGTCTTCAGACCGATCAAAAATTTATTAGTCTTCAGCTCATGTGTACTTGCTAACATTTCTCAGGTATATTCTACAGGCAAGTATTTTAGTGCTAGCTTTCTTCTCTATGTCAAGTTCACAACCTCTACTCTCACAAATCAGCTTAAGGAAAAGGGAGTCTCGAGAGTTTGGGTCAATGGGCGAGGCTCTGGGTATACCTGACAGTGGACTTCTACTGCAGAGGGAACCAGCTCAAGTCATAGATCCTAATGAACCATTGGATAAGCTTCTTCTAGACAAAAGATTTCGCCAGTCCTTCATGGCATTTGCAGACAGGTGTTGTATTTCTCCTGTAATAAACTTTTTGGGTATACCTTTGTTTGGAAATTTTTTTTTAGCCTCATTAGAGCTACATGAAAAGAGGAACTAGTCATTTTCTAAGTAACTCCATGGAGGAAAAAAAGGAGCTTTAGAACCTGCAAGATATTGCCTGGCCCTTTTTCTTTAGAAAGAATTGGAAAAGAAATAAAATTTTAATTTTTTTTAAACTTTTTGTTTTCTTCTTATTTGCAGTTGTTTGGCCGGGGAGAGTGTGCATTTCTATGATGAGGTGCATGAGCTTGGTAAAATATCTCTAGATGACTCTGTAAGAAGGATATATATGGCGCGACATATTATTGACAAGTACATAGTTGCAGGTATGTGGCCAGAGATATTCCATCTACAGTATTAGCTCCAACATTACATACTAATATGAATTAACCCAATCTTTAGTAATCTCTGAATACATCTGTTCATATGGCTTCTTTTGGGTTGTAAATGACTCAATTATAGGGACCTCAATAGAGTAGAGTGACTCAATCAAGAATGATGTTCATGTGGTAGTTTTGCCAGGAGAGATGTTCTTACATCTGGAGAACTGTCACTACTTGTTCTTTTTATCTTTTTCTGTTCTGGCATGATATAAATAAAATAAATAATGCCTAATATCCTCGCAATAGATTGGTTGACACAGAAAGGCTTCATGGTATTTTCCTCACACAAGAGCACATTATTTGGTAATAAAAAGGCCAACTCTTTGAAACCTTGTTCAAGGTTACTTGAGTAACCTTACCGATAGAAAAAGGTTACTTGAGTAACCTCCTACTCGGATTAAGATATAGGAACTGATCCCCAAGAACCTACCACTGAGCTCAACTTGATACTGTCCAGCCACTCCGAGATAAGACAAATAAAGAGAATGTTTAAGCTTGTGTAGTTTGTTTCTAGTAGTCCTACTCATGTGTGTCCAGCTGTTGTGGTGCTTGCTTTCCTTTCTTTTCAGTAGTGCAATTCTAGCATTTCGGTACTTGAAATGTTTATCTTTGAAGTATGGCAACCCCCCTTCTCTATCTCCCTATATAACGCTCCAAGAGAGGACCAAGCCACATTTAGGACATACTCCACTAGAACTAGTCAATGGTACAATTGAAGCCCCATTGAAATCATTATAAAGAGCAAGAACTTTACCCTCCCAAGCAATAGGGGATCCTATACAAACCACTAACAATTACTACCTAGTATGGGGCATCACACCCCAGGCATGAAGATGTTTGATTTGTCTTAGAAACTTTTTCTCAAACATCCTCTCTGCCATAACTTAGATTTAGTATCCTTCATTGATTTTTTATGCAATTTTATTTCAACAATAACTCCCTGTGGTACCGGGTACGAGTTATTAGAAATAGGGCCCGTCGTTAATTTTCTGTCCATCAACATTAATGGAAAACATATGGCCCAATTACAAACCACTACATTTAAATTAAATTTTTTTTCTTAAAAGAATTAAATTAAATGTTTTTCAAAATAAAAAAATAAAAAATATTTTCTAATAAAAAACTAATTTGTTTAATTTGAAAAAGAAAAAACTTAGAAGACCATCCCATGGGGTGGCCAAAACTGGGAAACTGGCCCTCCCATTGCTCCCACATGGTGGCTGCATCTACCTGCCACCACCGGCGTTCAAGTAAATTTTATGATTTAAAAAAAAATAGACATCAATTTTTTTTTTAAATATGTTTCTTCTTTAAAAAAATAATATTTTTTGTATGACAAAATTAGGTTGATATGTGGCAGTCTGTGATTGGGTCATGTGTTTTCTGTTAATGGTGATGGAATAAAAAGTTAATAGAGGGTCCATAGGGTCCTGAATCTAAGTCAGTCATAGCACAGCAACAAAGGTTCCATTGTCTTCTTATGAAACTGGGCATATGAGCATATTTCACCCCCATTTACAATGTCATTTTTTACTTATAATTTCATGCCATAAGAAAGGTTGTTCTTTATAAATTAGTGATTGATGGTTGAAGCATAGTTTTTGTTTGAAGTTTGAACTATATAATAACATAGGTTCATCACAATCATGTCTATTCGAGAGCAAATAAACTTGATGGCACTATGTCAGTGCAAGATCAAGATTCTCTAGGTTCTGTTCAGCTCAGCAAATCATATCCCATTTAGCTTCCAAGCTTATCGGAAAATTCTTTCTTTATCTATATTTTTTACTTATAAATATAGGTGCGGCAATGGAGGTAAACATTTCTCACCGAAGCCGACAAGAAATTTTGACCACTGCTGATCTGGCGCATCCTACTCTCTTCAGTAATGCGTTAAATGAGCTGATGCAATTGATAAAAATGGTATGCTATTTTACCTAGGTTAATGCAATTTTGCTGGTTTCCTTAGCTTGGTATCATGTCTGAGTATGCTTTTCTCCTCTCAAGAATTTGGCAAAAGATTACTGGTCATCCATGTACTTCATGAAGTTTAAAGAAGACGCCAGTACGAGATCCAATGGCCGTGAGCCAGAACAGATGACGGGCTGGAACTTCTCTCCTAGGTTGAGTTCTGTACATGGTGCTGATGATCCCTTTCACCAAGAACACTTTTCTAAGAGCTCAGGCATCGACGTTCATGATTCAGATATACAATTAACTAGGAATGGTGGTTGAGTTCTGTACATGGTGCTGATGATCCCTTTCACCAAGAACACTTTTCTAAGAGCTCAAGCATCGACGTTCATGATTCAGACATACAATTAACTAGGAATGGTGAATGGTTATGCAGGAATTGTCGAGCTCCGTTTTATTACTTGGATCTGCATCAGTAGAAAAATTAGGGTTGGCATTTTTCATCCCTAACAAAATGGCTTGGAATGCCTTGGAAATGAAGCCAATAAGATGAAAATGGGAAAAAAAAAAAAAGAGAAAATTGATGAGGAAAGGTTGAATTGGGTAACTAGTGCAGTGGCATGTTGTATGTATTATACCTGTACAGGCATGACCATATGATTTATTGATCAGAGATTAAAGAGTTTAAATTTAGTACGGTTTATTATTTGACATATTTTGGCCTAGACACCTAGCTGTAAGTTACAAAATGTCGTAAATGCTTTAGGTGAAATTGGAATGCAGGCTTCTTAAATCTTAATATGATAATCTGGTTACTAATTAAAGTATTAAAAAGTTCATACTAAATTACCATGAATGGATAGGAGGGTTTTGAAATGGATTTTTTTTTTTTTAGAGAATGCTTTGCAACAGCCTTGGGCGAAAAAGAGTCCACCAACGGGCTGGCTACACGTAAGATAAAGGTTCTGTATCATAATAGAATGGAAAGCACCTGATTAATTCTTCTAATAGTAGAATAAAATATTGTTAGAATATTATTTTTTAATATTATTATTGTTTTGAAATTTGAAAATTTTGTATTGTTTATTATATTTTGTGTGGGAATGATGAGATGAGATGAGTTTAAGTGAGTTTTGAATTCAAACCATCCTTAATCTTTTCCCATAAAACATCAAATTGTATTTTCTACATGTGCATTACATATTTGAAAATTAAAAGTTTGAAATTTGAATTTTTGAAAGATGATTGATTGTCATTTTTTACATGCGATTGATATGAGTAAAAGTTTGAATTTTAAATTTTTGAAAGATGATTGATTATCATCTTTCACATGTGCAAAAGACATATGATTTTGTTTGAAAATTTTGAAAAGTGATTTATGCTCTTTTTGACATATGCAAAAGACAGATGATTTTATTTGAAAATTTTGAAAAGTAAATAATGCCCCTTTTGTCATATGAAAAAAAGTAAAAGATTAGATTTGAAAATTTTGAAAAGTGAATGATGTTGTCTTTGACAATTGCAAAAAAAGATGAAATTTTATTTGAAAATTTTGAAAAGCGAGTGGAGCTCCTTTTTTATATGTAAATCTTTTTAAATTTAAAAATAAAGTCTACAAAGCCTGATGAATGGATGAGTGGGGAGTTTCGGTAAGGGATGAGATCTGGTGTAGGCAAGTGCATAGTTAGTCACATAACATGCTGACGTGGCATAATGGGATTGGAGGGCTGGTAATAGCCGGAGGCCAGACCGTCTGGTCTCTAGGTTTTCTCTATTCTTTTCTTTTTTTTTTCTTTTTTTTATATTGGTTTTTTGTAGGGGTGTAAGAAGTTCGGTTCGAAGTTGAGACCAGTCGGTCTCGATCCATCCAATGTAAAATTTTCGATTTTTTATCTAGTCTTGGGATGGGGTTTTTCCACCCCGAACCGGACCGAACCAACCGAATATACATATACATATACATATTTTAAATATTTTTTTAAATATATTTTTTTATATAACAATTATATAATTAATTATGTAATTTTCATCTAACCTATCACCATTGACAATATAAAATGTTAAATATGTAATTACAAATATACTATCAATTAACTAACCTATCACCATTAACTAATTAATAATATCTACATCTATGATATAATTAAAGTTATTAGATAAAGTTTTTGTAAAATACCTAAGTTGCAAGTACGTATAAAACATATGTATGGTCAATGGCAATTATTTATTAATCATATACAAAATGTAAAAAGTTCAATAGCCCATAATGCATTAACTATCATAATACAGTTACATACTTTAAATTAGTAACAAATTAGTAATTAACATCATAAATATAAATATAATTAATTATTTTTTTAATGTGTTAATTTTATTAATTTAAATCATTTTTTATTAATTTATGTGCCAAAAAGAGCAAAACATTAAAAAAATGGCTCTTACTCATTAAAGAAACGGTGTCGTTTAGTGTAAAATTGGACCTAAATGGCGCCGTTTAGGTCCAATGGCAAGCAAAATATAAACTGAGTTGTGTAAAACAGTGTCGTTTCACGATCTGTTTTGGGGTTTCATATGAAACCTCAACCTGTTTTCAAAACTCCAAATTGTTTTGGGAGATTTGTGCATGGTTTTAATTGTTGCTATGATCTTTGTTTCATTTCAGATTTTTGTGAGTTTTGAGGAATGGAAAATAAGTCAGATTTTAGTGCTAGCTCTCATACCCCTACCCCAACACTTAACCCTACTCCTACACCTGCCACTTACCTTACGGACCATACCCCTACACTTGCCACTAACCCTAGGGGTGGGCAGCGGGGCCGCCCCCCGCTACCCTGCCCCCGTCTGCCCCGCCCCTGCATGGACGGTGCGGGGTAGGCGGGCCGGCTACCCAGCACCGCCCATGCGGGGGCGGGGGCCCCTGCCCCACATGAAAGACCCCTAGCGGGGGCAAGGGCAGGCTGACCCCAACGGGGATGGGGTCAGCCTGCCCCGCACCCTCCCAAATTTCTTTAAAAAAAATTATTTTTTATATTTATATAAATAATTTATATAAATATATATTGTATATAAATATATACAATTTGTTAAAAACTTGAATTCAAGTTAATGGATTGCCTTGGCCTCCTAGGCCATAGTAAGTCCCACATTGCTTAAGAATGACTATTGTATTGCCTTGGCCTCCTATATAAAGGTTGGCCTAGGAGACTAAGGCAATCCATAATACAACTCTAATGAGTTTATATTTTTTTTGAATAAAATTTATAATTATATTATATTATAATTTGGGTTTAAAATAATTTAGATCCAAATTTTTTTTTTCCCAATGAATCACTGGGTTGAGCGGGGGCGGGGCGGGGTTGAAACCCTCACCCCCGCATGGTGCGGGGTGGGGGGTGGGGGCACCCCTAACTAACCCTACCGGGCCTACCTGTACCGTTGCCCCCTTGCCCCCACAAAGTAAGAAACTGGTTTCAATGGTTTGGACTCACTTCACCAAACTAGAAGATAGTGACCCCAATAACCCCCAAACTAAGTGTAACTATTGTGGTAAACTGTGTAGATGTCACTATAGTAGACATGGTACATCCCAATTAAAGGCCCACTTAGAAGAACAATACAAGTAGAGTCTAATATTAAAATCTTTACAAGAGAAGTGTCAAACTAGAATAAAGATTGGACTTAAAAAAATTTCGGATGGGAGTAGTGGGGGTGCAACATTAAAGGGCTATACTAAGTATGATTCAGATGAGTGTAGGAGACACCTACCTCATATGAGGGGCCAATTGGTGGGTTAAAGAGTTTGACTCACCACCAAAACATGGACATCCGTCCAAAATCATAATTATATGTCTTTGACTATGCATTTTATTGATTTTGACTGGAAATTAAACAATTTTTTTTTAAGTTTTGTCAAATTTCGATCATAAGGGTGATACAGTTGGGAAGGCCTTGGAGGCCGCAATAAAGGGGTGGGGTTTGGCATGGTTTGTGACAGTTACAGTTGACAATGCCTCATCTAACGATGTCACATTGGGGCATCTTAAAACCTATCTTAGAGAGGTAAATAAGATAATCTTGGGTGGTGAGTGTTTGAATGTGAGATATGATGCACATATTCTAAATTTAATTGTCAGTGATGGTTTGAAAGATTTTGATGACTCGGTTGCACAAGTTAGAACTGCTGTGAGATTTGTGAGATCTTCACCTGCGAGATTGGAGAAATTTAATACTGTTGTGAGGGTTGCAGGTATAACATCCAAGAATGGCCTTTGCCAAGGTTTTCCTATAAGATGGAACATGACATTCTTGATGCTGGAGGCGACCCAAGAATATAAGTCGGCCTTTGCATTATTGGGTGATGAAGACATTCAATATGTCAAATACTTTGATGAGCACGGGGGATTAGGCAAGTCTACTGATGATGATTGGGAGGTTATAATTACTTTTGTAGACTTTTTAAGGTTTTTCTACGAGGTCACAATGAGGTTATCTGGTTATTTGTATTTTACATCTAATGATTTCTATCAGCAAATATATAAGGTGAAAGAAGAATTGGATAACATGTGAGAGAGTGACCATATGAGGGTTAAGTATGACAAATATTAGGGAGATTTAAGTAGGGTGGATATTTTGTTATATGTGGCTGTTGCTCTTGACCCCCAGTACAATATTGATGGCATGGTATATGGCTTGGAATTGGCGCACAGGAACGCATATTGCGGCAAGGGTTAAGGAAATCCTTGCTAGATTGTTTGATGAGTTTATCATGTTCAGGGGTGGTAATATTTAAGTACCTACCCCTACCCCCTTGCCCACCTCGAGAAGCTGGGGTTGGGAAAATGCGTAAGTTGGAGTGGAGTAAGAGATTGGAGCAAAACCCCCTAGTCCATCATCTTGCAGAGGCTCAATCGGAGGTAGATAGATACTTGGCAATGGATCTTCACCCATTATCTTGGTGGAAGACCAATGTCGGGAAGTATCCCGTCTTTGGAGAGATAGCCTGCAATACTTTGGTCATCTCTATTAGTACCGTAGCCTCAGAGTCGGCCTTTAGCACTGAAGGGCGCATATTGAATCCATTCCGAAGTTTATTGTCTACTACCATTGTAGAGGCATTGATTTGTACGCAGAATTGGATCAACAAGACCTTCCTTCATGTTCCTGATATTCTTGACTTTGAGGAGGCTAACAAAGAGGAGGGTGGTGATCAACCTAGATCTGGTAATCGTGGATTTGATTTTGTTAATTTAATTTATTTATATTAATTTAACTGGTATTAATTTCAAATTTAATTGTTGTAGCCATACATGAAACGACATTACCTCCGCTTCAATATGACTTCGTGTCTATTAGACCCACTGGCCACCATTGCCATTTGCCATTTGCCATTGGTTTGTACAATTTCTCTTAATTATTTTTTGTATTTATATAATTTTTGGTAATTCTAATTGTTTTTCTTGTATTTGTTTTAGCTTTGATAGTCTCACTGTCATATGCCCAATTCTAATCTCAAGGACCCAATAATCTCATTCTGTCATCTTCATTTCAATATCATCTTGGTTAGTACTTTTAATGTTTATAATTTTTACATTTTTAATTTATTTTTGTATTTTGTATTTTTGTTTATTGTTTGTAATTCTAATTTGTTTTCCTATTAATGTTTTAGGTTTTATGTTCTCACAATCTCACAGCATAGCATTAGCTTTTCCACGACCAAGGCCACCCTAAATTCCAATGTCAAACAGTCAAAGTCAATCCTCCGATTGAAATGATATTCTTGTGTTAATTCACTTAATTGTAATGTTGCTACAATATCCCTTAATAGTTATAGTTTATTGTATTATCATCTTTGATTTAAATTATGTGACAACTTGTAATATTTTTTAGATGAATTTGTTATAGTTTTATCTTAATTTGTATTATTGTAATAGCTTAGTTATGATTATTAGTTGCGACTTAGTAGTATATAATTTGTATTATTGTAAATTATTATTTTTTATTTGTATTTTTTAATTTTTTTAGTTAATTTATGAGCCCAAAATGGCTCAAAAACAGGTTCTAGGCCAGTTTTGACCCATTACATGTGTTTTTGGGCCATTTTGGGCCTAGAAATGTGTTCTGGTCCACCCCCGCACCCGACATTCGGATGGGGTACCCTGCCCCCGTGTGTGGGGGCAGGTGTCGGGGGGAAAACCCCCGCCCATGCTGGGGCAGAGGGCGAGGAAGGGGCTACCCCACCTCGTAATGTGCGGGTAGCACCCCTAATTTAAGCAACGATTACAATCGGAAAACTCTTTGGAAAGCAAGTTACAGGTTGATAGATACCTAACTGAAACTTGTGAGGAACAAGATGCGAGTTTTGACATTCGAAGTTGGTGAAATGTTAATTTCGTTAGATATTGCATACTTTCAAAAGTTGCACACAATGTTCTTGTAGTACCGGTATCTACAGTGGTCTATGAATATGCATTTAGCACAGAGGGTCGTGCACTTGAGATCATTTTTAAGTAGTTTATCTCCGATGATGGTAAAGGGCCTCATTTGTGCATAAAATTGGCTTCATTTTTCTTCTACTCCAATTATCCTTAAGACTTTAATGGATGACGTGGAGGATTTTGAGCAACAGCTGGATATGAGTATGTAACAAATTTATTTCCTTTTATATCTTTTAATGTTTCATTGATTTACATGTTATGTAAATTTATATAATTTTTTTTTATTTTATCATTTATGTATAGAAATTGTTAGGGATGTTGAAAATTCTATGGAGGCGTTGAATATAATGTCTACACTCAATGTAGATGAATGGCGTTGAGAAAAATATACTATTATACTAGTTATTTTCATTAGCATAAAATAAAATTTTAAACTAAAATATTTATTATTTGTTTGCTATATTTTTGCAGTAAAGTTGTGGAAACTTCGAGTTTTGAACTTGGAGATTGTTATGGCATTT
The DNA here is from genome assembly GCA_961763995.1 of Juglans cinerea. Lineage (NCBI taxonomy): Eukaryota > Viridiplantae > Streptophyta > Magnoliopsida > Fagales > Juglandaceae > Juglans > Juglans cinerea. Next base: position 25,613,796 of record CAUIVZ010000003.1, read on the forward strand.
TTTTTATTACTTTTATTTAGTCATTTGTAATTTGTAATATCACTTTATAAGTAGGTGGGTTATAGCTAGATAAATGGATTGTAAATTGTAATAATTTTTATGTGTCATTTACTTGACTTGATTTTTTAACTTTTTTTTTCTTTTATTTGGAGTTTGGATGATTAGAGGTTTTTTTAAATTTCTTTTTATCTATTTTTTGTTTTTAATTTTATTAATATGATTGATAACCTTTTATGGATGGATATGGATAACTTTTATTTTATTTTTCTCTTTTTTCTATATTTTTCTGTTATTTAGAGTTTGGATGTTAGTAGAGCATATTGCATATTTTTCAATTTTTTTTTTCCTATTTTTTTGTATGTTAATAATAATTTAAGCTGAAGATGGGATAAAAGTCAGGATTTGAGCCAAATGGACCGAATGTGAAAAAAATTGGCTCATTTGCTAATGATCGGACTGAACGGACCAAACCGATAGTCAACAATCCGGTCCAATCCATATATGAATTTGGTCTGGTCCAGTCCAGGATGGGAAAACACTGGACTGAAGGGGCTCGGTCCGATCCCAAAAATCCTCTAGGGACCGACCAGATCGGACTGAATTAACACTTAATTTTTTGGAAACTTTTTCTTCTTAAATAAAGGGATTTTTCAGGAAATATACAAAAATACCATCGCAAACGAAAATCAAATAAATTTGGCAGGGTATCTGATGATTTGAGGCAGTGGCTTATGAGTTGCTCCATTTCCCAAGGCTGATTTTTAAAGTTGAGATCCATCGCTTCTCCAGTTTCAAAACACCATGCATGCAGGGAATGGGCAATAAATGTTTGTAGCATTGTAATTGGTACCCTGAGGGACCTTTAGTACTTAAAACATGCACATCGAATTGAAAATAATGCAGCTAGTAACACGAATTAATGCTAAAATTTCAAGTTGCCTAATGAATGGAAGTGATTCAGTAGATGTGGTACTAACAAGTTTCCAAAAGAATTCTATTACCATGTATCCATGCCTAGGATCCGTGTATAAGAAATTTTTAGTAGGATGCTGCTGGCAATTTTTGTACACCGGCCTATCATAACTACAACACTATGCATTGGCCTGTCAAAAGGAGCATTCTCCAAGTATTCTTCTAGAAGTAATACTGGTGGCAAGTTGTCAACCAACTTGAAGTCACAAATTTAACAGCCTTGCTATATACAGTTTTCTTTCACAAGGGCAGGTGGGGCTCTTTCAATGATTTATGTACGCTCAATTTACCGAACTTTGCCAAAGTCTCATCCAAATCTATAATCTAGCAAAATCATTAAATGGGTACTCCTAACACGAGCAGATCTTGATCACTTCCCAGATTTCATGGCTCCAACACAAGCAGCCACTGGTTTCTCAGTGAAATCCAAAAGTTCAGCATTCCTACAGCATATGTTTATGGAAAGAGTAAATGAAATACTCATATACCTGCTTTTCATATTGGAAATATTCGTTCTTGAGACATTCAATTCCACCCACAGCTCCATGATCTGTCCACGTGTATTACTTCTTGAGACACTCGTTTCTACCAATGGTCAAATGCAATGTAACATCAAAGTTTATAATGCAATATGTGAAATTGGTATTGTGACTTATTTTAAGTAAATTAAAGCATAAATCAACTATACTATAATAAACAATTTAAAATACTAACATATATTTGGTTTTACCACACAAATCAACTGTACTCGCACCAGTTGCTTGGTCTTGATCAAAATTTTAGCCAACAAATGCTTAAGTTGAAGATGAAGGAGGACGATCATCTAAAACATATGAAGAAATTGAGTTAAATTAACAAGTGAATAATAAAAAATAAAAAAAATTCAAGTTTCAACTAAATTTGTATATAAATTAACCTCCAAGGTAAATGTCTTCAAAGTATTCCTCCAGCTCTCGAGCGTTGATTAGCTTCTCTCTTAACCAACTTTGGGTGCAAATGAGGGCTTCAACAGTCTTTGGATCCAATGAACTTCTAAAGGGATCCAAGATGGGTCCCTCGGCACTAAACGCAAACTCCAAGGCAACGGTGGAAATGGATGTGGCTAACACATCACGTGCTATCTTTGCAAGAATAGGATATCTAACTACATTCATCTTCCACCAAGCTAAAATATCAAAATTAGGTGATCTTGCTTCAAGCCCATCTAGCAAATACCAATCCAACTCTGATTTGAACTCCATATGATTCTCCTCCTTAATGAATTGGTTTAAAAGAGAATCAAACTGAGATGAGGGACTTGAGTCATCAACAACATTTAAGGAAGTAGCATTGAACCTTTTTTGAGCCATATCAGAACTCCCATAAGTAACCACATGAAATGTATTGTATTCCTCAATCAAACGGCTCAAAAGGAGTCTCACCTCCGCCTCTATTATGTCTGCCAACTTGTCCCCTTTGCACATTTTTAACCAAAATGTCATGGCCATTATCTTGTATCGTGGGTCAAGAACAAAAGCAACATATATCATCAAATTCATCCTAGCAATGCTTCCCCAATATTTGTCATACTTGATTTTCAAATTAGTTGCCATGACATTCGTGATAGGATCATTACTTTTACACATATCATTCAATACGTCTTCAAGAATGCAAAACTTTGGAAAATATGTATTGGCAGTAACATACAAAGAACTAGAAATATTCAATGTAACATCATAAAATATTTTCAGCAACTTCGCAAAAGTTCGAGTATTTACCCAATCATCACATGTAGGGTTAGTGAATTGAGAATCCTCAGACGCTAATAGTTCAAATGCTTTTTGATATTTTTCTGAAATATTCAACATCAAGTATGTAGAGTTCCATCTAGTGGGAACATCTAAGACCACCCTCCCGTTAGTCTTTTCCCTATCTGCATAATCCATAAATTTGGCAAAACATTCCGATGAAGATATCACATATCTAACTGCATCCCTAATACTTGTTACCGAATCATTGACATCTCTCAAACTATCGGTTACAATATGATTCAATATATGGGAAGCACACTGCATCTGAAGAAACTCACCACCCAAAATGGTGCGATTCTTCTCTTGCATCTCCCTTCTCACATAATTAATGGCGACGTCATTGGAACAAGCATTATCAACTGTGGTTATCAAAATTTTATCAATCCCCCATTCTACCAATACCGACTCCAACATAGTCCCAATGGTATCACCCTTATGGTCAGGAACTACGCAAAACGTAAGGATTTTCTTATGAAATTCCCAATTGCAATCAATGAAATGTGCGGTGATGCACAAATAGTTCAAAGTTTCTTCCGATGTCCACGTTTCAATGGTAAGACAAATCCTTTGGCCCCTCAACAAATTCTTTAACTTTCTCTTCTCGTCCTTGTACAAGTTCATACAATCTTTTCGTAAGGTGGCCTGTGATGGCAATGTGAACCTAGGTTCCAAGTTCTCCACAAGCTCCACAAACGCTTCATGCTTCACAATCCTAAAAGGCAATTCAGATATAATAAAGAACTTAGCCATTGCCACTCTTGCTTCTTCTGGATCATACTCCACTGATCGTTGTGGGAGGAAAGAGATAGGGCTTTGCGTATTTGAGAAGGAATGCGTTGAAAAACTCTCATGCTCCTCCACATCTATAGGACCAGAATTAGAGTCATCACCACTCCCGTGTGTCTTACCAATACTACAACCCAACGTATCTTCCATCTGTTATTGCATAATAACATAACCAACCACCAAAAGATCAACACATACAAGAAGCTGAAATAGCATTAAAAATATTAAAAGAAATCAGGAAAAGAATTAAAAATCTATGTATAATTTGCAAGCCATACTCAATTGGGCTTTTCCTTTACAAGCGGTGCCTAAGAACACTATATACGAAAATGTTATTGACGTGAAGTTGAAAAACAAAAAGGCCTACCATGTAAACTGGAGAAAATTCTAACGGTCAAAATATAAAGAAGCTTGTGTTGGGTAGTATAGCTTATTTTGAGATGTTGATAGTGTAGCTTTTAAAACATAAGTTTGACAGTATATATACTTTGAACCTTTTAGAAGCTCCCACAAAATGACTATCTTTTTCTTTGTACAAAGGAAAAAAAGTCATCCACACAACTAATGAATTAAATAGTGTACTGTGCTAATGGTAAACCCAAGAGTCGGGAGATTTGAAACTTGACCAACAACATTGGAAACATATTCTCTCATAAAGTAAGATAATCACAAGGGACAAAGCATAACTAAATATGTACACCAGAGAGAATATAGCATTTAACTTATCCTTCCAACCAAAAAAGTTGTCTATTTGATTTGGTGTTGGCAATGAGCAGATGTGCTCGAGAATAGGCACGACATTTTTTTTCATAGGCAATTGTTTTCTTTGAGGACACCAAGGCCACGTGCAAGGGATTGAACCCTTGAGAAAAGGATGCCCGGGAGTATGGCTTGAAAAGGTACTTATATTTGTATAATTTAAAGAGTAGGTTAAGATATTATGAAGGCTAATAAGAAAGATCTAATTCACTGAGTTTTATACAGTGGAAGGAAATGGAGAAGACTATTAAGGTATATATGGGGGGTGGTAACTTATCAAACAAAATATGGGGGGTGGTTGGAGTTTGCCCAAGAATCACTAAACAGCTCATGGGTAGTTCGAGTTTGGTATGTAACTGTTATTTTTTTTTACCAGGGTATATGATTGTTATTGGAGGTTCATAAATACTTTTGACTTTTGAAATGTTTTGAACTGCAAAATCAAAATGATTTTGTCTAATGGGAAGATCCTAAGTGGCATTTACTATAAATTGAATACTTTACAGCATAAAAGAATGAACGGATGCCTATGAGCATGAAAGGGCTTGTGGGGCATATAAACATACTGGTATATATTACTATGTTTGCAATATGCAACATCTTATGATTCTTGACTAAGAGAATGCCTAGCGTTCGATGTGCCACTAATGTTGTAGAATTAAAATGGTTTCGGAATGAGAGAGAAGGGTCAAATTAGACCTTAAACTTCAACTTCAGCAGAATGACTCCTATAGTCCTATTCTCCAAAAGTGAGGAACTGTTAACTTCTAAAAAAGTGGCATTTTTTTCATTTTTGTTTCAGGATATTGAAAATCCACAAAGAAGCCATGGAGTGTGATGGACCCAAAGAAAGTGATGACATCTTGTGTGGGACATGGCAAAGTAAAACATGAAGTCAAACTCAACAGAATTCTTTCTCAAATCTTTTATTTTCTCACAATCAGCACGTATGATTCTGTGTAAAATTGTAATTATAAATAGCATTTTCCTTCTTGTAGATAGAAGTTAGACCCAGGCGTCAGCCAATGGTAGTTGTAACTGTTTACAAGTAATTGAGTTTCTGATTGTAGTATAAATAAGGCTTGGGCGGAAAATGGAAGGGCAAGTAAGAAGTTTCTTGAATTGCATTCTTGTTTCAGCAGGTTTGAGCTCCCTCAAAGAGTTCAGTCAATACAAGTTCCAGATTTTTCCTTCCATTCTTCATTTTTTTCTCTCATTTTCCATCTGATTTTATTTGTTCCATCTGATTTTCTTGGTTAAATTCATGAGGTTTATCACAAACCAACAAAACTCCAACCAAACCACACATAAAAGAAGAAAAGCACAGTGACTTCATTTTGCACTCAGAAAACAGGTTTGACTTCATTTTATCAGAACCCTGACAGAACCATAACGGAAAAAAAACCCCATAGTTTGGCTTAATCTCCTCAAACACAATGTTTTCTTACAACCCATTTCAAGCCGGGTCACTCAGTCATGGAATAATGTGCTTCGACCTCCTTTGACTAATAAATTAAACCTCACCCAATCATTGCTAGGAAAATGCCCAAACGCCATACACAACAACATCCAGTTTAGATTCCAGCAGCCCAATAACCATTGAACCAGCAACAGCAATCAACATACAGCACGACAGAAATAGGAGAAATGATTGGTACATACTCAAGAAATCCACACAGTGAGCAAATTGGAGGCTCCAGCGAAGAGAGGCGGCTGCAGATGAGACGTTGTACGGTTGTTCAAGCTCGAGAGAGGAGATTAGGGTATACGAAATGAGGAGAAGGTTGCAGGATACGACTTCATTTACAGTTATGTTTACGTGAAACGGTATTTAATTTGGTTCTTACATCAAAACGACACCGTGTTGATGCCCACGATATTAGATATTTCCAATTCGACAACTGCTACAGATGATACTAACGTGGTTTTATGGAATCCGTTAGATTTATTTTATAATAAAATTAATTTTATAATCTAACGTACCACATCAAACCACATTAGTTTGTGGGTTTACTTTTATATAATCATTTTCTAGCTAAAATACTTTCTAATTTCTTATCTAATATCTAATGTCATATTTTCTTAATAAATAATTATATATATTTTTGAAGATTTATTTAGAAAAATTCTATTTAAAAGTTTTTACTTAATACACAATTCACATGATATAATTTAATTTATAAAATTTAAAATTTAAAATTTATCTTTTAAAATTATGAAATCTAGATAATGTATAATATAAAGCTTTTAATTCTCTTGAAATAACGTTGTTTGTTGCAGCTTGGTTCCACCACAATTCCCGCCGCAAAACGACGTTCATTTATTTGAAAATTGTCGGTGGTTCTGTGTTTAATTTGAGGTTTAATTATTTTGACTGGAGGGGTCTAAGAGCATTGTTCAAATTTTGGCTAAGATTTGAGATTTTAGTTTTTAAAGAGGTTTATTCACATTAGACTAATTATCCTAAAGTTAAAATAGTAATATAATATTATATATTTTAATAATATGTTAAAAAAATTTAATATTTTGTAAATACACTTGTATTAATATTAAAATTTAATATATTGTTAATATACTTGTATTGTATTAATATTAAAATTTTATATTAAAAGAAAGATGTAGTTAGATGGGAAAATCATAAAATGTTGATTTGGTCATTCTACAATGACACTCTAAATATGACTAGGGGTCCTAAATTACTGTATCTCAAAGTTTACAAACATCCATTTGTCTAGTTCAATGTAGGAGTTTTAACTAAAAAGAACTAAAATTTGAATTTGGACTTGGCAATGGCCAATGCTCTAATGCATGCATAGTAGAAGAAGCCACTCTCATCAATTTGAATGAGTCAACCAATTGCGGAACCTAGTTTCATTGGTACAACCGTCTCTTTCATTGATCGAGAATGGAACTGGAAGAAAGGGAAACAACAGCGGGAGGATGCATAGAAGGAATAAGTGACAATTAATCATTAAGTTTTGTCGCAAACGGTTTTGTTTCTCATTAAGAAAAAGGGTGTTGTTTTACATATATTGATCTCAATGATAAGTAGTGTGACTTCGTTTCGGTATGGGATGTTTGTAATTAGGGGTGAAAGTCGGTCGGTTCGGACCGAAGCTTGGACTAGTCGGTCTCGGTCCAAGGATTTCTCAACGTTTGATCTTCAGTCTAATCCCAGGGTGTGGGTTCCTCAGACCCGACCGACCGAATTGGGAAAATATATATTTTTAATTTTTAAATATATTTTATATAATAATTGTATAATTAATTATGTGATTTTCATCTAATTTATTATCATTGAACATATAAAATATATTTTTTAATGAATTAGTTATACAATCCATATTAATAATTTACTTAATTTTAATTTAGTAATTTAAATAAAAGTTTTTTATTAATTTATTTGAAAAAAAAATAATTGGATCAGGCATACGAACTAGACCGGACCGATAACTACCGGTCTGGGAAAAATGATGGACCTTCGGTCCATCACCCGGACCAACTAATTTACACCCCTATTTGTAATGTTGTAAAATGGTATTGTATAAGCAAAGACACATATTCGTTATAAATAGAAGGAAAAAAGAGAGGGAAAACATATCTAAGAAGTTGCATTTGATTTCTTCTCTCTTCTATTCTCTCTCTAATTCTTGATTTTTAGATATTGTGTATCTCGAATTTAGTCATCGGAAGGGCCCATTACAATTGGTATTAGTAGTCATGGTGGAAGGTACTCGATCCAACGTTCAGATATTGGACTCAGTGAATCATCTTCGGTAAAAGCAAGAAAGGCAATAAAAGTAAATTGAGGATGCAATTGCTATTTTAGTTCAATAGTAGGAGACTACTCGGGGAAATCAAGGCAAGAGATTCAATGAAATGCTATAGAAAATTTCAAGGATTTCGCTTAATGGTTTAGTGGGCAATGATCCAACAGTAAGAATTTTCAAGAGGCTCACACCTTTATTAGGAATGGTGATGTCCACAAGGGTGTGAGTGTGACACCTGTAAATTCTGCTTGGGATTTGATGGAGAATGAAGCGTTAGGACATACAACACGAGGTTATATGAGTAATGCTATACACCACACTCATCCTATTTTGATCATATTAAGTAGTATGTGGCACATTCATCACCATTAGATGATAAAGAAGCATGCAATAAATGATCATTTAATGGTGATAAATATGCCACATCATACTTAGTTGGTAGTATGGTGTATAGAATTTTCCGAGATTACATACCCTCTTTCATGACAACTAAAATGCAATGCACTTACCATGATTCTAACAATATGTAGTAAACGCAGCCGATAAATTTCTTTTTTAAACATTTTACATCGTACCAGAATGCTCATCTCAAAACATAATACTTTTCATTCATATTCACATAAATAAAAGTCACATCATTCATCCAACTAGTATGTAAACAAAATAAGATTGTACTGGAGATAGAACTCCATAGTTACTGACAAACATAAATATAATCTAAATGCCAAGTCGCTCGCTCCGCTCAACTATCAACTCCAAAATAATATCCAAAAACTGGAGGATCAACTCCGTATAAGGTCTATTTTATTGAGACCTTATATGCCATAAATCAAACCATGAACTTGTATAAAAATTAAGGTAATACTCCAGAACACCGAAATTTTCAAGACTTTCCAATAAAATAATTGAAACTTCCAAGGCTTAAAAACATTCATCCAAACTGAACACCATATCACCAAATACCATCATCCAACCTTTAAACTCACAATAAAAATTAACCAACACTCTTCCAATAATCCAAAACTCATAGATTAATAAAAATACAAAAGATTTGGATTAGGAAAATGCTTACAAAGCTTGCAATCCAAGAAGTAAAGCACCCAAACTTTTTCTCTCCAATAACTCTCTCGGTTTCTCTCAAGAAAGGAGATGAGAATTTTGCAAAGTGTAGGAGAACAAGAGGGGGTGGTGTGGGGGCCATAGGAGATGACTTGGAGTGGGTGGATTGTATGACACATGATGAGAAGCTTGCTTGTGAGGATGGTGAAGCTACATGGCTGGAAGGTTTGGAATTGTGCTTGGTCGAATGGTGAAATTGAGGGAGGAAAACCTTGAGTGTTTGACTTTCCATAAAAGTACACTATTTGGGATGAACCAAGGACACAAGGTCAAGCCATGGAGTGGTCATTAAAGAGGGAAAATCTTGTGTGAGAAGCTAAGAAAAATGAGGGGTTTCGGCTGGAACAAAAATAACCTAATCGAATGGCATCCATTTAGGGTATAGTTAGGGTTTCACTTAGGGTTTCAAGTCTACTTCCAATTGATTTAGTCAAATGAGTGTACCCTGGTGTAAGGGAGTTGATTAGAGTGTAAGAGATTGTACTTGAGTAGATGGTTGCTTGTATAAGTGGTTTAAACCAACGAGAGAAACCTAAGTCAAAATAGAGTGGTGTGATTTGGGATTTAGGATTTGAAGGTTTCAGTTATTGTGACGCCTCCAAGCTCTACTTGGGATTTGACGGAGTTTGAAGCATCGGGAAAGGCAACACAAGGTTACATACCCTCGTTCATGACAGTTAAGGACACAGTGCACCTAGCATGCATCTAACAACATGCAGTATTCGTAGTGAATAATTTTTTCTTTGAGCAATATTACACAATGTACCAGAATACTAATCCCAAAACATCCTTATATTTCAGTCATATAAGCATACCCAAAATTAATATCATTAGTCCAATCAGTCTTCAAACTAAAAGGACATTGTTCTCGAGTTGGAACTTCTTAGTTGCAGACTAAAAGAAATCTAGTTTATATATCCGGTTATCAGTGCCAAGACTACATTAAAAAACTGTGGTATGATCCCCATTCATTATTCGAGACTTATCCAATCTACTCAGCGTTATCCAACCTAGGAGACGGTGCTCCATCAGGCCCTAGCACAACTTCTACCATTTTGGTGGGGAATGATAGTTTGGACTAACATAGTGAGATTATAAAACCTTAGCAAGTAAGGCTTCTAAGCTACTAACAGAATGAATAGTCATGCTTGACAGTAAATGACATGTATGCTTCATGAAATGGACTTAAACATGCGTGACATGACTTGTTAAAATAACATGACATGAACTTGACTTGGAAATAACATGGTTATACATGAACATAACATGACTAGACTTGAACGTGCCATGACTTGATATAAACATGGCATAACTATGTGAACATGAAACCTTGTTAACATATACATTTTTTTTTATGTGAACTGTAGATTTACTTGGACAAGCAAAATGCCTACACCCTTCTTGTTTCATCAGGAATATTCAAACAAAGCAGATTGCCTCTGCTCAAAGTATTTCGTCAGAGATACTCAAACAAGCATAATTCTTTCGTCATGATTATTTTATTAGAAGTACTTTTAACAAGCAGAATGCTTTCGCTAATAGTACCTTATTCAAGTTTCTTATTAGAGATACTCTGACAAGCAGAGAACTTTTGTAATGAGTACCCTATGCATGCTAACTTCTAAAAATTCTATGACAGACTCAATGATTATGACTTTGTATTCATGGCATGTAATAGAAATAATAACGTGGTATTCGTGGCATATAACAGGTAAATTATGTAACATACATAATGACGTGGCATTCATGGCATGTAACGGATAAACATGTAACATACATGATGACATAGTGTTCTTGGCATGTAACAGATATAACAAACATAATAACATGACATTCGTGGAATGTAACAGGGTAACGTGTAACAGATAATTGTGTAACAGTAATAGATGACATGACCTTCGTGCAACAATAATAAATGACATGGAGTTCGTGTAATAGTAATAGAGGGCATGAATAAAAAAAAATAGTAGTCTTACCACTCGACATATATAAATATACTGAGAGTAAGTTAGAAGCTAACTTACAGAATTGTAGCGTAACATAAAGCAAAGCATAAATGAGTGTGAACTAAATGAGATATTTTCTAGAGTTAGAATATCCTACTAAATTCATATGAACATAAAACTTACTAATTTAGGGATAAATTTGTAAAGTTACCACTCTACTTGTGAAAAATTATAAACTTGCCCATAAATTAAGGATTTTGGAAACGAACTCCAAAACTAACCAAAATTTACATTCCTCATGTAAATTTTGTCATAAATCCAATTATGGATCCAGAAAAACTTAAAAAAACTTCATCGCCATGCCAAACATCACTTGGCCAATTCACCCTTAGGCCAAAAACTTCACTTTTGTTGTACTTGACCTTCCAACATACTAACTGATTTTGTCAACTCTAAAAAATACATCCTTAGTTCTAAAATCATACTAAGACACTAATATCAACATTTCATGAAAACTTAAATCACTACGCCATAGAAAAATGCCAAAACATCAAGACAAGGTCAAATAGAACCTACTCTTGATGTTCTTGGTCTAACACTTTCAAATCAACTCCAAGGACTCCAAAGTCTAAAAATACTCTCCTAACATGTTCATCATTCAAACCTAAGTGATAAGTGATATCATACTTGACTAGACAACCACAATCACAAAACACAACTTGACATAATTAGTTTGCACAAGGAACCATGTGCAAACCGAGCATAGCATGCTTTGGACTTAAAACAAAGTGATTAGATCCTTGACTTTTATGCAATAAATCTTAAGCTAACACAACCATATACCTCACATTCAAGTCCTAACTAGATCTAAGCATTAAAACTTGCATGTCATGGCAAACGTTTCATCAAAACAAAATATAATACATGAGTTAGTTTGAGTTTAAAATAAAAACTTGCATGTTCATCAACACTCCAACAAAGATCTAAACCATAACTCTTCAAAAATTAAAACCCTTAACACATAGATCAAAGCCTCAAGAACCACATATATGAAAATCAAATCCACATGATCAAGTTCTTAGAACCAAAATCACAACCTAAGTCAAAACAGAAACTTTTTTGAGCCAATTGGTTTTTAGCACTTTGTAATCATGCAAATATCTTTTATAAAGATACAAACATGATTTGAATCAACTCATAACTTGCATATATACATGTTAGCAAACAAAAGCTGAGTCATTAGACTCGTCACAAAGCGGGTGTGATAGACCCTTGACTACTCGGCCCTTACGCAAACCTCACACAACCAAAAGTCGAGTCACTGGACTTGCCACAGAACGGGCATGACAGTCCTTTGACTGCTCAGCCCATGCCCAAACCAAAATCCAACTCACTAGACTCGCCGTGGAACGAGCGTGATAATCCCTTCACTGCTCTGCCCTTGCGCTACCAATTTTTGAGTCATTGGACTTGTTGTGGAACAGACATGACTGTCAATTGATTACTTGGCCCTCGCACAAACAAAAGTCGAGTCACTAGACTTGTTGTAGAAGGGGTGCAACAGTCTCTTGACTGCTTGGCCCATGGGAAAACGAAATTTAAAGTCACTGGACTCCCCATGGAACGGGCTTGACAGTCCCTTGACTGCTCGACCCATGCGCAAATGAAAGTCGAAGTCACTAGACTCGTCGTACAAAAAGTGTGACAGTCACTTGATTGCTCAGCCCTCATGCAATCAAAAGTCAAGGCATTGGGCTCGTTGCCGAATGGGCTTGACAATCCCTTGATTGTCGAGCCCTAGCATAAACAAAACAACAACAACAACAATAGAACCATTGCAGGCCAAGTGAGAAAATTAAAAGGGGTAAGTGGAGCAAAGGCACCAACACATAGAGGCCAATGGAGATGTCACAATTACAAGAAACCAAAAGAAAAAAAAATATTATTCTTGCTATTATAACTTAAGGGCTCGGACTCGTGTGAGCTAGCGAACTAGTATGACCGAAGATTGGGCTAGAGAGTGCTCATGTCAAGGGTCCTCAGGTCAGTTCAGGGATTTCCCATCAGATGGTCCCTCAACTTATCCAGAATTTCCTTATAACCGTAGCCCTAGGCCTTGTTATGGACCACCTTGGCAGCTAACATTTGGCTAGAGAGCTGGACCATGCCCTCTTTGTAATTGGCTAGCTTCGATTGTAAAGCCTTCGCCTGCAGGTCTTGCAATGCCAGTTCCTCCTTGGAAGTGGCCAACCCGGACTCCAAGGCCTCAATCTACAGATCTCGAGAGAGCAACTCCCCCTTGTGATAGCCAACTAGGACTCCAGGGCCCTGATTCATTGGTCCCGAGATCTAACCTCCTCTTGCTTGCTTCCAGGATTCGGTAAGATTTAGGTACATCCTCTCCAACCAGTTGTGCAACCTCACATATGAATTGTGCTATTTGACTAGCTTGTCCCTCTCACCCCTGAGGTCGTTGCAAGCCTTATCAACCCTCTCCGCTACAAGCCTTATCAACCCTCTCCGCTGCAGCAAAGTGGTCTTGACAACGTTGCCTGACCTCCTATCGAGCTAGGCTATCCCACCCGGTATCCCTTTCCACCTCTAAGAGCTTGGCCTCGAGGTGGTAGCGGGCTACCTCTTCTTGGGACTTCAATAGGTCATCTCGGAGTTAGGCTCTCTCCTTTCGAAGAGCCGAGACCTTCTACTTCTTACTTTGGAGGTGGGACTACACATAGAGAAAAGCTTCATCTACCTCGTCCCTCTCTTTATTCGCCTTATGGACCTCCATACGAGCCAAGATGGCAAAGGACTGTAGCGCACAAACCTCATTTTCTAAGTCACTCCTCTCGTCAACGATCCAAGCAGCCAACTAATCAACTCCCTTAAAACATCAAACAGACATTTTCAAAAAAAAAAGTAAAGAAGGAATTTAGAGAAAATGAAAGGAGGGAAGCTTACCGAAGTAAGGAATTTCTTAAATTTGTTAACTTCCCGACCAATGGCTTCAGCCCAAGCTTGGCTAAAGCCTAACCCAATTTCGAAAGTGCGCGAGAGGCCTACCTTAAGCCTCCTAGCTGCTAGAGCAGGTTGGCGAGAGAGGGATAGCGGCTTGGGGGAGAAGGACCTGCACCCCCCATAAGAAGCCGGCCCAAACTGGATCCCCATACCCCTGATAGCCTTAACCACCGGCTCCTAAACAATGGCCCCCCGAGTTACCCACATCAGTCGTTGGCTCTAGTTCGCCCCTATGTCACCCCTTGTCAGTCGTTGGCTCTAGTTCAAGCATCCTCACGTTGCCCCTCGCCGGCCATTGCCTCTTATTTGGATGTCCCCCACGACATTCGCGTTCATCACTGACTCCTACCCAGATGTCATTGTGATGCCCGGTTCCACCACTTGCTCAACTAGGGTAGCTGTGGCGTCAATTTTGGTCAATTTCTGGCACTGAACAGAATTTAGATTCATTCTGACGGCTAGTTTCAATAGACGATCATCACAGAGAATACAAGAGATTTGCCGAAAACACAGAGTAAACTCTGAATAATATTGATTAATAGTAAAATTTGAAATTATCATATGAAGCCCACAAGCCAGACTTAAATAGCTGCAAAATTTAAAATTATAAAGATTTTTTCAAAAATGGAAAAATCTAAATTATTGTATGAGAAATTAATACATAAATAAAAAAGAATTCTACCAACAATTTGGTCATGATAAAAATCAGAATCACTTCCAAATTTGAAACAGGGTGAGTTTGGATGTTGAAGTGAGTTGAGTTGAGTTGAGTTGAGATGATAAAATATTGTTAGAATATTATTTTTTAATATTATTATTATTTTGAGATTTGAAAAAGTTGAATTATTTATTATATTTTGTGTTGGGATTTGAAAAAGATGTAATGATGAGTTGAGATGAGTTGAGAGTAGTTGATGATCTAAACGAAGCATATTTTCTTGACGTGGAAAAAGTGGATTCTAGGCTGGCAACTCTATACTCGCCACTAGAATGGAAGCTGCACAAGTTGTCGTCGTGCCATCACACCCCGTACGTAAAAAGGAACTCTCTAGTGGTTAGGTTAGGATCGGGGTGTAAGCGATGCAGTTCGTTTTGGACAAATTTTGGGGCCGAGCCAGTATACACCGATTTTGAAAATATAAAAATCGATATGGACTGATTTATTACCGAAACCAAAACTTGGGATCTTTTCGGTTCCGATCTGGATCGGTTTGATTTTTTCAGTCTACCGTATACATGTGTGACACTAAATAAATTTAGTATTATAATTTTTTCAACACTAAACTTAATTGTTATAATTTATTAATTGTTATTAACAATTACTAATTGATTAGTATTTAATTATAAACTTGAATAAAATCGTAAAAGTAATGCCTAACTTATTTAAACTTGAACAATAAGATTAAAATAGTGTAATTAGCGCCTAATTATACTAGTATAATATAAGTATTGTCTAACTTGTATATAATATTATATTCATTTTATAAAATAAGATTAATATACTAGAATAATAATATTAAGATTTCATATTATATTAATTAGCACTTTAGCATATGATATAATATAAAAATTTATATATAATATAAAAAAATGAAAAATATATATTGGTCTGGTTTGGTTCAAACCAATTTTTAAAATATAAAAATCGGTATCAAACCGGTTTAGGATCAGTTTCAATTCTAAAGAACGGTACCGTACTGGACCGATTACCATCCGGACCAAACCCACCGTTAGGTCTGATTCGATTCAACTGGTTTTTCAGTTTTTTTTTTAAACCCCTAGGTCAGGATAATCATCACTCTCGACACCCAAGACCATGAACCAGACAATGCAACACGATTTTAGAATCTGCCATGTGTTAGGATGAAGTTGCGATGGAGCCAACCTGACGAAATCAAGGACGTCCCAAATTGGACGAAGCCACAGTCCATTCGAGAACATGGAGGGGCACAATGCCACTTTCTTAGCAAAGCCCTCTGAGTTGACGACCCCTTGGCGAGCTCGTGGGATTTCCAGAATGATGGAGTTAGGCATGCAGTAAGCACTCTCCTCACCGATCTTAGGTCTGCGAAGGAAGCTATTGAGGACCAATGATACCCTTCATAGAACTGAGGGTTGCCCCGAGCCATAGGGGAATCAAGAGCCCCAGAGTCCTTGAAAGATCTCTCGGGGCGAGATGAACGCGAATTCTGAGATGAGAAACGGGTGGTACTTTTAGGCACCATGTAACGCTCTCTTCCCATAGGCTAGGGATGTCACATTCTTTTGTAAATATAGACAGGCAAGAGACTTGCATAATTAAATAAAACATAGTTTATTACATAAAAGAGTTAATAAAATAAACCATGTCTTAACCAAAACATAACCATAATTCCAAAACCAAGTGAAATGGAAGAGACAACCACACAATAAAGTCACTAAGTTCATAGTCTCCTCCTTCTAAGCTTGGCCCGTCTGCTCGTACTGATCATCATCCTCACCTGGGTGGTAAAAAATATGAAATAAAACTAAAATGAATAAAAAACTTAGTAAGAAATCTATCACAACGTAAACAATAAGGTTTCATAAAAGTTTTCATGTTGAGAGTTTAAAATCATGACTGATCATATTGATGTTTGTGTTATGCATGATTTGTCTTGATTTATCTGAATTAGCTGACTGATCTGACTGACCAACACACTTAACCCTGTGTACAAGATTGTGTACTAGCCCCACATCCCACGGTTACAAGGGGAGCCGTTGAGGTAGTATTCTGGCATACTATAGTGGACCATGCTTGTGTCCATGACTTGCACATCCGCCCTGAATCTGTATTAGTAGCATGCATTTGAATGACCATATGACTAAACTGATATGATCTTATCTTGAACTTGAACTTGAACTTATGAAAGCTTACATGTTTTATATGACGTGAGATGCATGACATACATACTAACATAAATAACTATAAAATGATGAGTCTGAATATGAAACGGAAAATTAACATGATTGTGTGCTATTATGAATGACATGCTTGCATATATCATGACATACGAGATACATAAAAAGTGGATATCAAAGAACTAGCTTTAATACTAATATTTCTAAACTATCTAACATGTGCTAATCCTAATTTACGATCAAGCTACTTACCTCGTTGCGCTACTTCCTAGATTTCACTTAGTAGCTTGACACCTATACGGAGTACGAATCGTCACCAATGCTTCTAGAAAAACATGTGGAATATCCTACTTAATTAGATACATACTAGAGAATTCAAAATATTCAATTATATACTAATATTAATAACTACTAATATCATATAATTATTTAAACAATAATATCATATCTAGTCTTTCAAATATAATCTAGCAAGAAACATATTTTTATCTAAATCTATAAAATAACGGAGGAAATATTTAGTTCAAAAAATATACTTAATAATATTTAATACTAAAATTCTTGTAAACTATTATTAAAGTCTAATAATAATTTAATACTCAGTAATATATTTTAAATTCCTTAAATATTTTCTGTAAAAATAAAGTTTACAGGCTAACATATTTACTCAATTTAAAACTTAGTCTAATTATAAAAAAAAAATTAAAACTAAGTCTAACATAAATATTAAGATAATTTATGGAAATATATGAAATCGAGCCTAACATAAAATTTGAGCCCAATGTAAGATATAAGTCTGAATTAATATCCTTTGGACATAGACTTAACTCAAAACAGAAGTCCAAAGGGAAAAATCAAGCCCAACCCAACAACAAAAGCCCACGTGAACAACCAAGTCTAAAACAATTTGCTATGGCTCTCATGCTAAGGGCAGTAAAGTAATTAACATTAAAAAGGCTTCAAAGCTTTTACTGGAAGGCTACACCTACACGGCAAAAGGGCTTAATGGCATTTTTGGTAAATAATTATGAATTCAGACAAACTTAGGCCCGTTTGGAATTTGGACGGATTTGGTTCAATCCAGTTTAATTTTAAGCCGAGTTTAACATCCAAACACTCAATTTTTAAATCACTAAACTCATCTCAACTCAAAACATTTTTACACATTTGACCCACAATCTTTTCCAACTTAACACCTCTTTACACGCAAGATCCACAACCTTTTTCAACTTTTCATAAATACATTTAAACTCACTTTAACATTCAAACACATCTAAACTCATTTTAGGTGGGCCTAAAAAACTCATTCCATCATCTCAATTCACTACTATTCATAAAAAAATTCAATTAATCTCATCTCAACTCAACTAAACATTCAAACCTCAAAAGGGACTAAAAACCTAAGGACCAAATAATATTTTGAAATGATTTGAGAAAATTGAAGGAACTGAGAGGCAGGCATTCACTTAGGGAGAAAAGTCGTGACAGGGAGGAGAGTTCCATGCTCACCAAGAGAGAAGGGAACACGCAATGGAGTTGGGAGTTAGGCTGGCCCAGGACTACAGCGGTGGTGGAAATTTCTGTGTGTGTGTGTGTGTGTGAGAGAGAGAGAGAGAGAGAGAGAGAGAGAGAGAAGCTTAGAGATGGAGAAACACGACGAAAAGGAAAGGAAGTGATCTCGATGTGGGCTTAACGGGGCAGCGCAAGGTGACGGAAAGTGGCTGACCGAAAGTCTTTTTGGCTGAGGAGGAGACGTGGAGGAGACGGGTGTGTGACGGTGCTCTATTTGTTTACGTGAAACAGGGCTGCGTTTGGGCTATGTTCACGTTGGTCTATTGTTGCCCATGGCAGTTGTAGTGATTTCAGGCATCCCTCGAAGGTGGTTGGGCGTCTCCTGTGGTTGTCTCGGTGAAGGCTTTCGATGAGATGGCTTCTTGGTTCGCTTGTGTAAGGGTCGGTTTGTGGCTTGGTGTCACTGGCTTGTGTGGTGCAACCGTGGTGCATCACGGAGGGACGACAGTGGTAGGATGTTTTTTGTGGAGGTTAGAAGGCTGACGACGAGTATTCAATGCGGTATTACAACGTCTTGCGTCGATGGTGTGCTGCCATATGTGGGGCTTGAGGCTCTACTAGGACGATGGTTTACAATTTGGGTTGGCATGGAGAAATCTTGAGGAGGGGCTCGGAAAGTGGTTGCTAGGAGCTGTGGCGGTGAGGCTCTTGCAGAAGGGAAACCGATATGTTGTTCGTGATTAGGCTGCCATGTATGTGTGTATGAATGCTTATATATTTATATACGTATTGTCGTAACACTAGGGCAGAGGAAGAGATGGCATGTGCATGGACTACGTGGGTTGGGTATCGTATTTTGGGCTTAAGCCTTGGGCCTTCTCTGGTACAACTAAGTTTTAAAAGTTTGCCTATAATTTTACAACTAAGTTGCTTAAGAAGTCTAACAGGCTGATCTCAAATTCTGAAATGAGTCCAATACCAATTAATAGGACCCGCTTGTCCATAATTATTAATTGGGCTTTAAATTAATTATCGAGCCTGATAGAGAAAAAAACCCATAATTTACCATATTAATTTGTGGCCCTGGGTCTATTCAAGATTATCCAATAGATTGTAATTAGACTTACCAATATGGCCAATCAACCGTAATTTAGGCCCAATAAGATTGTCTTTATATATATTGGGCCTGGTCGTTACACCCTATTGAAGACTGGAAGAGGAAAATGGAAGAAGAAAAGTTAGGGTTTTTTTTGAAAGAAGGAGACGAGAGAAGTGAGGGACTGTGAACTCTTCAAGTTGGTAACAAGAGTGAGAGGAGTGCGGTAGAAGAGAAGAGACGAGAGATGGGATGTGGGTTTAAATAGGGAGACTGCACCAATGGGATTGCCTTGTGTGGGAAAGTGACAAGTGTCACTGAAGAGGAAACAATGGGAATAGATCCCACAATTCCCGCTGCAAGATAGAGCATGGGATCGAGCTGCCACACGCAACCTAGACTTGGGAAAGTGCACTAGTGCACACAACGGACATAAGCATATGCGTTAAGCATTACAAACAACTAAAGCATTGCGGGCTAAAAAGAACGAGGTAATTCTCATTCCCACTAGATCGGGTCTGGACCAGTACTAGGAGGCCCAACAGTCAAAATATAACCAGTCCACCAAGGGATAGAGGAGAAAGGGGGGCCCAGAGCCCATGCAGGAAAAAGGATCAGTGTGGAAAAATGGGACAATGTTCACTTTGACACAACCTCGTCTAGATGACCTACAAGGAAGCCACATTGCATTAAATGGGCAGATATGGAGTGCAGACAGGAGAATCTGGCGGGAGGCTTTGCTCCTAATAGATTGCCCAAATAGTGGAACACTCACCCACCTGCCACAGGGGACATAACCCGGGGGAGCCAAGACGCATTAAATGTGATGACATGGTATCCAGTACAGTAGACGAACGCCCC
The DNA here is from genome assembly GCA_961763995.1 of Juglans cinerea. NCBI lineage: Eukaryota > Viridiplantae > Streptophyta > Magnoliopsida > Fagales > Juglandaceae > Juglans > Juglans cinerea. The sequence goes on from CAUIVZ010000003.1 coordinate 25,634,302, forward strand.
TGGCACAGAAATAGGGCCCTACCTCGATAGAAAATATAAAAGCTTAACCTCATGTTAGAAACACTCTCTCGCGTATTCTTACATAAAAAAGTTCTCTAAATGCCTAGAGCACTGACTTAGGCACCAAATTTGTTTCACCACCCACCAAGCCTTCACGTTTCTTGTGTTGTAGGGTCATTGAGATTGTTGATCGGTATCGAAACACGTAATTAATACTTCTCATTCAACTTAGTGTCATAAAAATTAGTATTTCCTTATTCTGGACAAGGAAAACAACCTAATAGCCTATTTTGGCATAAGATATGGTACTTCATTTTTTTTGGAACCTCCAGGCTTTATTGAATACCCTCACTTTGGCAGAAGAATACCGTGGTTACAGGACATTCCAATAAGATAACCTTATTACCAAGCTTATTGCATAAAAATTGAAAGAATAAAACTAAGCAGAAAAGCACAACAAAACCGTGTAACTAGCAACGACGTCAAAAGCGGAATTAAACCATTCTCAAATTCGGCAAGCCTCTTCTATTAGTTCTCAAGATTCCTTTAAGCAAACGAGGAATATTTTCATGCGAAAACTCATCAGTGCATCCTTTACTACCCAATCGCACAAGCCAGTCTGCTGTAGAGTTGCCTTCCCTAAAGACATGTTGATACCGCACATTCAAGTCCCTTAGAAGGCTTAAAATCTCCTCCCAAAAATCCTCCAAGTACCAAACATTACTTCGACCTTCTTTCAACCAATTAACTATCAAAAGGGAATCTAGTTCAAGGATAACATTATTAAAACCATACAATTTACAGCGTCGCAAACCAAATAAGAGAGCCATCAGCTTCATCTTATTATTCGAACCAATACCAGTATATTCTACAAACGCAAATTGCAGAATTCCATCATGATTTCTTAACACGCCACCAGCACCAGATTCTCCAAGATTATTTAGGCTACTTCCATGCACATTCAATTAAAACCATCCTAGACTTGGTTCATGCCAAGAAATTGCACGAACTTGCTTTGAACAAGAAGGAGTAATCGGCAACTTCAGTTCTTACAAAATAGAAATGTCCCCCGTATCCAAACGGTCACAAGCTCTCAGTTGACTAGCAACCCAGCTAATCCAGTATTTAACCTTACACCATAAAACATCAAACGGCTCCCTACACCCTTCCATTCGAGTAGAACATCACCAGGACAACAAACTCCAAGTCAGAATTTCCGAAATGAAGCCAAACAGACTTCGCACTTGTGATGATTTCTTAGTTCTCCGAAACCAAGCTTCCACCGATTAAGCCTAAGAACGATTTGATACAAAAGGAAGACCAAAAAAATTCGAGCAAGTCTGCCATAATTTAGAGGCAATTTTACCTCCATATAAAACATGATTTAAATCTTCAATTGCTCCCTCTTCACAACATTCAAACTTAGAGACCACATTAATACCAATGCACCGTATTCGATCATCCACACTCAAGCTATGTGAAAAAGCTTTCCACATTGCAATGGAAAATTTCTTTGGTAAAGTTGTAGGCCATATCCACTCGGTCCACTGCCGTTTTGGAGCAATGACAGGCACCAAATCCCAAGTAGAGGAAGTGGAGAACTTGCCATCCGACTTACCCAACCAAATTTAAATATCAAAACCAGTTTTGTGCCCCTTAATTTGGTTAAAATCTTGTCCGTGAATTCCCGACCCACAATTTGCACTAAGAAATCCACATCCCAACTATTTTCCACCATGCATTCCTTTATTTTCAGAGTTGGAACATCAACAATACTAAGCTCATCACATATCAGTCTTGACTCTAACCATTTGTCTCTCCAAAAGGAAAGATTTCCTTCTCTTACAATCCATGTGGATCGGCTAAGCACAAACGGAATTGAAGCCACAATTCTCTTCCAAAATCGAGTCCCCCTCAAAGGATTCACTAATGAAATATGTTGATGCCTCACATATTTGGCCTTGAAAAAATTTGCCCACAAAGAATTTTCAGTAAGCAATTTCCAAACAAATTTAAAATCTAAAGATTTTTGAACATCCAAAAGATTTCGTAGGCCAACACCTCCCTTACCAATTGGTTTACATAACGACTCCTAGTTCACCCATTTGTTTTTTGGTTTCCCCTCAAATGAGCCCCAAAAGAAAGTGCTAAACAACCGATTAATCATAGCAAAAACCGACTTCGAAGCGTGTAAAACAACTAACAAATGAACCGGCAGGCTTGATAATAGATGCTTTAAGAGAATTAACTGAGTCTCTGAAGATAAAAAGCAAACCTTCCATCCCACTATTTCTTCCGAATTTTCATCAACAAGTCCTCTAAATACATAATCTTCATATGACCAGAAATAATAGGAACACCCAAATATTTTCTTGGAAAGCTTCCAGCAGTGAAACCTGTAATGCTCAAAATTTCTTATCATCTTAAAGATGAAATCCTGGAAGAGAAAAAAATGGAAGACTTTGTTTCATTGACTACCTGACCAGACCAGCGAGCATAGATATTGAGAGTTTCTTTAATCATTTTAACGGCCCTCTTACCACCATTAGTAAAAATCACCATGTCATCTACATAAAGTAAGTGAGAGACTAATGGACCATTACGTGACTGGGAAAATAAATCACTATGACCATCCTAAAACTTGCACCGCAAAAGGCGCGTGAACACGTCCTCAACAAGAATAAATAAATAACGCAATATAGGATCCCCTGACGAAAACTCCTTCCACCCTGAAAGAATCCTTTAACCGTGCCATTTATGACCACCGAATACCAAGGAGTAGTGATACATTGTTGTAGAAGATTACAAACCTCAACTGTAAACCCAAAAGCATGCAAAACTTGGAAGAAAAAATTCCAATCAATTGTATCATAGGCCTTGGCCATATTAATCTTCATCATAATATTTCCACCTCTAACCGGCATATTGATAGCATGCACCAATTTTTGGGTAATACTAATATTTTTTAAAATACTTCTTCCAGGCAAAAACGCACATTGTTCCATAGAAATTAATCTACTCAAAACCGACGTAAGTTGACCCACCAGCAACTTAGAACAGATCTTATAAACAACTAAGCATAGGTTTATGGGTCTGAATTTACCAAATGATAAGGGATTCGGAACCTTAGGAATTAACACAATGAAAGAAGAAGTATAGTACATGGGAAGAGAATAACCCAAGAAAAATTCATGCACAGCCTCCAGTAACTCAGCTTTCATCAAAGTCCAGCAATGACGGAAAAACCCAGAACCAAAACTATCTAGACCTTGGCTGCTATTCACAGGTATTGAGAATAAAGCATCCTTGATTTCTTGTTCTGATGGGGCCTTGCAAATATTCTGATTCTCCACTTCCAAAACCTTAGGATGAATAAGGTGCGAGAGATATTGGGGACATGGGCACTTGTACGAGAAAGTCCTCAAAATAGATCACAGCTTCATTATGAATGGCTTCCGATGACGATAATACCTGCCCATCACTAAGATGCATATTATGAATGAAGGTGTGTTTCCTCGCTTGTAGTGTTGCAAAAAAAAGGACGAAGTAACCTCCCCATGATCAATCCATGCTTTCTTGATTTTTTGAGCAATCCTGACCTCTTTTCTTTTTAACCAAGACGTAAGCTCAATTTTCGACGCCAAGGCATCATTTTCAACGTCTTCTGGAAATTGTTCCTGGAGCCTCTTCTCTCCATCTTCAACTCTCTCTTCCAACTGTTTAATATAAGTCCCAGTCCATCCAAACACCTCTTTATTCCAACGTTTAAGCGCTATTTTCAGCCGTTTAAGCTTAAAAGCAAGCTTCGAAAAACCAAATCCACTAACATCATCCTGCCAAACAGACGATACTAGCCACCAGAAATCATCATGTGTTGTCTACATCTGTTGGAACTTGAAAGCACTGGGGCCACAGCGCACCGAAATATCAGCCAAACCAAGAAGCAAAGGAGAATGATCAGATGACCGAAGAGAACCCGATGGATATAGTTCCAACCACCTGGTATTACAAAGAACTCTACCCAGACGCACCCAACTTCTCGCCAACCTACCTTGACCATTGCACCAAGAAAGATGGTTCCTAGTGAATGGTTCAATCAGTCCACCAACATCAATAAAATTAGAAAAATCTTCCATTGCACAAGGCAACCTTGGATGTCTACCCTTTTGCTCATAATAACCCATGGCAAGGCCGAGAAGCTGATAGAGACCAATTCAGAACCAAAGAGACCTTCTATCCAAGTACCTACATTTGGCATACACAGCCGAGACCATCATAGTAGAATTAATCAACAATGTAACTTGTTGACTAGATGCGCCAAGAGTATTAACCTGTATATCATCTTGCCAGAAAGTCCATAGTTTCCCATCGTGGACTCCATTAGAAAATGACACATCAAATCAAAAAATATTTTGCCAACGTAAAAGTTTACTATCACTTCGAAAATGTTCCGCCACAATAAGAATCTTTGGTTTATGAATTTTTAACAAAGACCGAAGTCTTTTTTTTTTAGGTTTGAGACCTCGAGCATCCCAAAACAATATATTACCAATCATAAATCTAGTCGAAAGGGCCTGCTCAGAGCCCTAGTAGAACTACGCAAAAGGCAACCTGTAGGCACCTCCTTTTTCCCAATTTCTGAATCTGAAACACCATATTTTTCTTTCCCCAAACAAAGAAGCTCTCTTTCTCCCTCAGAATTTGCTAAAATTCTGGGATTAGCCTCTTCGATAGCCAACTCCTGTGCATCTTCCAGTCCTGGCAAATGGCCAACTACATTCCCCTCATAAGGAACCCGTGGCAGGAAATCTTCTCCATCTGGTCCCAACTCCTCTACTACAGGTATATCATCACATGGGGTCTCTATGGCTTGGGTCCCACTAGACTCCCCTTCCACTAATCCGCCCTTTTCACACGTAAATCTCTTCATCTGATCCTAAACTCCATGCAAATCCAGGACGTTCCCATGGTCAATAATAGGATTTTGCGCTAAAACCTGAGACTTCTATGCTATTACCGACATCCTGAAATCTTCATCCCCCTTCGACTTATTATTCTCACCAACAGGAATCTTATCCTTCATGTTGTCGCCCTGATCTTCCTTCGACTTACCCGTTCCAATTAGCGCTGTAACATTCTTGAGCATGGCCTCATGATAAAATTTGGTGGGAGGCCCGGAAGCATGGTCCAAACTAGAGCCATATCTGGTTTTGAATCTTCAGTAAAATCAAAAGACCATTGAAATACTCTGTACAGAACACCATCAACATCACAACTCTCCCTTGTCATCGCCTTAAGAAAATCTTATTCGTTGGAGAATCGAACAAAAACATGTCTCGGCTTCCTCATTGTGGATTCCACCGGTTGAGACATCAGACCCCATCTCCCATGAATGAAACTTTTAATCCGATCCAAGGATGGTCTCTGACGCAAGAGCTTCATAAAGATAGCAAAATGGAAAGGCTCAGCAGACTTCTCAAGTTATTCTTTAGAAAATTGCACAAAAACATCTCCATCCAAAACCTTAGGGTGTCGAAAGGGTACAACCACCTCAGGAATGGCCTGAGGCATTTGTGAGACCAGATCAGCAAAAGATCTTGGTCTCCCAGCCAATGCCAAGGGTCCTTGAGGGCCCCCGACGGCAGCCATAGCAGCGTCTCAAAAACCTAGCAGAGCAAACTTTTTTACGTGATATGGTACTTCATTTGATGGGGACAACCATTGTCGTGATGCTCCACGTAAAGGTGGTCCAATTTTGATGATTTCATCACTGCTACTACTTGAGAGCAACCTGAATGCAAAAGAGAATGTCCCTATTGCTGACTAATATGGTTCAAGTGATTCTGGTAGAGGAGTTAAAAAAAAAATGATGCTTCAGTTAATGGATTTGTCAAAGTTATATATAGTCTTAGAAAAGTCTTTAGTTGATTGAGATAAAGATGCTCCATGTAATATATGAGGATGGGAAACAAAAACATAGCTGAAAACCTTGCAAGAGTTTGTCTTCTAATATTAGTAGGAAGTCGGTTTCAAAAATAATGAGACTATTTTGAGCAAGGATACTGAGATTATAAAAAAAATATGGACATTGCATAATCTACAAATTCAGAAACGATGTTGAGTTGCACTACTATAAGATGTAGGAGGATGCTTCATAATTGAGACCTCATGCAAAGAAAGCATAAGATTGAGAAGAAAAATGGAGATCAAGATGCTTTAAATGAAATGAAAGCTTTGACTTGTGAGTCTAATAAAGAAACCTCCAAGGCAAAGGGTGCATATTAGCACTTAGTAGGCGACAAACTGAGAACAATTATTAGGTACTCTGAGAGTATGCACAGCGATAGTAATAGTCAATCTCCAAAATCTAAAACTTTAACCCCATCTAACTATATCAGAAGTCTCCAAAATCAAAGCAAACCCCAATCAACCTGAACATAGCTCATAGACCTGTAAAAACCTACAAATCAAAATCATTCCTAAAGTCTGCAAATTCTAATACTTCCAATACCCACAATACTCAACCTTATAGTCCACTCCACTATTACATCAAATCTGAAAATGATTTCTCAAAGACTATCTATACTCCAAAATCTCGCATACTATAGTCTGCAGAACCTCAAACCTGACTCTGATACCAAATGTAACGTCCTATACCCGGGTGGGTTGGAGAATTACTACCTATCACTTATAAACATATCTCCCAACACATCTAAAAACAAATCTCCAAAAACTTCATAAGCAAACTAAATCGCATATCTTCTAAACAAACACCTTAAAAACTCCGCAAAGTCATTATTACTGCAATAATAATAATAAAAAGGGGTCCACAGTATTCCGATAGTCATAACATACCAAACTGATAACTCCATAAGTCCTACTAAACCAAAAACATAATTAAATCTAAAAGACATCAAATCTAAAAGACATTAGAATTCCTTCATTTAACATCCTTTCCTCAGCTTAATCATGCTCACCATTCCTAATCCAGGTCCTCAGTTGGACTCTCCACATCATCTGAAAATATTATGAAGGTAAGGGGTGAGTTATCTGTAACTCAGTAAGCAGAGAACATATACTAGCGTGCAAACATGAGCATTTACAAAGTACCGTATGCAAAACAAAATATTTCCAGAGTTTATCATATAGAACAACACATGTTTTCAAAAGTAACAGAGCGATGGTTTTAAGACAAGTATAACCCAAAGTACTTTGGCATAACATAACCTGAGCATCATCATCACATCAAAACAGAGCATCTTACAGAGCAGAGACCATGTTTCACCCCCGTGGTAGGGTTGTTCTATCCCCGGTGGCCAAACCGGGCAGAGACAGAGGTGAAATATTTCCCTTATTCTTCTCGGAGCCCCGAGTGTGCACAAGGAAAAACCACAATAAAACCACTTTGTTTCCAAAGTGGGTGCACTCAGAGACAGAGAAGTTGGTACCAACCCAAACAGAGTAGAGCAGAGACAAAGTCAGATACAAAATCAGTACACCATGCCAAAGATTTTCAAATGCCATATCAAAATAAAACAGAGTACCAAAACATAATCAGATCATTCTCACATATTGAAAACAAAAGTCAAAGCATCTTTCTAAATAAATGCACAATTTTACAGATTCTCAATATCGCTCTTTTTCAGATTTCAGAGACAACATGACAAAATTTAGCTCATGTCTACACAATGCATGTCAGAAAATATTTTTCAGTTTTCATATAGATTTCATGAGTAGTGCAAATAAGCGACCGATGTTGGTTTTTCTCAAATTCTCATTTCATCACAAAATATGCAAAGTTTTCAGAAAGTCAACCTCAATCTTAATAACTCGTATAAAGCCTAACATAGGAACCCCGCTTACCTAACTCCTGCAGCATATTATCTATGCCTTGAACTCGACCTCTAACAATCTCCTCACCTATTGATAGAAAACAAAATATACACTAAGTGTTAAAAGGCCATTGACACAACTTCGATCCAAAATGATTAAAACTCATGATTCCAACCCTCATTTTAGCAAAATAACCCAACTCAAACAGCCAATAATAAACCGAACAGCTCACACTTCAATTCAAAATACCTTATTTCAATTTCAATAATGACTGATACATCCACCAAACCCAAGTCAAACACACTTCGTCACATGCAACTAGCCATAAAAACAGTCTTGACTGCCAATATCAACTCAGATCGTAACTTGTAACCCACAAGGAAAACTCGTCAATTCAATAGTCTATATAAACACTCAAAACAACCATCAACAACCCCGAACAGTTACAAAACTCCTCCTACACAGCCACGTCAAACTCAATAGCCACCCTTTATAATTCTTCTTCAAAAACACCCACCAATAATTTACGTAGCCCTCAAGTTCAATTATAAAACATCAGAAATTTTCCAACGATCACAACAATATAAGCCACTAATTTACACCATGTAAAATGTAAAACAGACACTCGGGTTACCTTACCTTCGTTCGACAGGGCTCGGCGTCAACACCTCGGCTCTGAGGTTAACCACTTCGCAGATGGGAGAGAATAAGAGAGAAATGAGCATGAGTGAGCGTCTAAAGGGGAAAATCAGTGAGGAAATCAAAATCGCATCTGCACTACCTAAAAACTCAAAGCAAAAATGCAGAAAAACAGAGGAGTAAGAGAGAGGGCATCAACTTTGAGAGAGAAATCGATTGTGAGGGAAAAGAAGATGGAGAAATGGTCGGGCATGAAACTCGGACTCACGAAACAGACCCAAACGAAGAGAAGAGAAAAAATCGGGAGAGGGAAGGAAAGAATGGGTATTGGGTGAGTGAGAGACGTCTGGAAGAGAAACAATTAAAACCGAAAAGAGAAAGAGGGGGGAAGAGACAATCGGGAAGGGGACTGATGCAAATGAAAAACTCACCCAAAACGACGCCGTATCAAGCTCTCCATGAAAAGGCTAGGCCTTGATCGCGGGACCGGGCCTCACTTCACTGGGTCTTACAATCTAACTAGTTGATATTTATCCATAATAACAGTATATTATATGCCTACAAAAATTATTAATATATACATATAATATGATAAAATATATCTATTTCATATATGGTTCCCACATACTAGTATATGAAATTATTAAATCTTATTGACTAATTATTGTACAAATTATAAAATATAACTATGAAGTATATTCAATATATAGACATAAAGTAATTATGTTACATATTATATATTTAATTATAAAAGTGTTATGCTTATATTATTAGCTAATACATATATATATATATATATATATATATATACATAGGTGTATCATGTATATATTTATCAATAAATGAATGAGTTTTAATCGAGTCGTGCTAACAAGTCAGCTCGGGCATAAACGAGCGGGCCTTAATGAGCCTTAGCCGAGTCGAGTTAAGTTTTGTTGGGTATATGTCATTTACTAATCAAGTGGATATCTGCTTTCACAGGCGAGCATTTTTTTTCGCGAGTCGAGTTCGATTCGAATTTAACCGGGAAAGTACCAAGCGGACTATCGAACAGACTGGTTCATTTATAGCTCTATATATTAGCCTTGTTGATATGTGATTTTAATGTCTCTCTCTAATTTTGGCATGTCAGAAAATGTGTATTATTAGGAATGTGCTATTATTTTTAGCAAGAAACGTAACTCGCACCTTGAAACAATTTTCAAGGTAGTTTTTAAGATTCATGACCCTAAAAGACTCAAAACCTCTTACTGATAAAATATATAAATGTTTGTTGGCCGTGTAAGTTCATCTAAATATACCACCTGATTATAATGCTAATGTTTTTTTTTTCTTTCTTTAGAAACTGCATTTGGAGTTGAAAGAGTGAGAAATTCAAAGGATAGACATTTTGTTGATTTGAAAAGCCATCCTCAAAGAGCCTTAGTAATCACCAAAAGAAAATTGAGCATTCCAGGCCTGAGAATGGTGTCCTTAAGGATGCAGATTACAATTGTGAAACTGATCTGACAGAGAGTCGAAGAATATATTAGCGTATATATATATATATATATATATATATATATATATATATATATATACAGCATCGAAATGCCAATAAAAGACATGATCTGTACTTGCTAGTTTGTCTTAAACTTTGTCACTTTGAAAGTGATATCCTCATGACTATTTCGTTTTCTTTTGTGGTCAGGACAAAACAATAATCATACACCTTCTCTATTATGCATCTATTTAATGTATCGGCATCTCAAACTTAAAACTATTGTGAGCTTCGAAGCAGCTCTACAGATGCAAACATTTTGACCCTACATATACGATCCTGATCAGAAGTTCGAGCAGATACAAACAAATTAAGCCAAGCTAACAGCTTCTTAGTCACAGGTGGGCGACAACGAAAGCCAGCCTGTTGATCATGTTCCAGACAGTCTGGCTAGCTGAGCGGTGGTAGTTGGTCTCTTTTGCTTCGTTATTAATTGTCGTGTGTCTCTTTGAGCTCAAATTATTTGGTTCTTAATTCACTGTTGGCTATGCATATGGCTGTATAATACCTTTGAGAAACCACGGCAGTAGGCCAAGTAAACGGCCATAACACAACCGCAGTCAGGTTTGGTGAAACGGATGTGTTGGCTATGCTTGGTTTGTTTGTTTTTTTTGGTCTCCACTCCATCATATCATAGATAATGAAGGGAAATGACCCGGTTGACTTTTGTTTATCTAATAATGCATGCATGTGCATTATCTATAACTAAATTAGAGGATTTTTAATTTATTACATTATGTATGTATGGTAAATGTGATTTGGTGATAGAATTATATATTTTATTTATGATAAGGTTTGTACCTCAAAATGTCATTTTCTTGTCATACATGATCCATCCCTTGTAGTGCGCGATGCCTTTGCATGCGCCTTTGCCTTTGTTTCAGGTTGCGTCTATATAATGTGTGCCCAAATGACGTGACCTTGCATTCAATGCATGAATTCCTCGCTAGCGTCTATTTGCTTTGGGGTAATGCTTTTGATGGAAGGGTAATGGGTTTTGCTTATAAAAGTTTTCCATTAACAAAAATTCTTTTCATCAACTACTATTTACTATCCCACACCTCGCACCTTTAAAAAACATTTCCACATCCTATAAAAAAAATTATAGATATTGAGTGTGAAAGTGAATAGTAGCTAATGTATATAATTCATTTTACATTAAATAATCATAATCTTTTTAAAAATACATGACCTCTCATTTTTCGTTAAACATGTTAAAAAAATTAGAAAAAAAAAAGGAAAAGCACAACAATGGAAAATTTGTCTCACCCGTCCTGTTATTGAATAACTTAAATAAAGACTTTTACCTTTTATAAAAAAATAATAATATAATAAATAATTTCTTAAAAAAACTTGAAGTTTGTTAATTTAACAAAGAAAACAGAAAGAATAAGCTTTGGGGAGAGAAGGGCCGCACATTCTCCATGGTTTAGCACTTTATCTTGGTTCAAGGAGTGATCAACATGAGGAATTGACCGAAATATGAACAGACTCTACAAAATGCACTCAATTTTATCATTAAAAAACATACTTAAATGCTAATTATGGCAAAATGGCCAATCTTCCCGCTTAAAATATGTGCTCTTTTTTTTTTTTTTTTTTTTTAGACACGCTCGGAATATTATATAGGTGCTCGATGATGATAGGTATGTCACGGAGTTTTCACTTTGTCCCATAAAGTCTCAACCATTTCATGTTACTTGTGGGTTTAATTATGCTTTACAACTTTATCCTTGCGTTAATTTCACCTAACGTACGTAGTCTTCTTTATTATCTTTAAAAAACAAAATCATATATATGGGACCCATTTTAATTGGATCATTAGCTCATATATATATTATATATATATATAGATATATATATTCTTTCCTTCGGTAGCTCTACATGCATGATGTTCATCTCTTTCTCTGATCTTCAATCCAACATGCAGGTTCATGAGGTGAATAAGCTGTACGTTCGAGATCGGCCAAGCCCAAATAATATTAGGTAGGTTTCATATAAATTTCCTCAATAATCACACATTGTGCTTAATTAATTAATAACGAATTCCATATACTATTTATGAAAAATATTACACGCATGTAGCATTATTTGCAGTAAAAGAGTTCATAATTAATCATATCTACACTCAAAGTTCATTTATTATAGTTTTAAAAAAAGAAATGATATTTACAGTTCTAAAATATATACGTGATCTCCACATACATATTTTAAAAATATTTATAAATAAATTTTTTTATGTATTCATCACGGAAGAATACCTTATAATATATAAAAGATAATGAAACTATTACATATAAAAATATATTAGTATAATTAAATGAATAAATATATTAATTTATAGATAGAATTGTTTTTGTTTCCCCAAAAGATGTACATAGAATTGAAGTTATGGGGGGAAGCCTATCTCAACGTTTAAGATCACGTCTTGCAATTATTTAATCACCCACCGAATAGTACTGTCATTATACCATCTATCTTCTTCTTCTTCTTTTTATTTTTATATATATATATATATATATATATATATATATATATATATATATTGTGGAGAAGGACATTTGAACGCTCGATGACGTTGGAAACAATGAGCCAATCTCTAGAGGAGTCGAACCACCTACACGCCATTTTACTATACCTTCCAATCAAATTATTAGCTTATATTGTTTTTTTTTAAAAAAAACTTATATTTATAAGTAGTTTTTTTTTATTTTATTTAAAAAAAAGTAGTTGATACTGCATGGATAAGTTACACACTTCAGTACAAACTAAAAACGATGAATGTTGTTGGGACGTTAAAATCATTCTTAATGTATGTTTTTTAGGTATCGTTTGGTTATACAAATTAGATGAAATGAAAATTAAAAATTAAATAAAATATTGTTATAATATAATTTTTTAATATAATTTTTATTTTGAGATTCGAAAAAATTAAATTTTTTATTATATTTTGTGTAAGAGTTTGGAAAATTTGTAATGGAATTGTTTATCTTATTTTGTGTGAGAATTTAAAATTTTATAATGATAAGATGAGATGAGATTAGATGGTTTGTGTAACCAATTAAACGATGCCTTAATCTATTTTGAAACACAGATTTAATATATACGTAATTGTTAAAAATTCAAATTGATCTAAAAATTTTAAAATTATTGAATACTAATCTATATATGAAGGTAATATTTGTGACAGTGTACACATATGTAACCATTAATTTCAATGAAAAAATAATTTAAATTCAAGAATTATATAAATGAGAAAAACCCCAAAAAACGGAAAAGGAAAAAAGCAGCAGTGAAAATCGGCCAATGATCAGGACGATGGGATGACCTTCCTTTTCCGGAACACAACCTCCGTGTCCAATCCGAAGCCGTCAACTTTCCGAGTGTGAACAACCTCCGACCTCTTGAACATATCCACCAACGGTTTCACGCTGTAGAGATCGTTGGCCGAGTACTTATCCGACCGTCTAGACAGCGCCACGTGCAACACGCACACCCCGCCGGGCTTCAACGTCCGTTCGATCTCGCCAACGAACTTGTGCGGATACAACGCGTGATCGAACACGTTGGAGAACTCGAAGTCGAAGGTCTCGTTGCCAAAGGGTTGGTTGTGAAAGTCACCTCCGATTACCAGCGGAGGACACGGCACCAAGTCGATCCCCACCGAGTCCGACACGCCGATACGCCTCAGGGCTTCAACCTCCTGTCCAACTCGGGCACCGATACAGAGCGCTTTGGAATCGTTGGACAGAAGCTGCTTTCGCATTAAATCCTGGAAGAACCCGCCAAAGACTAGGATTTTCCGATCCCAGTCGCGGGTTTTCCATAGTTCTCTGAGTTTAGGGTTGAGGGTCTTATCGAGCTGGCGCTGTATGTATGACTCGTAGGAGGCATATCCCGGTCTGATTTTGAGGTCTCCTGAACCGTAAATATTGTTTTCCGGCGGTGGGTCACCGGTGGGTTGGTGACGTTTGGGTTGAAGAGAGTATAAGAGCAGAAAACACGGAAGACATAGAAGAAGAGAGAGAAGGAAGTATTTGCTGAGTGGCGATGGCTTTGTCTGTGCGGTTTTCATGCCTGCATGAAAAAGCTTCTTCAAAGTCTCTCTCTGCCTCTCTCGGCGACTCTCGCCAATGGTTGGCACTGTTTGTTGCATGAGAAAAAAAGAATGTGTCGTGTTGGAAATGGAAAGAAAAGAAAGGAAAATAAGGAGGGAATTGTGATGATGATGGACGCCTCCACTAATGAGGAAGTTACATGTGGTAGGTGGAGCTCATATGCATTAGTCGAGGTGGCATTGTTTTGTAACTTGAAAAAAAAAAATTCTTAGTTTAATCGGTTCTACATATTTAAAACAATTCTGCTATAGGTATCCGGCATTGAGTACCTATTGGGGAACCGGCTGACGTGGTACGTCAGTTGATATTATTAGAAAAAAAAAAAAAACGAGTTCACATTTACCATTCTAGAGAGCTCCATCACAGTCACTCTCAGAACTCAGAGACAAATCCTCTATCGCAGAAAAATGGGATCTCAGAGGAAAATCCTCCGTCACTTCTCTTACACATTTGTTAGTTTTATTTTTTTTTCCTTTTATTTTTATTATCTTCTATGGCCTAGTATTTGAAACCACAGAAAGCCATGGACAAGAAACAATCCCCGCAGGCTCGCGCTGCTTCTCCATTCGGACAAGAACAAGTTCCTATAATAGTGTTTGGTTGTCGAGTAAATAGAGGGGAATCACGCAATAGTCCGTAATAGTCAGTTTGGTTGCCGAGAAAACAGAGGGAAATCACGCAATAGTCCGTAGCAGTGTGTTTGGTTACTGAGAAAATAGAGGAAAATTATGCAATAGTCTGCAATAGTCCATAACAATCTGTTTGGTTGCCAAGAAAACAAAGGGAAACCACAATAAAATATCCTAAAAATATGAGATTCGATACAATCGTGCATCTTTGTTCGTTGGATTCATGGGTGTTTCCGTGTGCATGTGTGCATGTGGTTGGAAAAAAAAATGGATGAAATAAAACAGATCTAGAACTTGAACGTATGCTGCATTGCAAATTGATGTAGATATGCTCCCTTTAAATTTATTGCTTGAAAGAGAAAAAGAATAAGCATAAGAAAGAAAGTCACCAATGTTATCTGGTATGACAGAGCTGAAATCATTCATTAAGAAATCAGAGAATGAACATTGAAATCATTCATTGAGAGAAGGAACATTGAAATCAATCATTGAGAGATTAGAGAAGGAACATTGAGTGAAATCCTTTTGGACTCTACAAAACGATGAAACGATGGTGCGAACGCACCGTTTTACAGTCCCACGTGTAACCGCGGGTACGCGGGGTACCCCTCTTGGGTGCAAATAACATTTTTGTATTTAAAATGGTTTTTATTTTCTTAATTAACATAAAAATTACTAATAATAGAAGGAAAATGCTATTTATACTTACAATTTTACTCACATGAACATACATACTAATGTGTAATTAGTTATTGATATTGTATAGATTTTGAAATTCGTAATTCAAAATTTGAATTGAAAAAGAGAAATAAAAATGCTATCTATACTTATAATTTTATTTATGTAACCATATGTGCAGCTACTAGAAATTAAATAAGTTTTAAAATTTGAAATTTAAATTAAAAAAAAAAATTGATAAGAGTTATTCTATTCTTAAATCGATGTGTAGAGCATATCATCAACATCACTTAAATTGTAAGATTTGATTTGTAATATTTAAATTTTAAAACTTTTCTTCTAAGTCAAATTATGCTATTGAAATACTTTATTTTTTTAAACTAATAAATTTTACTGAGATTAATATCTACGAAAGAGATTCAATACAATAGGGTATCCTCCAAATCAATGATAACATCAGAAATAGCCAAAGCATTTTCGCTTAGAGCATGAGCTACTTTGTTGCCATTCCCCTCAACATGATTAACAGAACAACTAACAATTTTAGATAGCATCTTAATTGTTTACGTAAGTAATTAGATCCCCTTGTTGTTCCAGCTAGATCTTCTATGCCATTGATTGTCTTTACACAACTTATAACTACAAGAAATATGATTTTTTCCCACGAATTTTTTTCCGAAGATATACATTCGTGGTAAATAATTAGCTGATGACACAAAACCACTTGTGGAAAGAAAAAAAAAAACTAGCCTTTTATCATGAGATCATGTTGGCTGGTAATACTTAGTGGGGAAAAATATTTTGCAGCGAAAAAAAGGTTTATTGCGGCAATTATGTCTCGTGGCAAATAGTGTTACCAGATTTATATATTTCTTGTTGGTCATTAGTTTTTAGCGTCGACATGAGTAGTTTTTTGCGGCTACTTTTTCTTGCCGCAAAGAAGCTTAATAGAAATAGTTTTCTATCGTGGGTTATTAGTTTTTGCGACGAGGTTATTAACTTTTTTTTTACAACATTTTGTCGTCGCAAATAAATTTACTGACACAACATTTTTTAAGTCTGGGTTATTAGTATTGGCGGCGATAACAGCAAGCCGCAAATATTAATAAAATTAAAATACTTATTCCTTTCTCCCCCCCCCCCCCATCCACTCCCACGATACTCTCGTCTCTCGTCTCTCTCATCTCTCTCTCTCTCTCTCTCTCTCTCTCTCTCTCTCTCTCTCTCTCTCGTATCCCAACAGATCTGTGCACCTCCACCGTCTCCAACCATGCCCATCGCCACACTCAGTCGCCTAAGGCTCCTCCAGTCACCAACCGTTGCTCCACCCTAGATCCCGCATCTCTCTCCCGTGCACGGTCTCTCTTGTGGGTCTCCACCGCCTAGATTTGCCACGCCGCTGCCACCGTGAGCCACCAAGATCCCCGGCTGGAACGTGGAAAACGAAAGTAGATAAATATTTTTTTTTGGGTTCATTTGCTTCTGAGGAATCATGATTTATGTCACTAATTAGATTTTATAATGATTATTATAACATAAGTTTAGCATTTTTCATATATTACTGAACAGGTAGCTTGCCCTCATCTTTATATAGTGGTCAGAATCAATAAGACCAAGTACTTCAATTGGAGGTGGGTAAGTCCCATAGCAAATAATATTCTATATTTCCTCCATTAATCTATACCAAAAGCATGCATATATAAATCATGTATTATGCTAATATATGTATGCTTATCACTATATATAATAAGAAATACTTGGTCGATAAAGAGATGTTATTTTGAAAAAAATTTATAAATTGATATTGAGCACTAGCATTGATTTCTCTATATGCATATGCAAAATCACATCTTTTGGAGATTAATTTTGCATATTAAAAAAACTCCACATTGGATTATGCATCTTTAAACAAAATAATAATAAAATGTTATTATTTTATTATTATTATTATTATTATTATTATTATTATTTTCCTAAAATTATTTTTTCTTTTGAATTTCTTTCTGTTTGTGTCGAGGGAGAGAGAGAGCAAGGATAAATAAATGTTTCGAGAGAGGGTTTTTTTCCGTTGGTGTCGAGAGAGAAAGAGGGGGAGGAGAGAGAAAAAAATAGTAAAATAAGATCTGGGGAGTGAACATTACATATTCAAATTTGTAGAAACACTCTTCATAGCTATGCAAATTTTTGTATATGCATAATCCAATGCATGCAGTCTAATTTAAGGTCATATTAAGCAAATATGTAGATGCATAATTCAATGCTAGTGCTCTAAGGACTAAATTGACTTGATTCAGCCATTTGAAAACCTATCACTAATACTAAGGGAATAGATAAAGCAGGGAAGTGGGCTTAGACTCATAAAAAGAAAAGGTTTCACAATGCAAGTTGGACTCTATCATTCTAAGGGAGAAAACATATCTCTATACAAGATCTCTACAAATGGACGACGGACTCTCCAGTACAGGTTGGGGATGACTTCTCTATGCCAAAGATTAAATTTCCTCATTATATTGAGCGACATGTGAGGCCATGAGAGATTGTAAAATACCAATCATAGTAGATTTTATCCCGAAACAACCCGTGGAGGTAGACTTTTATGCCGAATCACCTAAATTTTTATGTATCTCTTTATTTATTTTTATTCTTTTATTTATTATTTGTTATGTAGATGAACGCGAAGAGTATCGTATCGAAACCCGAATCACCAACGTGAGTCGGGAATCATTCTCCCCTCCTTTCCGGTCTGTTGTGTAAATTAAGATATTAACAAATATGATTCTATATGATAAATTAAATTGTAAAAGTTTTTATTATTATTATTATAAAATAGATGTATCACAACATTAACTTACCTCAATTTAAAAATTATTTTATGCTTTCCATATGTACACATGTATACAGATCAGTCGATACTGGATGCCGGCTGGTCTCACTAGTACAAGTCCTCATGTATTCTCTTGCCCAGAGCGAGAACAAAAGAAAACAGATAACCCTTTTCATGGATTTCCAGACAGACATTGCAATAATTTGTTGGAGAAATGGACAAGGTAGAGCTTGTTGAAGTCAGGTAATTATTTGGAGAGAACTTCTTTGAGTTTGATTTATATTATTTGATGACAAAACATCTTTCGGCGAAAGGGTTACATAAGTCTTCTCCATTGGCTATTCAAACTTCTTCTCTTTTTCTTCGAGTTTCTTCTATCTCTCGTTAATTAACACATCTACAAAAAAAAAGAATTATAGAAGAAATAAAGGGAAATATGCTTTAATTTGAAGATATTTTATTGCAGCAAAGAAATGAAATGAAATGATGATGATAAGGATGAAGGAGAAGAAGATCAATACAAAAATGAATGTGAAACCAACCTCTGGATCTCATCCATCCATCCATCCATCCAAAGTAGGTAGGGCTAGCAAGGCAGCCGCCCCATTTGAATTATTAAAAAGAAAGGCCGATGGGAAAATAATACTTATATTAATTGGCCGTCTAACCAATCCATGAAGCCGAAAGTTGCGTATATATATTCATCGATTACTATCCAAGGCACGTACGTAGCTAGGTGTTAATTCCTATGACTCTAGAACAGTACTACTAAAAATTGAGCTTACTTTACGCATACTATTCTCCTCTATATTTTCGTTTAATATTTTACATCATCTCTTCATAAATAGTAGTTAAATAATTTATGAATAATAATAAAATAATTTATGAATAATTATTAATTATTTATGAATAATAATGAAATATTTGAAAATATTTGAAAATAGTTATGTTCTCAAACAAATTCTTAATATTTATTTTTTTAAAAATATTTTAATTATAAAAAAATTGTAAAAAAAATAAATTTACAAATTAAGTAACATGAAATTAAATACTTTAACCTACGTAAACTAGCAGAAGATAATTAATCATTAGCTCTTGAGCGGAGCCTAACTAGCCCTAAGGATCATGAGTGACAACTTCCAAGGGCTAGGCCGGAAAAGTACTCCTACTCCTAGTCGTTTGAAGAACAATATCACCCTTTCTAGGGTTGAGAGTCAATATCACCTTATTTTTTTTGAGTTGAGAGATTGGATGGGTTAAAAAAATTCTCAACTCATCTCATTTAATTATTATAAATTTTTTTAAATTTTTATATAAAATATAATAAAAAATTTAATTTTTTAATAAAAATAATATTATAATAATATTTTATTTAACTTTCAACTTTTATCACATTTCAACTGATTAAACCTCCCCAAAGTGTATATGCATGTCAAAATGATTTCTTCATCCAAATTTTGATAGTTCAATACGGAAAACATGTAGATTTACTCAACCGTCCAACTCTCTGTAGAAGGAGGAGGTGAAGCAAAACTCTTCTACTCTTATTCTTGAATAAGGGTAGAAAGCTGAGTGAAGCTGGTATAGTATTGGCAAGGGTGATATGATGGATGATCTTGAAAAAAGATGGGAGAAGTTGCGTTTGACGAAAGAGGAAAACTTGACCATATCGATGGGAAGAAGCATATCAGAAAAATTAACAGATAAAGGAGATAGGAGCCTAGTGGGAAAGGTGTGCTCGGAGAGGACTCAGAGGAGTATTAATCAGGAGATTATTGGGTCAACAATGGTAAAAGTATGGAGAATTAGCAAGCCGATTGTTTTTCGTGAAGTCAGTCTGAATGTTTTTGTCATCACATTTGCTACCCAAGCAGACAAGTAGCGAGTATGGGAGGGAAGACCATGGTTATTTGAAAATAACCTGATTGTTTTAAAATAGTTTTAAGGGATGATCCAACCATACCAAATGAAGTTTGAGAATGAGATATTCTGGGTGCAGATGCATGATCTTCCACTGGATTACATGAACAAAGAGGGTGGTGAATTAATTGGAGATACTATTGGGCGTGTGATTGACGTAGATGTTCAAACTGATGGAAGTGGATGGGGACTTTTCCTCAGGGTTCTTATAGAGCTGGAATTAGCAAAGCCAATTGCAAGGGGTCATATGATTATGGTGCAAGGGAAGCGGTTGTGGATCCCTTTAAAATATGAAAAGTTGCCAAAAATATGCTTTGCATGTGGACAATTCCTGCATGGGATTAATGGTTGTGTAGCTTAGGAGAAGCAATGAGGGGTGGCAGTAGACAAAGCAGAGCAATTCTGCTCGTGGTTGCGAGCTGACCCACTTATCAGAAGTAAAAGTGTCAATCGGCGCAACATAAGGAAATTCAGTAATCCAAAAAAGGATTGAAGGAAATGAGTAGGGGTTGCCGGGAGGAGGAATTCTCCGGGAATGTTTACACTGGACAGATACCTACTGGAGAGGAAGAAGCAGCTGTGTCAGGGAAGGATGAAGATAGAATCAAATCTTCTGGATTGGAGGGGAAGAGGATAGGGCTAGTGCAAAATTTAGTTGAGAATATCACGGAGGATTTTTATGGGAGGGTATTGGTGGAGGAAAATATGGAGGTTTCAAAAAAAAAAAAAAAAAATGCAAAAGGAATTGGAGAGGGGGGAAAATAAAATAGGGGATGAGAAGGGTTTGCCTTTGGGCAAGCCTGTAGCAGATACTAAAAGGCCCAACCAAGTTAGTTTATGTAAAGCCCATGAAGAAAACCCAATTGAGAAGTATAAGCTGAATAACTTAGCTTCTGGAGGGATTGGTTATGTAGAAACAACGAAAACTCAGAGATCATGGAAGAGAAAGGCTCGTGAAAAAGGCAAGGAATCTTCTTCTTGCACTCTAAATCTACAGCTTAAAAGGAGGTTAATAGATGAGGATGAAACTTGGACTTATTGGTTTTCAAAAAAACTAGACTTGACACAAATGGAGAAGGTGTGTTTCCAACTGAAGAATTGGTGGAGGCTTTTGCATAGCCCTGCTAGTCACCATGATTTTCTTAAGCTAGAACTGTCGAGGGCTTGGGAATCCTTGGATAGTTCAGGACCTTTACTTGCTAGTAAAGGAGAAGAAACCCTCTTTAGTCTTTGTCATGGAGACTAAAATCACAACAGCTAAGTTAGAACATTTGAAGAGAAAATTATGTTATGATGGATGTTTTACAGGGGACCCAATAGGAAGAGGGGGTGGTTTGGCCCTTCTATGGAAGTTTGACTTGAATGTAGATATTCACAACTACTTTTAGAGACACATCAGTGCATGGATAGAGGATGGTGATGTTAACAAAAAGTGGCTTTTTACAGGATTCTATGGGCAACTTGAGATGAGCAAAAGAAGGGAAGCTTGGAATCTTATGGATTATCTAGCACCAACAAAGCAGGAGGCTTGTGTGTAATGGGAGACTTCAATGAGATTGTGTCTAATGATGAAAAGTTTGGAGGAAGGCAGAGACCAGAGCAGTTGATGGATAATTTTGAAACAACATTAGAGAAGGGGTAATCTACACGATTTGGGATGGAGGGGAGATAAGTATACATGGAGTAATAATCATGGTGACAACAGTTTTACAAAAGAAAGGCTTGATAGGGTGGTTGCAAATCCATTATGGTTTGATACATACAGAGAAAGGTGGGTGGGGGTTATGGCAGCAAGAACATCATATCATAAACCAATTATTCTTTACTTCAACAACTTAGATGTAAGCAGTCAGAGGAATAGTAAAGGTTTTAAATATGAAGTAAGTTGGGCATTGGAAGAAAGTGATTGGGATGGAATGGAAGAAAAGAATAATTGAAAGGGAGCCAATAGCAAAGGTTCAAAGCTTAATGAGTAAATGCAAGGGAGCTTTAAGCAGGTGGTGCAAAAAGACAGCAGTTGATAGAGGAAAGCAGATTCAGGAAAAGACAAGACAATTACAGCAAATGCAATCTGAGGAGAATAGACCAAATACTAAAGAGATCAGTAAATTACAAAAAGAGGTAGGAGTTATGCTTGAACAAGAAGACTTAAAGTGGAGACAGAGCAAAAAAAAATTGGTTTCAGCATGGGGATAGAAGTACAAAATAATTTTCATACTATTAGAGAAGGAAGAAGAACACAATCAAGTATATATGTGATAACCAAAACAGAATAACTTCTAACCCAGTTGAGATTGGGCAGGCCTTTAAGAGTTACTTTGAAGGCATATAGTCATCAACAAATCCTCTTCCAGAGGATATTGAAGAATGTATTAGAAAAGTGGAGCCAAGGGTCACGGATGCAATGAATAATACCATTTCAAAAGAATTTACTAGAGATGAAGTGGAAGAAGCTATAAAGCAAATGGCCCATTTGAAAGCACCTGGACCAGATGGATTTGGAGCTTGTTTTTATCAAAACCGTTGGAGCTTAGTTGGTGATGAGGTTAGCAAAGCTGTCTTGTCTTTTTTAAATGGAAATGTAATGAATTCCTCTGTAAACTACACTTAATATTGTACTTATACCTAAGGTGAAAACACCAAGGCTAGTGAGTGAGTTTATGCCTATTAGCTTATGTAATGTGTTGTACAAAATCATTTCAAAAGAGCTAGCAAATAGGCTTAAACAGGTGCTGTCAGTGATCATATCTCCTACACAAAGTGCATTCATACCAGGAAGACTTATAATCGACAATATAATGGTGGCTTTTGAAGTTTTGCACTCCATGAAAACAAGGCAAAAAGGATCAACAAGTAGTATGGCTCTTAAACTTGATATGTCGAAGGCTTATGATCATATTGAATGACATTTTTTGGAAGCTATGATGAAGATATTGAGTTTCTGTGGTAAATGGATCAAGCTGATTATGAGTTGTGTTACTTCAGTTTCCTATTATGTCCTATTGAATGGAAGACCTGGAGAGAGATTTTATCCTTCTAAAGGCTTAGGCAAGGGAGATCCACTTTCTCCCTACATTTTCATTTTGTGTGCAGAAGTGTTAAGTGCACTACTTAATGCTTCAGATATGATTGGGAATACAATAGGAGTTACTGTGTGTAGTGGAGGAACCAGAATTAATCACTTACTTTTTGCTGATGATTGTGTTTTGTTTGGAAGATCGAGAATTGATGAGTGATATAAGCTACTGGGTATTCTTAACAAATATGAAAAGGCCTCTGGACAGTTTCTAAATAAGAATAAAACCTCAATATTCTTTAGTTCTAGTACAAGAAAGGAGGCAAAGCAAACTATTATGGAAGTGGCAGGAGCAACAGTGAGTGATAGATATGAGAAATACCTAGGCCTCCCAGTTGTGGTATAAAAGAAAGAGTGTGGATCAAGATTAACAACTAGAGGAATTCATTTTTATCTCAAGCAGGTAAAGAAATCTTGATAAAGGCTATGTTGCAAGCTATACCTACTTACACAATGAGTGTGTTTAAGTTACCAAGAGGTCTATGGAAAGACATAAATATTATGCTATCAAAATTCTGGTGGGGTAATCAACAGAAAGAAAATAGAGTGCAGTGAAGAAGTTGGGAAAGAATGGGGTGCATAAGTCAAGGGGTGGAATGGGGTTCAGAGACTTAGATAGTTTTAATTCAGCCTTGTTAGCAAAACAAGGATGGAGGTTTCTTCAATTCCCTGGTTTGATGGCATCAAAGATCTTCAAAGAAAAGTACTTTAAAGACTCATCTGTTTTAGAATCTGTTTTGGGTCAGCAACCATCAATGATATGGAGGAGTATATGGGGATCAGTTGGACTGCTCAAAGAGGGACTTAGATGGAGGGTCGGAAATGGAAATAGCATAAAGATATGAGGGAGTAGATGGATACCTTCTCCATCAACTTTTTCCATCCAATTTCCTATTAAAATTCTTGATGCAGATGCAAGAGTGAAGGGATTAATTAATTATCACAATGGAGAGTGGAAGTCAGAACTGGTACAAGCTATTTTCAATGAAGAAGAGGCAGACATAATTTATAGCTTTCCACTTGGCAGAGTAGCTTCTGATGACAAGTTAATATGGGGGTATACTCGAAATTTGTTCAGTTAAAAGTGCTTATTATGTTGAAACTGAGAGGAAGAAGAGATTGTTTGGAGAATCTTCTAGGGGGAATGAAAAGGATAACAGATGGAAGAATATATGGGAGCTGAATATACCTGGAAAGGTTAAGATGTTTATGTGGAAAGCAGGAAATGAGTTACTAGCTACAAAAAAAAAAAAAAAAATGTTTTGCAAGACAATTGTAGATAACCCGTATTGTCCTATATGCCAAAGTGAGGAAGAAAATGTGGTTCATGTACTTTGGAATTGTCCTGCTGCTAATGATATATGGCTAATGTAGCTAGTCCAGTTCAGAAATGGAGTATTGAAGAGATTGATTTTCTGAAGCTATGGGGAAAGTTGGTGAAGAGATTAGCTACTATAGAATTGGAATGGATAGCTACAACAATGAGGAGGATATGGTTCAGAAGAAATGAATTTGTTTTTTAAAACAAATTCAATAGCCCTGCAAATGTTATTCAATCAGCAAAAGATATGTTGGCAGAGTTCAGGCTAGCTCAAGAATGTATGTAGTTGCAGAAAACAAATACTAGTGTAGCAGAAAGTGAGGTAGTATGGAAGAAGGCACCTGAAAACTATGTGAAAGCTAATTGGGATGCATCTATAGATAAAGAAGGCAGAAAAATGGGACTAGGGATTGTTATCAGAAATGGGGAGGGATAGGTGTTGGCAGCAATATGTGATCAAAAGGCTAGTGTTATCCAGAGAATGTTTGGCTTTATGGAGAGCTCTAGAATATTGCTGTGATTTGGGATTTAATCATGTCATTCTGGAAGGAGATGCACTGTCAATTGTACAAGTTGTTAACAGCAAGGAGGAAAATATGGCTTGGTTTGGACACATCATTGAAGCTATCAAAAGAGCATTGTCATGCAGAGAATACTGGAAAGTTCAATTCACTCGTAAGAAAGGTAATTTTGTGGCGCATGCTTAGCAAAAGCTGCTGTGAAGATGGAAGCTGATCAAGTATGGTTTGAAAGTGGTCCAAAATTTATATACAGTCTATTGTTAAAAGATAAGTCATGTAATGGCAGAGTTTGATTAATGAAAGTGAAGTTTATTTTCAAATAAAAAAAAAAAAACGAAAAACATTATTGTAGCATATATTTTCACGTCATAGCCAATCTTAGAATGACAAGTTATATTGATTATTGTCAAACAGGTATTTATGATTTAAAAAGTTTCAAAATGACCCCAAGGGTTAGGTATCTATTTCAAAAATATTCAACTATAAACAATCCATTAATTTAGTGATAAAATCGCTCATGTGGTACATACCTGCTAGCTAGGCTGCTACGTCATTATCAAATGAATGAAGACACGTGTCATAATATTATACATAACCATTTTTTTTTTTTTGAAATATATACATAACCAAATTTTAACTTACAAATACAAATCTTTAAAAGAAAAATAAATTGAACCACCCAAGGAGTAGCTATAGTCGGTACCCCCGTGGTCTCTCTAGCTCGAGCCACCCATGGGTTGGCCGACGATGGCCAGCCCTTGGTGGCCACCTGCACGCCCCACGCGCGTGAATGATTTATTTATTTTTTTTATTTATAATAATATTATTTTTTTCAAATTAATTATACTTTTTTTAATTACTTAAAACTAATTTTCTTTTTTTAATTTGTAATTTTAAGAAAACTAAGTTAAAGAAACTTAGTTCTTTTCTTATTTTTAAGGTTAATCTTATTTAAAAGACTTTATGTGTTTTTATTTTTAATTCATTATTAATGAAACTTAGCTCTCTATCTAGTATCATAATTGGAGACTGAATACTATAGGAGGAAGGTGTTGGTAACTACTTATTGCCCTAGATTTTGATTTTGTGTCCACTCCCTACCCTCCAAATCAACCCTTCCTTGAGTAAATTCAAAGATGACCACATGCTTCTCCATATCAATAATGGTCCATAGCCCAATTTTGCATCTAGGATCTTACCAAACTTTTCTTTCATAATGTTGTCGCCATTGATAGTGAGTTATTTAGAACTCTCCAACACTATTTTGCCACATAGCTTTATTTAACGCATTCAATGTCTCGAAAGCCCATTAATCTCCCTTGATCTTTTTATTCTCCTATTTTGCACCAGCTTTTTCACTGGATTCTTCTATCATTCTGATTATGTTTCCACCAAAATTTAGCCATCATTGCAGAAATCTCATTACACAAATTTCTTGATAGTTTGAAAAACCTCATGGTAAAAATTGGAATAGCTTGTATGACTCTACCTTTAGAACTATCTCCTTTTCTACTTGAGATAGATAGTCGTTGTCCCAATTGTTAATCCTTTGTCAAACACTCTCCTTTCCACCATAGCTACCAACCCCAAATACTTTTCATAGCCTATATTGGGTAATACACCTGTTACTTTTATAATTTAGTTTTCTACGAGTGTGCTTGAATTGGAGAAGAAGTTAGAGGTTTTTTACTTGTTTAAACATTGACCAGATGTTTTTTTTTTTGGTACATATCTAGGACTTATTAGATTTTAATCCATTCCGTCATCATTGCCTTGCAAAATAGTAGTATGAGGTTTATTCTTGTGTCCCCCTAGCCACTAGCACTCCATTTATATCTGCTCTTCTTTGAGCTTGATTTATCATGGAGCCGAGACACTAATGTGACATGTTGGTTGGGCATTTTTTACTTTTAGAAGTCGTGACATGTGTCCTATTATGCTTGGGTATAATGATGTAGCAGCTATGTGCCGTGTTAGTGTTTTCAATTGTTGAATTAACAAAGATTAGACACATGCAAGCATACACTAGCTTTAATGATCAGTTTGAGTGTAACGGCCCGAAATAAATTCAATAGAATAATTTCTTTAGAGCTTAGAAATGTCATGAAATCCCAAAATCAAGCAATTGATTAGGTTTTAGTCTATTAGCTTATTCGAATCCTAATCCACTATGGTGACATAATTGCCATTTTATTTAATTAAGGCACTTAAGAGTATAATTTTATTAAACGAATTGCACCATTAGACTCGTATGAATATTTAAAACTTTATAGTGTAATCAAAAGTTTCAAATTTTTTGGGTGAATGATAACCCTTCGGGAGAGCGCAACGTGGCAACTATTTCAAACAGCTATCAAATCGCCATGTAGGATGTCCAAATCCACTTAGAATCACTAGAAAACTTTTTCTTGGATACATGACCAATCCTAGTCATCCACTTGGAAATTTTAGGACACTTGTCAAGTGGAGTAGAAGTGTGTAAATGGAGTGTAAATCAAGCTTGTCATCATCTCTGTTACACTATTCACTATTCCATCCAACTAGATGCTATTTGACCAACTAAAAGTGGGTTTCAGTCCTAATGAAACCCTAAACCAAGTTATACAAACTGAAACCCCAAATGGTTAGGGTAACCAAACCCTAAACCAAGCACTAAGTTTTGACTAAGTAATTTTCCACTTGGTTAAGCCACTTTCACAAGCAATCAACCACTCAAGTACTCACTCTTACACCCTCACCCGCTCCCTTATACCTTGGTAATTGCATTTTACCAAGAAAAATTAGTTTTGAATCAAACCCTAACCGAAACCCCAATGAAAAACTACATGAAGTCCATTTGGTTAGCCTCCCTTAGTCCTACCGAAACTAGCTTGTTTCACGAAAATTCTTCCACAAGTTTTCCACCTCTTACAAGGCCATACCTTGGCTGTCATACCACCTCAATTTCAGCCGCAAATAATTCCTCTTTGGCAAACAAACAAGCAACCAAAAGACCCCTCCTTTTCACCCACTTGGCAGCCCATCAAGCCCTCACTTCCATAAACTTTTCCTTCTCATTTTCGTAAGCTAAATTTGCCTCAAAGATCATTAACTCTACCACCAATTCAGACCCTCCTATACACCCCATGGCCTCTTCATTTCCTCCACATTGTGTTCACTTTTTCTTTCCATTTCCAAGAGAGCAACCAAGAGAGCTAGAGAGAACAAAATCTGGATAGCTTTTTTTCCCTAATTCCAGCCCCTTCGTAAGTATTTTCTTTAGCTCGAATCTCTTCTATTTTGTTTAATAATGAGTCTAGTTTACTTGGTTGTGTTTGTTAATTTTTCTTGGAGATTTGTTAGTGAGAATTGGTGTTGATGGTGGAAGGCTACGACTTGGATGATTATTGATGAACCTTAGGAGTTCTTTGTTATTTTGATGAGAAGTTGTATAGATCGTGGTTTGATGACGTGTTTACATGATTTTTAGACAAGTTATGGTTTGATTCAAATCATGTTAGAATTTTATAACATGGTTTTGCATGATCTTTGAAGTGGTAGAAACCGATTAGTTCAAAATGAGTTTTGTTTGGGTTAGGTTGTGATTTTAGCCTTACGATCTTGATTCTATGGTTTTGATTTTTGAAAATCTTATTCTTAAAGCTTATATCTATGGATTAAGAATGATTTTTGAATATATATGACTTAGATCTTTGTTGGATTGTTGTTGAACATGCAAGAGTTTGATTTTAAGCACGATATAGAGGCTCACGGGTTTGATGATTATTTCAATAGATTATTTGCTATGACATGCTAGATTTAGTGCTTAGGTCAAGTTAGGAAATGAATTTGAGGTATATGGTTTTATCCATTCAATATTTGTTGCATGAAAATCATGAATCTAGTCTTATGTTTCAAGTAAAAAACCATGCATGATTCGGTTTCATTGTTTTCATGCAATCCAATTTGTCATATGTTGTGTTTGTGATTTTTGAAGTTAGTCAAGCATGCTATCACCTATGTTTGATCTATGAACATTTTAGAAGTGTTGTTTATGGAATTTTGGAGTCCTTGGAGTTGATATGAAGGTGTTAGACCAAGAACACCAAGATTTGGTTTTAATTGACCTAGTCTTGATGTTTTGGCCATTTCCTTGAAGTGTTGAGTTTAATTTTTTTTTAATGTATGATTTAGTATCTTGGAATTATTTTAGAACTAAGAATGTGTTTTTTCAGAGTTTTTATATTCGATTTCAGCATGTTAATGTGTTAGTTGGCCCAGTGACAACAAAATCATGGATTTTAGCCTATGAGTGAATCGACCAAGAGGAGTTTTCATTTTCGGGTTTAGTTTTTAAAAATTATAAGTTCATATTTGGATTTAAGATGAATTTTACATGAAGAATGTAAATTTTTATAAGTTTTAAAGTCTGTTTACAATTTCTTTAAGTTTAGGAGCAAATTTATAATTTCTCAAAAGTTAGGGGGTAACTTTGCAAGTTTGGCCCTAAGTCAATACATTTTATTTTTAAGAGGATTAAGTGAGAAAATCTAATCCTAGAACATCTCTCATTTCAGCTAACGCTATTTTACCCTAAGCTTACGTTTACACGACATTCTGTAAGTTAGGTTCTAATTTACTTCCAGTATTTTTACATATGTATGGTGGTAAGATTTCATTGATTATTTTCATGTTCATTTATATCTATTTTAATTATTTATAACATGCCATGCCATGTTATATATTACTGTTAAACAATTATCTGTTACATGTCATGTCATGTTAGTTATATGATTGTCATGATTACAATGTTATGCCATGCCATGTTATAGTGATGTTATGATTGTCCTATCTACAATGTTATGCGTGGCCATGTTGTTTCAGTCATATGATTGTTATGGTTACTATGTTTTACCACGCCATGTTATTTTATTTATATGAGTGCTATAATTACAATGTTATGTCATGCTATGTTATAATGATATTATGATTGTTCTATTCACAATGTTATGCCATGTCATTATAAGCATCGATAATGAATTTCTATCACATGCCACCATTACCATGTCATGAAGTATTTTCTTAGCTAAGCATGAAACATTTATCAAGATAAATTGTATTACGGTCGAGGAGTAAATCATCTGCCTAGTACTACCATGAAGATATACGTGCTGTCTTGTATTATGGTGAAGGAGTAAAATCTATCGTTAATATAAAGGGTACTCAGTATGAAGGTGTGTGAGCTACCAGAGTATAACTATTCTTAGTTAGAGTGCATAAATTCTATTCACACTAGCAAATATGCCATGTTTATTTCAAGTCATCTTATTTCATGTCAAGTCAAGTTATTTTCAAGTCATGGCACGATTGTGCAAATTCATGTCATAAAGCATATATGTCATGTTTACTGTCATGCATACTTTATACTGTTGGTAGTTTAGGAGTTTTACTTGTTGAGATTTTATAAATTTCAACGTGGTAATCCTAACTACAACTCCTCCTGGAATGGTAGACGATAATGTGTCAAGAAATGGAGGAACAATGCATACCAGATTGGACGATGTTGAGTAAGCCGAGGAGGAGCCTCGATGAGCTTATGAAGTAAATACTTCACTTTTTTGACATTATTTTGGAAAGCTGATTGCTGAGCTGCGTGAGCGGCTTGGCGCTTAGATTAGTTTTACATTTATCTGTAATTAAGGAGTTACAACTCCAGTACTGTGTTATTTTGTTTAGAGACTGATTGGATTAGTGATGTGTCTTGTGAAGTTATGGATATGAATGAGTATATGATTATGGCTTGAGATTAGCATTCTGGTGCATTAAGTATTGACGCCTATTTAAGCCCATAAAACCATAAGAGGTAACATTTCATCAAACTTTATGTACCATTGTCTTGACGCCTATTTAAGCCCATAAATTGACTTCTTTAGTTTGCACACCATATGTTCCTTATTATCTAAAATAAGCTACAAGTGCCATGATTATTTGAAATGAGTCTTGGTAGATACTAATGAGAACGTATCATTATAGTCAATGCCCTCTCTTTGGGTAAAGCCTTTAGCAACGAGTCTAGTCTTCTACTTCTCTACTTGGCCCCTAGAATCATGTTTGGTCTTGAAGACCCATTTGCTATTGGTTTGCAACCATTCGGTAACTCAACCAAATCTCATATGTCATTTTGACACATGGGCCTTATCTCATCATGCATAGCCTTTACCCAATGTGAGAACTCTGGACTATCAATGGCCTTCTGGAATGAAGTTGGATCAACATATATTCCAACACTAAACTCATGCTCTTGCAAATAGACCATATAGTGTCATAATAGATTGCAGATCTACGTGTCCTATGTGATATCCTCAAATGAGCATCATTAGTTGCCCCTTCAACGACATTAGGTTCATTGTCAATAATGGGTTCTTGAGTAATGGCAACGGGTTGCTTTATTGGCAAAGGTGATATTAGAGATGGTGAGATAGTAGGCATCAAGACAACAACACACCCCTCCTTGAATGTAATATCTTGTGACATTGAATGTTCATAATGAATATCATTCTCAAAGTAAATAGCTCGATCCAACTCAATGATTCTAGTTGCACGAGAAGGAAAATAGAACCTGGAGCCTCTTGAGCTAATATAATAGCCCACAAAATACCCAATAACTATTTTAAGATTAGGTTTATTTGGTTGTGGATTGTAAGGTATGACATCTATTTTACAACCCCAAACATGAAAATGATGCAAACTAGGTTCCTTTCCTTACGATAACTTATAAGGAATTTTAAGGATTGATTTGTTGGGCACTTGATTCAAAATGTGTGCTTTAGTTTTCAAAGCCTCTCCCCACAAGAACGCAAATAAGGACGAGTGACTAAGCAAACATTGTGCCATATCCATCAAAATACGACTTATTCTCCTGCAACCCCATTTTTCTCAAGAGTGCCAAACATACTATGTTATGCCTCAATCCCACATGCTTGAAGGAACCTTGCAAATGGTCTTGCATTTTGCCCAGTTTCATCATATCTTCCATAATACTTGCCACCTCTATCAGATCTCACAGCTTTGATACATATATTTTCCTGAAGCTTGACAGTAGCCTTGAAATCTTTAGAAATTCCCAATGACTTAGACTTTTTACTAATGATCTCAATGTGACCATAATGAGAATAATCGTCAATAAAAGTGATAAAATATTATTCCCCAATGCAACAAGAGTAATGGGACCACATATGTCGGTGTATATCAATTCTAAAGTATTATCTCTTTTGCCAATCTTTTTTCTTCTCGTTTTAGCGGCTAGCTTCCCTTTAATACAATTAACACAATCGTCACAGTTAGAAAAATCTAAGTTAACAAGAACATCGTCTTTGATCAAACTTTCCATCCTAGGTTTGGAAATGTGACCCCATTATTTGTGCCATAGCATGAAAGATGTTTTGTTTACTCTACTCTATTTGGAGCCAATTGCAGCATTTACAACATGTGTACTAGAAGGAAAATGAGTCAAAATGGATATCAAGTTAATGTTATATAAACCATCACACAAAACATCAAAACCAACCCCAATAAAATCATATTGTATCTTAACATTTTTGTTTGCAAATACAAAAGTGACATTGGTTCAAAAGAGAGATAGATATAAGATTCCGCAGGTACAAAAGCAATGCCTTTTAGGCCCAAAACTTTCCCATAGGCCAAAAGAAGTCTCACTGTTCCAATATATTCAACTTTAACCATCACATTGTTTCCCATATTTACCATCAACTCCCTATCACTCGACTTTCTGATGATTCTTAATTCCTCAGAAGAATTTGTAATGTAAATTGTTGCACCAGTATCTAACCACAAATATCAGAGGAAAAATCAATCATATTAGACTCAAAGCACACTAGTGCCATATGCATACCGTTTTTCTCTAACCAAGCTATAAATTTCTTACAATTTGCCTTATTGTGTCCAAACATGTCACAAAAGTTATATTTTTCTTTGAAACCTTCCATCTTAGAATTAGAAGAAGTACCCAAGCTAGCTTGTCGAAAAGGTTTTTCAACTTTTTCCACCTTATATGGCTTACTACTGTTTTGCTCTTAGAAAAAAAATTTCTTGAAATTTCCAGAGTCTTGAGTTACAACAAATGCAGCCTAGGGCCCCGTTTGGATCTTGGATTGAACTGAGTTCAGTCTAATTTTAAGTTGAGACATCCAAACACCCAATTCTCAAATTACTAAACTCATCTCAACTCAAAACCTCTTTACACGTGGGACCTACAACATTTTTCAACTCAACACATCTTTACAAGCGGGACTCACAATATTTTTCAACTTCCTATAAATACATCTAAACTCACTTTAACATCCAAAGACATCTAAACTCATCTTAGGTGGCCCTACAAAATTCACTCCACCATCTCAACTCACTATTATTCATAAAGAACTCAACTCATCTCATATCAGCTCAACATCCAAACGGGGCCTAAGACCTCCCCTTTTTATCTCCTCTTCTCATGAGAGACTATAGCAGTCATCTCTTTGACCATTGTATATGGTCTTGAGAGCATCAAACTGTGAGGGCAAAGATCAAACACTTGCCACACTAGAGAACTATCTACCAACTCAACTTTTATTTCTCTCATCTTGTTAAAGAAATGAGTAAGCATTGTAATGTGCACACGAACTCCACTATTGCCATCGTAAGTTGTGGTAGAAAGCAACTTTATCAGGATTTCCCTTCTTTGCTTTGTTAAATTTTGTAAACTTTTTTCCAACATTATCGAGCAAATATTTGGCATTATTAATTTGGTAAATGCTCTATCTAATAGACTTGCCAATGGTGTGCCTCATTATTATAAGACAAGTTCTATTTTAGTGCTCTCAATACTCATAGTGAGTTTTCTCCTCAATAGAACTTTCATTAGTATGCTTATAGGTATCTCAACCCCTAAGGTCAAATCCAGATTCATAATTGCCAAGTTAAAAGTGAGAGAATCATGCTATAATACCCAAGCCCCAAAAAGCCCTAGCCCGAAAGGTTTTATCCAACCCATTTCTTTTAGGTGCCATTTGGACAGTGAGTTGAGATGATATGAGTTGAGATGAAAGTTGAATAAAATATTGTTAGAATATTATTTTTTAATATTATTATTGTTTTGGAAATTTAAAAAGTTGAATTTTTTATTACATTTTGTGTGGAAATTTAAGAAAGTTGTAATGATGAGATGAGATGAGATGAAATACTTTCACTATTGAAAAGGGTATAAGCCCTTATTTCCCCCACACCACTTTCTTCCCCAACTCCCATTTCTTCCCTAACCATTCCTCTTCTGCAACTTTTCTTTTGCCACCCACGTCCATCTCTCTCTCTCTCTCTCTCTCTCTCTCTCTCTCTCTCTCTCTCATAACTTTTAGAAGGAAAACCCAAGTATTTTCGACGCCGACTTCGATGAGTTTGAAGCCACCGACCGTAATGCATGAGGTTTACTCCGGGGATGTTGATTCACCTATCGAAATGGCGCAATTTTTCTCTATAATAGGCTCTATCGAAGCCCTCAACTCACACAAGTTTCTCTCTTCTCGTTTCAAGTTCTTGGTTTGGAAAATCTCTCTCTTGTTTCTCATGTTCCGGTAAGCCCACGCCGATATCTCCCTCCCTTTTGATTTTTCCATAGTTTCTCGGTTTAACGGCACCGTTTATTTTTACCTACCGTATCAAAGTACTATAGGAAATCACCTCTTTGTCGGTAGGCCTGCACCTTGGCCCGACCCGACTTGGCCTGCAACCATGATCATGGAAAAATAATCCGACCCGACCAGTACCATTTGGGTCGGGTAAAAACTATCAGGTTCTTTCTTCTTCTTTTTTTATTAGTTTTTTATTTATTTATTTTTAACGTTTCTTGAAGCCCTTCTCTCTCTTAGCCTCAACCTCAGAGAAGCAGTCCATGGCCAAGACGTATGTTACTATTAAGGAGTTAGATGAATAATGTTACCATCGTCGTGTTTTGTTATTTGAGTTGAATCGAAGTCGTATGTCAAAAAGCCTGCGCCAAATAAAACCCAAAAATGAGAAAATCCAAAATGAATCAAGAAGAAAACCCAGACAAGTATTAGCACCCACCACAATTAAACTTTTGGTAACAGTCATAAATTATCTCGTTGCTTATATGAAATCTAACAGGTAATCCAAACAGATCCATTTTTCATAAGATTAAGAAAAAAAAGGGTCAAAAATAAAATTGTGAACACTCAGTTTGGAATTCTTATAAAGAAATGTCAAATTAAATGAAATCATGACCAACTAGTTGTGAAATTTGTCCTATAGTCCCTTTCACACTAAAACACAGAGCATGTAATCATGACCAACTTCCTCAATTGCCTTTGCAACCTTGCTGAAAGCCCCAGTCACCCATGTAGCCCTGGTTAATACATACTAGTTCTTCATTATGGCAGATCCAGCACTACTAACTTTTAGCTCTGCAACAACAATTGTAGATTTGGTTTTCTTGGAATCCTAAAAATTCTGATCCACTTGATAAGATCAATCAGCAAAACATTAGCCCCTGACATGCGCTCATTCCATTCATGTTCATTACAGTTTAGGAATGTACAGCTATAGCTTTATGTATATATGTTTATTACCTTCTCTGTATTTATTTCCTTACTTGTAAGTCAACAATAAGCGTATATATAATACAAGCTCTACTCTGTCATCACTGTGTGATACAGTTTATTCTCAAGTTCTTTATGGTATCAAGAGCCTATACAGTGAAATTCAGAGAGAGCTTTTTTTTTTCTTTTCTCCCTTAAATGGCAAACTCGTTTTCTTCAAACACAGAATACCCCTACCCTGTAACACAAAATGTCACCAACTTTGTCTCTCTACGACTCACGCCAACCAACTTTCTTCTTTCAACATCTTGGAGAGCTATGATCTCCAAGGATTCATAAGTGGTGAAACACCCCAACCTCCTTCAACAGTTGAAGGTGCAGAAATTGGGGTGATTTCCAACCCGACATTCCTAAAATGGTGGAAAACAGATCGCCTTGTTAAAGGATGGATCACTGCCACACTATCGGAGGAAGTCCTCAGTATCATACTTGGCCTCAACACTGCTGCTGAAGTCTGGAATGCACTGTTGCATTCCTTTGCGCGTGACTCATCCGATCGCAGCCTTGCTCTAAAGCAGAGGCTTACTTCCATTTCTTAGGGCACGGACAATTTACCAGTGTACCTGCGCCGCTTCAAAACTATTTGTGATGATCTTTCAGCCATTGGGAAGCCATTCTCCAATCATAAAAAATCGTGGTGGCTTCTTAATGGTCTTGACAAGGAGTACCAGGTCTTCACCACTAAAATGATGCGTCCGCCAATGTCATCATATTCAGATCTTGTTACCTTACTCGAGAGCTACACTGAGCGTAACAAACTGGATGCAACTGCTCCTCAAATGGCATATTTCACTCAGAAAAATAATAAAATACAAGAAGAACAACCAGACGTTCAATTCAAAGGGACGTGGTTTCCATCAAGGTAACTCTTCTTCCTCAAAACCTCCAAATACAAACTCAAGACATCAGCCATCCTCTGCCTCCACTCCGAAAGATGGTCTCCCAGTATGCCAGATCTGCAACAAGCACAATCACACAACCATCAAGTGCTTCGATCGGTTTAATCACTCCTTCCAAGCCAACAATATCCCACAAGCGCTTGCTGCAATGAAACTTGCAAACTCTCAGGACTCGGACTGGTTCCCAGACTCTGCAGCCACTGTTCATGTTACCAACAATCTAGATAATCTCTATCACATTAAGCCTTATACTGGCTCTGATGGTCTTATGGTTGGAAAAGGAGTATCCCTTCCTATAACACATACTGGAAAGGCCTCCATAGGTTCTCATCTCCAACTCAATGATGTTCTTGTTGTGCCTACTATCACCAAAGATTTATTGTCAGTTAGCAAACTCACAACAAATTATCAACTTATTGTTGTTTTTTATGGTAATGGCTTTATGATCAAGGAGAAGGTAACTCAAAAAATTCTAGCGAAGGGGCATAGGCGTGGTCGACTATATGCATTTGATGGAGACTCAATTGCATGTTTTTCTTCATGATTTCAGAAGACAGATTCTGCAAGTTGGCATTCACGGCTTAGACATCCTCACCAACAAGTCTTGGATTACTTGCACTCAAATAAAATGATTTCATTTTTGAAATCTAGTAGTCATACCATCTGTGTTAGTTGTCAAAAAGGAAAATCATGTAAACTTAAGAGATAATAAAATATCATCTCCTTTTCACAAGATCCATTGTGTTGTTTGGGGACCTGCCCCAGTTTTGTCCGGAGAAAAGTTTTGGTTCTACACCATCTTTGTTGATGAGTTCACTAATTTTACATGGTTTTTTCCAATGCGACATAAATATGATCTACTCGACTGCTTTGATGTTTTCTATAAGCATATTGAATGTCAGTTTAATGGAAAAATTCGTATATTCCAAAGTGATGAGGGTGGTGAATTCTCATCCCATGCCTTTGCATCTTATTTACAATCAAAAGGAATAGTTCACCAATCAGCTTGCCCATGGAAACCTCAACAAAACGGCAAGGCAGAGAGAAATCATCGAAACATTACTGAACTTGGACTCACAATGATGTTCCATGCTCATCTACCAGCACATTTCTGGACCGATTGCTTCTCTGCAGTTGTTTTTCTCATCAATTGACTTCCCTCCAAATCCCTTAGCATGGAGTCACCATTCTATCGCCTCCACAATAGACATCCAGATTATCGGAGTCTAAGGATATTGGGAACTCGTTGTTTTCCCTTTCTTGGCAACTATTGAGATACAAAGCTTGACCCAAAGTCTATTCGATGTGTCTTCATCGGGTACTCAAACAAGCATAAGGGGTACAAATGTTTGCATCCTCCCACTGGTTGTATCTACATAAAACGACATGTTGTATTTGATGAGTCTGTCATGCCTTACTCATCACCAACAAACCTATACGGAACCTAGTGCAGTAACCATTGGCCCTTTTCTTGCCGAACCACCAACTGATACTGCCACTTCTACAGTCATAAATGACACACCTTCAGCATCTATGCCAGAATAACCCTCCCCTCATCAAATGGTGACTCATGCCAAGGCTGGGATTCAGAAACCAAATCCAAAATATGTCAATCTACATGTTGCATTATCTCCCTCCATTCCTTCAGTGCCTCGAACTGTTATTGCAGCTCAAAAGCATTCTGGTTGGCTGGTAGCGATAAATGAAGAACTTGCTGCACTACAGAAAAATAAAACTTGGACACTAGTTCCCAAAGATGCTGCCATGAATGTTGTGGGTTGCAAATGGATTTACAAAGTTAAATTACAACCCGATGGCTCTGTTGAACGGCTGAAGGTACGGTTAGTTGCCAAAGGATTTCATCAGGTAGATGGCATCGATTTCCACGAAAATTTTTCCCCTGTGATTAAGCCTGCTAGTATTCGAATTGTTCTCACTCTCGCAATGGTAAAAGGCTAGGAAATCTGCCAGCTTGATGTAAGAAATGCATTCCTACATGGGCATCTTTCCACTCCAGTCTATATGCAGCAGCCACCAGGTTTTGAAAATCCAAATAGACCATCCCATGTTTGCAAATTGAGTCGAGCACTCTACGGCCTCAAACAAGCACCGTGTGCTTGGTTTGATCGCCTGAGCACATTTCTACTACAATCCGGTTTTTTCTGCAGTGTTTTGGATCCAAGTTTATTTGTTTGCCACTTAGATCATGGCATACTTATCCTCCTACTGTACGTCGATGACATGGTCATCACTGGTAATGCAGCAAGTCGAATACAATGGCTCATTTCTCAACTTGCAAGTGAGTTCTTCATCAAGGATATGGGTGCTCTTCACCACTTCCTTGGCATTGAAGTCACACGAGACAGCCAAGGTCTCACCCTTTCACAGGGACGTTATGCTCGTGAGCTCCTTGATCGTGCCTCTATGGGAGAGTGCAAACCCATAGCCACTCCAATGCCCACTAAAGGTCGAACACATACCTCCACTACAGCTTACTGCGATCCCACCTATTATCGCAAACTTGTAGGAGGACTTCAATACCTAACCTTCACTGGACCGGATCTTTCATATAGTGTGAATTTTGTCTGTCAGTTCATGCATGCACCAATTACGGAACACTTCCAGCTTGTCAAGCGAATTCTACGTTATGTGCATGGCACTCTCAATCTCACATTCTGTATCCTTGCTACAAGCTCACTCGATCTGTATGCGTTTTCAGACGCCGACTGGGCTGGATGCTCACTTACTCGAAGATCCACAACTGGCTTTTGCACTTTTCTTGGATCCAACTGCATATCTTGGAGTGTCAAAAAGCAACAAACTGTTGCTCGTTCCAGTACCGATGCATAATACAGGTCCATGGTGTCCACTGCTACCGAGCTCACTTGGCTCACCTTTATCTTACGGGACCTCCATGTACCACTTTTCAAACCACCAGTCTTGCACTGTGATAACTTGAGTGCACTTCATCTATCTGTCAACCCAGTGCTACACGCCATGACCAAACACATTGCACTGGACATTCATTACGTCCGCGAACATGTGGCCCTTGGTGCTCTCGAAACTCGCTTTGTCACCTCTTCATTACAACTTGCGGATATCTTCACCAAGCCGCTTGCCAAATTGCCAATCCAAACCATTAGATCCAAACTCAGCCTCTGTCCTGACCTAAGGCTTTGTTTGAGGGGGGATGATAAGATCAATCAGCAAAACATTAGCCCTTGACATGCACTCATTCCATTCATGTTCATTATAGTTTAGGAATGTACAGCTATAGCTTTCTGTATATATGTTGCTTACATTCTCTGTATTTATTTCCTTACTTGTAAGTCAACTATAAGCGTATATATAATGCATGCTCTACTCTTTCATCACTGTGTGAGATAGTTTATTCTCAAGTTCTTTACCACTTCCCATACTTTGCCACCAACCACAGAAGCTCCCACACTTATTTTCTCACTATTGAACCCAATTTTTTGGTCAAGAGAGGTGACTTTGGCTGTGGCCGTTGAGGATAACCGATGCTTCTCATCAAAGCCCTTTGCTTTGTTGATTGGATCTTTGCCCAAGATAAAGCCCTAAGCAAGCATACGTAAAGATCTTTGCCGACTACATCAAAGAGAACCACAAGAGAAGCCTTTCGAAGAGAAAGGGGTTTCGTCCGCTAGGGTCTTTTTGCTGGATGGAGAGAGAGAGAGAGAGAGAGAGAGAGAGAGAGAGAGAGAGAGGGGCTAGGGTGTTTTGCTTAAGGGTGCTACCTGCCCCCTACGGGGTGGAGGCACCCCGCCCCCGCCCCCTCATGGGTGGGGGATTAATAATTTTCCCCGTACCCCGCTCTCGCCCATGCTGGGGCAGGGTACCCCGTCCGTTTGCCGGGGGGCGTGGCGCCCCCGCCCCCTATTGGGCCTTCGGCCCAGCTCATTTTTATGGGCCCTAAATGGCCCAGAATCTATGTTTGGGCCACTTTGGGCCCAAATCTATTTTTGGGCCCATAATTTAACTAAAAAAATTAAATTTATTTAAAAATTGAAAAAAATATATAGTATATACATATATATAGATAGAACTATTAACTATATACTAAATTTCAACTATTAAGTACTAAGCTATTACAAATTACAATTTACAATTATGCAAATTAAGACTTTAAGAGAACTAATAAACTTAAACAATTACAATATTACAAACTCCTCTAAAAATATTAAATATTACAAATTGTACTATTAACTATTGTAGCAACATTACACTTAATTGTAAATTAACAATTATAACTCATAATTTTTCAATTTGATCAATTTGGGATGGCGCTGTGTAGGGGTGAGTTCACTGAGTGATGAGTTGTGTCGACTGCAGTGAGACTGAAAATCAAGATCATAAACGTTAATAAGTTATAAAACCTTAAAGGCTGAAATATTAATAAGTTAAAAATAAAAAAAAATTAGAATTATAAAATTATAAAATGAAACAAAAAATTAAAATACAAAATATTAAAAGTACTAACCAAGATGAGATTGGGATTGAGCAATTGGAATTTGAGATGAAGATGAGCTAGATGAGCATAGATCGGTCATTATGATTCGGCATATGTATAATTGTATATTGAGAATATAAAAGCTAAAATGAAAACAAGTAAAATAATTAGATACTAAAATATGATATAAAATTATAAATACAAAAAACAAATAAAGGACAAATTGTGCAAACCGTGGCAATGGTGGGTCCAATACAAAGTCATACTGCATCGGAGGTAGCCGTAGACGCCGTCTCATGTATCACTATAACAATAAAATTTGAAATGAAATTAATGGATACCAATTAAATGAAAATAAATAAATTAATAAGAAATTAGAAAATGAAATTAAAATAAATACCAGATCCAGGCTGATCACCACCCTCTTCCTCGACGTCGGCCTCCTCATACTCAAGAACATCCGGAACATGAATTGGAGTTCCTTTGATCCAATTCTGCCTGCAAATCAAAGCCTCCACAGTGGTAGGAGCTAATGAACTCTGAAATGAATCCAATACACGCCCTTCGGTGCTAAAGGTCGACTCCGAGGCTACGGTGCTAACAGGGATGGCCAAAAGACTGCGGGCTATCTCTCCAAGGATGGGATACTTCACAGCAATATTACCACCCCGCAGGACGATAAACTCATCAAATAATCTATAAAGGGTTTCCGAAACCCTTGCTGCAATAAGCTCCGCCCGTGCTTGCCCGTACGCAAGGCCCAATCCAAATACCATGCCATCCACCTTAAACCTCAGGTCAATGACGACAGCTACATATAAAAGAATATTAGCTCCAGTAAAATCTCCCCAATACTTATCGTACTTTGACGTCATAACCAATGCCATCTCCTGCAGCCTATAGTGACCACCTGCGACCATGTCATCTAATTCTTCTTTTACTTTACATATTTGCTGACATAATTGATGGGATGTAGGGTACAAAATTCCAAATATTGTCGTGGTGACCTCATAAAAAA
Organism: Juglans cinerea; assembly: GCA_961763995.1. Taxonomy (NCBI): domain Eukaryota; kingdom Viridiplantae; phylum Streptophyta; class Magnoliopsida; order Fagales; family Juglandaceae; genus Juglans; species Juglans cinerea. Next base: position 25,676,438 of record CAUIVZ010000003.1, read on the forward strand.
GCTTTAAAAACTCTACAAAAATATATACAATCTCCCAATCATCATCTACGGGTTTCCCCAATCCCCCATGATCATCCAAATATTTAACATATTGGATGTCTTCATCACCCAATAGTGCAAATGCCAGCCTATATTCTTTGGCCGCTTCCAACATAAAAAATCTTGAGTTTCATTGTGTAGGCATATTAGTACAAAAGCCCTTCTTGGATGTTAGGCCTGCAGACCTTGAAGAAATCTTGAATTTCTCCAACCGCGAATGAGAAGATCTCACCCATCTCACAGCAGTCCTGACTCGAGCAATCGAGTCATGAAGATCCCTCAAACCATCAATAACAATAAGATTTAGAATATGTGCCGCACATCTCACATGCAGACACTCACCACCCAAAATTGTCTTATTTGCCTCTCTAAAATAGGTATTCAGATGTCCCAATGCAACATCATTAGACGAGGCATTATCAACTGTGACTGTAAGAACTCGGGTCAACCCCCACTCCTTTATTGCGACCTCTAAGGCCTTTCCAATTGTCTCACCCTTATGATCGGTGATTTGATAAAATTTTATAATTTTCTTATACAATGTCCAATTACAATCAACAAAATGCACAGTTAAAGACATATAATTAAAATTTTAGACTGATGTCCAAGTATCAGTGGTAAGGCAAACAAATTGACCGGCCAATTCACCCCTCAACTTCTCTTTTTCAGACCAAAAATATTTATTTATATCATTTTCCACCGTGTGGCGAGAAGGAGTATTAAACCTTGGTTCCAAGTAGCGAGCAAACGCTTGGAACCCTTTCCATCAACAACTTGAAAATGTAGCTCGTTCATGATGACCATACGAGTTAGGTGTCTTCTACACTCATCGGGATCATACTTAGTAGACCTCTTCAAAGTTGCACCCCCACTAGTCCCATCCACCATTTCTTGAAGTCCAATTTCTAGCCTAGATTGGATCTTCTCTTGTAATGATCTTAATATTGGACTTTTTTTTACATTGCTCTTCTAAGGGCACCTTTAATTGTGAGGTGCCATGTTTTCTATAGTGGCATTCATAGATTTTTCCACAATGATTACACTTAGCTTGGGGGTTATTGGGGTCACCACCCTCTAGTTTGGTGAAATGAGCCCAAACTATAGAAGCAGGTTTCTTGTTCGGCTTGGGGGCGGGGCAAGGTGCTGTAGGGGTAGGTGTTGGGCCAGGGGTAGGAGTAGAAGTAGGAGTAGGGGTAGGTGTAGGGGTAGGGGTACCCTCGGCATGGAAAGGAGAGCTCGCACTAGAATCTACTGGCATATCCATGAACTCAAGCAAACAAGAAATCTGAAATTAAAACAAACATAACAACATGTCAAATAATTAACATCCAAGCATTAACATATATATTGGAAGTTGGAAGATCAAACATCAATGATAACATCAAACATAAAAAAAAAAAATGAAATACCCAATTAAAATGGTTATAAAAGTTGTAAAAAAAATGAAATACCCAATTAATGATCAGATCTTACCCCACATTAATGTAAATCCTCAAAATTTAATTAATAGCTTAAAGTGTAAATTGATAATTTTGGTAAAAAACTAACAAAGTATTGATAGTAATTGGAATGTATAATATATATATTTTTAACCTAAGATCAGTTTATTACCGTTAGTTTAATAGCTCAAAATTTAGTATTGATAGTAATTGGAACCTTATTCCGAAACCCTAAAATAATTTAGGGGTTTCAAGGATGAAACCCCTAAATTATTTTAGGGTGAATCAAAATTAGGGTTCCAATCCGAAACCCTAAATTAATTTAGGGGTTTCAATCCTTGAAACCCCTAAATTATTTTAGGGTATTTCAAAAAAATTGAAAAAAATAAGCCAATCACGACAGATTCACACACGAACACAGAGTCAACACACTGTACACATTGTTCATCAACCATTCAAACCAATGAACCACATGTACAATCAAGTCTCCACAGCACATAATTCACAAAATCCCATCCTCCATCTCCGATTAAACCCCATCCTTCCTTCAATCTCCATTCCATAAAATAAATATCACAACAAATTGTAGTAGATTTAGGGTTTCTTACCTTCGGCGACGGAGATGAAGACGGGGAGTCACGGAAGGCTGCGGCGACGGTGAGCGATGGAGCGAGCTGCGAGACACAGAGAGCGCGGCGACTGGCGAGCGAGAGAGAGAGAGAGAGAGAGAGAGAGAGAGTGGAAGGGTGATCTCGTGGGGGGGGGGGATTCTAAACAAAAATGAAACGACGCCGTTTCGTCAATGACGAAACGGCGTTGTTTCATGCCTGGGTTATTTGTTTTTTATATATATACTTATATATATATATATATATGTGTGTAATACGAGGCGGGGCGGGGGTTGCCCCTATCCCGCCCCCGCCTTGGGGGCCAGATGCGGGCGAGGCAACCCGCCCCCCGCATCTGACAGACGGGAGACTCCGCCCCGTTGACCATGGGGGAGCAGAAGCGGGGCGGGGCCCCGCTGCCCACCCCTAGTTTTGCTGGAGAAAATTAGATTGGGCTACGGTTTCGTTCGCTAAAAAGCGGATTGGATGATGTCCAACCTGCATCTAATTTCAACCCCATTTTGTTGGGGTGGGTCAGATCAATTTTGTTAGGCAGGTTGGACCCATTGTGTTTTTGCATAAGCCTATTCGTTGGTGTTTTACCTCATCTCCCAGACTGCCTCACGTTCTTTCCTTCCTCTCGGTAAGCCTCTATTGGATTGTCCTTCATTGTTTTCAAGTAAATCTCTTTCAAGTAATTTTATTATTTTGTTCTAGCTTTCTAATGATCATCTTATCATTATTGTTTTGGTTCATTTGTCTTGCCGAAAGAAGATTTTGGTCCTTTTGTTAGCCAATTAGGCCATACCATTGACTGTAATTTTATGGATTATTTAATGAGAGCTTTTGAATGTATGCTTAATTATATTAGTGCAATTCATATTATTGATATCAAACAGCTCCTAAATGTGGCTTTTGCAATTACTTCTGCCCTAGTAAGAGATCAAAGGAATGTGACTCCTACACGTGTGCGCACTCACTTCTAAAGGAACTGATGTCCAAGACTAGAAGTGCATAGGAAGAAGTGAGTAGTGATTATCAAGACTTCAATAGGAAGTGTTCAAAAAATAAAAATCGTTCATGTGGTGAAGAATTTCAATTTACGAAACTTTTATGTAGTGAAGAATGTTAGTTACGTAATTTTGCAATGCTTTGCCTTTATCTTTATAAACCTTGTTGAATTTTGGGAAGAAAGCAAATTTTTATTTTCTAAAATGATATATTTTGATGATAACGTTCTCAATTCAGATGGCACTCCGCAATCTGGGAAGGAAAATGGAGATGAGACTCTGAAGCTTACATCAAGTATACGTTGGAGTGTTCTCGTGTCTTGGATTATGAGATAATCAAACAATGTCCTTTGATGGTGCATGTTCCCTCAATCAATAGGTACAAGTTTGCCAGTCTAATTAAATCAAAGCCCAAGCCCACTACTCGCAAATTTGAAAAAATCTCCTAATGATGCTTGCAAGGGGTGTACAGGAACCGATTGAACCAGCCATCACCAACAGGAACTGATCCTCGAAGTCAGGAACTAGCTGGAAGAACCGGTCAGACAGCGGTAGAAATTTGGTAAAACCGACATTGGCCGATTCGGTCCCTTTCAAACCGCCAAACAGGCTAATATAATATAATAAATTTATATATATATTTAACATGAAACGATGTCTTTTAGTTTCGTTTGGAATTAGAGTTTGAATACCCCTGGCACCTCCTTCTTCTTCTCCTGGTCTCATTTCACTTTCTCACTCCTTTCTAACTCTCACGCAGCGGCAGCACATCTGTCTCTCTCTCTCTCTCTCTCTCTCTCTCTCTATCTCTCTCTCTCCGACTCACATCACTCCTCCCATCTCTCTTTCTCATTACACCTCACATCTCTCTCTCTCTCTCTCATCACGACGCAGATGCGGCAGTGCGGCACCATTCTCTCTCTCATCGCAACCTTCTCTCCATTCTTTCTCTCATCACGCCACCGACGGGACATCGACAAACAGACCGGATTCACACTGAGGCCAACGTTGCCGGTTTTTTTCCCCTTAACCTGCCGGTTTCGGTCGATTCTAAACATGTTTAAAAGTTATCGATTTGGTTTAGATTTTGGATCAAAACCAAACCGTAGATGTCGGTTTTCACCCCTAGTGCTTGCATTTCTTGAAAGGATTAAGAAAAAATATGACGAAGATGATAACCAAGGTAAGTATATGTCTTTTAGTTACTGGCCATATTTTTGGAAGCTGAAGTTTTGGTTTGAGAATTTTTTTTTTCAAGGTTGAATTTTAGAATAAAAACTTTTTATTGGATATGTCTAACCCATTTTGATGGTCTATCAAAATAGGAACTAAAGTCCTCATAGGTATGACTGCAATTATAGTTATAGTTTCAGATTTTATTTAGCTATCCTAAGAATTGGGTGTTAGAATATTTTGACTGTAGAGAATTTTTAGAGATGAATCTATAAATATCTACTTGGGTTTTCGAAATTAATATAGTTGGAGTTGAGGTGGTAAGAAGTGTAAAGACTATTTGGGATTTAGATTTAATAGCTATAGGTTTGAATTTTCTTTTTTGCGGAAGTGAATAATTTTTCTATGAGTTTTAAGATTAAGAAAGGTTTACGAGGGATAACAAAAAATGCGACTTGGATGGGAAGTGGTAGTTGGAGCATGTTGGAGAAGTGGTGGCATATCATCCAAATTCTGAAGACGGAATTTTATAAGGGGGGATTGTAATACTCAAGCCTCAAAAACTCCCAACATGAAAGGTCTTGTCCAGCCCAACTCATTTCTTTTAGTTCAAAAAAATAAAAAAGTGAAATACACTGTTTCAACTAAGCCCTTATTTCCTCCACGCCCCTTTCTTTCCCAACCCTTCCTCTTCTGCAACTTTACTTTTCCAGCGACCATCTCTCTCTCTCTCTCAATTTATATAAGAAGGTTTTTAGTTCATTTTATGATGATTTGAACACAATTTATATACCAAGGTTTTTAGTTTATTTTTCCCTTATTATTACTTAAGTGACCATTTTGACGTCAATAGAATTACGCCAATATTTAGAGAAATTGGCTCATGACATATCCCAATCCTCATAATTAGTCCCTGTCAATATTTTGATAGCAGATAATTGAAGAGACAATCCAAGATCCCCAAAAGTTGAGGACATTATAAAGGAAAATAATTATGCATGTAAAATTACAATCTAAATTATCCTCATTCCTCAAAGTTATAAAAATATGTATATCAAGTTTATGCTAGTGTCTCAATATGAGTGCTGCCAGGGTACCGACCAGTGGTGGGTGGTCACCGCTAGGCAAAAATATATATATATATATATATAATCAGAACTTCAACCCTTCTATTCTCCTACTTTCTTTTTCACACCTTGTAATTCTTTAATATTTTCATATAATGTTGTTCATATAATATAAAGAACAACTACAATCGTTTAAATTGATAATTTGTGAGTATTTTCAGTATTTCTATCTTACTTGCACACTACTTTTATTTACTTTTGCACATTACTCTAGTCATCTAGTCCCTTTGGGCTCTAGTTATTTGGTCCTCCAGATTTATTTACATATATGCACTCCAGTTATCTAGTCATCCAAGTATCTATTCACTCTACTTTCTTGCACTCTATTTCTTTGTGCTTCCGCCCTTTTAGGTATTAGAGTGGGAGTCGTGGGGTCTTCTACAGCGGGAATCGTGGGGTCTTCAGCAATAATTGTAGTAGTTTTTGTTGGTTGGTGCCAACGTCAATAATTAAAACAATTGATCAATCTATAGATAACCTTGGAGTGGTTTCTAGATCATGTCTGAATATATCATCATAAGGATAAGTATTAAACTATTATCAAAAGAGACTTCAGATGATGCCTTAGATTCATCATCATAATTATCTTGGAGGGACTTTTTCAAGAGATAAATTAAATATTTTTTCTCGAGTCTTGGAGAACAGACTTCTTTTTGGATTTAACATATTTACTTGATTTATTAGATGAAGCATGTTGTTGTTTTGCCTGAGCAATAGCGTACACAAGCTCTTGAACCAACGTTTTAACAATTGGAAAATCTGCAAGAAAATCTTCAATACTTCCTAAATTTGGAGAAATTATAGGAAAATATTTGTTAACATTATTCATCACGTCTTGGGTATGAGGAAATGTATCCCACCACTTGACGAGTCATTGCGAACAAGGATATAAGTTTTCTTAGCAAAACTTCACTTCAAGATCAAAGGAACTTTATATTTCCAGCAAAAGTGAAGGGAAACAGGGAATTTCTAACCATGTTCATCAGCCTTGTAAATAGTGCAAAGTATTCAATAGCACCATTGAGTTTATTATGAAGAATTTTCGAATGGAACTGAACTTTGTCCACTATCTCAGAAACCATAGAGGGAATTGCGAATTAAACTTTTTATCAAAGTTAATAAACTATGAATGAGACATTTCAGTATTATGAAACAATATAAATTTGAACTAGACTTCAATGTAGTCATAGTAGCAATAGAAAACATCTGAATCAGGGGTTTTCTTGACAACATAGGGATGGGTTCCCCATTTTTCTTCGATGATCAAGTTTAATATGTAAACAATGTGGTAAATCAACTTTGTTTTATTAATTTTATAAAAAAGGGTTTAATCAAGATAGATTGTGTTTGGAATAGTATTGAAATTTCTTCTGAGTATTTTCAGGAACCCAGTAAAAATTAGGCGAAAATATCTAAAAGCGATTTTGGAGAGATCAGTATATATTGAACGAATAGGTTCAATATAAAACATGTTTTGGCAATATTGCTTTTGGACATAATCAATCCTTGAAGCAAAGTGTTTATTAGGATTAAAAGACTGAATAAGTTGATGGGACTTGGCAATAATATTAGCGTATGGATCTAGAGAAGTAGCTAAAGCATAAGATAAGCTGATCTTAGCAATGGCTGTACTACCTAAGGTAGTAAATCGGTTTGTGAGATCAATGGGGAAGTAGGTTCATTCTTCGTGAGTTGCCTATCAGCCATAGGAACTTGTGGAACATGTTTATCTTTGCTAGTTTTTCTACTGGTCATAATTCTACAGAAATTCTCGAGTAAGAAAATAAGGGATAACATTTTGGAAACTTTTAATATATTCAATATATAAATAGAAAAGACATTTAAAATAGCTTGCCACCGAGTAAAAATATGTTTTGAAGCAATATTCTCAACATTTTTTTCTAATACATATTTAACACTTTTGTAATCAATACGTAATAGAAACTTTTGATTTAACAAATCACTTTGAGAAGAAATACATAGTACTATAAATAAAATTCTTTTTTAATAGTACTATAGTTAGTTTGTGCACCATTTCATGATCCTGAATGGAAGTAAATAATTTGTTTAGACGAACATGGTGAAACAATTTGTTTCAGAATGCCACCATACCCAATGTCGGGGGCATCAGTTTCAACATATTTGAAAGAATTAACAGTAGGAATACCAAGAGAATGTAGAGTCTTGACATGAGTTTTAATGTGCTTAACAAGTGAAGTTTAAATATCTGACCAAGGAGGTGGATTGGACTGTAACCTCTCTAATAGTGGTTTATAGTGTTTCTTGAGGTCTTTGTAAAACTTAACAACATAATTTAATGAACCAAGAAATCTTTGTAACTAGATTTTATCATTGATGATATCAGGAAATTTATCAGCAAATTGGATGGATCTATTGATAGAATGAATTCGTCATTCAGAAATATCATAACCAATGAAACTAGTTTTGATTTAGAACAATTTAGTTTTCTTAGCAGAGACAACAAGGCCATTTCTTTTGATGACTTCCAGAAAAGAATAGAAATATTTTCAGTATCAATAGATTTGTAGTAGATAAGGACATCATCAATGTAAGCAATGGTCAAATGAATGACTGAATTGAAAATATCATTTATGATATTTTGGAATTTGATTGAGCTGAGTTATTGCATATTTTATACATTTAGAACTAATATAGTTTATTTATTTCATTACATTATTATTGGTTTTAGATGGAAAAATAGTTAAGATGAATAAATCCGAGTTGTGATTTAAATTACTTTATAGCATAGTTAATGCTTAATTTTTATAACTTGTGATTTAATTGGATAATGTTCTATCACATGCACAACATATTTTTCATTTTCTATTCTTTCTTTTTATTTTATTTTAATTTATTTTATTTCATTTCTTTTCTAATTTTATTTTGTTTTTTTTAGGCAAAAACAAATATATGCAAAGAAAAGTCAAATGAATTCTCTCATTTAAATGAGTCTTTGACTTGGTCTTCATGTGTAAGGCCCAGCCTCTTCGTCAAAGTGGCCTGGACCGTGCGTGAAAATGGCCCAGTCATTTTAGTGCTTAGTGAGACCACCGAAAGGCGTCGTTTTGGGAGGTAAGTGTTTCTCCTCTGTTTCCGTTTCTTCCTTCTTTCTCGCGCACTTAGTTTCCATTTTCGGTTTCACATTCTTCCGCATCCCTCTCTCCCACGTTAACTCTTTTCTCTTCCATTTCATTTAAGTTTTTCTCCTCGTTGATTTCTGTTGCTGTTGCCGAAACTCTTGCCCTAAACCTCATCACTTTGTTTTTTCTTCTGCACTACTTCTGGTTTCCGGTGTGTGTGTGTTGTCTGCTGCATCACAGTTTCTCTCTATTTTTGCATTTCGATTCTACCTCTGCGAGTCAGCGAGCAGCACTTCTCATCCTTCCATTTTCGTTTGGTAAGGGTTCCAGTTTCATCCCTTTAATTTTTTGAATTCCTTTTTGCTGTGAAATCGTGCGAATGTTCTTAGCATTTGTTGATTTTTCCCTCATCTGTTTTCTCTTCTCTTGCAGGTCAGTCCGTGAGCCTCCATTTCGATTCTTTCTCTTAGTTTTCCCACTATTTTCGTGGCTCATACTTGGGTTTTATTTCCATAGGTTTCTCTTTTGGTTTGGTTATTCACGGTTTCGTGTGCTTTACTGTTGTCGTGCCCTGTTTTGCCATAAAAGCCGTAATCTCCACTCGTGCCTTGGTGATTTTGGTGCTTGCCGTGTGTGCGTGCTTTGCTACTGCTTGTTGTCTCTCGGTCTTCTTTGGGTGGGTACTTGCCACTTTTATCTCTTAATTGTTCTTGTCTTGTGGGTGTTAAGAGAGTAATACACGTGTTTGTGATGTTTGATTTGTTTAATAATACTAGGTGTTTTACCAACCTGCCTTCTTTGGAACATAAGAGTTGATTTTTTTGTTGGATTAGTGTTTTCAGAAATGTTAGAAGGGTACGTTCTTTTGACGAGTGCAGTTTAATATTTTGAAGTGTTGGGTTTTGACTTCGGTTGTGTAGTGTTGGTTGGTTAAGTTATTGGTAATTGTTTGAGATTGCGAACTGCTGGAAAAAGTGTGAGTTATTGGGATTTGAGTTGACATTGGTTTTGACGCTCGTATTGGACAATACTGAGTTTGGTATAGAATATTTTGGATCGAAGTGTGGGCTGTCCGGATTGTTATTTGGCTGTTTGAGGTTGATTAAACTCGTTGAATTATGGTCTAGAGTGTGGGTCTTGAGTTGTTTAAGACCAATTTTGTATTGTTGGACTTTAATATTTAGTTTATATTATTTTTTATGAATAGGTGACGAGACAGATAGAGACCGTATTCAAGACATAGATAATACGCTGCAGGAGTCAGGTAAGCGGGGTTCCAATGCTAGGCCTTACACGAATTATTTGAGATTGAGGTTGATTTTCTGAAAACTTTGCATATTTTTGTGGTGAAATGAGAACTTGGGAAAAACAAAACCAACCTCGGTCGTTTATTTTCATACTCATGAAATATGTACGAAGAAGAGAAAAATATGTTCTGACATGCATTGTGTAGACATGAGCTAAATTCTGTCATGTGGTTTCTGAAATCTGGAAAAAGAGCGATATTGAGAATATGAAAAGTTATGCATGTATTTAGAAAGATGTTCTGGCTTTTGTGTTCAGCGTGTGTAAACTGTCTGATTCTATTTTGGTATTCTGTATTATTTGATATAACATCTGAAAACTTTTGGCATGGTGTACTGGTTTTCGTATCTGACTCTGTCTCTGCTTTGCTCTGCTCTGCTCTGTTATGTTCTGCTCTGTTTGGGTTGGTGCCAACTTCTCTGTCTCTGAGTGCACCCACTTTGGAAACAAAGTGGTTTTATTGTGGTCTTTTTTGTGTGCACACTCGGGGCTCCGAGAAGAATAAAGGAAAGATTTCACCTCTGTCTCTACCTGGTTTAGCCACTGGGGTTAGCACAACCCTACCACGGGGGTGAAACATGGTCTCTGCTCTGTTTGATGCTCTGTTTTGATCTGATGATGATACTTAGTTTATGTTATGCCAAAGCACTAAGGGTTTTACTTGTCTTAAAACCATCGCTCTGTTACTTTTGAAAATATGTTCTGTTCTGCATGTTAACTCTGGAAAATATTTTGTTCTGCATGCTCTACTTTGTAAATGCTCATGTTTGCACGCTAGCATATGATTTCTGCTTACTGAGTTGTTGATAACTCACCCCCTATCATTATAATATTTTTCAGATGATGTGGAGAGTCCAAATGAGGACCTGGATTAGATTGCTGTTTGTGTTTAAACTGAGGAAATGTTGGTAGAAGAAGGACTTCTGGTGTTCTTAGTTTTAATGTTTTTGAGTTTTATTAATATCTTGGGTTTCAGTAAGATTTATGAAATTATTGGTTGGGTTGTTATGACTACCGAGAGATTACGGACTCCTTAGTTTATTTTAGCTGCAGAAATGACTTGTGGAGTTTTCAATATGGTTATTTAGAACTCTTGATATTGAGACTTGCTATTAAAGATTTGGATTTCTTTTTAGTTGTGTTGGAAAATAAGTTCTTAAGAAACAGGTGATAATTCTTCAGGCCAACCGGGTTTGGGGCGTTACATCATGAAGTTGGATGAGGGGCTACGTGGCATGCACGAAAGAAAAGAAAAAAATCAATGACTCTTGGTGTTAATTGATTTGGACGCAACACGCAAGTGGAGAGGGTTTTTTTTGGTTTTGACGGAAGGAACAAAAGTTTTCTTTCTTGAAGGGAACTAGCGCCGCATGACAGAAAAAAAATATTTTTTTCTTTCCTTTTCATACGGACGAAAACGGAAAAGAGGGTAACGCACAACAAGCCGCACATTTGAAGAATTCCTTTGGGGTCCAATTGCCGCTCCAGCCTTCTCCTCCATTGCCTACCACCTCCATCTCCATTCATTTAGCTTGCTTTTTTCATTCCCTACTTTTTATTTAATTTCAGTTTAAAGTTTATGGAGTATTTTTGAGATTTTTGGCCTAGAAGTTTGGGTAATTTATTTGCTATTTATTTTACTTAATGTCATTATTTTCCTTGCTCTTTTAAGCTTTCATTAAAGTTTATGGAATATCCTTAAAGAAAACTCAGTGTTTGAGTGTAGAAAATTGTTTGTTGCAAAAATGAGAACCCCCATCACTAATAATAACTTTGGGCATGCCAAAACGAGCAAACAGAGATTGCAAAAATTTTAGGACAACACGGTGGTCATTTGTTTTGCAAGCGACGGCCTTCACCCATTTTGAAACATAATCCACAGCTAATAAAATATATGTGTTTCCAAATGAAACTGGAAAAGGTCCCATGAAGTCTTTTCCCCAACAATAAAAAATTTCTAAGGTAAGAATAGGAGAAAGAGGCATCTGTCTCTTTTGCTAATGGATCCCAATTTTTGACAAGGCTCATAAGTCTTACAAAAATTATAAGCATCTTTAAACATGGAAGGCCAGTAAAAACTACTTTGCAAAGTTTTAGCGACTGTTTTCTTTGCTGAAAAATGACCACCACATGCACCCATATGACAAAATCTCAACACAGAAGAAAACTCATCATTAGGAATGTATCTTCAAATCAATTGGTCCGAATAATATTTGAAAAAGTATGGATTATCAAAGTAAAAGTGTCGTACCTCAGAGAGAAATCGACGCTTATCTTGGGTGGACCATTCAGAAGGCATTCGCTCAATCACCAGATAGTTGACTATGTCAGCATACTAGGGAGCTCTATTAATCATAAACAGCTGCTCATCCGGGAAACTATCGTCAAGAGGAAGGCTGACATTTGAAGAGGAGGATGATGGCAATCTAGAGAAGTGGTCAGCTACCACGTTTTCAACTCCTTTCTTGTCCTTAATGTTGATGTTGAACTCTTGAAGTAGTAAAATCCAGCGAATCAAGCGTGGTTTTGCATCTTTCTTAGCCAACAAATACTTAATAGCAGAGTGGTCAGTGAAAATAGTAACAGGAGAATCAAGAATGTAAGTCCGAAATTTATCAAGTGCAAAAACCACTACAAGCAATTCTTTTTCAATAGTGGTATAATTTTTCTAGGCATCATTCAAGGTTCTACTGGCATAATAAATCACAAAAGGTCTATTATTCACACGTTGCCCCAAAACAGCTCCTAAGACATAATCACTTGTATCAGTCATGATTTTAAAGGGAATGTTCCATTGTGGGGGTTGCATAATAGGGGCAGTGGTAAGCGATTCTTTAAGGGTATCAAAAGCTTTTTGGCACTCATCAGTCCAAACAAATTAAATATCATTTTGTAAAAGAGTGCACAAAGGTTTTGCAATAGAACTGAACCCTTGAATAAACCGCCTACAAAAGCCAGCGTGACCAAGAAAAAAACGAATATCCTTAACCTTTTTAGGGATAGGAAGTTTAGATATTAATTCAATTTTGCCTTATCGACCTTTATACCTTCAGAAGAAACAATATATCCCAAGACAATGCCCTGAGTAACCATAAATTAACATTTCTCCCAATTAAGTAAAAGATTTTTTCCTCACATCTCTGGAGAATACGTACCAAATTATGCAAACAACTATCAAAAGATTTCTAAAAACAGAGAAGTCATCCATGAATATTTCACAAATATCATCAATCATGTCAGAAAAATACTCATCATGCATCTCTAAAAAGTAGCTAGAGTATTACACAAACCAAAAGACATTCTGGTAAAAGCAAAGGTGCCAAAATGACAGGTGAAATTGGTTTTCTCCAGGTCCTCAGGCGCGACAGCAATTTGATAATAATTAGAGTATCCATCCAAGAAGCAATAAAATGCATTACCAGCCACTCTTTCTAAAATTTGATCCAAGAATGGTAAAGGAAAATGATCATTCCTACTGGCTGAATTAAGTTTTCTATAATCAATGCACATTCTCCAACCATTAACCATTCTAGTTGGAATCAACTCATTTTTATCATTTTTTACAACAGTTAAACCAGATTTATTTAGTACCACTTGAGTTGGACTTACCCACTTACTTTCTGAGATTGGGTAAATGATACCCACTGCGAGCAGCTTAAGCACTTCCTCTTTGATAACTTCCTTCATGGTAGGATTAAGCCTACGTTGAGCATCACGAACCGGTCTAGTATCATCTTCAAGATGGATTTTGTGGGTACAAACAGCAGCATCAATATCTTTGATGTCGGCTATTGTCCAACCAATTGCGCCTCGATGCTTTTTTAAGACTTCAATCAACTGGGCTTCATCCTTTTGATTTAACTTTGAGGAAATCACCACAGGAAAAGTGTCTTCTTCAAGACCAAGAAACACATACTTTAAATCTTGAGGAAGTGGTTTCAGTTCCAACTGGGGAACTTCTTCCTCTGAAGATTTAAGTATGTCTGGTGGTGGTAGAGTTTCAAACTGGGGTTTCCATCTCGCGCCTGCAAATTGTACTTCAAGTGGTAAAGAAGAATCTGCAAAACAATCCAAAAATTCAAAGACATTTTCATCAACATGGTCAGTTTTTTCATCAAGTAAAAATTCATGTGACTGAAAAATGGAATCATTATCAGAGAAAGGAAAAGTTGAGCAAATAAATTATGTTGGTGTCAAACTCTCCACAGCATTCAAATCACTTGTGTCATCAAAATGTGTTGGCATCTTGCAAGCATTGAAAACGTTCAACTCAAGTGCCATGTTCCCAAAAGTAAGTTTCAGAACTCCACTTCTGCAATTAATCAAAGCATTTGACATAGCCAGAAATGGTCTTCCAAGAATGACAAGAGCTTGGTAAATAGTGGAGGCTAGCTGCTGCATATCAAGAACTACAAAGTCCATTGGGTAGTAAAATTTGTCCACCTGGACTAGCACATCCTCAACAATACCCCTCGGCTCCTTAACTGATCTGTCAGCCAACTGTAGCATGATGAAGGTCTTTTTCAGCTCACCCAATCCCAACTGCTCATACACTGAGAATGGTAGCAAGTTTACACTACTTCCCAAATCAAGTAAAACTCTCCCAATGCGTGACTCACCGATCATAATGGAAATGTTGGGAGAGTCGGGATCTCTGAACTTCTGAGGAGTCTCACTCAATATCAATGCATTGACTTGCTCCGTTATGAAAGCTTTCTTCTTTACATTCAGCTTCCTCTTCACTGTGCACAAGTCTTTCAAAAATTTTGTATATGATGGCACTTATTGTATGGCATCCAAGAGTGGAGTATTAATCTTTACTTGCTTGAAAATCTCCTTAATCTCAGTGTAGTATTTGTTCTTTTGGCCAGCTACCAATCTCTGAGGATAGGGAACCACAGGTTGGTACCCCCTACTAGTTTTAGCATCTGCACTCACAGGCTTCTTCAGCTCTGGTCTCACTACCTCTGGTTCTTTTTCAGCTTCACCAGTTTCTGTTACATCTTCAGGTGTAGGAGCAACTACTTGTGTGTCCATAGTCATGTCTGGTTGGGGAACTTCCTTTCCACTTCTCAAAGTAAGAATGGTCTTCGCTGTCTCAAAAACCTCCCCTGAGACATTATGCACTTGCCGTTGTTGTTGCCGGTATTCTTAAGGATTTGGCTGAGGCTATGCTGGGAATTTCCCTTTCTCTAGAGTACTCAATATCGTGCTCATCTTATTAATGGTGCCCCGCAAGTCATTTATGGCTTGAGTGTTCTGATTGTTTGTAATGGCCTGAATCTGCATGAATTGCTGAAGTGTATTGGCCATCTGTGTCATACTGTCGTCTAGATACTTCTTCGCAGATGATTGAGGCTGAGAACTCTGTGCAGCTACATGAAGCTGAAATCATGGAGGTGCTACAAAATGATAGCTCTGAGAACTCTGATATGGCTGATACTGGTGCTGAGGAGCAGCCTGATGCAATGGTTACTGTGAAGGTGGCGGAGACCAACCAGGCTGATCATTCCTCCATGAGAAATTTGTGTGATTCCTCCACCCTGGATTATATGTATTGGAGAAAGGTTGATTTTGTGCTCTATTAACCCAGTTTGCTGATTGCATCTGCTCAGAGCCACTCTCCTGAAATACTTGAATGATTGGGCAATCTTGGGTCTTGTGGTTTGAATCAGCACATAAAGAACATACCTTTACTGTTTTCACTGCCTTCACCTTTTCCATCTCCTTAACCTCCAGTCTTCTAGTTAAAGCAGTTATTCGGACTTGAACGTCAATATCCTCCTTAAGCTCATATTTGCCCCCACCAGCAATAGCCCTCAGTGGTTGTGCTATCAATGAAACTCAATCAGTCCAAGTGTTCCATTGTTGTGCGCTCTCAGCAAGATAGTCAAAAAATGGCAATGCTTCATCAGGTTCCTTACTAAAGAATTCTCCATTGCACATAGTCTGAATAATCTGCTTGCATTGTGGAGTGAGTCCAGTGTAAAAATAATTCACCAACCTCCAGGATTCAAAACCATAAACCAAATCTTCACTTTATCCTTTAAAGAGAAAGGAAATAAACGAAGTCTAATAAATTCATCAGTAGTGACTCTATTGATAAAAGTAATACAAGCCAACTCAAAATCTGTCAAGTGCGGATAAGGACTCTCAGAATCCATCCCGAGGAATTGAGGTATCACTGACATCATGCCATGCTTAATGGAAAAATTAGGTGCATTATCAAGTAAAATAATGCATGATGGTGTAGTGGTGCGAGTGGGGTGCAAATAATCCCTAAGAGTGCGTGGTGCAAGTGCAGCCATGGTTTGTTCAATTTCAATTTCCACGTCTGTAAAACAAACAGAAGAGCTATCTATATCTGGGTTGTGTATACTACTCTCAGTGCTCGATGTAACTCTAACCATCCTATTTGAATTGTCCATAATCCATGACATGAAATATCAATCCGAATAACATAAGTAAGGTTCAAGTGACTGAGTAGTAGGTGACAAGTGAAATGTGTAATCAGAGATAAGATAGTGACAGAAACATTTGCGATAAAAAAAATAAAAATAACGAGTTTAAATTTACGTCAAGCAACTATTCCCCGGCAACGGCGCCAAAAACTTGACTCATTAAAAAATGAGTAGCACAAAGACTATCCCAAGTGCAGGAGGATGTCGCGTAATAATTAGGAATAAATTCCTAGATCGTCTCCTCAGGGAAAGTTATTTAAAATCAAACTCGTTTAAAATTGTGAAAATATTCACAAAGAGAAAATAAAAATGATGCTATGCGCAATGGATGGAAGAGTGCAACAAGAATGAAAAGGGCACTAGTCATGGACTAGATTCATATTTTTTGGAGTTTTGAGTGTCGAAATGAAATGTAAAAGACTAACAAATTGAGATTAACAATCAAAGAATCAACTAAACTGAACAATCTTAATTAATCTGAAAATTAAACAATAAAACTGAAATTATTTAACTCCTAATTAAACTTTAATCAATCTCATCTGCAATGGAACTAAGAGATTAATAAAACTAAGCTAAGAATTAAACTAGATTAGAAAGTAACTGACAAAATACGAACTGAAAATTGAAAGGCCCCAAAATCAAGATTCTAGGGTTCATCCTTGTATTCAAATCACAAATTCTCAAAATTAATCGATAGCAATTGTAATCACTGTTCAATGAAAGCTTAAAGAAGTGAGTAAAAAAATAACACAAAGTAAATAAACAGCAAATAAAATGTCCAAAAGTCTAAGCCAAATATCTCAAAAATATTCCATAAACTTTAAACTGAAATTAAATGAAAAGTAGGGAATGAAAAGAGCAAGCCAAATCAATGGAGATGGAGGTGGTAGGCAATGGAGGAGAAGGCTGGAGCGGCAGTTTGACTCCAAAGGAATTCTTCAAATGCGTGGCCTTGCCCTGCGTTACCCTCTCTTCCGTTTTCGCCTGTATGAAAAGGAAAGAAAAAAAATAAAAAATTTCTATCGTGCGGCGCCAGTTCCCTTCAAGAAAGAAAACTTTTGTTCCTTCCATCAAAACCTAAAAAAACCCTCTCTGCTTCCGTGTTGCGTCCAAATCAATTAACACCAAGAGTCCTTGATTTTTTTTCTTTTCTTTTGTGCGTGCCACGTAGTCCCTCATCCCCCTTATCGAAGACCGAGTCAAAGATCAAGTCAAAGATTCATTTTAATGAGATAATTCATTTGACTTTTCTTTGCATATATATATATATTTATATATTTTGCCTAAAAAAATAAAATAAAATTAGAAATGAAATGAAATAAAATAAAATAAAATAAAAAGAAGGAATAGAAAATGAAAAATATGTTGTGCATGTGAATGAGTATTATCCAATTAAATCACAAGTTATAAAAATTAAGCATTAACTATGCTATAAAGCAATTTAAATCACAACTTAGATTTATTCATCTTAACTATTTTTCCATCTAAAATCAATAATAATGTAATGAAATAAATAAAATATATTTGTTCTAAATGTATAAAATATGCAATAACTCAGCTCAATCAGAATTCACTTAGCACATTCTTAAGACCAAAGAGCATATATATATAACATTCCATTCATAATATCCAAACGGAGTAGTAAAAGCAATTTTATACCTATATATATATATATATATATATATATATATATATATATATTCTAGGCTTATAGTTTTGCAAAAAAAAATAAACTAATATGGGGTTTTGGCTAAAATAATGTGGACTTGCATTTAAAAAGTAAAGAAAAAGAAAAGCCAAAAATAGCTTTCATGTGATGGCTTGTCCATTTAAGAAAGAGTAATTTTAGAGAGAAGCCACTATAGCAGTGCACACTTTGCACTCACTGCGTAGCTACTTCTAGTTGATTGTTCCCAACACTCACTTGGGGAGATGTGTGGTCTAAATGATACCACATTATGTGTGCAGAATGGATGCTCCCAATAGTGACTTCTATCTATATTTATTCTTTAAACAACATATATACTACAATCTTTCATCTGTAAAGCCCTTATTTCCTCCACGCCCCTTTCTTTCTCGACCCTTCCTCTTCTGCAACTTTTTTTTTCCAGCGACGCCGTCTTCCATCTCCCTCTCAACTTTAAACTCAATTTATATATGAAGGTTTTTAGTTCATTTTTATGATGATTTGAACTCAATTTATATACGAAAGTTTTTAGTTTTTTTTTTCCTTATTATTACTTAAGTTACCATTTTGATGTCAATAGAATTACACCAATACATATTTAGTAAAATTGGGGTCTGACACATGCCAATCCTCATAATTAGTCCCTGTCAACATTTTGATAAAAGATAATTCAAGAGACAACCCAAGATCCCCAAAAGTTGAGGACATCACAAAGGAAAATAATTATGCATGTAAAATTGCAATCTAAATTATCCTCATTCTTCAAAGTTATAAAAATATGTATATCGAATTTATGCTAGCGTCACTTAGGCAAAATTCACTTTTTTCCATTTTTTTTATTCATATTTTTTAACATTTCAAAACACTTTTAAAAAATACAATAGATACTAATACACTAATAGTCAATTCCTTAATCAGTAAGTAAAATAACAAAATTTAAAAAAGAAATTAAATGCATAAGCAGTCAAAATAAGTGAACAAAATGGAGAGGCATAATAACATTATTTGTCCCAATATATAATAGAATATGCATGACTTTCATCTCAAATATATGCTAGCATCTGAAATACACAATAGACCCCTACGCATCATGATAAAACAAAATTATTAAATACAATGATTTAAGATGATTAGCTATTGAAAGGATATAACTAAGCCACGAAGTACAAAGCATTTAACAACTTTCTTTATAGCCCCCCCCCCCCCCCCCCAAGTTATCCTCCACGATAGGTAGGTAGGTATTGGCTTTGTCACACAAGAATATTCTTCATATTGTACAAAGAACGTATTAGTCTAAAAGGAAAGATTTAATTTCGAAAGAATGCATATCAAAATAATTTTTGTAACTAAAAACTAAAAATAAATTTAGACATATCAAGTATACAATACGCGATACGTATCATTATATAGTCTAATTTATATATATACACACATGCGCACACGTTCATGTAAGCTAAACATCAAAGTGTTGTTTCTTATTAACACATGGGCCACTATGAGACAAAGTTGGCCAAAATATGGAATGACTCAAATAGAATGACAAAATATTCCGATGTATTTTCTAGGAGAACGTGAGTTCATGGTTGGAGGACAGCTAGCGGGCTTGTCTGGACTAAAACAACCAAAAGATATGCTTTCACATCTTTGTAATCCTTTGTGATTAGAGTACTTTTATATATATATATATATATATATATATATATATATATATTTCAGAACTTCCAACCCTTCTAATCTTCTACTTTCTTGTTTTCGCCTTGTAATTTTTTAATATTTTCATATATTGTTATTCATCTAATATAAAGAACAACTACAACTGTTTGAATTGATAATTTGGGAATATTTTCAATATTTTTTATCTTACTTGCACACTACTTTTATTTACTTATTTGCACATTACTCTACTCATCTGGTCCCTTTGGGCTTTAGTTATTTGGTCCTCCATATTTATTTACATATCTGCACTCCAATTATCTGGTCATCTAATTATCTATTCACTCTACTTTCTTACACTATTTATTTGTGCTTCCGCCCTTTTAGGTATTAGAGCGGGACTCGTTGGGTCTTCTGCAGCGGGAATCGTGGGGTCTTCTACAATAATTGTAGTCGTTTTTGTTGGTTGATGCCAACGTCAATAATTAAAACAAGAGATCAATCTATAGATAACCTTGGAGTGGTTTCTGGATCATGTCCGAATATATCATCATAAGGATTAGTATGATACTATTATTAACAGAGACTTCAGAGGATGCTTTAGACTCATCATCAGAATTATCATTATTGTCCTGGAGGGACTTCTTCAACTGATAAATTAAATATTTTTTCTTGAGTCCTTAGAGAACAGACTTCTTCTTGGATTTTACATATTTACTTGATTTATCAGATGAAGCAGGTTGTTGTTTTGCATGAGCAACAGGGTACACATGCTCTTGAACCAACGTGTTAGCAATTGGAAAATCCGCAGGAAAATCTTCTATACTTCCTAAATTCGAAGAAATTAGAGGAAAATATTTATTAACATTATCAATCACGTCTTGGATATGAAGAAATCTATCCCACCACTTAACTAGCCAATTGCGAACAAGGATATCAGTTTTCTTAGCATAACTTCACTTCAAGATCCAGGGAATTTTGTATTTCCTACAAAAGTGAAGAGAAACAGGAAATTTCTAACCATGTTCATCAGTCTTGTAAACAGTGGCAAATTATTCAATAGCACCATTGGATTTATCATGAAAAATTTTCGGAATGGAGCCGAACTGTGTCTACTATCTAAGAAACCATAGAGGGAATTGGGAATTGAACTTTTTATCAAAGTTAATAAACTATGAATGAGACATCTCAGTATTATGAAACAACATAAATTTGAATCAGGCTTCAATGTAGTCATAGTAGCAATTGGAAACCTCCAACTCAGGGTTTTTCTTGACAACATAGGGATGGGTTCCCCATTTTTCTTCTGTGATCAAGTTTAATATGTAAACATTGTGGTAAATCAACTTGGTTTTATTAGTTTTTTTAAAAGGTTTAATCAAGATGGATTGTGTTTGGGTGAGAATGGAAGAATAATAGTACTGAAGGTTCTTCTGAGTATTTTCAGGAACCCAGTAAAAACTATGGGGAAAATATCTAAAAGCGATTTTGGAGGGATCAGTATATATTGAACGAATAGGTTCAATATAAAACAAGTTTTGGCAATATTGCTTTTGGACAAAATCAATCCTTGAAGCAAAGTGTTTCTTAGGATTAAAAGATTGAATAAGTTGATGAGATTTAGCAATAATATTAGCATATGGATCACGAGAAGTAGCTAAAGCAGAGGATAAACTAGTCGTAGCAATGGTTGTACTACCTAAGGTAGTAAACCAGTTTGTGAGATCAATGGGGAAGTAGGTTCAGGCTTCATGAGTTGCCTATCAGCCACAGGAACCTGTGGAACATGTTTATCTTTGCCAATTTCTCTACTGGTCATGATTCTGCAGAAATTCATGAGTAAGAAAATCAGGGATAACATTTTGGAAACCTTTAATATATTTAATATCAAAATAAAAGACACTTAAAATAGATTGCCACCAAGTAAAAATATGTTTTGAAGCAATATTCTCAACATCTTTTTCTAATAAATATTTAGCAATTTTGCAACAATACATAATAGAAATTCCATATTTAACAAATCACTTTGAAATTTAGAAATACATAGTACTATAGATAAAATTCTTTCTTAACAGTACTATAGTTAGTTTGTGCACCATTCCATGATCCTAAATGGAAGCAAACAATTTGTTCAGACGAACATGGTGAAACAATTTGTTTCAGAATGCCATTATACCCAATGTATTTGAAAGAATTAATAATAGGAATACCAAGACAAAGTAGAGCCTTGACATGAGTTTTAATCTGCTTAACAAGTGAAGTATGAATATCTGACCAAGGAGGTGGATTGGACTGTAACCTCTCAAATCGTAGTTTATAGTGTTTTCTAAGGTCTTTGTAGAACTCAATAACATAATTTAATGAATCAAGAAATCTTTGTAACTGGGTTTTATCAGTGAAGATATCAGGAAATTTATCAACAAATTGGATGGATCTATTGATAGAATGAATTTGTCATTTAGAAATATCATAACCAATAAATGAGTTTTGATTTAGAATAATTTAATTTTCTTAGCAGAGATAAGAATACCATTTCTTTTGATAACTTCCAGAAACGAATACAAATGTTTCCAGTATTAATAGATTTGGAGTAGATAAGGACATCATCAATAGAAACAATGGAGAAATGACTAAATGAATTGAAAATATCATTAATGATATTTTGGAATTCACTTGGCGCATTCTTAATACCAAAGAGCATAACATTCTACTCATAATGTCCAAAGGGAGTAGTAAAAACAGTTTTATACCTCTGTGTGTGTGTGTATTCTAGGCTTCTAGTTTTGCAAGAAAAAAAAACTAATATGGGGTTTTGGCTAAAATAATGTGGACTTGCATTTAAAAAATAAAGAAAAAGAAAAGCCAAAAATAGCTTTCATGTGATGGCTTGTCCATTTAAGAAAACAACATATATACTACAATCTTTTACCTGTAAAGCAAAGAATGAGTTCTGAAATTCTCAAAAGGAAAAGAAGAAATAAAACATAGACAGAGGAGTTCACCTATGCCATGTTCATTCGCCTACCCATCACAACTCCATCATTCCACACTATAGCGCGGCCAGTGCTGCCCACACCACCCCATGTTCGTAACTGAGTCGATGGACTTGTGCGGTTGCGTCCTACCACAACCCAAAACATGCGTGTCTCTCTACCTCCACTATACATCAAAGTATCTAGTCCTAAGCCACCCAAACTCACAAAATGGCATTTTCCCACAGCGTTGGCGACAAATACTAGCCATGACTGGAGCTTCTCCATGAACAAGGTAAAAGGGAACAAATTCTGCGTTTGACTTCCATCCTCTCCTTCCACTAGTTTTTTTTAGATGCCAACATTGATCTCAGAAAATTGAGTCACTTATGACAATTGTATACAACTTATATATAGGTTCAACAAATAAAATGAATGCACACAATGTCATAACTTCAACAACCCAATGGAGGAAAAAAAAGGGTAAAGACAGTTTACACAACCATGAAAATGAGACACAGGCTCTGATACCAATTGAAGAAAATAAAGATAAAATCATGTCTACTCATTATCATAGCATACCTAAACCAAATACGAGACAGAGCAAACGAATGCCTCCTCCAGTGTTGGAAGATGAGCTAGCTATCCCTTTTGTGTCCCCGAATAGATTTGTGTTTGTGTGCTGATGAGTCTTTTACTCTCTTCCCCATAATTTAACTAATGGCTCTCATAAAGTCTAATGGGCTAATCCATTTATATATATATGGTGAGAGTAAAGACTTCTTCAAGTAGTCACTAAATAGTCCAGCCGATTATGGGCTCACAATATGACTATATATGCTAGTCCACACATACAATTTATTGATAAATCGGAAAAGTTTTCTCATCCAGCTGATCAAAACATCTGTTTGACTAAAACATGATCAAAACTTTTTGCATTGTGAGATTTTTAGCCCCACATGGTCTGACTGATCAATATGGGGAAAAGCCTTTGTATTGCTATAGTAGATCCCCAAAACATTAATACATATTTGTATTCCATTTTCTCTCCACCCTCTTGCGTTTCTCAGTGTCTCTCGCCCCCTACTTTGCGCCCAACTCTCTGGTGCTCTCACGTCCATCAACAACAGCCCCTCTATTTGTATTCTACGGTACTAAGCCCCTCCATTTCAGTTTGGGTCTCTATTCATGCTTGTTAGAATAGATTAATGGCTTTTAACTGAATTAAAATATCTAGGATTTTTGGGTAAAGGAATTTTTCTCAATATTTGGCTTAATTCTAATCAATTAACTTCAGTTTGTGCCCCTTTTTAAGTCTGTGCTCAAGCTCTATTATGTTTAATTGAATGTGTACATGACCTGCTTTTAGATTCTCTATACAACAGAATTGGATGTTTGTGAATTTTTTTATGAAAAATGCTTTGGCGATAAAGAGATTCTACAAATTAACTGATATGGTTTGATGCAGTATTTTAGATTGTAAAATTATTTTTATTGTAAAGTAGATCTAACGTATCATATAAAACTATGTCAGTTTGTGAGTTTACTTTTGTGTGGTCTCTTTGTGGCTATAGCACTTCTCTTTTTTTTATAGGCTTCTGATTTACAATCCTTTCTTGACATAACGAAATTCCATTATGTTTGATCATGTGTTTGTTTCTCACTCTTGCATTTATAATTGATTGCTATGGGTCCAATTCAATAGAAAAATATACTTTGCCACTGGATGCTTGAGGTGTTTGATAGTTGGTTATGGGTCCAATTATTACATTTATAATTCTTGTTTGGGCTATGACTAGTTTAGGGTAACTGTTCATTGTGTTTTGTTTTGCTTAAACCTTTATGGTTGCTTCAAACCTTGTCTACACTGCCACTGGATGTTATGAAGAGTACTTTCTCTTCGGTTAGACTAGAAATGAGTTTTGTTGCTAAGTGGCTGTTGCATATTTTCAAGTTTTATTAGATTGTTATAACAACTCTTGATTAATCATTCAATGACTTTATTGCATAAGCATTTTGGGGCAGCTCTAAGAATAAATATTGTGCAGTATTGTGTTTATATGCAAGTAGTACTCTTGTTGGGGCTGTGTTTATAATGTAATGAGGATATGATGATGGTTGAGTTGAATGTTGGGAATGTGAAATCAGCAAGTATTATGGAGAGAGGTTTGAACTCCATGGTAGAATAACCCAAATGGCCATTTTCATTGTGAAATGTATCACAAAGGCAACCGTGACTTGCAGTCATGATGATTGTGCTCATTTTCGATCTATGCTTGTAGGTTGACCATTATGAGACTACTAGGTTTCCCTTCTACACTTTAGTAATAAGTTTATTATACTTTTCTCTTCTTTTCTCCATTGACTTTGCTCGGAGATATTGAGAGTGTGATATGTCTTGAAAATTTGAGCTATAATGAACTGGTTTTGATTGGAGGTTATTGAGCTCTTGATCAATCATTCAATGCTTCTATTATTATGTTTTTCTCTTGTTTTCTCCATTGGCTTTGAGAAGATCTATTGATATCATTATGTCTTAAAAATTCAAGCTATAGTGAACTGGTTTTGATTGGAGGTTATGGAAGCTCTTGATTAATCATTCAATGCCACTTTTTTTTTCTCAGCAAGTTAAGCATTGTATAGATAAACCAAATGGTTACGAGAATACAAGATTCAGTGAGGTAGGAGTCCCCAACAATCATCCCAAACACAACAAAAGCAGCATCTAAAATAAAAATAAAAAGGCGGGTTATTAAGCCAAAAACTTGACTCCAACCCAATCCCACAGGAGGATGCCGCTTTAAAGCGGTTTTAATATAGCCTGATAAACAGCCTATAAACCTACGACTACAAGCCGCAATTGAGAGAGGTGCACTGCATTTTGTTGATCTG
The DNA here is from genome assembly GCA_961763995.1 of Juglans cinerea. Taxonomy (NCBI): domain Eukaryota; kingdom Viridiplantae; phylum Streptophyta; class Magnoliopsida; order Fagales; family Juglandaceae; genus Juglans; species Juglans cinerea. Next base: position 25,701,905 of record CAUIVZ010000003.1, read on the forward strand.
GTCCAACTGTAAGAGACTATCACGATCACATCGTCTTGATTGTTAGTTAGGGAAAACAGGAACATAGAATCGAGAATAGCAACCTAAAGATGATCTGATACACTGGTGGTGGCGTGTGTGGGACATGCACCACACTAAGAACAAAACGAGCACGGGGATCTGAAAGATCCGAAGCCACTGGCCCTGGTGGTGCTGCGCGTGGTGGCAGGAAACTCCTTCTCAAGAGGCTACGCGTGAGGCCCACGCGCACTATAAGTCGCGTGTGTGCCACAATCGCCACTCGTTTGGACAGACTTCTTCCACCGTCTGACAGATTGGTGGCTAGGGATTCCTTTGGTGGTCATATATGGCCTGCGAGCAGCAGATCGGAATCTCTTGGCACTATCACTGGAAAAAGTAAAGGGAAACCAGAAATAGACCTATACACAAGGTCTGAGCAGAGGGGAGGATAGGTTCTGAGCAGAGGGGAGGAGGAGACGAAGCTCCTCCCCCCCGGGCAGAGATATTGAGATGACGGGCTGGAGAGAACTCCCAGGGTGTGGGGGGGAGGGACGCAGGCTGGGGAGAAAAAAACTTGGGTCGAGGTGGTTGATTGTCTAGTTAAAGTAGATGCTAATGGTCCTTCGGACATTCAATGCCTCTGTTATTATTGTATTTTATGAACAAAATGTATTAATTGAAGAAACTTTTGAAAAATTTATCTCATGAGATGAGATAGAGAAGAGCTTTCCATTTCCTATATTTTTTTTTTTACAGTGTATGAAGCCCGTATTAAGGCTTTGTTCAGTAAGCTACAATTATATAAAAAAATAAAAAACAAAGTATACACAGGTTCTATAGTTTACAAATGTCTGGATGTGCAGTTTGCATTTCTTCTTAACGTTGCATGATTTACAGAGTGACTTTGGCTTCTATGAGATTGTTGCTGGAGTCATGGGAGTCAACTAGTGAGATGGCGCTATCACTCCCCTCAAACATGGCTGAGCATATATCAAGAGAAAGACCAAGTTTGACGTGCAAGGTCTGGAAGTGATCCTTCAGAAAGGGCTTTGTGAAGATGTCAGCGAGCTAGTTTGGTAAGGAAATAAACTCAGTTTCCAAGGAACCCAAAGCTACCCGTTTACGCACGTGGGTAGTCAAGCTTCATGTACGTAATGGTAGTCAAGCTCCATGTACTTTGTTTGGCTATGGAGAACTGGGTTCACTGTCATATATAGTGCATGAAGGTTATCGCAGTCAAACTTTGGTGTCGTGGGCAAGGGGATGCCAAGGTCACAAAGTAGGAAGCTGAAGAGCCAAGTGATGAGCTCAGCTGCGGTAGAGGCCATGGACCGATACTCGGCTTCTGCTCTAGAGTGGGCTACCATGACTTGTTTCTTCGCTTTCCACAAAATGAGGTTACTACATGAAATGTACAAAATCCATAGATATATCGTTGAAGGAGTGGGCATCCTGCCCCATCAGCATTGTAATAGCCATAAAGATCCAGTATACTTGTTGCAAGAATCTAGGGCCATAGTGGGCAGTGCCTTTGACATAGTAGAGTATTCGCTGGACAAGTTTGAAATGATCCACTGTAGGTGCTTGCATGAACTAACATGCATAATTGACACTATATGAAATATCCGGTCTAGTAAATATTAGGTACTGTAGACCTCTGACAAGACTTCGATACTTTGTTAGGTCATGAAACAACTTGGAAAAAGCGGAAAATTGCTTGCCTTTGGAGGGCATTGGAGTAGAGATGGGCTACTACTCAGACATGTTAGAATGGGTTAAATTTTCTGTGCATATTGATGTTCTGAGAGGAATAAATCACTGCAGAGCTTGTGAGCTTCGAGACCATGGAAATGGTGTAGTAAGCGGAGTTCCTTGATTGAAAATTGCTTTCCCAGGTGAGATATGTACCAATTAGGATTGTAAAAAAAAAAATTGGGAAACCAGTGAATTGAACTGAACCGGGGTTCGGTCTAGTTTTGAACTGGTTCGGTCCGATGTCAGTTGCTATTTAGCAAAACCGATTAAAAATCGGTCCGGTTCCAGTTTTGGTTCTTAGAACACCGGTTCGAATCGAACCAAATCGGTACATATATATTATTTTTATTTTTTATATTATATATAAAATAATTTTTAAATAATTTTTTATATTATATATTACATTGCTAATTAATATAACTTGAAGTTTTACAATCTTATTGATTGGCACCAAGATGGACCTAGTCTTCATTCCGACGGGTTCATATCACTTATTATTCATGTCTATTAATCTTATAACATAAAATTAATATACATTTGCATAAAATTAATATAGCATTTGATATAACATAAAATTAATTTTATAAATCTTAGTACGTATAACATTTGATTATGATATAACATAAATTAATCTTATAGTTTTTAATATAACATTTGCATAAAATTAATATAGCATTTGATATAACATAAAATTAATTTTATAAATCTTAGTACTAACATTTGATTATGATATAACATATGATTATGATATAACATATGATTATGATATAACATAAATTAATCTTATAGTTTTTAATATAACATTTGCATTTTGATATAAAAGATAAATTTTAAATTTATAACATAAAATTAATATAACATAAAATGAGGGATATGGGTTAGTCACTTGCTAAAGTTTTGTTGGAGTATGATTTCTTTTATTCGTAAAATGGAAAAAATGGGACTGGACTGAGCTGAAACCGAAAAAATCGAAAGTTCCCATTTCGATGGTGAATCAATCCGGTATCTGTTCTTAAATTTTCAAAAACGGTGTATACCAGTTCAGTTCTAAAAAAATATCAAAATTCAGACCAAACCAGACCGGTTACACCGTTAGTACCAATTGATGTAGTCAAGAGTATTGCCGATAACCACCATGTCATCCACGTAAGAGATGATTACTAAGCCGATCGAGAAATTCTCGGAGCTTGTTTACGGCTATAGAAAGTACAAGTTAATTGGTAGGCATGGAACAAATTTCCCGAGTTAATTGGTAGTCATGGAACAAATTTCCCAAGTCGACATAACTCGAGGGTTGCTACATGTAAACATGTTGACTAAGGTAACCATGCAAGAAGGCCTTCCTAATGTTTAGTTGCCAAAGTTGCCAATTCTTGACCACCGCTAGAGTGAGAACAACCTGGATAGACATTGCGGGCTAGATAACAAGAGAAAATACGTCAGAAAAATCCACACCATCAACTTGATAGAATACCTTTGCAATAAGACATGCTTTGAGACAGTCAAGAGAGCCATTTGGTTGGACCTTGAGTTTGTACACCCATTTGTAGCCAACGACATTCATCACGGGATGAGAAGGGACCAAAATCCAAAGTTTTGCTGGCAACAAGAGCAGCTAATTCTTAATTCGTTCATTAATGATGACCATCCATAATGCTTTCTTTCTGACATAATGGATTGTGGAATAGGACGGATGTTGGTGGTGGCATGGAGCTGGGCGTCTTTCGGATTAGACTTTCGAATACCTTCTTTAGAACTGGTTTGCATGGGATGGGAGGGAATGTTTTCCTGCTCATTGGTGAGTGTAGGGTTAGGTGGAGGAAGGGTCGTAAGAGAAATATTGGCTAGCGAAGGCTAAATAGGAGAGGATGGGTTTTGGGCAGCTATTGAAGTGATGTGTAATGGAGAGGTCTCTAGAGGTGCAAATGCTAAAGCATGCAGTAAGGAAGGTGGAGAGTGGCCATTTGGAGGAGCATTGTCATCCCAATAAGAAAATGTAACACCCGGGTCCAGCCAAGCCCGCTTTACAGGTAAGAAAAGCCCACTTTGGATTAACGAGTATTTTTTTTTTATGGACTACGAGCCTAGATTTCTTTCTTTTTTTTTACTTTGGCGGAATGTGTTTTTTTTTTTCAATAGATTTGATAGGTAGATTTTAAAATCTTTTAATGGACCAAGTAGATTTTCACCCGGAAAATATTTGGGACAAGTGTAATTTTTTTAGGTTGAGTCGAGACCCACAACTTAGGGAAAAAGCCCATGCATTAATCCTATACAAGATCCAATACATAGGCCAAATATTTTTTAGGCTAGAGAGCCCAGGCCCGTGAAAACGATTCTAGACTCTATCATGCACGGTTTCACGTCCATTTCCCTTTTCATGCACATCTATCCTTCCTGTTTTCTCTAAGGTTTTATTTGTTTCCTATATATATCTCATACATGTTTTAAGCATCCTCAACCCTAGAATAAGTGTCGCTACTCTCTTTTCACAACCTCAGCCATCCAAACTCCTCTGAGCATCCACACTTTATTATGAACCACAGCTTCTAACCAACCGAGAGCCAAACGTGCTGGAAACCACCCAAGCTCCTCCACGAAACCGTCCCTAGCCACTGCGCATCACAATCGAGCCCCTGAGACTCATCTTGTGGTTGTTCCGTGCGTCGCTTCTTTAGAAACCAGCCCCCGTGCGACCACTCCATCATGGAAGCAGCCTGTGTTTGTCCACCGCACGTAACCAACTTCCCAGACCTCACTGTCGTAGCCCAGCCATGAACCCACGTGGAGCCACCGGTGGCCATTACCAAAAAAGAGAGGCTCTATTTTAGCCCCCGAAAACAAAGCAACAACAGCCAGTGCTCATCTCGTGCGGAGCCATCACACGGTGCCAGCCACCACCACGTCGTTATCACCGGCACAAAAAAAAAACAAAAGAAAAGAAAAAGAAAACTTCGACGGGCACTCCACGCAACTCCAAGTCCATTGTGTCCCTCTCAATGAGCCACCATCAACATCTCCATTTCACTCTCTCTCAAATTACTCTATCTCTCACCATGTTTCTCTTATCTTTCATCAATTGGTCTCTCTCTCTCTCTCTCTCTCTCTCTCTCTCTCTCTCTCTCTCTCATATCAGTGCTTAGCCGCTCACCTTGCCGTCACAACCACCGCATCCGCCCAACTATGTCGCAACTCTCTTCGGTGAGTCTCCGTCGCACCTGGGTCTCTGTTTCGCTAGTGAACAATTTAATACTAAAGTCTCTTTTGGCATTTTACGTAAAGCTTGATCTACGATAGAAGACTTGTTTTATTTTATGATATTACCATTTTTACCCTTTAAGTTACAAGCCAAACCATAGAGTGTTTTGAACTCATTTTTCGGTTGGGTTGATTTTTACGATGGGCTTCTGCTTTTTATGTTCTACATTGGATTTGTGTTTTAAATGAGACTGACCAAGTTATAATTTATTACAGAAATTTTATTTTTCCTATAGAAAATATTTTAAGGTTTTAATTTATGTTATTTAGTATTACAAGTTTTATAGTTAGATTTCAATAGCAAATAATTCAGGATTTATTGTCGTAGTCGGAGAAATTAAGTGATTATTGATGAAATTGGGAAGTGATGATATTTTTTTTGGGATTGAGAATTTAGGTTTTTGAGGAATTAAAATAAGTTATTTTAGCATCTTAGGCTTAAATATTGAACTACGTGTTCGATTGAAAATTTATGGGAGTTTCATGACAATTTTATAGGTGACGATTGATTTTTCATTCAGTACTGTTGTGGAGAAATTATGATAAGTTAAGAAGTTCAGGTAAGCGGGATTTCTATACTAGACTTTACATAAAAAGAAAATGAAACGAGTTCGATTTGAAAATATGCATGTTTGTTTTGAAAAGAAATATGAAAAGCAACCTCATATATGTGTTTCACATATGCATGAAAGTTGTATAAGAGAAAATATTTTATGTCATGACTAGTGTAGACATGAGCTAATTTTGTGCTTTCTGTTTCACATATGTGATGCAAAAATGTTTTGAAACTATTTTTTTGAATATGTGAAAGATCTGAATTTGTTCAGTACTCTATTTGGATATGTTGTGACATCTGAAAACCTTGGCATGAGATTCTGATTATGTATTCTGATTAAGTCTGATTTTGATGTTCTGCTCAGTTTCTGTTACAGCCCAACCACGGGTTATAATAGTGGATACGGCCTAACCACGGGTAATAATTGTGGATACTGCCCAACCACGGGTTATAATAGTGGATAGGGCCCAGCCACGGGTATAATGGTGGTTTATAACCCTACCACAGGGGTTAAACATGGTATACGACCGAACCATGGGTTATAATAGTGGATAAGGCCCAGCCACGGGTATAATGGTAGTTTATAACCCTACCACGAAGATTAAACATGGTATCTGTCCAGATGTGATGCTTCGATATGATGAAGATAAGGTCTCAGATTTTTATATGCCAAAAGATTTTGAATAAGAAAGTTATTTGAAAGCTTTGCTCTGAAATTTTTGGTAACATGTTTTGATTTTGCATTCTGAAAACAAATGTTTCTGATTATGCATTCTGAAAGTAAATATTTTATTCTGCATTCTGAGTTCTAAAAATGCTCATGTTTACATATTAGTATATGTTCTCTGCTTACTGAGTTGTCGATAACTCACCCCTTATCTCCATAATATTTTTCAGATAATTTTGATGCATCTACTGGAAATCAAGAATAGGGAGTACTTGCAAGTTTTGTTGATCATAAAAGATTAAGTACCTTAGGGTACAAGGGCTTTTTGGAGAGTCTTTTTGTAGTGTTGATATTTTATGTTGCTTTGGTATTTTGAGTAATGGATATTTCTAGTCTTTGTGGAAAAGTTAATGTATATTATTGAGATACTTCTGATGTGTCCTTCTGTAGGAACATGGATATTTGTATTGAACAAATATGTTAATATTTTATGGAGACTCTGGGTTATTTTAAAAGTGTAATTGGAGATGATTTTTAGGTAATATGAGTTAACTCTCCGGACCCACGGGGACATGGCGTTACAGAAAATGTGCTAAACTCTCCTTCAATAGGGTTCAGGCCATAAAGGTTGGTGGATAAATTGTATGCAAACAATGAATCGTCAAAAACGGCATGCCGGGATATGTAGGCACATCCAATCAAGGGATGGAGGCATTTATATCCTTTGTCTCAAATTTATTATTGCAGAAAGCACCAAGATACAGAAAGCATCTTGCACAAGGACTCGAAAAGTGTCATAATCAGGGTGTTTGCCATACAACCGGAAGTAGGGTGAGTATATCAGAAAGAGAGAGAATGATTTCTCAAATATTCATTTCATTCATGGTGTAATACATTGTGCCTCTTGACAGAATATATAGGCGTGAGGTACTGCAAGCAATAACAGAAGGCACGTACAAAAGGAATAAAATTGGTTACAACTGAATCAGAATAAAAAGAAAATCATGAAGATTCTAGAAGATTGTGGAGCTGCTCAGGTGGCTTCTGCTGCTTCTTGTTTTGCTGAGTGGCATCATCTTGACTTATGCTAATACGCCCCCTCGAGTCAAGTAGGGTGTCAAGCACACGAAGACTCGATCGGAGAACAGAGAAACGATCAAAGACCAATGGTTTAGTGAACACATCTGCAAGTTGGTCTTTACTGCAACAGAATTTGACTTGTAATGTTTTGGCAGCTACTCTATCTCTCACAAAGTGAAAATCAATGTCCATGTGCTTTGTGCGAGAGTGATACACAGGATTAGAGGTCAAATATGTGGCTCCTAAATTATCACACCAAAGAACAGGGGGCACTGAGAGGGGGAAACCGAGCTCTTTTATTAAGGATTGCAACCAAATAAGCTCTACAGTGGTGTTGGCCAGTGATTTGTATTCAGCCTCAGTGCTGGAAAGTGCAACATTATGTTGCTTTCTTGCGCTCTGTGAAATAGGATGATTTCCCAGAAAAATACAGTAGCCTCCAATAGATTTTCTGTCATCTGGGCATCCAGCCCAATCGGCATTGGAATAGGCTTGTAAGTTGAAGGAAGACTGTTTTGAGAGAAAAAGACCATAGTTGATGGTGGATTTTAAATAGCGAAGGATTCGCTTGACTACTGTCCAGTGAGAGAGTTTGGGTTCATGAATAAATTGGCATGCTTTATTAACAGAAAATGAGATATCAGGTCTAGTTAAAGAGAGGTACTGTAAGCTGCCAACAATGCTTCAAAATAAAGTAACATCATCAAAGGATGGAGAATCAAATTTGGAAAGTTTTGTCGAGGCTGACATGGGTGAGGAGATAGGGTTAGCACCACTCATACCAGTCCTTCTTAACAGATCATAAATATATTTTCTCTGATAGATAAGAAGCCCATCCGGGAGGTACTCAAGTTCTAGCCCTAGAAAATAAGACAATCTGCCCAGATCCTTAACCGGAAAGGCATGATTGAGTGAGGCGATAAGATTATCAACAGCCAACGAAGAAGATGAGGTAATTATCATATCATCGACATATACCAGAATAAACATGTAGAATCGACCTTAAGTTGTTTAAGGTCGTAAATGGCCTTGTTCAATTTACAAACAAAATGAGGCCTCAATGGATCAACAAAACCTTGCGGTTGTTCCATAAAAATTGTCTCAGAGAGCGGACCATGAAGAAAAGCCTTTTGTATGTCAATTTGTCTGAGACACCTACCACGAGTAATGGTGATTGAGAGAACTAACCGAATAGTGGTAGGTTTTACCACTGGGTTGAAGGTTTCGGTATAATCTATACCAATTTGTTGATGAAATCTCTTAGCTACGAGCCTCACTTTTCTCCTTTCAATAGAGCCATCTGATCTCAGTTTCATTCTAAACACCCACCTGCAACCAATTAGGTTAGAAACAGAGGAAGGGGGAACTAATGTCCAGGTATTGGTTTGGACAAGGGATTGGTATTCTTGGGACATGTTTGTTTTCCATTCAAAAGATTTTGAGGCAGTAGTGAATGAAGAGGGGTCATCGGGAACCATGGTAATGGAAACATAGCATTGTCGAGATGGATATGGGACAGTACCATCTGTGAAAGCATGTGGGCGAGAAGAATTGGTAAGAGACCAAGTAATAATCGGAGATCTGGGAGGAATTAGAATGGTGGTGTGATGAAGGGGTGAACTGGAAATGGAATTAGGGATTCCAGGAGAAGTCGAGGAAGGGGAATTCTAGGAGGAAGATGATGAGGAATCGGGCTGAGGTTGTGAAGGAGATAAGGTGGGAAATGGGCCAGGTGAGTGTTGGGTCAAGATTGGGCTAAAGGTAGACTAGGTGAAATGATGTTGTGGGTTGAACTGGACGAAAAGGGATATGGGCCAAGGATGGAATAGGAAAAATGAGGAAGAAAAGTGGTAGCAGAATTAGGCTGGGCAGGAAGCGGATGAGAATCGAGTTTCTTGTAGGGAAAGTTTGATTCATTAAAGATGACATCACGAAAAATGTAGAGACGATTTTTATGATAATCAAGGCATTTATATCCTTTATGAGATGGACTGTAGCCAAGAAATAAGCAAGAAGTAGATCGAAAACTCAACTTGTGACGATTATAGGGATGGATATTGGGCCAACACACACCCAAAGATTTTTAAACATGAATAATCAGGTGGTTTATGATAGACCATGAAATAGGGAGACCGGTTTTGCAAAATAGGGGTAGGGAGTAAATTAATAAGATAAGTGGCGGTTTCAAAGGAATCGGCCCAAAAAGAAAAAGGAAGAGAAGCTTGGGCTAGTAATGCAAGCCCAGTTTCGACGATGTGACGATGTTTTCGATCAACAAGACCATTTTGCTTATTTGTATATGGACAAGAAAAACGATGGAATATGCCAAGAGTTTTGCAAAGTGAATTGAGAGAGAGAAATTCTCCTCCGGCATCAATTTGTAAGGAAATGATTTTTGTTTTAAAGAATCGTTCAGCAAATTTAATGAAGGAAATAAAAACTGAGTGTACATCAGACTTATTTTTTAAGGGAAAAAACCATGTAAATCTTGTGAAATGATCAACAATAGAGAGATAATATTTGCAACCAATTCTTGAAACATAAGGAGATGGGCCCCATACATCGGCCCATAACAATTCTAAGGGCTTAACAGATTGCGTATTGCTAAAATAAGGAAAAGACAACTGATGGACCTTTGCAATAGGACATTCAGGACATACAAAGGAAGTCTGATTGGGAACATAAGACAAACAGTTTTGGTGCAAAATATTGGAGACGACACGAAGAGCTGGGTGACCAAGTCTTCGATGCCAGCAGCTTAAGGACACCTTTTCACTGAGATGGACAGAGGATGAAGACAGCGGCAAGGAGGAAGGAAACTTGTAGAGGCCATTATGGGTTGGTTCGCTGATGAGGAGCCTTCCTGTCATTTTGTCCTTTACAGAGAAATGTGTATCATGAAATTCAAAGAAACAAGAATTGTCAATGCAAAATTGTAAGACCGAAACCAAGTTTTTGGTGATAGAGGGTACATGAAGGAGATTATGCAATTTAAAGGAGGAGGAATTGATGGAGAAAGAGGAGTCACCAATATTTTGAATGGGAAGACCTGCGCCATTTCCAACCCGAATATGCTCATTTCCACTATAAGGTTCAGATGAGAGGTTAAGGTGAGAGAGATCATGAATTATATGGTGAGTGGCAGTACTGTCTGGATACCAAGTTGAATCTGAGGTGGTGGATGGTGCTGTGTAATTGGCAGAGAAAGAGGTGGGTGGCTCATATTGGTAAGCATGATCAAAACGATAATAGCGTTGCAATGCAACATGCCCAGATCTATTGTAGACTTAGTAAGTGGGTCACTGGGTGTTGTTCTGATAGGAGGTCTATAGTTGGGGGAGGAACGTCCTTTGGATGGTGGGAATCTACCACGGCTTCGAGAATTTCGTCCTCCACGAAAATAACAACGGCCTCGTTGATCTCTTGAGTTGGTTGTGCTGAGGTTTACTAATGGTTCAAACGCAGAAGGGGTAGAGGTACGGGAAGCATGGCTTAATCTACTCTCATGGATGAGAAGGAGATGAAAAAGTTCATTAGAGGATATGGGCTCTGCTCGAGTTGTAATAGAGGTGATGAAGGGTTCATAGGTTGGACCTAGACCATTTAACAGGTAGGTGACATATTCTTTGTCCGAAAGAGATACTCTAGTTGCAACAAGAGTATCGGCAAGCATCTTCACCTTGCTGAAATAATCAGTTATTGATTGGTCACCTCTTGACAGGTTAGTAAGTTGAAACCTGATCTGAAACTCCTTAGCTTGAGAATGGGAGCTATACATGGATTTCAGAGCTGTCCAAAGCTGGCGTGAGGTACCTGCAAAAATTACATGGGCAAGAATCGACTCTGTTAGAGACAAAAACAAAATACTCAAGATGAGTTGATCAACTTCTTGCCAAGTGAGATAAGCTAGGTTGATTTTGGGATTTGTAGTGCTCTCAAAAGGAGAACAAGTCCTGTACTTTGTGTGCCATCCACGAAAGAGAACAAGTCCTGTCCTCTGAGATAAGCTGTGATTTGAACTTTCCACAGCATATAATTTTTAGAGTTTAGTTTAGTAGTCACTAAGTGAGAAAAGGAAGAATGAAGAGAAGGAGAAGGTGACGATAAGGTTGCCATGGCAAAGGATCAGAGAGACTGTTAGTCTAGCAGCTCTGATACCATATCAGAAAGAGAGAGAATGATTTCTCAAATATTCATTTCATTCATGGTGTAATACATTGTGCCTCTTGATGGAATATATAGGCATGAGGTACTATAAGCAATAACAGAAGGCACGTACAAAAGGAATAAAATTGGTTACAACTAAATCAGAATAAAAAAGAAAATCATGAAGATTTTGGAAGATTGTGGCGATGCTAAGGTGGCTTCTGCTGATTTTTGTTTTGCTGAGTGGCACCATCTTGACTTATGCTAATAGAGTACATGTCTAACATTGAGGAGGGGGCTGGTTCAATATGAAAACTGCAATTGAGTAGCAATCTAACCAAAAGTGAAGAGGTAATTTGGCCTAAAACATCATAGATAAGATGAGTTCAGTGATATTAAGGTGTCTCCTCTCTGCTCATGCAAATTGGTGGCAAATACCATGGCTTGCAAGATAAGCAATAAAGTCAATGCTAGTGAATTCCCCTCCCACGTCACTTTGCAAAATATGGATGTTAGCATCAAATCGACGTTGCACATATGTGTGAAATAGTTAGAAGCTGGAAAACAATTCTGATTTTCGTCGAAGAGGGACAAACCGAGTAAAGTTGGTGCATTCGTCAATGAAGATGGCATAACATTTAGATTTTTCTCTAGAAGTAACAAGTACAATGGAGTGAAGAAAATGGCTTTATATTAAGGCAGTCGAATTACCAAAAGACTTGTTACAACAACCTTCCAGAAGCAAGAAGAAGATTTGCATTGTAACCAACTTAGTGACATGTCCCAATCATAAGGATTCTGTTGTGCTCTGCTTTCCCTATATATTCATCACTGTAGGCACTGATTTTGGCGAGCAAGTAGTTAGAATATTTTGTATTCTGTAAGAGAAACTTTCATTTAGAAATATTATCAAACAATTTGTGCTCCTTCTTTCCTTTCATTCAACATGGTATCACGAGCCTGACCAAGACTCACGTCCTTCTCCTTCCTGCATTATTTTTTTTTCCTCCTCTTCCATGGCTCCATCAGACAAAACACCAACTACAAATATCCTTAATACCACATCTCACTTCATTACAATCAAGCTTACCATAGATAATTACCTTCTATGGAAAGCTCAAATTGACCCCTTCTTGCAGGGCCATCAATTGTACGGGCATGTTGATGGTTCTCTACTTATGCCTCCTCCCACTGTTAACAACGCCCCTAATCCTGAGCATACAAAATGGGTTTTGCAAGATAAACGCATTATGTCTACTCTCAGTTTGTCCCTTTCAGATTTAGTCCTAGGACAAGTTCTTGAATGTCATTTTTCATCTGCGATATGGACCACTCTCCAGAATCTCTTTTCTGCAAAATCGTCAGCCCTTGTGGTTCACACAAAATTTTAGTTAGCTACTCTAAAGAAGGGTCCCGAATCAGTTTTTGATTATTATAACAGAGCCAAGTCTCTTGCAGCTACCTTAAGTGCCGCTGGTCATGTATCCAATGACTCAGAATTTTCCATTTCTTTGCTTGAGGGTCTAGATACCGAGTATGAATCTCTAGTTACCTCCCTCACCACTTGTCCCAATCCCATTTCTCCCCATCAACTTTACAGTTATCTGCTAAATCATGAGTCACGTATCTCTTATCAAACTCAGAATTTACTCTCTAATACCTCTCTCGCTACCCATAACACCACTCACTATTCTCCTTCTCCTCAACCCTCTCGTTCTACATCACGTGGAGGCAGACGAGGGCATGGTCGTGGTCCCTTCACTCCTTGCCCCTTTTCACCTCAGTTCAATGCCGTTTCTCCACGTCCTAATACTCGCCCACAATGTCTAAGTGTGCCAAACATTTGGTCACACTGCCTTGACCTACTACCATCGCCTTACCACTCCATATCCAGCACCTTCTTCCACATCTCTTATAGCTAATAACACATCTCTCTCTACTCTATCACCCAAATACCACAACCTGGTATCCCGATACGGCTGCTTCTCATCACTTCACTTCAGAGTTCAATAATCTCAACTTGGAGTCGACGCCATATTAAGGACCTGACCAAGTTTGCATCGGTGATGGCTCAACACTTCCAATTCATCATCTCGGTTCTGCCCAAATACCGACCACAACTGGCAATTTTCTCTTACATAATTTACTTCATGTTCCCTCTATATCTAGAAACCTTCTTTTCGTACGTAAATTTTGTAGTGATAATAAAGTTTTCTTTGAATTTCATTCTGATTTGTTTCTTGTGAATGATTCATGTTCCCGGGAAGTACTCCTTTAGGGTCATGTTGAAGATGGCCTCTATACATTTCAGTCAAGTGTAGCGACCTCCTCACCTCCTCACCTCCTCATGCCTTTCTTGGTGTTAGAACTTCTGCTCAACTTTGGCATTCCAGACTAGGTCACCCCTCTCCATGCACTACTTCTTTTATTCTTCATCATTTCAATCTTCTGTTTACAAGTTCTACTTCAATAATTAACTGTTGCAACGCCAAGGCTCATGTTCTGCCTCACCCGCCCACCTCATCACGCTCAACTCGCCCATTGGAACTATTGTCCCTTGATGTTTGGGGCCCTTCCCCCGATCCTTCCATGCATGGCATGCACTATTATCTCTCTTTAGTTGATGATTATTCAAAATATGTCTGGTTTTTCCCTATGCAAATGAAATCCAATGTTACTTCTTTAGTGTTGGCTTTTCTTCAATATGTGAGTAATACTTTTAATACCACAATTGTCTCGGTTCAAACTGATTGGGGTGGCGAATTTTGTCCCCTTAAAAATATTTTCAGTCTTATGGCATAACTCATCGGTCACATGTTCACACTCTCATCAACAAAATGGAAGTGTGGAACGTCGACACCATCATATTGTCGAAACAGGACTATCTCTTTTATCTCATGCCTCGGTTCCTTACTCTTTTTGGGCCCAAGCATTTCAAACCGCCACTTTTTTTATTAATTCTATGCCAACTCCGCTACTGCAAAATAGGTCACCTTTTGAGGTATTAATCAGCCACTCTCCTGATTATAAATTTTTTAAGGTATTTGGGTCTGCATGTTGGCCCAATCTAAGGCCTTTTAATCAACATAAATTGGATTATAGATCCAAGCCCTGTGTGTTCATGGGCTATAGCCCAGATCACAAAGGGTACATTTGTCTTCATATTCCCATGGGCCGCAACTATATTTCTAGGGATGTGATTTTTTATGAGACTACTTTTCCCTTTGCATCTCAGCCTGTTCCCTCTCCCATGACCCAACAACTACATTCGGTCTACCTCTCTCGTAATTAGCCCAGCACACTCTCTTCTCTTCCGTCTGGCCCAATTAATCCTCCAAGGCCCACTTCTCATATAACCCAGCCCATTTCCCCAATTAGGTCTCCCTCTAACCCTAATTCCATCGTATTCTCTCCTACTCGTTCCTCTGCCGCTGCCTCATCTCCTTTACCTTACAATGCTTCTCAAACCGAGTCTGTTGATCTTCCATCTTCCTCTCATGGCCAACTTCCTCTCTCTTCCACTCATCCCATGGTTACAAGGTCCAAAACTAATAATATGTGTCCTCGTCGTCGCACTGAGGGGACGATCTCTTGGCCTCCCAGTCAACCCTCTGGTTCCCTTACCACATCCACGATCTCCCAAAAATCTTCTTCCCACTTTGTACCCGAATAACCAACTTCTTTTTTAGAAGCTTCCAAGTATGCTGAATGGCGCACTGCCATGGCTACCGAGTTTGATGCTCTTCTCCATAATCAAACTTGGGATCTTGTTCCTTCCTCACCGACCTATAATCTCCTTGGTTACAAGTGGGTTATGAAGTCTAAACGCAGAGCTGATGGTTCCCTTGAGCATTGCAAGGCGCGCCTCGTTGCTCAAGGGTTTCTTCAGCAGCCTAGTTTGAACTATCATGAAACCTACAGTTCGGTTGTGAAACCGATTACCATTCAGCTTTTGCTCTCCCTTGATGTTACCTCAAATTGGTCATTGCATCAACTTGACATCCAGAACGCTTTTCTGCATGGTGACCTTGAGGAGGCCGTTTACATGAAGCAACCTCCTGGTTTTGTGAATCCAGATTTTCCAACACATGTTTGTAAGTTGAAAAAGTCTACATACGGCCTGAATTAGGACCCTAGGGCCTGGTTTGCCAAGTTAAAGGACAGGCTTCTTAATCTTGGTTTTACTTGTTCTACTTCGGATTCATTTCTGTTCATTATGCATACTGCCTCTAATTGTTTGTATCTCCTGATATACGTTGATGACATATTAGTAACTGGTTCAAGTTCCACTCTTATTGTTGATTTTATTTCTTCTTTGAAGCAATATTTTCCTGTTAAAGACTTAGGGTTTCTTAATTATTTTCTTGGTATTGAAGTGTCCCGCACTCAATTTAGCTTATGTCTATCCCAATCTAAGTATATTCATGATCTGTTGTTACGGACTCATATGCATGACTCTAAACCAGTAAATATGCCTATGTCTGTTATTGAAAAATTAACAGCCTTAGATGGATTTACATTTGATGACCCTCACTGGTATAGAAGTGTTGTAGCTAGGAAGCCTCCAATATCTGGCCTTTACTAGACCTGATATCTCCTTTGCGGTTAACCGTGTTTGTCAATATATGCATAGTCCTCATCTTCCCCACTAGAAGGCAGTCAAGGGTATTCTTCGTTATTTGAATCATACCTGCACCTTTGGCCTATGTTTTTCCTCATCTTCATCATATCAACTTGATGCATTATCTGATGTCAATTGGGCCGGGTGTCCAAATGATCGTTGCTCCATAGAAGGTTTTTGTATTTACTTTGGTAGTCATTTAATTTCTTGGGTTTCAAATAAACAACCCACTGTCACTCGGTCTTCCACGGAAGTCGAGTATAAATCTGTTGCTAATACCGCTTATGAAGTTATTTGGTTGTAGTCACTATTGCAAGAACTTGGTATTCAGCTCTCAGCTCCACCCATTCTTTGGTATGATAACCTTGGAGCCACATACCTTTCTCTTAATCCAGTTATGCATTCAAGAACAAAACACGTGGAGTTAGATTATCATGTTGTTCGGAAACGAGTGGCAGCCAAAGCTTTACAAGTTTCTTTCATTTCCAGCAAAGATCAGCTTGCAGACATAATGACTAAACCTCTCTCAGCGCCTTGGTTTTCACAGCTTCGATCAAGCCTCACAATTGTTCCAGTGATGCTTGGCTCGTGGGGGGATATTAAGGCAGTCGAATTACCAAAAGACTTGTTACAACAACCTTCCAGAAGCAAGAAGAATATTCAAGAAGATTTGCATTGTAACCAACTTAGTGACATGTCCCAATCATAAGGATTATGTTGTGCTCTGCTTTCCCTATATATTCATCATTGTACGCACTGATTTTGGCAAGCAAGTAGTTAGAATATTTTGTATTATGTAAGAGAAACTTTCATTTAGAAATATTATCAAACAATTTGTGCTCCTTTCTTTTCATTCAACACTATGAAAAGAAAAGTATTTTTTTATTATCATTTTATTATGATTTTCTCATTTCACAACTAGGACAAATATGAAGAGAATGAGATGAATCACAATTGATAAGTTTTTGGGAGTACAAGTAGTTCGAGATGCGTGAATGAGGGTGGCCCAGCCGTAGATGCCAACATTCTTTGGAGGCATGTATGAAACGGGTTGAAAAGAAGCAATAAAGGTTTCTTGAATTCTAAGATCATCTTGTTCTCCATAAAAAATATACAGCACTTTTTGTTTCCTTCTCGTCGCAATTATTTGTTGATTGGTCTTGTCCTTTATCATAAAACTAGTGCCATTAAATTCAAATATAAAGGGATAATCATAGGTAATTATGCTAACATAGATTAGGAGACCCTTTTTAATGTTGGGAACAACTAAGACTTATGTTGATGAATAGGAGAACCAGTGTTGATCGTGGTAGTGCCAATATGGGTGCTAGCTAGAGGGTGTCTTGAGAATCAATAAGCTTGAGAATCAATAAGCTTCATGCAGGCTATGATATATTATTTCACATTGTTAGTGGTGTATGAGTAGTTGAACCGATTGAAGCATTTGAGTGTTGTATGATTCTTCTTATTACAAATTTGATAGATAACTATGTCTTCCTTCTTGGAGGGTGTGATAACCGGGCTTTAGGCCCAGCCCCTTTGAAGTCAGGACGAAGCCCAGCCCACGAGTAGCATGTGATGGACGGACGGCGTCGTTTTGGGGAGGGATTTAATTCCCTTTCTGCCGTGCACTGTTTTTCTTCTTCTTCCGCTACGTTCCTTCGTTCTGCATTTTGGTTTGCATTTCCGTGATCCCCTCCCTTCCCGTGCAACTGCTTCCCACGCCCCACGATCTCTATTTTTGGTTCCGCACATGAAGAGCCTTCCTCACCACATTTCCGAACCACTCAGACTCTCTCTCTTGCGCGGACTGGTGTTTCATCCTTAGCCGACATATATGTTTCCGTGGGTCTCGAGTTTTCTGGTTCTTCGAAGGTGAGCCATCATTCTCTCTTCCGTTCTATGTTTTCTTTTTAGGCTTCACCATCTGTTTGTGATTTGCTTCATGGGATTTTGGCACTTTCAGTAGACTGTGGGCACCAAGTCTAGGCGCCGGGGTTGCCTCTGATTTTGAAGTTATTTTCGGTAACTTCCACCACCCATTAAATCCTTAGTTTCTCTTAATTCTTGCTTGCTGTTACATATTCCATAAATCATTTTACTTCTTCCTTTCGGTTTGTCTGTCGCACACACACACGCAGCTCGGTTGGCCGTGCATCACACTTAGACAGTAATTCCTCTCTGCGCAGACCATTAACATTTTCAGTAGAAGAATTTTTGACATTTATTTTTTTGAGTTGATGTTTTATTTGTTGGATTGCGGTAGAGTGTGTTGGAATTTTGAATGTGAGGAGTACGATTTTGGATGAATTGTGAGACTGTTTTGGATTATTATTTGAGACTATTTGGTGTAAAAGGATGGGGGTTTTGAGTTAGTTGTTTTGAATTTTTATGCAAGTTTTAAATTGTTGAATGAATAAATTATTGATGCGGACACTGAAATTGTTTTATTCGAAGGTTGGAAGTGAAGTTTGGGTTGGGTTATGTTTTTAATTATTGAAGTTGCAATTGTTAGTTTTGAAAATAATTATGATTGGTTTGGTGTTATAGAAGGTGGCTGTTTTGGGTTTTAAATGCGAATGGGTGAAGAGAGTTGTTCGGGTTTAATTGTTAGGATAGTTATTGAGTTGTGAAGGGACTGTTTTGATTTATTACTCAATAAATAGCAGTCTACTAGATTGGTTATTAAATGTTGGATATATATTCTTTTGTTTAGGTGGTTTTACTATTAGAGTTCCGGCTCAAGGTGTTGATAATACGAAGAAGTCAAGTAAGCGGGGTTCATATACTAATTTTGCATAAAATAAATAAAAGGAGATTGACTTTAAGAATAAATGTGTTTATTTTTTGAAAGAGATGATCTGAAAACAACCTCAAATGTTTATTCTGCATATGCATAAATTCTATATAAGAGAAAGTGTTTTTCTGTCATGACTGGTGTAGACATGAGCTAGTTTTGTGTACCTTATTTCTGAACTATGTAAAAGAGCGAATATGAAAATCTAGAAGTTTTGTTATGAACAAATGAGAATATTTTGTTTATGTTTATCTCGAACATGTGAAATGATCTAAAGCTTTTCAGTATTTTGTCTTGAAATGATGTGTCATTTGAAAACCTTAGCATGAGGTTCTGATTCTGTATATGATTGTAATCAGATTTTCGATGAAATCTGTTCTGTTTCTGTTAAGGCCCAGCCACAGGTATAATGGTGGTTTATAACCTTACCACGGGGGTGAAACATGGAATATGGCCCAGCCACGAGTATAATGGTTGTTTATAACCCTACCACGGGGGTGAAACATGGAATATGGCCTAGCCACAGGTATAATGGTGGTTTATAACCCTACCACGGGGGTTAAACATGGTATTGCCCCGATGTGATGCTAAGTGATGATATGATGATAATGTTTCAGTTTAGAAATGCCAATGGATCTTCTTTTTGGAATAAGTTTATTTTTTTCTGAAAATTTCGTTCTAATGTTTTTGTACGAAATTTTGTTTCTGCATTCTGAAAGTAAATGTTTTGTTCTGCTTATCAAATGTTATAAATGCTCATGTTTACATGCTAGTATATGCTCTCTGCTTGCTGAGTTGTTGATAACTCACCCCTTTAATCTTCATAATATTTCAGATGACATTGACGGTTCAGCTGAGGATCGGTATTAGAGTTTGTGGAGAAGATTAGCAGTGAATGGTTGTTGAGTATCTCGTGGTATTAGTGTTGATGTTGAAAGTTATATATGTTTCTTAAGTTTGCTTCAAATGATTTTAGACGGTTTATGGAGACTTATGTTAATGTTGCATTATTTCTAGTTTGTTATGTGAGACATGGAGAAGAGTTGATTTTATTTGAATTGTTGGATTGAAAATTGGATAGATGAGTTTATATGGTTTATTTAATTGAAGTATTTACATTTGATTTGAGGTTTGGGAAAATTGATATATTCTTGAATTTGGAAGTACTCTAGCCTTGTTAGAGTTGATTATCAGGTTTTATGAGTTAACTCTCCGGACCCTCGGGGACGGGGCGTTACAGTTGGTATCAGAGACAAGTTTGAATTCTGCATACTGTAGACCTTGGAGGTTTAGATATCTATGGGTTCATAAGATGTGGAAATTTCAAAATAGGAATTGGAGGATTATAAGGATAGTCATATTTAAGTTTGAGTTCCAAGAACATTAAGATTAATTTTGATGGGATTTGAGGTTTAGATTTTGTTGATGTTAGGAGTTGAATTTGGAACTTTGAGGATTCTAGTGATATACGTGTGTAATAAGTGATGTCAGATTTGCATAGTTATCTGATATATATATATATATATGTATATGTGTTTATATGCATATTTTATTTATCCTCTTATTTTATTCTATTTACCTGGTATTTTTGTTTTCTTTTATTTTAGAACGTTTCACCGAGTTTAGACTTTCAAGATGGCTGCTCGTCGTAGAGTTCGAACTCTTGAAGATTTGAATGAAGACGACAATGGTGGGGGTTGCACGTTCGAACAATTTAATCGAACGCATCCTCCCATCTTTGATGGAAGAGGCGATTCGAACGCTGCGGAAGATTGGATACAAGACATTGAAGAAATATTTAGTGTTTTGGAGTGTACTGATCAGCAAAAAGTCAAATTCGCAGCCTTCAAACTATCTGGAGAAGCAAAGAGATGGCGAAATTCTGAGAAAGTTATCAGGGAAGCTGAGGGGATTGGAGTAATTGTTTGGGCTCAATTCAAGCAAAATTTCTTTGATCGATTTTTCCCTAAGGCGGATAGGGATGCTAGAGCCCGAGAGTTCACAAACTTGGTGCAAGGGACCATGACCGTGCGCCAGTATGCTGCAAGGTTTGTGGAATTATCACGTTTCGCCACATACTTGATTCCCGATGAGGAGAAAAAGATTAGGAAGTTTGAAGAAGGTTTGAACTATAGGATTTATGAACGGGTGATGGTCTTACAGATTCAGAATTTTTCAGAATTAGTGCACAAGGCGATGCTAGTTGAACAGAATCTTAAGAGGGGTGCTGAATTGCAAGAACAGAGGAAGAGAGCTGCTCCACAGGGGTTTCCTAGTTCGGATCAAGGGCAATGGAAAAAGAGAAATGAGGGGAGCAGTTCAAGTCAGAGACAAATACAGGGAAATCATACACCCAACCCCTGTAAGTTCTGTAACCGCATACACCATGGGGAGTGCAGGAAGGAAGTGGGATCATGTTTCAAATGCGGTAAGGATGGGCATTTCATTAGAGAATGTCCATTGCTTGCGGAGAACAACAGAAGGCCCAACCCACCCCAAAACTTTAGGCCGAATAATCAAGGCAACAATCAGCGGAGGACTGTACCTGCTCAGGTGTTTGCTTTGACACCGAGAGAAGCTAAGGACAATGATTATGTCATCACAGGTATAATTTTCTAACCATCTCTTAAAATTTTCTTTGTTGAGAATTAAGGAATATTTATCTTATTATCTCTATGAGTTATATGACGTAACCAGGAATTATTCCCTTATTTCTCAATAAGGCTACTGTTTTATTTGACTCGGGGGCTACCCACTCCTTTATTTCAATGGATTATGTTAAGTTGTGCCCCATTGATGCTGATGAGATGGACTACAATTTGAGGGTCTCAACCCCAACAGGCGATTTAGTGACTTGTAATAAGATTATACTCAAGTGTCCAATAACTATTAGCGGGAAGGAAATGTCGGCTAACTTGATAGTCTTTCCTATGTTTGGGTTTGATGTAATTTTGGGAATGGATTGGTTAGCTTCCAGTTATGCTAGTATTGACTGTTTTAGAAGAGAAGTAGTGTTCAAGTTCCCGGAAGAAGAGGAACTTCGATTTATGGGTTCCAGGGTGTGTATCCCTCCATCAGTTATTTCTGCTTTTCAAGTTGATAAGTTAATACGTGACGGGTGTCAAGGGTATTTGGCTTTTGTGGTGGATGAACCAAAGGAAGAATTGAGACTAGAAGAGATTCCTATTGTGAGGGAATATCCAGAAGTTTTTCCTGAAAATTTGTCTAGATTACCGCCTGAGCGGGAGGTAGAGTTTGCTATTGAATTAGCCCCAGACACGGCGCCTCTTTCCAAAGCCCCTTATCGAATGGCGCCATCAGAGTTAGCCGAGCTCAAAGAACAGTTGCAAGACTTGTTAGACAAAGGTTTCATTAGACCTAGTGTGTCACCTTGGGGAGCTCCAATCTTGTTTGTGAAGAAGAAGGATGGGACAATGAGGATGTGTATAGACTACAGGGAACTGAATCGAGTGACCATAAAGAATAAATATCCATTGCCCCGCATCGATGATTTATTTGATCAGTTGCAAGGTGCGCAGGTATTTTCTAAAATTGATCTCAGATCAGGTTATCATCAATTAAAAATCAAGGCAGAGGATGTGCCTAAGACAGCTTTCAGGACCAGGTATGGCCACTATGAATTTTTAGTCATGCCTTTTGGTTTAACCAACGCCCCAGCAGTATTTATGGAATTGATGAATCGAGTATTTCATGAGTTTCTGGATAAATTTATAGTGGTGTTTATTGACGATATATTAATCTACTCCAAGAGCAAAGCTGATCATGAAGATCATCTGAGACAAGTACTAGGGACACTCAGGGATAAGAAATTATTTGCCAAGTTGAAGAAGTGTGAATTTTGGCTTCAGTCTATTGCATTTTTGGGACATGTAGTCTCAAGGAATGGCATTTCTGTAGACCCCGGGAAAATTGAAGCAATAGTTAACTGGACTCAACCAACCAATGTGCATGAAGTTAGGAGTTTCTTGGGTTTGGCTGGTTATTACCGTCGATTTATAGAAAATTTCTCAAAAATAGCGATTCCCCTTACCTCCCTTACTAGGAAGAACAACAAGTATGTTTGGACTGAAAAATGTGAGGAAAGCTTCCAGGAATTGAAGAAGAGATTGGTGACAGCTCCAGTTCTGACAGTCTCTAGCGAAAGAGGAGGATTTGTGGTTTATAGTGATGCTTCGCGTTTGGGTTTGGGATGTGTATTGATGCAACATAGGAAAGTAATAGCATACGCTTCTCGGCAACTGAAGACATATGAACAAAATTACCCAACACATGATTTGGAGTTGGCCGCCGTTGTCTTTGCACTTAAAATCTGGAGACATTATTTATATGGTGAAAGGTGTGAAATCTACACGGATCACAAGAGTTTGAAGTACTTCTTCACTCAGAAAGAACTAAATATGAGACAGAGGAGATGGCTCGAACTAGTCAAGGACTATGACTGCAACATTAACTACCATCCAGGCAAAGCTAATGTTGTAGCTGATGCACTTAGCAGGAAGCCAGTGGGACCAGTAATTGCAACTCTTACCACTCAGCCCCACTTATTAATGGACTTGGAAAGAGCCACTATTAAAGTAGTTGTGGGTGACCAGCAGGCATTAATAGCCAGTTTAATAGTTCAACCATTTTTGATAGACAAAATCAAGCTCGCCCAAAAAGAAGATTCTAAGTTGGCGAGATTAATTGAAGAAGTAGAAAAAGGGGATAAACCTGAGTTTAATGTTTCTGAAGATGGAGTGTTAAGGTTTGGAAATAGATGTTGTGTGTCGGATAGTGTTGTAATAAAAAGACTTATCCTTGAAGAAGCGCACCGCTCCCCTTACACAGTTCACCCAGATAGTACAAAAATGTATCGGGATTTGAAAGAGTCTTTTTGGTGGGAGGGCATAAAGAGAGAGATTGCGCAATTTGTGGCACAGTGCCTAACTTGCCAGTAGGTGAAAGTAGAACACCAACGACCAGCAGGATTTTTGCAACCACTTCAGATTCCAGAATGGAAATGGGAGCATATTTCTATGGACTTTGTTACAGGCCTTCCACGGGCACCGATCGGACAAGATGCAATTTGGGTGATAGTAGACCGTTTGACGAAGACAACTCATTTTGTACCTATCAAAGTTTCTTATAAGTTGGAGAAACTAGCCGAGCTTTATATACAGGAA
Source organism: Juglans cinerea (assembly GCA_961763995.1). Taxonomy (NCBI): domain Eukaryota; kingdom Viridiplantae; phylum Streptophyta; class Magnoliopsida; order Fagales; family Juglandaceae; genus Juglans; species Juglans cinerea. The sequence goes on from CAUIVZ010000003.1 coordinate 25,725,968, forward strand.
ATAGTGAGGTTGCATGGGGTACCTGTGTCCATTATGTCGGATAGAGATCCGCGTTTCACTTCGAAATTTTGGCAAAGCTTACAAGAGGCTATGGGCACAAAGTTAAATTTCATCACGGCTTTTCACCCACAGACAGATGGTCAGTCGGAAAGGACCATTCAAATTTTGGAAGACATGTTGAGAGCTTGTATGTTGGATTTTAAGGGAACTTGGATTCAACACTTGCCTTTGGTCGAGTTTGCATATAATAACAGTTACCAGGCTAGTATCGAGATGGCACCTTATGAGGCACTTTATGGTAGGAAGTGTAGATCTCCTTTATATTGGGACGAAGTGGGTGAAAGACAAATTTTGGGTCCATAAATCATACAGAAGACAACAGAGAAAATTGAGACCATTCGACCTAGAATGAGAGCAGCTCAGAGTCGATAGAAGAGCTATGCAGATAACCGTCGTCGCCAACTGGAGTTTGAGGTTGGGGATAAAGTATTCTTGAAGATTGCACCCATGAGAGGGGTTATGAGGTTTGGAAAGAAGGGTAAGTTGAGCCCTAGGTACATCTGACCATTTGAGATTCTTGATCGGATTGGACCAGTGGCTTACAGAGTAGCCCTACCACCCGCACTCTCAAGTGTACACAATGTATTTCATGTATCTATGCTGAGGAAGTATGTACCCGACCCCACTCACGTTATTGATTACGAGCCTCTTCAATTTCTGGAAGATCTGACTTATACAGAAGAGCCGGTACGGGTTGTAGAGAGAAAAGAACAAGTGTTATGTAATCGGACTATTCCATTGGTTAAAGTGGTATGGAATAATCATGCTATCAGTGAAGCCTCTTGGGAATTAGAAGAGGATATGCAAGTCAAGTACCCACAGTTATTCGACGATGATCCTAATAACTTGTGACAAATTCCGAGGATGGAATTTTTATAAGGGGGGAAGAATGTGATAACCGCACTTTAGGCCCAGCCCCTTTGAAGTCAGGACGAAGCCCAGCCCACAAGCAACATGTGATGGACGGACGGCGTCGTTTTGGGGAGGGATTTAATTCCCTTTCTGCCGTGCACTGTTTTTCTTCTTCTTCCGATGCGTTCCTTCGTTCTGCATTTCGGTTTGCATTTCCACGATCCCCTCCCTTCCCGTGCAACTGCTTCCCACGCCCCACGATCTCTATTTTCGGTTCCGCACATGAAGAGCCTTCCTCACCACATTTCTGAACCACTCAGAATCTCTCTCTCTTGTGCGGACTGGTGTTTCATCCTTAGCCGACATATCTGTTTCCGTGGGTCTCGAGTTTTCTGGTTCTTCGAAGGTGAGCCATCATTCTCTCTTCCATTCTATGTTTTCTTTTCGGGCTTCACCATCTGTTTGTGATTTGCTTCATGGGATTTTGGCACTTTGCAGTAGACTGTGGGCACCAAGTCTGGGCGCCGGGGTTGCCTCTGATTTTGAAGTTATTTTCGGTAACTTCCACAACCCATTAAATCCTTAGTTTCTCTTAATTCTTGCTTGCTGTTACACATTCCATAAATCATTTTACTTCTTCCTTTCGGTTTGTCTATCGCACACACACACGCAGCTCGGTTGGCCGTGCATCACACTTAGACAGTAATTCCTCTCTGCACAGACCATTAACATTTTCAGTAGAAGAATTTTTGACATTTATTTTTTTGAGTTGATGTTTTATTTGTTGGATTGCGGTAGAGTGTGTTGGAATTTTGAATGTGAGGAGTACGATTTTGGATGAATTGTGAGACTGTTTTGGATTATTATTTGAGACTATTTGGTGTAAAAGGATGGGGGTTTTGAGTTAGTTGTTTTGAATTTTTATGCAAGTCTTAAATTGTTGAATGAATAAAATATTGATGCGGACACTGAAATTGTTTTATTCGAAGGTTGGAAGTGAAGTTTGGGTTGGGTTATGTTTTTAATTATTGAAGTTGCAGTTGTTGGTTTTGGAAATAATTATGATTGGTTTGGTGTTATAGAAGGTGGCTGTTTTGGGTTTTAAATGCGAATGGGTGAAGAGAGTTGTTCGGGTTTAATTGTTAGGATAGTTATTGAGTTGTAAAGGGACTGTTTTGATTTATTACTCAATAAATAGCAGCCTACTAGATTGGTTATTAAATATTGGATATATGTTCTTTTGTTTAGGTGGTTTTACTATTAGAGTTCCGGCTCAAGGTGTTGATAATACGAAGAAGTCAGGTAAGCAGGGTTCATATACTAGTTTTGCATAAAATAAATAAAAGAAGGTTGACTTTAAGAATAAATGTGTTTATTTTTTGAAAGAAATGATCTGAAAACAACCTCAAATGTTTATTCTGCATATGCATAAATTCTATATAAGAGAAAGTGTTTTTCTGTCATGACTGGTGTAGACATGAGCTAGTTTTGTGTACCTTATTTCTGAACTATGTAAAAGAGCGAATATGAAAATCTAGAAGTTTTGTTATGAACAAATGAGAATATTTTGTTTATGTTTATCTCGAACATGTGAAATGATCTGAAACTTTTCTGTATTTTGTCTTGAAATGATGTGTCATCTGAAAACCTTAGCATGAGGTTCTGATTCTGTATATGATTGTAATCGGATTTTCAATGAAATCTGTTCTGTTTCTGTTAAGGCCCAGCCACAAGTATAATGGTGGTTTATAACCCTACCACGGGGGTGAAACATAGTATACGGCCCAGCCACGGGTATAATGGTAGTTTATAACCCTACCACGGGGTGAAACATGGAATATGGCCCAGCCACGGGTATAATGGTGGTTTATAACCCTACCACGGGGGTTAAACATGGTATTGCCCCGATGTGATGCTAAGTAATGATATGATGATAATGTTTCAGTTTAGAAATGCCAATGGATCTTCTTTTTGGAATAAGTTTATTTTTTTTCTGAAAATTTCGTTCTAATGTTTTTGTACGAAGTTTTGTTTCTACATTCTGAAAGTAAATGTTTGTTCTGCTTATCAAATGTTATAAATGCTCATGTTTACATGCTAGTATATGCTCTCTGCTTGCTGAGTTGTTGATAACTCACCCCTTTAATCTTCATAATATTTCAGATGACATTGACGGTTCAGCTGAGGATCGACATTAGAGTTTGTGGAGAAGATTAGCAGTGAATGGTTGTTGAGTATCTCGTGGTATTAGTGTTGATGTTGGAAGTTATTTATGTTTTTTAAGTTTGCTTCAAAGGATTTAGACGGTTTATGGAGATTTATGTTAATGTTGCATTATTTCTAGTTTGTTATGTGAGACATGGAGAAGAGTTGATTTTATTTGAATTGTTGGATTGAAAATTGGATAGATGAGTTTATATGGTTTATTTAATTGAAGTATTTACGTTCGATTTGAGGTTTGGGAAAATAGATATATTCTTGAATTTGGAAGTACTCTAGCCTTGTTAGAGTTGATTATCAAGTTTTATGAGTTAACTCTCCGGACCCTCGGGGATGGGGCGTTACAGAGGGTGTATTGTTGCTTGGAGCTTGAGAGTTGCTAGATGTGCCACGAAAAGACCCATGAAAAGGCTTAGAACCAAACTAACTTCCTTGGACAAAACCACGTCTTTTGGAGTCGAAAGAGCTGGATTGACTTTGGTTCTTCTTGTATTTGGAGATCTTCTGGTTGTAGAAGACAACAGAAGATTTAGGTAGCATTGATGGTAGCACTGATCGGCATAGCTTTCCAGCAATGTCACAACCTCTGAGTATGGTGGTATTGGTGGTCGTAGCATAGTGGTAGTGAAGATTTTAAAATCTTTGCCAAGTACATTGAAAAGCCATCATATTTTAACTTTTGAGATCTAGCACTGGTTTGTCGATAGCGGATAGTTCTTCACAGATAGTTTTAACGCGGCAAAGATGTTAAGATATAAAATAAATAATAAAATCTACCTCTTCTCATCAGGTTAAACTTTTGGGATAAGTGGTGATTTCACATGGTATCAAAGCAAAGGTCTTAAGTTCGAACCCTGACTCTACATTCTATTCTATTTAATTAAATATTTCACGTGTTGGGCCACCCATTAAGGAGAAGTCTGGTCTGCACGTGAGGAGGAGTATTAAGATATAAAATAAATAATAAAATCTATATTTTCTCATCAGTTTAAACTTTTAGGATAATTGGTGATTTCACAAAATATAGATACTCAAGTTGTCATTACCATAAGGTGAGTTGTTTCTTTAATGCAAGGCTCCTATCGGACAGTACGCGAGCAAATGCATGGACAAGTGTGTTCCATACTTTAATTGAAATGCTAAGACCTACAATGATGCCAAGGACTTCCTCGAAGGGGGTGCTAGTGATTCATCCTTTCACATGGTGGTCAGTTTGTGCCATTTTATGTACACAGGGTTGGGTTGTATCACAGAGTCAACAGTGATAAAAAAAAACCCTAGTGGTGGTCGAGTTTCACCGGTAAGAAAAGCCTTGGAGATAGTAGCTATTTAAGATATTGCAAGCATTTTTCTCTATCTTCTCGCTAGCTCGAAATATTTTTAGAGTGTACGAAGCTAAAATTACATTAAAAAAACGTAGTATATACAGCTGGGACTTTCATGTGTTGTACAGACGAGAGAGGACTATTTTTTAGAAGAGAAATGATACTTGCAGTCGTGAGTGTACAAACGTCGCATAATCATTTTGAAAAAGTGAATATATATGAGACTCTTATGAAAAAAATTAATTTTTTAATAGTAAATTTCACTCTTTTTTAAAATGATTGCACGACGCTTGCACAAACCACAACTGCATGTAGCATTGCATTTTTTCTAAACGTTGCATGATTGCATGTATAGTGACTCTGGCTCCTGAGTCATGAGATCCAACTAGTGAAATGTCGCTTTCATTAACTTAATCATTGAATCATTGGAGTGTCCCAATAATCTATGAGTTGATGAATTCTATATATTTTTCTTATTTTGAAGGAGATCTTCAATTGTATAGAAAACTCCGTCAACACGTCTCATTTCTTGGAAACACACTAATCGTAGACAAGTGAAATGAGTAGAAATAACTAATTTTATAGAATAAAAGACTATATGTGACTAGGTTAGGAGGATGCTTTGAATAGATTTTTTAAACGTGTGATTTGTTTTTTTATACGTTTTGGAATTGAGAGTTTCGAACTCTTTTTAAAGATAAAAATTATGTCAATCAGACTACAATCCTTTAACTAAACCTGTGATTGTTAGCATCTTCATCTTCTCCTCTTAAACTTAATTCATTTTCTTTTCAATGTTAGTAATGAGAAATTCGTTGACTGAATAATGATAAATGGCAAAGTGGATATCGTGGCTTCATTGGAGTAGAGTTCCATAATGTTTTTGTTCGGCTATTTCACCTCCACGTATACAAAATTAGAATGACTGAACATTATAAATCTTACTACTTGCAACACTCTGACATGACAACATTTCTATAGTACTATAATGTCAAGAAAAATACATGCTATAATTATCTGTCACGCCCCTGATTTTACACGTGTTATGTTTGAGATTATTAAATTAGTCTATTATTTTTTTAACAATTAAAGTCTACGGAAAATGGGAAGAGGAATTCTACATATCTACCCACACTCTCCACACACTATGCACTCAAATTTTTTTTTTTTTTTAAACTCAAATATACTAAGTGTGTGGAGTGTGTGATAAATAGTATAGTGTGAAGAAGATTTTTTCAATCCAAAACCCAATCTTGTAACTCCTCGACGACCGGAGCACCCACACAAGAAGCTCTCTCTTCGGCACCCTATTTCCATGCGAAGTGAAAAACCTTTGCTCTTAGGGCTTTCTTAGCAAAAAAATGGCCACGACCTTCTCACTGTACAGACCCAACCTAGTCTTAGCTCCCTTCCCGTCCCGGACCGCAACCCCGTACCCTCTCCTCCTCCTCCCTCGGACGAATGACTACTTCTACCACAACGGTCTCTCTCGTCACAAACCGTCTCTTCGGGGCTCCCTCGCCGTGGCCCGACTCGGGTTCAACTCCGGGTTCTTCCCCGGCCCGGATTCCGTGGAGAGCGTGGTTGGGGAACTGTTTGGCCGAGCCGAGAGCGTCCTCTATACGATTGCCGACGCCGCCGTTTCCAACTCTGATACTGTTACTAGCACCACCAAACAGAGCAATGATTGGCTCTCTGGAATCACCTTTTACATGGAGAGTGTCCTCAAGGTAAATTATTTCTCCATAAACCTTGGAATCTTTTGCTGGATATTGGACGTTGTCTTTTAGGATCACAAATTATCTATTTCTCTGTGGTTTAGGTTCTTAAGGACGGGCTATCGGCTGTACATGTTCCGTACTCTTATGGCTTCGCCATAATACTGCTAACTGTTCTTGTAAAGGCTGCCACTTTTCCTTTGTCAAAGAAACAGGTATTACTTACCTGGATATGATTCTACTTAATTTTATTCCAATTAGAAAACTTGTTTGATTTAAATGTATGTGTTTGATGTGAAGGTGGAATCAGCCATGTCTATGCGGTCCTTGCAACCTCAAGTGAAGGCTATTCAGGAACGGTATGCTGGGAATCAGGTGAATTTCTTTAATTTAAGTAAGCATCAGAAACTTTATGGATTGATTTTTACAAGTAAAAGATTTTATTCGTTCAAATAGAAGAATGGGCATAGCCCTAATTCACAGGAAGTATTAAAGAGATTACGCCTAGTTAAAGAGCAAGAAATAGATACATGGAAATCAAGTCCATTGAAGTCAATAGCCTTTGCCCATAGAAATAACGAATTAAAAAAAATGCAGAGGCCTTGCCTATCTTTGGAGTTTCGGCCATTTCTTTCCTTCCAAATGCACTAAAAAGACAAATAGGAACCCATCTTCTAGACAATTGCAATTTGTGGAATACCGTAAAGGCTTATCCAGCTGGCCAGAAGCTCAACCACTATTGCTAGCTTAAACCAAGCTAGCTCAACTCTGCCAAAGAAATCATCCCATAGTGCTCTGGCAACCTAACAATGGAGTAGTATGTGATCCATTGTTTCTCCACTTTTCTTACACATCCATCATCAGTCAATAATGATTATTTGGTATTTCCTTAGGTTTGTTCATGGTCAGGATCTTCTCCAAATAAGCTGTCCATACAATGAAGGCAGCCTTTAAAATATTGGTTGGGATTATTTGCACTAAAAGATCAAAGAGATTATGATTTGGGACCATGTTTGTTTTGACGAATGAGCATATCTGTTTGAAAACTTCTCTAAAGCTTTTGTTTCACCTGTAGGAGAAAATTCAGCTTGAAACGGCTCGACTTTATAAACTAGCCAGCATAAACCCACTAGCAGGTACTAATGTTGCATCTGGCTTTTGTTTGAACATTACTGCTAGATTACAATACCATGTACTGACTCTCAGCATTCTTTTCCGGCCTTTTAGTGATTTATTGCGATGAATAGTGGTAATTTCTTAGATAACTATATGTGCAAGAAATTCTGCTTTTGGGCCTAAGATTTGTTTACAGAAATTTGCCTGTAAGAGTGGATGGAGTGGATTTTAATTTGCGTGGAACCACTTGACATGTGGGTGCTATAAAAGAACCAATGATGAAATTCTAATGGCTTTGGCTTGTTCATGATTATGGCCGTTGTGTTTTGGCAATTTCTGGAAAAATCTGTTTGAAAATCTTCTTATGAGCACTTGGGGGGAGAAAAAACAAAAAAGTTGGAATTTTTTTTTTTTTTTGGGGGGTGTGGGGAGGAAGGGTAACAGAGATAACTCAATTAAATTAACTATTGAATAAGGTTTTATCCTCACTCTTACCTTACAACGTTTTAATCACCTTTCCTACTCATTCTCTGGTTATTCACTTATTCTGTCATGTCAGGATGCTTGCCTACACTTGCCACAATACCAGTGTGGATTGGGCTCTATAGGGCTCTTTCAAATGTAGCAGACGAGGTAACATGTTCTGTCAGTTGACTTATATGGGTAATCAGTCGTATCTTTTGCTTTTTAATGCCTAATTGAATGCCTGTGCCTAATCTTAAAAGGGACTCCTTTCAGAAGGCTTCTTCTGGATACCCTCTCTGGCTGGTCCAACCACCATTGCTGCTCGACAAAATGGCAGTGGCATCTCTTGGCTTTTCCCTTTTGTAGTAAGTGTCTAGTTTCAAATATGAAACCTTGCTCTCTTATTCAAGAACTATTTTTCTTTAAAGAATTTGAAAGGAATGGAGTTTTATACAATCCTTATGAACTTTCTGCTGAAACCATGTTGCTGTTTGATATAAAAGCTTAATAAGAAATCAGTTTCCATTTTATATACCTTATATAGTGATATATGTTTTTCATTTTCCTCCATTTCTGATCTTCTATGCCCAGTTTAGTTTGGATCTTTTTTCTCGTTTTTTGTTAAGCTGGTAGTTCTAAAGTTTCTTGCATTAGGTATTAGTTGCTTCCTATCTTAAATGTAGTGGGATTAATTTCCATCGGTCACTTCATATTTTCTCAGGATGGTCATCCACCCCTTGGATGGTCCGATACCTTGGCATATCTTGTTTTGCCCGTGTTGCTGGTTGTCTCACAGTACATCTCTGTCCAAATTATGCAGTCATCACAGGTCAGTCATTACCCAGGTGTTATTAGCGTGAGTAAGTTCAAATAACTAGCTATACACATTCTTATTTATTGCTATTTGTTTATTTATTTATTGCTACTTCAGCACAAGATATCATTTCTGGGTTTTTGTCATTGGTCTTTGCTGTACATGACCAAGCTATTTCTGCTAATACCTCTTATCCTCTACTAGTGCCATCTCTATCAAGCATTTTATAGTTATCTGGTAGTATAAAGAAAATAATTAGTTAGGAAGAAATCCCAGTAACGGAGGGGCATGCTTGCAAAATTAAGGCCATATTTGGTTTATTTCTTTTCTTTAAAAAAATTTTAAAAAAACCAAATATTTAACCAAACAACTTCTCATGTTCACCATAAAAAGAAAGAAACAACACTTCTTGAAATTTATTATGAGAATTCTCAAAATTCTCGAAAGTTAGAACCAAACTTGCCCCAAGTTATTCTGTCTTTGGATGCACATCCAAGGTGGTTAAAAGAGCGAGAACTGCTTGATTGGCAGTAGAATATACTTATGAGCACTGCGTACTTTGCTGTATGATTTACATGTGTGCTCTGCTTTGTTATTTAAACCATTGTTTCTTTGTATATACTAATTTATTTGACTGCGCATTTTAAAATCATTCTTATTCGTGTAATGTTATATGCTTTTGCCATTTTGAGACATGTTTCTTATTAATTTTTTCTCTCTAATACTAGGTTCTTATTTATCAATTAACATGGGTTTTAAATTCCAGAGTAATGATCCAAGCATGAAGAGTTCTCAAACGATTACAAAACTCCTTCCTCTAATGATTGGTTATTTTGCCCTCTCAGTTCCTTCTGGCTTAAGCCTTTATTGGTGAGAATTTTAAATGCCTTTGTTTTCTAATGAGAGACTTTTTTTTCCCTCTAATTAAAGCGTCTTTTAAGTTTTCTCATTGTTAGTGCAGGTTTACAAATAACATATTGAGCACAGCACAACAAGTATGGCTTCAGAAGTTAGGTGGTGCAAAGATTTCAGTAAGGACAACCCCTGAAGATATACTTAAAGAAGACCAAGTCCAGATTCAGCAGCCAGTCTCTGAATTAATTACCACCAAAAAGGTGGCCAGACAAGGAGAAAAGCTAACATCAGAGGGACTACTTCCTGGTGAAAGGTTAATATTTGTTAATGTTTGTTAATCTTTCCAATGCACTTTTTGGTTTGCCATTGCTTTGGGTTAAAAGATGATCTGCTGCTATATTCCAGATTTAAACAGATAAAAGAGCAAGAGGCAAGAAGAAGAAAACAGAAAGAAGAAAAGGGGAAAGCCGGAGAGACAGTGGCTAAAGGAACTCAACTAACCAATGAGGGACACGAGAGAGAAGCCAGATTACTTGAGAACGAAAATGGGGCTGGATCAGAATCTGTTGATGAAAACAATCCTTCCAATGTTGGAGTTGCAAATGGTGATCTAACTGGTCAGAATTCTGAGGAAGATCAGATAATGTCGTCTGTGTTAAGGGTAGAGGAAGATAAAGTTTCTGCCAATTCTAAGGTTGGTGCAATTGATGAGCAGCAATCTTATGAACTTGTAGAAAAGATGTTGAAGCAAGTATGCTCTTAGATATACAGTGGGAATCCTGTTTGTTATTGGTCAAGCAGGCTATAGATAAAATGTCCACTGCATGCTTACACTAGTGCGTCCCCTTAACCATCATTTGTGCTGTGGGCTGAATATCTAGTTATACTAATTCGAGGTGTGGCCTGCTAATTCTTATTCTTTGAAACAGTGTTCATTTAATTTGGTTCCTAATGTCTAAAAACTTAGAATTGTTTTCAACAGAAATCCAGGGATACCCAAACTAAATTAGAATAGTGTTCAACTTCGCCAATGAGATACATCCATATATGAGAGTTTTGAAGCTAACACAAGCTTAACATTAATGTACGGTAACTTCAACGGGCCTAGAAGTTAAAACTTCATGATATAGACATTGTTTTTTTCTCTACTTACTCAATGTCACTTTTCTCTCTGGCTTTGGTGAAATAATCAGCTGTGATAATTGCCCATAATTGCTGTCATGCCTTTTGATTATTTAGTAGTTCAATACATAGTTGCTTTCAGTAGTTTGAACTTTTATCTCTGCAATTGGTAAATTCACAATATTTCAGGAAGCAGTTGAAGTTCATACTACTACAACGAGGAAGGATATGAAACTTCCTGGGGAAGACATACATCAAGCCAGACAAGAATGATCGAAAGAAGGGGAACCGCTATCCAAATTGTTCCGAACAAGATTGGTAAGGCTAGTTATTACCAATCCAGTAAAATACACAAGGATTTTTATACAGACCTGATTCCAGCAGGAGCATACAGCTCATCGATAATCAATTATGCATTCATGGCGAAGTTCTTCTAAATATTATGAGAGGTTTGTGGTTAATCTCGGGGACATTGCCTGCTTTGGTGGAGGAATATCTGAAACAGTAAGATTTGGTGGTTCTATGTCGATGTGGCCCAAGGTTTTGTAGAAGTGGTCTGCATAGTCTGTAGCAACCCCTGAAGTGGAAAAAAATTACGTATTTTCTTTTTGTTGTTCTTATTGTATTGATTATCCATGGTAGAATATAAGGAATTTTTATGACTGCAGCTCTGGTACCAAGAGTAATGACATTCAGGTGGTCCTCACATTGATCTTCCTTCATTCAGTCCTCCGCAGACTGGTTTTTTTCTCCACTTAATTCAAGCGTTAATGTTTTTTATGGACACTTGATTGCAAAATAATGATTTATTCTCTCCGGATTCATTATATTTGAGTTAGTGCTCCATAATTATTCAACTAAATACTACCCACATCCTATGAAAAAAAAAACCCGTCAAGTATGATGTGTGGGGTGTGGAAGTGAATAGTAGCTGATGTATAACAAAACCCGTGCTCCAAAATATTCCCTTTGATTATATCCTTCATTACAAACACTAAATATTTTTAATTCAAAATTTTCTATAATTGTCTATATTCAAAACTGACTTGTAAATTACTAAAAAAGGGATAACAACTATATCATCATATTTTATATAATAGAATGTTTTGTTTAGCAAAATATTTCAATTAAAGGTATTTAAGTAGGAAAGGAACACCGAAAAGATGAATTTTAAAAAATGTGTAGAAAAAAAAAATAGAGGAAAGAGATATATAAAAGATAAAAGTATTTAAAAAGAGGAAAATGATTTGTGTCAACTTTAAGGCAAGTTTTGTATAGTAATTTTGGAAAAGAAAATGGTTTCCAGTGTAGGAATATTTTTCCATTTTAGGAACTATAGGAGACTTTAGACGACCTAAGTAGATACTTATAAATAAAAAAATAAAATAGAAAAATATGGTCATTTTAACTAGTAAAATACTAATTTGTCTTCTTTATTTGACCGCTAATGTATTTTATTTTATTTTTTAAAAATATTTAAAAACTTTATTACTAGTTAATGTGTGTGTATTTTTTTTGTAAATATTATTATTATTATATATATAGATTTTACTAATGGGCAGGCCCAGCGATAAGATCTAACTACTCGAAAGTCGAAACGCGGAGCCGGAGCGGTCGGCAATTTCAATTATATTTTAACGAAAGAGTGGGCTGTGGGGAATATTGAATCGAAAATTCATTACAGGAGATTCACTCGAAGCGGAAAAAAAAAGAAAGATTATATATTGTACCGTATGTTTGAGAAATGCTGCTCTCCCATATTGGGGATTCCGTTGTAAGTATTTTTTTATTTAATAAATAAAGAAATATTTTTTTAATGATGTTATGATTTTTTTTATTTAAAAAAATATTTAAAAATTTTAAAAAAATACATTTAAAAAAAAAAACTGTCGTCATACCATGTGTGGTTGTAGAGCCACTCTTATACGTTTTGGATTACTTTTGACAGATGCAGGAGTCGGTGTCCCGCAAGTAAAGAATATAGGAAAATGCTGGTGTGACATTCGGGTTGTTTTCTTGACCGTTCGTATATTTTATTTTATTTATTTATTTATTATTAAAAAAAAGTTATCATTAATGAATTTATATATTTTTTAAAATATTTAAAAAATAAATAAAATGAACCAGTGGTATACTCCAGCTCGAGAATATAAAGCTCTAGTCCTCCTCCTTTATACTTTATCCTTTCCTTCAAAAACAATTGATACGCATTGCATTCCAACTTTAGTACCAACAGTTATGGAATTCAAGTATATTTATTTTTAGAAAATATTAAATTCTCTTTTCAAATTATTACTCATTTTGCAATATGACTTTCAAACCATTGAACATATCCCTCAAAATTATCTTTCTCCTTATAATTTGGTTTTTTTTTTTTTTTTTAAGATTTAACCGGAAAGATCGTTTTTAAATTACCTAATTTTCATCCATTGAATAGTCAAATCTTTTTATATAGAGCATAAATTGTATTTATATTTTAGTTTCGGGTAAATGGTACTTTAGCCTCGTTTATTTTCACAGTTCATCTCTCATCTAATCATTACAACTTTTTTAAATTTCTATATAAAATATAATAAACAATTCAACTTTTTCAAATCTCAATTCAAAATTTTCAAATCTCACAACAAAAATAATATTAAAAAAATATATTCTAATAATATTTTATTCAACTTTTATCTTAACTCATCTCATCTCATCTTAAAAAACAAACAAGACCAATAATTTGAAACTTTGATAGCCAAATTACCAAAAAACAAAAAAAAATGAGAATTTCAAATATAATTCTTCCGTTACACTAACTATGCTCAAAGTGCTTTTCCTTTGCTCTTTCAAATAGAACTTTAGGTCTCGTTTGGATGTTGAGTTGAATTGGGTGAATTAAATATTTTATGAATAGTAGTGAGTTAAGATGGTGGAGTGAGTTTTGTGGGACCCACCTAATATGATTTTAAATGTATTTAGATGTTAAAATGAGTTTAGATGTATTTATAAGAAGTTGAAAAAGGTTGTAGGTCCCGCATGTAAAGAGGTGCTGAGTTGAAAAATGTTGTGGGTCCCACATGTAAAGAGGTTTTGAGTTGAAATGAGTTTAATAATTTGAGAGTTAGATGTTTAGAAGTTAGACTCGACTTAAAATTAGACTGAACTGAATTGATCTCAATTCAGTCTAAATTTCAAACGGGCCTTCGGGTTGAATGCAAAGTTAATACTTAGGTTTTCATGTTTTATGAATTGATGCCATTGCATTCTGATGCCATGTCAACTATTACATTAAAAAAATACAAATTATATAAAAACCATTTGGTTAATTACACAATTAGCTCTTAGATTTTCACATTTTTATAAATCGCGGCAACGTTTTCAATTTTCCCAACATTGATACTTAAGAATCTACTAATTAGTTTTACATTTTGTGTTTTTTAAAAGATATAAAAACATAAGCATAAAACCGAAATTAAAACTGAAATTAAAAAATTAAAACACCTAAAATAATTTTAAAAAGCAGAAAATATCAAATTATAAAACCTAAAAAACCATGTTTAAAAAAATAAAATTAGAGAATTAGAAAAAGGAATAATAAAATATTGTAAAACAAAAACCACAAAAAAATAAAAGAAAATAGAGGGGTTAGCCCATGCTGACAGTGCGCTGCCTCCCGTCATTTAAGTTTTTTTTATTTTACTTATTTTTGTGTTTTTTGCTTTTTATTTTCATTTTAGGTCTCGTTTATTTTCGGAGATGAGTTGAAATTAAAGTTAAAAAATTGAATAAAGTATTGTTAGAATATATTTTTTAATATTATTTTTGTTTTGAGATTTTCAGAAGTTAAATTGTTTATTTTATTTTGTATTGAAAGTTGAGAAAGTTGTAATAATTAGATGAGATGAGATGATAAATTTTCTGAAAACAAACGAGGCAGTGTTTTTATAGGGTTTTATGGTATGCGGTTTGTTTTATTTATTTTTTAAGCTTTTTTCTAATGTATTTATATATTTGTATTTAAAAAAAATTTAGTTTTATTTTTATTTTTATTTTTATTTTTTAAAAATGTATAAAACGATTATACAAATTTTTAGGTATCAATTTTTCAAAAGTTGAAGACTAAAGGCATCAATTTGTAAAAACTTGAAAATACAGGTTCTGATTTTGCAATTAACCAAATTATTTTTATATATGTTTTTTATTTTATTTTTCATGCCACGAGTAAACACGCAAAGGTAAAGGTCATAGCAAACTAAACGAGGACTTTAACATTGTTACACATTTCCAATTTAGTTTTTTTTTTTTTTTTTTTTTTTAGTGATGGGATGCAAAAAGCCTTACAGAGAGAAAATAAAAAAAGGCTAAAAAAAATCAAATTCAACGGTCAAATTTGTTGAGAATCCCTTAAAGTTGAGGTGGATTCATTAATGCTACCATATGATATCCCAAGATGGTGGGTCAAAGGTGTCTATATTATGAAGGTAAAACACTTGGAAAGTGCCAAGCACATATACCTATTAACTTAGCTCAATGCCTTGCCGTACACGTAGAAACAACTTAATTCAAATATTTTTAAGGATCCTTTAACTTGGGAGCATGACAAGGAAACTTTCACATGCATTCCTCAAATTCAACGAGTTTGTGAACTTCTTCCACAAGATTTGGATTCCTAAATAATGGCTTCTTTCTTTCTTTCTTTGACAACGATAGTTTTTTTTTATTTTTATAGACTACTAATGGTACGTGAAAGAGTAGTATTTGTATCATTTTCTTGTTTTAATAAGATCTTACAAACAATGAGGCCCTTGTTCGCTTTCTAGAAAGAGAAACTACCGCTTCTGTCTAGAAAATTTTCTCATCCTTTCCGATCTGTGTTTCTACCGGAGAGGATGATGGGAGCTTGCCTCTCATATGTTCCTTTTATAGTACTTGTCTGTTCATAAGCTTTTCTGCTAGTGTTTTTAATTATTCCTTTCCACTGACTTGATTTTGGCAAGATCAGCTTGCTTAAAAGAAAAGAAAAAAAAAATCTTACAAGGTACGTACAAGTTACAACTGTTAGAACCGAAGGGGTAGGGATGAATATTTTCCAGTGTGGAGCTAAGGCCGTGACAAAATTGGAGTGCTTATTTCTGTTGATCTAAGAGCAACTGTACGTTGCGTGAAGGGTCTCGATTGGCCTTTCGTACAGACTCAAAGTGTCCCTCTATTTTAACAAAGATTGTGAGCTTCGGTAACTACAATGGGGATTAAGCAGTTTGTGAATATGCAGAGATAGAGACACTGACAAAACCAGCAACACTTCTTCGAGTGCCATTTTTCTCAGAGTCATTTTGTAAAAAAAAAAACTGCAGGCGTTTCTTTCAGAGCTTCGTGGGCCAGGGCCCCCTGTCTTTGTCCCAGCTTTGAGCCCAAATACATCTTCAACAATGAGAATGGAAAAATGTTTTATTTCTAAAAATAAAAATAAAAATAAAAAAATTATTCTCATCAGTCACTATTCACTGCACACACTTCATTCCTTATGAAAAAATAAAAAGAAAAAAGTTGTCATGTATGGAGTGTGTGGGTGAATAGTGATTGATGCATAGCAAAACCCGTGATTTTCTTTTTTCTACTTTCACTATTATTTATTAATATTAATATTATTTATGGTAGGCTTAATATTTTAGATGATATTATTACTTGTAATGTTGCTTATGGGTTGGAGGCAAAACAAATGGGTAACTTGTCCGCAATCATGGGACAGAGGGCAGCGCGCACCACACATTGACCATTACCAAAAGATTTGTTGTCTTTGATCATCTGAAGTCAGTTGAGACTGATGCAAAATTTAATTTTTAAGTGTATATCAAGCATTTTTATTATTCTGTCTGCCATGATTCCCAAAAATCCCAAAACCTCAATAAAGCGAACCAATACTCCAATGCCAATCATCCATGTTGGTTTCATATTCTCGTTTTACCTTTTCCCTGGTAGTCTTGGTCCTCATGAATATCCAAACATTATGAAAAACATCAAAAATATGGGAAAATAACCCTTTTCACCCACAAAACTATCATTTTTTTTTTACCACCATACTACCATCTCAGTTTCATCTCACTAAATATGATGTGGCACATTTATTATCATTAAATGATCATTTATTACATGCTTCTTTATCATCTAATGGTGATGAATGTGTCACATACCATTTAGTATGATTAAAATATGATGAGAGTGTGGTGTATACCATTACTCATATTAAATTTACCTTTATTTTTTAATTTTTACCATCGTTTAATTAATTTGACTTTTTAAGGGTTTACAATATTTGAGAGAAACGTGACATGTCGAAAAAGGTGGAATCGTCGTGTAGAAGAATCATACACACACACTTGCATGTAGCCTTTGATCATAGTCTAGATCAGTGCAAAATTAAATATTGAATGGTCGCATCTGATCAATTTATATTAAGTGGAACATAAAGATATGAAGTAAAATATTGTCTGGTAAAAAAGAAACAAGCTGCTGTCCATTTCAAAGCTGGTTTCTTTATTCATGTAATGCAAATCTTGTATATAATGGATGATGATGCTGACCGCATACCTCCCTCATCTTTGATTGATGAGCCTGCATGAACAATGAATTATAAAGATATTCCTCATCTACTGCTCATTGAAAAGCTATCAAGCATTATTAATTTCCCCCTCCCAAGATTTCAGTGCATTAATAATAATGTAACAACTTTGCAGATGATGCTTGCAAAGTGACTAGAATGCCCTGATTACATGGCTCATGTGCCTGCTTCTTGGAGTTGGAAGTAAGAAATTAAATTGAATCTCAAAGGTACGTACCCTCTTTTTTCCAATAACAAAAAATGCATTAATTAAGCATATGATCAGGGATCATTTTAAAATTATATATAATAAGTCAATGAAACAAAGTTTCGAGTCCATGTTTATATTTGTGACGGATTATTTGTAACGATAACGATTATTTACGATAAAACAGACTCATTTTTACAGAAAATAATCATTTTCACTAAAAATAATTGATCACAAATAAACAGTTTTCTTGTAATGAATTCCACTGGTGCACTTCATTTTGTAGAGTCAATTAAAGAATATGAAATACAACATTAATGATCTTGTAATAAGAATAAAAATGCATGGTCATGATCAGGATGACACTTGGTAGTGCTTGAGAAAAGAAACTACATATGATGGTGAGTTTAACACTTTATTATAAGTCATGAGATGATCATGTGCATGGTTTTAACAAGGTTTCTGCATGTTATTAATATATATATATATATATATATATATATATGTATGTCTGGCCTAGCTAGCTAGGAGAAAGATAATGTTTCTAATAATACATTAGGTTACATAATGAAAAGTAATGTTTCCAGCTTTAACAAATCATGACACCTAATTATATATATATGAAACTGCATGCATGTATGCATGCCTATGCATGTTCCTTAAACACATGGCAAATTGATGGACATGTGCACCTAATTATTAGCTGCTTTAATTTCAATGTTCATAAAGTGAAGACGTTTTAACACACAGCTAATTCCATGTTTGTTTGAACTTTTTATCTCTCTCCTCTTTGAATTTGGTGTAATTTAATGATATTCATGACTTATACTTGCCAACTAAGTTTTAGTTCCCCCCCAGCTTACAATTAAGAGTGGTGAAGTACTGTAATTTCCGTAAAAATCATATAACAGCGATCGATCGGACAAGCTAGCATATGCATGCACATGACTCGTGATCACAGCTAGCTTATAATAATTTCCGAAAATTAGTGTGAAATTAAAGCCAAAAGCTTAATTTGTTTACGGGCACTAATTATTTAATTTGTGAGATTAATGGAGCACATAATTAATTTAATTTCATCATGATGATCATATTCCTGCATACAGCAATTCCCTGGTTATATGTTACCTACCTAGCTAAATGCTATATAAGTCTCCAAATTAATATTGCATTCAAATTTACGAATATTAATATCTATATATAATATATATATATATAGTAGTTATCATAATCACCAGTTATATATATATATATATATATATATATATATATATTTATATATTTCTGAAAGAACCATCAGAAACCAAGGAAATTGCATGGTTATGGCTTTAATTATCTTAGAAATATTCCCATATTAATTGATCGGGACCTATATATATATATATATACTTTCTTTCAGAAATATATATATATATATATATATATATATATATAATTACTTGAAAACGAGTGTCTTGGTTCTCCTAAAAGATTCACTTGATGGTGAAAATCTATGTAGTCAAGCCCATCTTTTGTTGTGTTTGATTAGTAATATTTATTCTCAGGTGTTGAGAATAAGCATTAGAAATTGTGATTAAAACAAAACCATTCAATTAATTCCTTGATAATGAATATTATTAATTAGGATTTATGTCACCAAAATATTGGTTTTTCTTTTAAATAAACGGTTGAGAGTTTACCTACCCTCTTCAATATAAATTATTCTTAAAATATAAAAAAATGTGGCAAAATTAAGATGGCAATTAATTGGGGCTTGATAAAAGCGTGAAATCTTAATTAATATGATATATTTTCTCTCTACCAATGTTTATATCAAATTTAAGTATAGAGGATTTCCAATTCCAATTTGCCAAACAAATTAAGAAAACTATGACTATGTAATATACTTTTAATATATATATATATATATATATATATCCCTTACACCACATACCATCCACATGACATGATTTATTTATTTATTTTGAAGGAAAATGTCATCATTCATTCATTCATAAAGAGAAACTTACATCTATGACCGAATACATGCATGGATATCCCCATATCAACCATTTGGAGCTCTACCAGTACACTACTGGACTGGTCTGGACTTCACTGCTGCTGATACTCTCTACAAACAAACGTTCAAGAGACAACACTCTGCCTAAACAGAGACTTAACCTCACCATTCATAGAAAGGGAGGACTCAACCTCTACAAACAAACCGTCCAAGAGACGAACTTCTTTTTTATTTTTACAGTACAATAAGGAAAACAAGAACGAAAAAGGATGGATTACAGTTTGGACCAACTCTGGTAGACTTTGACGGCACGTGAAAGCAACAAACTTTTCTCTTTTCAGCCATAAAAGTCAGATCTAAAAAGATCTGGTAATGGTGATTCTGGTGATTCGGCTCGTGATAACCACGCGCAGTTGTGAGCGGCATGTGAGGACCACGCATGAAACCGCCACTATCCTCTGAACGATTTGCGGCCTGAGAGTCTTTTGGTGCTGCACGTGTCTCTCGAGAGTTGCTGGAAAACTGTAGATCTGACTTTTTCGACCTTGAAGAAAGAAATATGGGGGTGTAACCGGTCCGGTTCGGTCTGGTTTTGGAAAAAATTTAGGACCCAAAACCGGACCGAACCGGTATGTACCGGTTTTACATTTTCCAAAACCGATTACGCACCGGTTACCCTCCTAAACC
This sequence comes from Juglans cinerea, assembly GCA_961763995.1. Lineage (NCBI taxonomy): Eukaryota > Viridiplantae > Streptophyta > Magnoliopsida > Fagales > Juglandaceae > Juglans > Juglans cinerea. Next base: position 25,745,989 of record CAUIVZ010000003.1, read on the forward strand.
GGTAGTTCTGGTTTTACCGGTTTCCGATCCGATCCAATCCGATTTTCCAGTTTATATATGTAATAACAAAAATAAACATCGTAATAAAAGCAGCTATAGCCTATAACTATATAATTATTAATAACTAAACCAAAGGTCGAGCATAATGCAGGCAACCTGTCCAACTACTATATTTTGCTTCATTAAGTGTCAAAGACCAAGTACAACCATTCTTTTAACTATAAACATCCATCTGCTATAGTGGGTTTATATATGCTAGATTATATATATATATATATATATATATATATTAATATTATAAGCTCCAATTAATTTCTTCACCTAATCCATATATGAAAGTCTCCTATCTGCATGCATATGTTAATTTCAAAGTAATTTCTTATATGTTATTATTCCTTATTTTATTTTTATTTATTTTTGTTGAGCCTTCAAAGTTTAAAACAATATGAGATGTTGTAATATGCAAATGCAGATGATAAAATCATTTTGGAACATACAAGAGAATAATGGGATTTCTGACTTAGCAGATGAATCGATGATAATGAAATGCAGATGCAGATGATATAATCAGTTTAAAACAGATGATATGCAATGGAGCAAAGCCACTTGAAAGCTTTCATTCAACTCAGAATCTCAGATGCTTAATCAAACAAAACAAAAAGAGATTTTAAACTGATTCCGGCTGGTTTTCCTAATATACAAACCGATAGGGGTGGGCAGCGGGACCCCGCCCGCCCTGCTTCCGCTCTACCCCCGCATGGCAGGGCGGGCAACCCCGCTCCGACCATGCGGGGGTGGGGCCCCCCGCCCCGCATCTAGGGCTCCTAGTGGGGGCGGGTGACGGGCAAGGTCCAACCCCACCCCGCCCCCATTTATATATATATATATTATATACATATATATAAACATAAATATATATTTATATTTATATTTATATTTTACAAATTGTGTATATATAAATATATATTATAATTTGTTAGACTTGTTCACAAAATATGCATTGGCAAATTTAAAAACTACATAGTTTAAAAACTAATGCATTACAATTTATACAAAATATGCACTAGCAAATTTAAAAATTATATAGTTTTTAAATTATAGTCATATTTACAAAATTAAATTTATAATTTAGATCTAAAAATATAATTTTAATTACTTTTGCACTTATAAATTATTTTTAAATAAAATAAATGCAATATTTTTTTTAAGTGAAAAAAGGCGGGGCGGATTCCCAATCCGCCCCGCATCCCGCCCACCGGAGCGGGGGACGGGGGTGAAAACTCCACCCCCGGGTGCCCCCGCCCCGTAGGGGCGGGTGGCACCCCTACGAACCGGTCCCACACCGGACCGGTTCAAAACCGGAAAAACTGGAAAAACCGGTCCGGTCCGGTCCGAACCGGTTTTCTGGTGTAAATTTACACTCCTAAGAAATATAAACTAAGAAATGAGGGAAGGAGAGGGAGAAAGGAGAAAGAGGGAGGGAAAGAAGGAAGAAGTTAAGGCCTCCACCTCCAACGAAACTTAGATCTTGAGTTTTTTTTTTTTTTTAAGTGAGAAAGAGGGTTCTCGAAGGGAAAGATGGCTTTGTGATTTTGAGATTATTTTTTTTCGACATGACATGATTTAAGTTGTAAGATTTAAAATTTATATTTTAAATCAAATTATGCCATGTAGTTGTATGGTGTATGGTATAAGAGTGTCACATAGAATTATTCTAATATACATATTGAAATATTTATACCCTCGATCGATCGAGTACTTCTAATCCCCAACTTAGTGGTATTGATTATGACAATATTAATGGGAATTGAAGAACCTGAATTAATTTCTGACATATGACATCCTCTCTCTCTCTGAGTTAGTATACATATAGTCTCTAAAATGGGGTCGGCTCATACAAGCCCTTACAGTTATGTTTAAAAAAATTAAAATTACAATAATATATTTTTTAAAATGATATTTTTTTTCCTTTTACTTTCATTCATTAATAGGACTGCACATGCAGCCCCCACTCAGAACTGAAAATAAAATTTAGATATATCACTAAAGTATAATATTTTTATGTATGTATGTATGTATGCATGACTCACGCATGCATGCAAGTACTGATCATTGTTATATCGGCCTGTTCTGTCATGCATCATCATGTTTTCTGATCAGTGTTGTCGAGTGAGTGAGTACATAATGTGAAAAAATTGAAGCCGACATGCATGGCCGGCCGGCTACGCTTCACAAATGGACCCTCATCGATCATCCGGTCCTGAAACAACCAGAGATCACGCATTCAACGCTTTAAGGAACACAATGCACCAGCTGCTGCTCTCTTTACTCTCCTCACCTTCTCAATTAATCATGATGGCTAGCTAGCCGATCATTCTTTACAGTTTTCAAGGGCCGGAGAGATGGAGAAATTCAGCAAATTAATTAATTAAAGCTCAAAGGACGTAATTATAAGCTACGTACGTTAGGTATATTAATCATACGTACAATTATCGAACAACATTAGTAAAACTGATCTTATATATGCTTCCTTTGATCTGTTCCCACTACTACGTACTGCCTTTCACACAATAATATTATAATAATCGGTCCTGCGAACTCGTAGATGATCATCTGATCTTCAAGAGGTGCAGATGATCAAGCAAACTAGCTAGCTAATTAAGCCCATGGTCCATGCATGCAATGTACTGCATGGACCCTACTCATCAATTTCTACCATGCCATGCATATATATACATACATACATACACATATATATGACTACAACCGATCGATCGAGCGAGCTCCGTTGTTCACACGGAAGTACGTACGTTTAATTGCTAAAAATCTGCCAAATAATTTAACGTTTTGATCTTCTCCAGCACTATTTTTGACACTAGCTACGATTTTACTTCTCATAGCTACACATGACACACACATGACATATCGTTTTCATGTCTTCATTAATACTATCATGTCATCATCATCAACTCGTCGGCCATATGTATAGGAAGAGTCTCTTTCTCTCTAGCTAGCATAATATTCTTGCAATATTAAGTCATGACTCATCACCATAATTATTTACTACTCCAATTTCAATTTATGGGATTTGAATCTCCCATCATTATTAATTATAATTTTCAATTAAATTAGTTTTGGAATTGTTTTATAAACCCCCCCCCCCCCCCCCCCCCCAAAAAAAAAAAAAAAAAAGGCATAGCCCCAAATGACGATCCCTGTCCTTACAAATTAAGTAACACATACAAGTTAATTCATGTGTTAATATATATATATATAAATTCAGTCGGTCCAACAGTACATCATGATCATTGAAATCTAGTACGTAATTGGTGCAGTTCAGTTATACGTAGATCTTAGCAAGCAAATTGCATACGCTAAAAAATTAGACGAGTTATGATATATATATATATACTCTGATCCTAACAATGAAATAGCTAATTTATTATAAAAAATGAGTGTATTCCGATCCTTCTAGTCCAAATTAAATATTTCTCACAATACTTCTCACTTTCAACCTCTTCAAGCTGCTTCAATTGTTTGCTTAATCTTCAAGCTAGCTTAACTACACATGATTCACTACAGATTTATCTTATTAATTTGCATTGTTATAGCTAATTACCTGTAACATATATACGTTGATAACATGATATTTAATGATAGGTTTAGGAATATATTATAAATTCAAAATATTTAAATTTTCGTAAATTCGAATGTATTTTAAGTACTAAAATTAAGTGATCAATTGGTTTTTAAATTTTAAAAACTAACAGCCTAACAGATTTCTATAAAAACTCAAAAAGAAAATCGAATATATTTCAACTCATGATATTGAGGTTTATGCAGTACTGAATAATTAGTGAGTTTTGATTATATATCGACCCTCTTGCATTAATAGTCAATAACAAAACCCTAGGATATATGGTACAATTTTTTAGAATTTTAATTTTTGAGATGATTTCGATTTTGAATTAGGATCTTTGCTATTTATAATACTTATTGCAATAAAAGAAAAATAAGTTTATTAACTACAACAATTATAAATTTTTGGAACCCACTCACGACTCAATTATCATATTAGATAGATTTATAAATATTCTTGTAATTTATAATAAGGTCTAATTACAATTACTAAAGATTAATTCATTTATCATTAATTAAGACTTTTTTATATATTTCTAGTGTAAAGCCCCAATAGAAAGCTTAAACCGCATGCCTTATATTTAAAAAAGATTAGTCAATGATACAATTGGAGCTCTATTGGAATCTTATAAAGAGTAAGAATTTTTTATTCCCAAGCAATGTGTGATCTCATTCACCACCTACCCTTATCCTTATCATATGGATATCACAATCTCTCCCCTTAAATTCCCAACGTCCTCGTCGCGGCCCTGTCCGTTGTAGGTGGCATGGCTCAAGTCTCACATTTGTAACGCCCCAATAGAATGCCCAAACCACATAACCTATATTTCAAAAGGACTAGTTAATAATACAATTGGAGTCTCATTGGAACCTTATAAAGAACAAGAACTTTTCTTTCCCAAGCGCAATGTGAGATTTCATTCACCACCTACCATTATTCTTATCATACGAGGTATCACATGTACTATATATGATCAGTATAATGATTTCAAGTTTTTTCAATAATGATTTAGAATAAGTAGTACTATATGTACTTATATTTTTATTTATAATTTTATTTATAAGACTCATTTTGTTAGTTTTCTTTTAAAATTTAAATTTCATGATTTTCAACATATCAATAACTGTAAGTTTTTTTAAAATTTTTCTTAAATACATTTAACATTTTTCTTCGAATAAATGGATCAGTATGGTTAAATATTTATGCATGGGTTATCCGAATTGATGGAAAGATAACTCATTAATTAATCAGGTCAATTAAATTGATTCCAGTCAAATTATGCTGATCTTTCTTAATCCTGTCATTGAGTTCGTATCAAACTCAAAGATGGTAGTTAAAAATTGAGAGAGCCACATTTTAAGGCGAAGAAATTACCACAGTCGATAAGAAGCTGACGTTTCATTATTCATACACCCAGAGTATAAATATATGGCAATGTAGCATTTCACTCCTTCACCACCTAAGAGACACCTGGCCTCATCGCTTTAGAAAACGTATTAGATTATATAGAAGAAAGGGATACACGGCACCACCTCCCGTTGGAAAGTAAAAAATTAGAAGGAAAAAAAAAAAAGGGATCAAATTTGTTCATTCTCTCCCAAAATTCCCTTCTTTTTCTTCTCAATTCCTTTGGAACATCTCAGTGCCCCCAATTCATATTACGTTTTTCTAAGATAACAGAGCTCTGATCAGACACCCACTTTCTATCTCTTTCTAAACTGATCTACAATTTTCTGTTTTGAATAAGAAAAAGGTGAAATTCTGTGCAATTGTTGACGGATGCAGATGGCTTTTGAGGAATCCTGGGTTTCTCTGATATGTAATCCTCATTTCTGAATTGTTCTGTTTCGATCTGTAATGATCATAATGTACAGATGGAAAAGTTATTTAATCATATTTGATTGTGTTAAGTTTTTTCTTCTTCTTTTGGTAGTTGATCAAGTTTAATGGTCAATTGGATATTCCGATGGATGTGATGATCTGGGTATGCTAAAAGGATCGACTTTCTGGGTTCAGTTCTATGTATGATTGTTAACGATTGTGACCCCTTTTCTGGGTTTTGAAGGATGGGTGTCGAATTTTGTTGCCTGGTTTATTTTGATCGGATTAATCTGACTTTTATAAGCTATCGTGGGTATACGTGAATAGGAGATTGTCTTTTCATGTCAAAATTCTTTTCTTTTGGGGTTTCTTTTGGGTGTCGAATATCCTTCCATGGAGAATTGGTATTCGTCTCTTCGAAGTTTTTATTCTTTTGATATTCTTTAAATTCCTAGTTTTGACTCACGATATGATAATAATTTCGATTTACGATGGTCCTTTCAACTTGGATGCTCTCATATAGGCTGCTTTTACTTGGGTTGAGCCTATAACTCAATGATCGGTTCACAAATTTCCTGTGGTATATATGTCTATATATATATACCTTGGTTTTAAAGGAGGATTTATTGTTTAGGTTTCTTATGAATAATGGGCATTCTTCATGTACAACGGACCATATAATTCAGTTTTGTTTCTTTTCCTCATGTAAGGAAATTTTATGGGCATCTGTTTTCTGTAGGTTTGAGAGTTGAAGTTTGCTGATCAATACATATTTCAAGGTAGATACCTGTGCCCAATATTTAAAAATAGTAAGATGTATTAGATGTAGGGATTGGATACTCGCCGTAGACAATAATGTAGTAATTTTTGTGCTGATGTTTTACTTATTCCCAGCAATTTTCATATATTCGTCTACCATATTTGGGCACTGCAAACTGAGGCATTGCCCATGGACGCTACAACTAGTGGAACCCCAACTATTCAATACCATAACATTCCCGATCAGCCAATTACTGCTATTGTTGCCACATCGGTTCCGGCATTTCAACGACAGCAACGCCATTGCTTTGGGGATTCCATACCCGGAGAATTCCCCTTGTCTGCCAATCCCTCCATTGTTCTTCATGTCCTTACGGCATGTCATTTGGATCCCCAAGATCTTGCAAAACTAGAGGCAAGTGCCCTGATTCTGTGCATTTTGATATTGAACGTATTTTGCAATCTTAGAATTGATAATGCTGCTCATTTGATTTTGAATGTGCCTATTGCAGGCAACATGCTCCTTCTTTAGGCAGCCAGCAAACTTTGCTCCCGACTTAGAGTTGTCCTTATCAGAGCTTGCTGCTCTGGACATGTGCCAGAAGAGGGCCATATTTAGGCCAATGACAACAGAAGAACGCCAAGAGTTGAAGCAAAGATGCGGGGGCTCATGGAAACTGGTCCTGCGGTTTTTGCTGGCTGGAGAAGCATGTTGCAGGAGGGAGAAATCCCAGGCAATAGCAGGGCCTGGTCATAGTATTGCTGTGACATCAAGCGGAGTTGTATACTCATTCGGCTCCAACAATTCAGGACAGCTTGGACATGGCACCACTGAAGAGGAATGGCGGCCTCAGCCAATCAGGTTACCTACATTTGACCATTCTTAGACGTGATACAATAAATGCAAGAATATGGAAAAGGAACTACTCCAATTAAAGGAAAGTTAATGGAACTACACTATGTTGCAGATCCTTGCAAGGCATTCGGATTATCCAAGCAGCTGCTGGGGCTGGCAGGACAATGCTGATCAGTGATGCTGGACAGGTTTATGCCTTTGGAAAGGACTCCTTTGGCGAAGCCGAGTATGGAGTTCAAGGAGCTAAATTGGTTACAACTCCACAGCTGGTTGAATCTTTGAAAAACATATATGTGGTCCAAGCTGCAATTGGCAATTTCTTCACGGCTGTCCTGTCTAGAGAAGGCAGGGTTTATACATTTTCCTGGGGCAACGATTCCAGACTTGGTCACCAGACTGACCCAAATGATTTGGAGCCTCATCCTTTGTTGGGGGCACTAGAAAACATACCAGTCGTACAAATAGCAGCTGGATACTGCTATCTTCTTGCTCTAGCTTGTCAACCTAGTGGCATGTGAGCTCCATCTTCTTTTCTTTATCTTAAGATAAAATTCTATTTGTTTTAAGAAAAAAAGTATTTTCTACTGTCATATTTTATTTAGGCTTATAGAACCTTTCTATTACAATTATTTTTGTGAAGTTTATGTGCAGATATTAATGTTTCCAAAAGCTACAAAATTCTTAATTATGCTGAGTAGCTTTCAATGGATAACAAAAAGCGCATATATCTTTTTGTCTTAATTGATATGCGGAAATGCATTGCATTTTTATTTCAAGTATTTTTATTTCACTTGAAATATTTTAAAACAAATTGCTTTGGAATCGGTTTTCAGATGATAATTTCACATCTAGGATTATTTTCATTTACTATCCTGGAAGTCCCAAAATTCTGAATTTGGCTTTGACATTATGAATCCTGTTTAGCATCTTACTTTTGCCCTCTTTAGAATCCTGTATAACTTATAATAAATGTATTGGATATGATATCTAGGTAATCAATTAGTTGTTTCATCTTCTTTCTTAAATCATATCAGGTCGGTTTACTCTGTTGGGTGCGGCTTGGGTGGGAAGCTTGGACATGGTTCACGAACAGATGAGAAGTACCCCCGATTGATTGAACAGTTTCAGGTTTTGAACCTTCAGCCCATGGTGGTTGCAGCTGGTGCTTGGCATGCCGCTGTGGTTGGCCAGGATGGACGGGTCTGCACATGGGGTTGGGGGCGTTATGGTTGTCTAGGTCATGGGAATGAAGAGTGTGAATCAGTTCCAAAGGTTGTGGAAGCCTTGGGCAAGGTGAAAGCAGTGCATGTTGCTACAGGGGATTACACAACCTTTGTGGTGTCTGATGATGGCGATGTGTACTCATTTGGCTGTGGAGAATCCTCCAGTCTCGGACATAATACCGGTGCTGATGGACAGGTCTGGCTTTCTCCCAATTTTTCTTTCTTATCTAGTCCATTAATCTGGCTTTATGGAAAGATGTCATGCAATTTTATTTTTCATAAAAGTAGTGATTTATGCATCCTTGGCTCTTGGACACTCTTAATCAATCCACCACAGCTTGATCTTATTGCCCAAAGTTTAGTCATGCACCAAGAGAGATCTACAATTCTATGAATCTACTGAATTATATTGTTTTTTTGTAATGTATCTTTCAGGGAAACAGGCATGCAAATTTATTAAGTCCAGAGCTTGTAACATCGTTGAAGCAAGTTAATGAGCGTGTAGTACAGATCAGCCTCACCAATTCCATATATTGGAATGCTCACACCTTTGCCCTTACTAAATCAGGGAAGCTATATGCATTTGGTGCTGGAGATAAAGGGCAGCTAGGCATAGAGCTTGTTGCCAACCAGACCGAAAGGGGATACCCGGAGCTGGTTGATATCGATCTCAGCTAGCCCTTTATAGCTTTTACCTCCCCATTTATCATCCTTCCAATTTATCATCATCATGCATTGCATTTGGTGTTGAAATTTCCTTGTTTATGCTGTACATAGAATCAAAGAAAAAAAGTTGTTTAGGTTCATGCCTAGTTAACACAGGCCTAAGCTAACATTATGTGGTTGTTGATATCTAAAAGACCTTGGCTTGCACTTTTGCTTGAATCATGAACACTCCAATCCCACGGTGGGAATATGAATAGCTCACATTGAGCTGATCTGATCGGTTTATTTAAAATTTATGGATAGCGATGAAGCCTGCCATTTGAGTTCAAGGGTCAAAATTCGAAGATGGTGTTCAAAAATAAATTATAATTAAAGACTTAAATAAAAAAATTTTGACAAGTTCTTAATTATTATTTAAAACATACAAACATAATTAATTTCTTTCTTCATGCCTACATTATTTCTAACATATTTACTAAATCTACCTCTCCTTTAGAATTTGATTGCAGCTCAATAAAATCATTGATCTTTACTATGAGTTCTTATATTTTTAAGCTGGTGTGTAGAACATATATTCACATCACTTAAACGATAAGATTTGATATTTGATTTATAAGATTCCAATTTTAAAACTTATCTAAATGTGTTACCCACAGCACTATCTTATTCTTCGTACCTAAACATTTACGAGTTTGCATTACGATGGAAAATCTAAACAAAAACTAGTATAAAAATTTGGTTACACACAGCTAAACTATTAATTTGTTAAAATTTGAAATTTGTTTTAAAATATTTTTGAGCTAAAAGAGAATTGAAGAACCCCATTTGGATTCAGAGATGAGTTGAATAAAATATAGTTAGAATATTATTTTTAATATTATTATTGTTTAGAATTTGAAAAAGTTGAATTGTTTATTATATTTTATTTGAAAATTTAGAAAAATTGTAATGATGAGATGAGATGAGTTGATATGAGTTTTGAATCCAAACAAGCCTGCACCGCCCATTAATATGCGTTGCAAATCACATCTCACAATTTAAGATTCAAAATATACCGATCAAAAAAGATTTAAAGTACTGCATTTTGAATTCTAAAGGGATTTGAATTGAAGATTTTAAACGGTAGGGTGATTATTTTATCTACTAATTTTAACAAATAAATTTTAATTTTTTTTTGGGAATGTCTTTATATAATTTATGTATACATATATCAAGGACTATATTATAAATACTTTAGATATTTTCAGCATAAAGCTAGAGATAATATTATTAAAAATAATAATATGAAGCTATTCTAGTTTATACAAGTTTTTAATAATTGATTATAATTTTGTATTCACAGATATCTCATTTATTAAACGAATTGAGTTAAATTCAAATCTGATTGACTTCTCAAGAAATCTTATTCATTTACAACCTAATACCAAAAGTTGATACTGATGTGTGATTAAATAATCTTATTATGACTTGTATTTTTTGGATCACCTAAATCGTCATTATGTCAATTGAAAAAAAACTAGGCTGAAGGTCTATTTTAGTACTTAATAGCCGATATGCCCCCACAAAAATCAAAATTACTGTTATAAGTGTGAAGTCTAGTCTTTTTAGGATATAGCACACACATATACTGGTTAACACATTTCCTAGACCATAACAGCTAGATCACACACATGAAAAGTTAAAGACAGGTGCAACTATGCCGCCTGAGTAGCACCGCTCGTTTATACCGCTACTTATTTTTTAGTTTTTTTTTTATTTTTCTTTTCACATTTTTTAATATTTTTAAATATTTAAAAAAAATCAATACACTTAAAATCACTTCCTTAATCACTAAGTAAAAAAATATAATTTCCTTTTTCCACATCAGTACACTTTGGGCGGCATACAAGCTTTTCTCAAAGTTAAAATCTAAACCACCTGTAAATATCTCAGCTTATGCGTCCTGTTGATTTTAAAATTTACTTAAACAAGACGAGAGAAGTGTGCATAGAAAGCGAAGAAATCAAAATATCCCAAACTTACTAACACAAAGCTTAATTATAGGCCATCTTTTCTTTGCCAATTGCTTTGGTTTTACTCCAGTTTGTAGTAAGAAAAGATTAAAAAAAAAATGGTCATGAACTCCATTTTTCTTTTTTGGATCCTTCCATTAATACATTTGAAGGTTTAATCCCTTTGCTTTCTTCCCAACTTTGCTTGCACATTCAAGCAGTTGAATGTAGATCTTTAGCTTGACATTCCTCTTGATGTAATTCGTCTCCTCTACAGTACATCTTCTTCCCCTTCCATGTATAGTGTTTCTCAGTATTGAATTTGATAGTTATTGTGAGCTTTCTTTTCACAGGGATCTCGATTTGCTCGATGTTCTATATGAAAATGGCCCACTTAGAATTCAATCTGAAGACACATGATGCCCATTCCCAGCTAAAAGCGCAAATAGATTTCTTTTCACTTCATAGCATTTTCCTTGAATTTACAGCGAGGAATGAGACAAAAATTTGAAGATAAATAACTGAAATTCCGAATTATAGGGAGTAAAAGTGCCAAAATTTGATGGGCGAAGATCACATGAGTATAAAAAAAAGTGAAGATCTAGTACTATTTGCATTATCTTATGTCTTAACTTTGTTAAGCCCAAGGATCTTAGCAGAATAGAAAAGCTTGATTTGTTATCTTAGCAATGTGGACGTACAAAGAATCTACAACAATATATTATAAATAATGTAGACAAAGATATATATATATATATATATATATATATAATAAAGGACATATATATATCCTGTCATAATGCATGCAAATAGGACATTGATATAATTTAGTTTGTAGAAGATAGAAAGGAAGATGTAGACATCATTCATTCCCTATAATAACCCAGCACATGATCTAATCATTAAAATGATCTATTCACATGCATGGCTGCTAATTTTTATTTTATTTTATATATATATATATATATATATATATATATATATTTGTGAACTTCAGTAGGATTCGAGAAATTATGAACTCGTAAGCTCGTTCGGATTGAATGGAAAATTTGTCTTTTAAGATCACCATCTAGAATTGCTTGCTTGGTATGTGCTACTAAGATTAAAATAAGATAAAAAGGCTATTTAACACAAACAGTCTGCGTGTAAGAAACACAGTCTTCTCTCTCTTTTCTCTGTAGAAAGGTGGAGGTGAAGTTCTTGGGACCACAAAGATTCTAATAGAATCGTGGTGGATGTGGGATGAGTTAGTTTTCCAAGTGGCAGCACAGTCCTTAACGGAATTGAAAAGTGAAAAATACGGCAGAGGAAAATAAATGAGCTAGAAAAAGAATGGGAGAAATTTCGTTTAACAGAGGAGGAGGCTTTGGGTATAGAGATCAAGAACGAGTTATCGGATGAACTGAATTATAAAGGGGAGCGAAGCTTGGTAGGGAGGGTTTGTGTTTAAAGGAGTATTAGTCAGGAAGTGATTGAATCAACACTGGCTAAAGTCTGAAGAATAAGCAAGACAACAAAGTTTCTAGAAGTAAGATCAAACACCTTATGACTTCATTATTAAGCAAGAAAGCAAAGGTGTGAGCAAAGAGTAGATGGTTTATTCTTGCTCCTCCCCTTGCCATTGTTACTCCTCTTGTATCTCTCGTGAAGTCAGAATTATTAAGCAATGATTCAATCAAAAACTGCATTAAAGGCTTCAAAAATTCCTCTGAAATTGTCTGCATTAAGTTCACTTTTTGTATAAGCTTTGAACACTGACTCCAAACATCCTTTGATGGACGACACTTCCATAGAGCATGTAAAACAAACTCCTCTTCCCTCAAGCAAATGGGGCACAGTGGTGAGTCCACTATTTGTTTTTTTGACAGATTCAAGTTTATGGGTAGTGAGTCCAGGCAAGCTCTTAAAAAAAAAAACCTTAGTGACATTAGGCACTTTGAGCTTCCAACAGCTGGCCCACTCTTCTTTCTTTGATAGATATTTGGATGTTTGCCCCTTAGCTTGATCATTAAGCTCTTTTTGTAAATGGTAGGCACTTTTCACTGAGAATTTGCCATTAGCAATACATCTCCTAATCAGCTTATCTGGTGTATTTGCGAAACTAATGGAAATTCTCTTTATGATAGTTGTTTCACTACTTGAGAAGATCTCCTCCAAAAGTTCCAATCTCCATTGTTTAGAGTCAATATTGATCAACTCTACCAGAGAAGTATCTTCATCTCGTGCCTTAAATGCACTTTGATCCTTATAGGTTGAAGGTTGAGGTAGCCATTTATCCTTCCATATTATAGTTTCTTGGTCATTCCCAATCCTGCAAAAAGAGCCTTCTGCTACCAAATGTCTTGCTGCAACAATACTCCTCCAAATAAAAGATGGTCTTGAACCCAGCTTGGCTTGAAAAAATGAAGTGTTGAGGAAAGTACTTCAATTTTAGGATCTGAGCAACAAGGGACTTTGGTTTTTGTAGGATCCTCCACTCTTACTTGGCCAGTAGAGCCAAGTTGAAACATTCCAAATCACGAAAACCCAACCCTCTTGCAGACTTGGCCTTCCCCATTTGACTCCATGAAACCCAATGGACATTCCTCTCATTTTGCTGCTGACCCCACCAGAAATGATGCATCACCTTGTTAATCTCTTTGAGTAGTGATTTAGAAAGCTTGAAAACCCACATGCTATAAGTAGGCAATGCTTGAACCACAACCTTAAGTAGGATTTCCTTTCTTGCCTGTGAGAGGAACTTTGACTTTCAGTTGCTGATCCTACTCCTTACTCTATCCAGAATGCTTTTAAAAGCTTTGTGCCTTGATCTTCCAATAAGGGCTGGAAAGCCAAGATACTTTTGATAGGATGAGGAGAATCTGACCCCTGCGATATTGATTATGGAGTTCTTAGTAGCACTGCTAGTGTTGGCACTAAAATGGATGGAGGTCTTCTCTTTATTGAGTTTCTGTCTTGAGGCCCTCTCATAGGTAGTAAGAATTCCAATAAGCCTGGCCCATTATAGGGAATTTGCTCTACAAAACAGCAGGCTATCATTTGCAAAAAAAATGTGATTAATGTAAAACTTACCTCTTGCAATTGGAATGCCAGAAATTAGTCTCGATGCCTCAACTTGATTTAGCAAAGAGTTTAGTGCTTTAGAGCAAAGGATGAACATATATGGTGACAAAGGATCACCCTGCCTTATCCCCCTTGTAGGTTTAAAAGAGCATTGAGGAGATCCATTAATGAGGATAGAATAAGAAAATGAATTGATTCACCTCATCACCAAACTGATCCATCTACCATTGAAACCTAGCCTCAGCATTACCTCTCTTAGAAATGCCGTCTCCACCCTATTATAGGCCTTGCTCATATCGACCTTTAAGGCCATATACCCTACATGACCAGAGAACTTGGTATTCATGGAGTGCATGGCTTCAAAAGCTACCATTATATTATCCAAAATAAGTCTTCCAGGCACAAAGGCACTTTGAGTAGAGGAAATAATATCAGGGAGGATGCTCTTCAGCCTATTGACCAACACTTTGGAAATGAGCTTATAAAGAACATTGCATAAGAATATTGGCTCGAAATCAGAAACTGTTTTGGGGCCTATCACCTTAGGAATCAACACAATATGTGTCTCATTAATGTGTGATATCTCACCTGATAAATTGAGAACCTCCAGTGCAGCTTCACTGACAACATTGCCTACAATATTCCAATGAGTTTGGTAGAAAGCTGGTGGAAATTCATCTGGTCTAGGGGAGCCCAATGTGTTCATCTGAAACATTTCCTCTTTAACTTCTTCTTTTGTAAATTTCCTGGTCAGAAAAGAGTTCATCTCCTCAGTCACTTTTGGACTTATCGAGCTAAGGCATTCATCAGTACCTTCTAATGGTGAAAAGTGCTTGGTAAAACTAGTAAAAGAGCTCTGAAATCTCCTCAGGACTAGCTGCCACATAACCATCTTCTCTACCAATTCTCTTGATAGAATTGGTCTTCTTCCTTTGGTTAGCACACATGTGATAAAACTATCTCGTTTGTTTTCAGAAAACATCTCATCTCATCTCATCTTATCTCATCTAATCATTACAACTTTCCCAACTTCCAATACAAAATAAAATAAACAATTCAACTTTTTCAAATCTCAAAACAAAAATAATATTATAAAATATATTCTAACAATATTTTATTCAACTTTTTAACTTTAATCTCAACTCATCTCATCTCATCTCCAAAAACAAACAACTTGTTCTTAACCCCATCTTTAAGTCATGCATGTTTAGCTCTTTGTTTCCATCTAATAAATTCTTCCTCCAATAATGCATCCACTACTTTTTGCAACAGCTTAATGTCACCTGAATGATTGCCAGTGTTTAAATTCTGCAACTTCGAAATATGTTTTAGTTTGTCAATGATTTCATTTCTCTATTTATTCACTGTCTTCTTGCTCCATTTCTTCAATGATTCCTTACAACTCTAAAGACCTCTAAGAACATATCCGATCTTAGAAGAAGGATTCTACTGTTGAGCCTAACTCTCTTTAACGATATTGCTGCACTCCTCTCTTTTATCCCAATTGGCCTCATACCTAAAAAGTTTCTCCCTCCATTGACTACTACTCAAATTATTCCTCAATCCATTCCTCGTGGTAATCAACAAAGGAATGTGATCAGATGTCTGGCCAGCTAAACTGGTAATAGAACTGTTTGCATAGAGGCTAATCCAAGCTGAGTTGCCAAACGCTCGATCCAACCTCTTTTTAGTGAACTGACTGTCCTCTCTATTGTTACTCCAGGTAAACTTGGAACCTTGAAAACCAATGTCACTTAATCCACATGCCTCAACTACTTCTCGAAAATCTTCCATTTGGTTATAAGGTCGACTTGCAGCCCCTTGCTTTTTATGGTTATGTAATATTTCATTGAAGTCTCCAAAACACATCCATGCTAACCCTTGTCTTGGTTTCAAAAGTTGAAGTAATTGCCTGCTCTCACTCCTTTTCGTTGTTAAAGGGCTACGATAAAATCTTGTAATGAGAGTCTGTGAGCCATCCTCTACTCTTTTGGAAATGATGAAGATATGGTTTTAAGAATAAGAGTCCAGACATATGTTATCTATGCTATCCACATAAAAGCTTGCCCACCATGAAGGCCCCTACTATCAACCACAAAGCTACAATCAAATCCTACTTTATTCTTCACAACCTCCACCTTATGTCTGCTGCATTTAGTTTCCATAAGAAACACAAAATTGGGACACTTAGATTTCACCAAAAGGTGTAATTCACGAACTGTCCGAGAATTCTCAAGCCCTTAGCAGTTCCAACTAAGGCCAATCATGGTTGTTAGTGGTGTTGCACCGCAGCCTCCACCAATACATTTTGAGATGGACTCTGATCAATGGCTAATACTGATTTTGGTTTTCTTAGTGGATTGATGCAACGCACTGTCATTAGAGACAAACCCATGTCCCCTTTTCTTTTTCCCACAACTCTCAAGACATGAATCATTGCTTTTCTGGTTTTGATTTGCCCTGGCTCTACTTTTCCATGTGGGTCCTTTCTTCCTTGACATAAACTAAATTGTCAAGAGGGCCAATGCTTGTATGAGGATAGGCTTGATGTAGTAATGACACCACAGGTGATAAATTAGGCAACTCTAAGTCCATGTGGTAAGAAATTTCCATACCTTCTCGAAGAGACACCATATCTGATTTATTTTCATCCTTCCTTAAGACACTTTTCTGCCTAAGTTCCTTATTTGTAATCGTGCCTTTACCATTTTGGAAACTACCATGATTTGGGTTCTCAGCCCTTTTGACTTTGTGGTTAGCGAGCTCACCCTCCATTTCAACCAAACTTGTAGCATCCACACTTGAAAAAATAACATCATCAGCCTCCTAAGAGGCCTGAGATTGAGCCTCAAATCCCTCTTCCTGTTGCCGCCTCTGATAGTGGACCTTGTTCATCTTTCCACCATATCTTCTAATATCAAAGATATTAGAATTCATAGGCTGAGCTGGAAGCCATGGACCATTCTACAATTGTGACTCTTCGTCCATTTGTCTGTTTATTCTCTACTTTGTGCACCTCTCCCCTTGTGGTTTAGGGACCTCATAATGAAAGTAGAAACTTTGCAATCGTTCATACTTAAAAGAGATCCATAGTTGTTGATCATCAACTCTAAGCCATTTCCCCCTCAGTAAAGGCCTGTTAAGTCTACTTCAACCTGTACACGAAGGCATTTTCCCCATGCCCAACCATCACTATCAGCCTCAACTGCAAGCACTTTTCCAATGGTTGACCCAAAATGCTCTCTCACTTCCTTTGACATGGCTACCAAAGAAAGATTGTGTAACTTAACCCAAAAAGGTTATGCAAAAACGGAATTGCATTAGTGGGGATACTTCCTTCTACTTCCTGGATTGCTAGCAGAGCACGATAAAAAAATCAAGGTCTTCAATTTAAAATTTTTTCCTTATCAGATGGCCATTGGAATTCAATGATAAAATGATTGTCCCCTACTTCTTTAAACGTAAATCAGCCCTCTAGTTTCCAAACTTGTGCCATTTTCATCCTAAAAGTTTCCTTGTTAACTCCTTTCTCAATCACAATTAAACCAATGAGACAATTTTTTCCTCTTATTCAAGAGTCTTTGACCCCCTCAGTAGGCATGTGGAAAATTTGTTGCTCCTCCTCAGAGAGTTTAAGGCCATCCCAGTGTTTAGACAATTCTTCATCCTCCATGCGACAATACTCTCAAGACTCAACAATCTGAGAGACTACTCCTTTGCTTATGCAAAGGAACCACACCTTACTTTACTCGAGAGAAGGACCAAGGCCAAATATTTTTAATTTGATAAAAAATAATAATAATTTAGATATCACACCTCATAGGGCATCTTCAGCCTACAAGGAAGTAGTAGTGTTCTTTATATTTCAAGGGAAGAAAATGGACTATTATCTTGAAATTAAGATAATCATGGGCAAAGCCAGGGCTATTTCGTGCACTGGGTGGGCGAAGCCGGGGCTGGATGAGAGGGACGATGGAGGAAGGAAGTCCAGGTGGAGGCTGCCAAAGCTTGCGCGGAGGATGGGCAGCAGAAGATGATCGGGCTAAGGAGGAAGCGTTTTGGGCGATAGAAGAGGAAAAAAAAAACTTGAAGAAGGGTGGCGGCCATGAGTTAGAGATGAAACCTAGGCTGCCCTTATTTAGGCTAGGCTTTTTCAAGCTGGGTTTTGTGTTTATTTTTTGTGTAGGATACCTCTGCTCTTTGCAGGGTTTTAATTTGTGCTTGTATTTTGTTTATCTCTTTTTTAATAAAAGAAATAGGCTATTGGATTTATGTTCATATAGCTGGATGGTTGGATATCCCTCCCCTTATGGAGGATGGGGTTGGTTGGGATACTCTTCCCTCCTTTGGAGGTAGGGATGTGTTTTATCTATGTTTTATACAGAGAGTGATACTCTCTTATGAGAGTTTCTAGAAGTTTAGACAATATCCGTCGTAATGTAATTTGTGTGCAGGGAGGCGTACAACAGATGTGTAATTTGACTTGTATTCAGAGTTTTCTCTGTATTGACTAGTTACAGATATAACTTCCTTCATGAATGAAATGAAATCTATTTCTTATATAAAAAAAAAAAAAATCATCATGGGCGAAAATAAAGATTTGATATGACCAATATTCATAAAAATCCAAATACCAAGATAATTGTGGTAATCAAATGACTTTTAGTAGCTCTTTGTTGGCAATGTAAAGTAGGGGTGATACCCGCCCCCTACGAGGCGGGGCCAACCCTCCCCCGCCCCCCGCCCCCGCATATGCGCGGATGGGATTTTTTTCCCCGGACCCCACCCTCGCATGGGCGGGGGCAAGGTCCCCCGTCCGCTACCCGGGGTGCAGGGGTGGACCCCCACCCATCCGCACCCCCGCACATGGTACTGGGCCTCTGCCCAGTACATTTTTCTGGGCCCTAAATGGCCTAGAATCAGTTTTTGGGCCCCTTGGGGTCCAGAATTCATTTTGGGCCACTTTGGGCCCATTATTTAGATAAAAAAAATATAAATTTAAAAACAGAAAAGAAATAATTTTTTTTTGATAAGTAGATATAAAGTTTTAACTATTAAATAATTAAGTAATATTCATCACTAAGGCAGTAAGACACTATGCTAAAATAAATAGTTTACAATTATACAAATTAAGAGAACTAATAAACTATTACACTATTACAAACTCTTCTAAAAAAAATAAATATTACAAATTGTATAATTAACTATTGTAGCAACATTACAATAATTGTAAATTAAGAAAATTGATTTTGGGGTGGAGCCGTAGTTGTGAGTTCATTGAGTTGTGTCGAATGTCGATTGCTGTGAGACTGAAAATCAATAAGTTAAAAATAAAAGTTAATAAGTCAAAAAACCTGAAATATTAATAAGTTAAAAATAAAACAAATTAGAATTAAAAAGTTATAAAAATGAAACAAAGTTTTAAATGCAAAAAACAATTAGGGGAGAAATTATGCAAACCATGGCAATGGTGAGTCCAATACAAAAGTCATACTGCATCGGAGGTAGCCGTAGACGCCATCTCATGTATCACTATAAGTATTAAATTTGAAATGAAATTAACGAATACCAATTAAATGAAAATAAATAAATGAAAATCAGAAATTAGAATAAATACCAGATCCAGACTGATCATCACCCTCCTCCTCGACTTGTATAATTAATTGGATCATTAAATACCATTTAATGATGAATCTCATTTTTTTTAAAGAAAATCCTTAGTATACTTGTATAAATTATATCTAGCATTACTAGTCTAGAATAGGGTATTGGAGGATAATATATACACACACAAAGTTAATTTCCACACCTTTATTTTTCTAAGAAATTGCTAAAAGATGCGAACCAGATTTTAATGGCATGCAATTTCCTGTTTATACATTATGTTCTGTCGGTTTCTGTGATCAAAAGGTTTTGAACTTCATCAACGTGAATAGAGACTGAATTTCTTGTTCAGAAACTTTCATAAAATAACATCTAAAATCAAATATTACCTTTAAATTAATTTAGGGGTTTCAAAGATTGAAACCCCTAAATTAATTTAGGGTTTCGGATTTGAGCCCTAAATTAATTTAGGGGTTCCAATCCGAATTAATTAGAGTCTTAGACACAATCAAATCCAATCCAATCCGAAATAATTACATAAATGAGAAAACAAACACAATTCACATGCATTTCACGGACTCATTCAAATTTCAAACCAAAACACATGCACAATCTAAGCTCCACAGCACACAATTCACAAAAATCTCATCTTCCATCTCCGATAAACCCCATCCTTCCTCCAATCTCCATTAAAAATATAAATCACAAAAAAATAAAATAGGATAGGGTTTCTTACCTTCGGATCTTCGGTGACGGAGATGCAGAGAGAGGGACCGGATGCGCACGGCGACGTTGAAGGAGACGCTGGTAGCTGGGTGCGGCGCCAGAAACTCAGAGAGAGGGAGAGACGAGCGGAGCTGGTGGGTCACTGGGAGGCAGTCCGAGGCAGAGACAGAGAGAAGTGAGAGTCTGAGAGTGAGCGAGGGAGGGAATCGGGGGGGGGGGGGGGGATTTCATTTCTAATTAACCCAGGCATGAAACGACGTCGTTTCATGCGTAGTTTTATATATATATATATATGAACAGTAACTATGTGGGGCGGGGCGGGTGTCACCTCCATCCCGCACCCGCCCCAGGACAGAGCGCCAGATGCGGGGGCAAGTGACATCTGGCGGACGGGGTGGTCCGCCCCGCCGCATGGGTGCGGGGCGGAAATGGGTCGGGGCAGCGGGGCGGGCCTAATGTAAAGCTAGCATGGATGGCTTTATATCTACAAGAAAAACTGAAAACAGCATGATCTAATTTTCACACTCTTGGGATTATATATATAATTACAGGGTTTTTTTTTTTATATATATATAATTAATATAGTTATGCTGGTGCCCCACATTCGGCTTATTGTTTTGGGGAAGCTGGAATTTGACATTTGAAAAATAGATCCCCAATCCCAATATTTGGAAGCTCCTCAAATTGTTTTCTACCAATATATTATTTGACCAACAAAACAAACTCTTCCTCCTATTGCCTACACTTTATTTCATGGCCATATTTACTATATTTGGAATTTGACAAAAATGTTACTGTGGAGATAATCTGATTTTATTTTTTATTTTTTATTTTTGTAAAATTTCAGAATTTGGGAAAATATTATTTTCTAAAAAATTATTATCGTTACGAAAATACTGATTTTGAAAATATTCCTGTTTGAAGAGATAAATAATTTTAAAAAAAATCATCCTTACAAGTGAAGAGTTGAAAGAACAGGGACAAAAAAAATTGAATAGCTAAGAAAATGTGAAAATAAATAAATGAAAAAAAAAATAATACTAAATTATAAAGAAAGATTATTTTAATAAAATGGGAAAAAAAATCAAAAAGTGAGATAAAAGAAATTTTGGCAAAGCGAGTACCTAAAATAGACACAGGTTTTTTTTTACTCAAATTTGAAAGTTTAGACAGTCCAATGTAATTGCTCTTACCTCTTTTTTTTTTCTTTTTTTTTTTTTAGAGTGATTACCCCCGTTTAAGAAGATGAATCATTATATTTTAAAGCATTTACACCATACACTATCTACGTAGTATAATTTAATTTAAAAAATAAATTTTAAAATTTAAATCTTACAAATTAAATTATATCATGTGAATAATGTATGGTATAAAGGCATTCAAATAGTATTATTAGAATGAAATTCTTATAAATGAGATCTACATATATTAGCCACATGATGTTAGGCTTGGAGCCAAATTGATTAAAGAGATTATCTCCTTAAAATCAGGATCAAATAATTAACTTTCTTTATGGTCTTTCCTAGTGAGACTCATTGGATATTTGATTCCCACAAGTTACAAACTAATGTAATCATCAGTTAGCTTCATGCACAAGAAGAATCCCCAAAAATGGATAAACATGAGACCCTTATCATCTCTATTCTTTGATAAAATAAATATCAGAAGCATGATATTATGATAACGAAAATTTTATACACCATACTACCATCACACTTCATCTCACTATATAAGATATGACACATTTATCATCATTATTAAATCCATGAAAATAGGATGAGAATACGGTACTACTCTTATGATTAATGTCTATTTCTTCAAGCATGAGTGGATTTGGCTGGGAGCCACCACCCATGAAAACAGAACATTTCCTTCCATAAAACATGCATGCAGCAAATTCAGATGATCAAGTTCAAGATACACAATAAATCCCATATATATAAGATGATGATCATATCCCAAAAACTCTACACACATTTAATAATGCACAAAAGTGGGTGTATGATGGTGAATATTATCATTGCACCCATGACGATGCTGCAGCAGCCTTTGAAAAAAAAACAAATAGTAAATCTAACGGTTGAATATGGTTTGTCAGATGGCATGAAGACTGTAAACGACGTGTGTTTTAGTGGATGAGCTCGTTGAACTTGCCAATAGAGAATCCACTATTGTTGGGTAAGGTAAGTTGATCACCTGCCGTTGAGGGACGGATAAAGAGGAGTCGATGGCTGAGATTTGACTCAAAATTTGTGGGACCCGAGTGAGAATCTAAAGGGAAACAAAGCTCACATGGAAGAACGTGCCCGTGCCCTTCTCTCCCTAAAAAGATTGCCATGTCAGCAAATTGACGGATAGTACGGCCCTCCCATGTGGGCTTCATTTCATTCAATCCATCTTTGACGTTGGGGGCAGAAATTGTTAGTCTCCGTTTGGATGTTAAAGGAAATTAAAGCACGTTGAAATTGAGTTGATAAAATATTATTAAAATATTTTTATTTATTTTTATTTTTATTTTTATATTTAAAAAAGTTGAATGTGGTTTCGTTTGGAACCTAAACTCATCTCAACTCATCATTATAATTTTTTTAAATCCTAACATAAAATATAATAAATAATTTAAACATTTTCAAATCACAAAATAATAATAATAATAAACAATAATATTCTAATAATATTTTATTATCTCAACTCAACTCAATTTAACTTAGTTTAACATCCAAACGCACCTTAAATTGAATTGAGTTTAGTTGAGATGATAAAATATTATTATAATATTATTTTTTAATATTATTATTATTTTGAGATTTAAAAAAGTTGAATTGTTTATTATATTTTGTGTTAAAATTTGAAAAAATTATAATGATTAGTTGAGATGGATTTAGTAACTAAACAAAGCCCTACAAAAATAATTCTCCCAAAATACACCTTTTTAACTGCTCTTTGTTTTCCCTTCATATTTGAGATTTTTAAGATTATATCTTTTATTTATTAAAAATAGAATAATTTTTATCTAATTTTTATTTTTAATATATATAGATAAAAATAAGTGACGTGATACAATTTTAATGATTACATTTTAAAAAATTAAAAAATTCTTCTCAATAACTACTATTCACCATCTCCCACCTCACATTTTATAAAAAAAAAAAAAATTCCTAGTCATGTAATAAAACTCTTAAAAATTTGATGGTGTAATAAAATCAATTTTAAATATAAAATATAAAATCCCTATTAATTTGGAAATGAATTAAATGGGGTATTTTCCTTCAAATACATTTTGAAACTCAAATTATTAGTTTTTTTTTTTTTTTTACAAACAATCAATTTACATTAAATAATAATTTAGATTTTTTTTCATATAATTTTAAAAAGTACTTTTTTAAAAAAATAAATGGAGAATGAAGAGGATCAATCGAAAGAAGTCAGCAAAATCGGCGTGATCGCATTTCTTCACCGCCTTCAAATTCCTGTGCAGTACATGATTGCGGGATCATGCTGTCTTCCAGCCTCTCCAGGTCCAGGCATTTATTTTTCCGTCTTTTTATTTATTTTAATTTTTTAAAATTTCTGTTATAGGAAAGTAACTTATTTCATAAAATATTATTTGAGATTATTTTGAATACTAGTTTGAATTAAGAAAAATAAACTACTAGCTAGTGTTATTATATATTATAGTTTCGTAATGGTACTTGAGGAACTGTATATTTGTGATATGAATAATAAGTTACAAATTTTATTATAGATTCAATATTAATGTTCAGTAATATAGAGGGTAAAGTAGTATTTTCCAAAAAAAATATATTTACAAAGATGTATCAAATGCATAAATGGTATAAAAACTTGTGATATTAGTAACTTTCCTCCGATTTTCATTTGTGGTATGAAAAAATTTATGAGTCTAATTCATATCATAAAATCAGTTAAACAATAGAGAATTGTTCATTCCTTATAAACATGTCCAATACCTTGTCTACAGGCAATGTCGGATTATTCCTCAACACCCTCCCTCACGTGTAAACCAGTATTTTTCTTGATCCTTGTCACAGAGTAAGTAGTGTGAGCCCCTCATTGGTCCTATGGCAAGCTTTGATACCATAAAGAAATTCATGGGTCTAACTCATCTCATAAAATCGGTTCTACAATAGAGAATTATTCATTTCTTGTAAACATAATCAAGACTTTGTTCACAAGTAATATGAGACTTTTTCTCAACATGGTATGATCCATCATCCATCTCATCACGTATATATGAATTGAGTCAATTGGCATCCCATGAGAATTGAAATGAAAGCAGAGTGAGAAGGGTAGTGCGTGAAAAGCCTTAAATCCTTTGAGAAAGCCAGCTCGCTCATTGAAAACAAATTAGTAACTCAATGATCGATAAGTAAGCACGTGCATGCAGGGAATTAAAGCTGAAGAACGTCCATACGTATAATGTCATTTTGCTAAAAGTATATATATATATATATATATATATATATATATATATATATATATAACGTTCTATCATTATGAGGAAAACGGCAATGGTTAAAACCTTATAAGTCGTTGGGGAGGGTGAAGACAAGTCAAAGGAGATCAAATGAGAAATCTTTTAAGCCTATTTGAACGTATCATAAATGGATACAACAAAAATGCTTTTGTGTGATGGACAGAGAGAGGGTAGGAGCTGTCTACATTTTCATTGTTCAACACATGCAACACCGACACAAGTTTTCTTCATTAACAAAGTGTCGGTTGTGTAGTTAAAATTCAAAAATGAAAATGAGCAGATAATTATTTATAGGGTTAATTACATTTTGTCTTGTGGAACTTTCTTTCAATTCACAATGTGTTTTGAAATTAATAATTACATTAAAGTGGACCTGCTTACTTACAAAACTTACCAATGTGCCCCTTCCATCCACCAGCAACATTAAATCTAACGGAAACTGCCTCCACGTTCTGCTCATGTGCATAACATTCACTATAAAGATATAATTTTTATCTAATTTATTATCAATATATTATCAATATAAAATAATTTATGCTATCAATTAATGATAAAATATTGATAATAAATTAGATAAAAATTACATTTTTGTAATGAATGTTATGCACATTTGCAGCACATGGAGGTAGTTTCCGTTAGATTTAACGTTGCTGGTAGACAGAAGGGACATATTGGTAAGTTTTGAAAGTAAGCGGGTCCACTTTGATATAATTATTAGTTTCATAGACACATTATAAATTGAGTAAAAGTTCAAGTGGACAAAATGTAATTACCCCTTATTTATACATATGGTCTTTGATGAAACGTAATTGTGTACATCTGTCTAAACCTCTGATCCTAGGAAAAAGAAACAAACAAGCTAGCTGCTTAAACAGTCCACTAAGGACAATAAGCTGAACTATGTTCCCGTGATTTTTAGGCAAATAAAGCAAAAAACCTGGGAAGAAATTCTTCGAGAGGGCTTGCTTAACGGCCGAACTACTACTAGAGGTTTTGGATTTGGAGCCCCTCAATACCATAAATCATGGAGTTTGGGGGGGGGGGGGGGGGCCCAAATATTTTGTTTGATCAGGCTCTTTCATACGCTTTATTGATTGCTCTTTTCATTTTCTCTTTTGGTGAAATTGATTACTTTATTGAGAAACCAGATCATCAAAAAGAGTAACTGGGATAATGCAGTCTCAGCAAAACCAACTTTCCCATCTCTTCTCAGTCCCTATATAAGCACACCACTTTCTCTCAGCATCCTCACAAATACGGTTCCCTTTTCTTCCCATCTCTCTTCTCTTTGTGTATTTTCGTGCCAAAACACACGAGAAACCATGGCAATTCCACTCACTGTTTTAGTCTTTTTGGCTCTTCTAGCTCCATCCTCCATTTCCTCATCACCAGTTCCAGACCCAGAACTAGTGGTGCAAGAAGTAAATATGTAAGAGGCTTAAAAACCTTGGATTATTTATTTAGTTAATGCTTAATTGGTTCTATCAGCATTTTAGTAACATGTTACATTCTTAATTATATAATATTGGTCTTCTTTTTTAATTGTTGCATGCAGGAACATCAGTGCCTCCAGGAGAAACTTGGGCTATCTCTCTTGTGGGACTGGAAATCCCATCGATGATTGCTGGAGGTGCGATCCGAATTGGGAGCAGAACCGGCAAAAACTAGCCGACTGTGCAATTGGGTTTGGAAAGCATGCTATCGGCGGCAGAGACGGGAAGATATATGTGGTCACCGACGCCGGTGATGATGACCCTGTGAATCCCAAACCAGGCACTCTTAGACACGCTGTGATCCAAGACGAGCCACTTTGGATCATCTTCAAGCGTGACATGGTGATCAAGCTGAAGGAAGAGCTAATCATGAACGCTTTCAAGACGATTGATGGGCGTGGTGCGAGCGTGCACATTGCCGGGGGCCCATGCATTACTATCCAGTACGTGACCAACATTATTATTCATGGCCTCAACATCCATGACTGCAAGCAAGGTGGGAATGCATATGTAAGGGACTCTCCTGGACATTATGGCTGGAGGACAGTCTCCGACGGCGACGGTGTCTCGATCTTCGGGGGAAGCCATGTTTGGGTGGATCATTGCTCTTTTTCTAATTGCCATGATGGACTAGTTGATGCCATTCATGGAGCCACAGCAATCACCATCTCTAACAATTATATGACCCACCATAACAAGGTCATGCTCTTGGGCCATAGTGATTCCTACACACAAGACAAAAACATGCAAGTCACTATAGCATTCAACCATTTTGGAGAAGGGCTTGTACAGAGGATGCCAAGGTGAATTTCCTTCAAAACTTTTGGTCCAACTTTTCTTTTCTCTGTTCTAACATGATCGTAAAAAGTGTCTCCCAATCCCCAATTCTAGGACTTGGGATTTCAAATGGCCTTGGTCCTGATCCATATATATAAATATATATATATTGAACGTGTTCCTTCTTTTCTATTTACATTCATTTGCAGATGTAGACATGGGTATTTCCATGTGGTGAACAATGACTATTCCCATTGGGAAATGTATGCAATTGGTGGCAGTGCTGATCCAACTATTAACAGCCAAGGGAACAGATTTCTCGCCCCCAATGACATATTTAACAAGGAGGTGAGAACCCGCATACAAAAATCTAAAATATGGGAAAAAAGTTCAATGGCCCATAAAATCAGAGCACTTATTCAAAGTATGTCAACTGATTTCAGGTTACCAAACACGAGGATGCACCACAGAGCAAGTGGAAGAACTGGAACTGGAGATCCGAAGGAGATTTGCTGTTGAATGGTGCTTTTTTCACTCCCTCGGGTGCCGGAGCATCTTCAAGTTACTCCAAGGCATCAAGCTTGGGAGCAAGACCATCTTCCCTCGTGAGCACAATCACAGCTGGTGCAGGTTCACTTAAGTGCAAGAAGGGCTCGCATTGCTGATCGAGTAGCTGTGGCTAAGACAGCCAGCCCCCCAAAGGCGAGAATTAATTCAGGCTTGGAGAAATGAAAATGGCAAAATCTGAAGGGAAACAGAAAAGAACAAGACCAAGTGTACTTACAAGAAACTTAGGATTAAAGTTCTTGTATATTAACTCTTAATTACTGCCTTAAACTTGGGTATATTACAACCTTAATACTTGTTTCTCTTAAGAATCGTCATGGGGATAAGAAGAAGCGAGCGAAAAAAGTGTTGTGTAATGATTGTCCAATGAAATGAGCCCTTTTATGTCTAATCTCTCGTCTCTTTCACTTTCTTTGGGTCCCACTTTAGCCTTTGGATCACATGGATGACCCAGTTGGTCTGGCCGGAGCTAAGATTGGGAGCAAATGGATGTTACTGGTAATCCATTAATGGGGTTTGGTCTATAGGGTTAACATTTTCAACTTGCATGTGTGCCTGCTTTGAAAACATGCAGAGGAGGCAGGAACAGCCAGCCCACGCCTAGTTCAGATCTTGTGGCCGAGAAGTAACTCCCCCGTACCAGTTTTCTATTAAAATTCTGTCCCTCCGACAACTCCAGTAGCCATAAATTACAACTACCGGCAATCATAATGGCCAACGGTACACATTCCACCTAAATTGGCAAATCTAGGGTCGGCAGAGATAGGAATCCCTCTCGGATTGATAAATTATATCGGCATCCCCTTCCATTATTTTCGGAAACACAACTCCTACTATTCATACAATCTCAGCACACGCACACTTTTTTTAATTTTTATTTTTTTTTTCTCTTATCAAATATTTAATATATTAATAATGAATAGAAGAATTGAATTATTTTAAAAAAAATATTAAAAATTTTTAAAAAATATGGTGTGTGGAGGTTGGGGAGGTTGTGTATCATTGCTCTTATTTTCGTGTGTTCTGCTTAAGGCTAACGGCAGCCCCATCCATAATCTCTTATGATCAAAATCTTCTCAAACCTTTATCCAAATTTGAGAGTTTGGAAAATTTTATACACCATATTAGTATCATATTTTCATCCCACTAAGTAAGATGTGGCACATTTATCATTTTTAAATGATTATTTATTATATGTTTCTTTATCATCTAATGGTGATAAATGTTCCACATACTATTAAGTATGATCAAATAGGATGAGAGTGGTGTATAGCATTATTCTGAGAGTTTTGGGTGGGAAAAATAATATAGCCCTACAGTATTTAATGAGGATTTTAGTATTGTTTGAAAAAATTCACGAACAAGAATCCTCTCCATTTTCAAGTGAAACGAAGAGTATTTGATTTAGTGATGTGAAGTAGCCAAAATATCCATTATTTTACACATTCCATTTCAAGTGAAATGGATAGAATATTATTCCAAAATTCACATAGGGCAGTAATAAATATAGACACATTTATTGTGTCTCTTATTCCATGGAATAAGATTCTATCAGGAGATCTTTTTCCTAATATCACAACAAACAGCATGATGAGCTGGTTTGTACCTTAACTCCTGATCACAAAGCTAATATATCCCAGTTCTCAATTTCTAGGGCTCTACAAAAATCGACCACACCAACTGTCACAGATGCAAACCGGCTGCCAGAGTTCGAAACCAGTAGAGAACCAGTCGGCCGACGACTGAAAAATCTTAAAACTGACGTCAGCCGATTTAGTCCCGATTTGAACTTGGTTCAAACTATTAAACCAGCCGATTATATATGTATTATACGTATATAAAACGACGTCGTTTCACTCATGTGAGTGAAACGGCATCGTTTTACACCTAACGCTTATAAATATATATATATATATATATATATACATATATATGAAACGGCTCAGTTTTGACCTAAAGTTTAATAACCCCGCCCCCTCCCCTCCCTCTTCTTCTTCTTCCCGATTCTTCTTCAGTTTACTTTTCTTCTCATCTTCAAGCCTCACAGCCCCCCGCAGTGCTGCTCCCCTCATCCTTCACAATGTTCATGCAGGTTGTAAAACCTCCGCACCGCCGCACGTCTCTCATCAGCCCTTCTAACTTTCCCCCTTTCCACCAATGGCTTTTGTTCTTTTGATGTTCTTAATTTTTACATGTTTGAATTTTAATTTGTGAATATGTGATCTAGTTTTTCTTTTTCTTTTTTTGCGTTTTAATTAGGTCTTGGATTTGCATTTGAATTTTGATGTTTTCTTCACCTTTGATAGTTATTTTTCATATTATTTGTTGTCTAAATTGTTTATGTGTGTGTACAAGAATTTTAAAAACATTGGATCAAATTCTTGGGATCATGAACAGTGATCTGAGACCTAATTCACACTATGAGTGTTAGATCAAATTATTGGGTGTTGATTTAATATTTTTTTGCATAAAAGAAATAAAAAATTTTATTATTGTTAATTTATTATATAAGAAATTTCTAGTTGACAATTGTGTTGTAAGATTATTTTGAAATAAATTGGGGAAAGATGAGCGACTAAGTTCTAGATTAGAGTCTTAAATATGTGATGTTTGCCGTGTTGCAAACTAGCTGTTGTGTAATTGTGTTGATATTTGTTCTTTGCTTGTTTTAATTTTTTATGTTTTGTAATTAATTATGTATTTAAATCTTTACATGTTAGATGGATTCTTTATCAACTCTAATAGATGTTGATTCGAATGAACAAACTATTAACTTGGGAGATGATTTGAGAGATACTCAAACAGTGCAAACACCAAGACCCCTTCGTGTCCCTAACAGTAGTAGTTGTCAATTTCCTAAGAAATGGAAGGGAAATGATATGTTGATTGTTTGAGATCATTTTACGAATGAGTAAACTAGATACAATCATGAAATGCGCAAGTGTCACGCAATTCTTTTGAAAAAATATGAGGTCTACTATTAAAAAATTAATTTTTTTCATGTAAATTTCATATTTACTGACTTTTTTCAAATAGATTGTGCGGCGCTTACGCACTCCACGACTACAAATATCATTTTTCTTTACTGTTACCATTGACAATGCAAGTTCAAATGTTACTGCAATTTCATATTTGAAACAATTTTTTACGGGAAATGTGTTGAGAGGAAAGTGTATGCACATGAGACATTATGTTCATATATTTTAATGTTATTATAAAGAAAAGTTTGAAAGAGTGTAATGACATGATCACAATGGCTAAAAATACGATTAGGTATGTGTGCTCTGCTCCTCCATCCAAGATTAGACAAGTTTATACTCCCAAAGTTATGACAACCTCAACACACATGGAAAGACCAAAGCTTATTAGAGCACTCTCATTGGATTAGCTAAAAGCTAAGTTCATTGAGTATTTAGCTATTAAAGAGCAAAATATGCTCACAATGGATTAACTAAATTTCAAATATTTAGATTAGTTACAGTGACTTTCAAAAGTTTTTTCAAATTTGAAGATTACTGTACATACATCAAATACACATTTTATTAATTATTTCTCTCTTCCTTTCTTTCTATCACATATTTTATCACAATTGTTATATTAATTTGAGTTAGTGATATATTAATTTAATAAGAATATGATTATTAATTAATATATAATAGGTAGAATAGTAAAATATGATAAAATAAAATAAATTAATAATTAAAAAAAATTAAATATTTTTGAAATTATTAATTATTAATTATTCATTCCTATATAATGAATAAATGTATAATCTAATGTGGAGATTTAATGTGAATAACCAAAATCAAATTTATCTTATATTATTTTATTATTAAATAATGAAAAAATAATTATTTCAATATAAAGATTTATGTGAATGGAATAGATAAAAATTAAATTTCTTTTATATTTATAAAAAAATATCATTTAATTTGACTAGAGTGTTATTATTGTTTTTTGCCACTGATACTCTGCTGCTGCCGGCAATGGAGAGCGGAAGAGAAACACCTAGAATGTAGGTGACGAGTACCACAGAAAGTGTGAAACCAAAGGGCCAGCAAAAACTCTGGTCTGCGATGAACCAGGCAGCTCGAAAAACAAAACGGCTCTCTAATAAGTACCGTAGCCTTCTCTTACAACAGATGTGCCCCAATCCTCTGTTGTCTCTGTCCTCTCTCTCTCTCTCTCTTTCAAATTCAAAGAACTCATAAATTATCAATGGCAAGGGGCCCGTCAATTACAGATGTGCCCCAATCCTCTATTGTCTCTGTCTATGACAGTTTCCTGCTTGTCGAGAGCGAGTAGCCTTAAAAAGTACAATCCATTAACCACCAACCACGTGGGCTAACGATTATCTCTCCAGAGAAGGAGACGAACCTACGAAAAAAACCAAAATCTGTGGCTGGACATCAGTACCATCAGAAGTACTACATTATCTACCGCACGTTACACCTCTGTATGATGACTCATCGTCATTTCCATCCGGGTGCACCATGCGAGTACAGTCCATCAATGGCGGGCGAGAGAGAGAGAGAGCATAAAATCTCAAAATGCAAAAGTGTCGGTGAAATTGAAAGGTCGAGCCAAAATTTTGGAACGCCCAAATTAACCGAAAAAAGAAAGACTTTCAAGATTCTGTAGCATCTTGTCCCAGCAATTTTGGACGGACTTCCACGAAAAAAGATGACAGGAAGCAAGCATAAGATAATTGCCAAAAGTAGCGACAAAATCAACAACCACAGAAGTGAGTATACTACAAATTCAAAAGGCACTCCAAAATCTACAAGAAAACGGTCTTCCTCCAAGTGAACATTAGGGTCTTACAGTCAATCACGACACCCAAATCAGGCCAACATGACACTGAGCTCAAGTGAAGCAGAACTGTAAATAACCTGGACACGTCAGTACTCGTTAGGCGAGATAACATCATCGATCTTCAATATCATCTTGACAACTTGAGTTGCCAGTAGGATCTGCTGCTGTTTCCCAATCAGGGTCTCAAACACATTTTGCTCACGCATGTCGTTAGTGCCAGCATCATTACAATCTATTCCACAGTAGGAATTGTTTTCCTGCATATTTGAATCCAAAATAATGTTTACAAATCACTTCCATTAAGCACCAGCAGGCTTACACTTACAGTAAGCGAGACAGAGAGAGAGAGAAGAAGAGATCAAAGCCATCAGGCCAGAATAAAACTTATAATCTTGTCCATTTACCTTAATTTGCTGTGACTTCACTGCAGATAGTGTTTCAATAGGTTGGAGGCCACTGTTCTCCGCTAGTGCCATGGGAATAGAATCCAAAGCATCGGCAAATGCTCTGATAGCATACTGCATAGAAAATGACAAAATCGTCAGCAAGACACATTAATCAGAATGATAGGAATACCATACGAAAGTATGCTATCGGAGAGGACAAGATGGTCATTGCAGTGGATTAATCAGAGGGTGAAGCTCCCAGCAGGTCGGGTGCATAACCCTATTTTACACCAGCGAACGAGGAGTTGCCACAGGAGTTTCAGCAATATTGAGTTTGGACCTGCATGCAGGTGATTATCTTTTTTTTTTTTTTTCCTTTATATGATCTCTCCTCTCTCTCTATCCCTTCCTCCCCCACCTCCCTCGCCTACTCCCCCGTCTCTCTCTCTCTGAGCAATAAACTAGAAACACCAACGTGGTAACAGTTTTATCTTTTGTTCACAACTTTATCAAATGACTTTCCAAGTTCAATTAGTTCCTCCTCTGGGCACTCCGTTGGAAAACTCCCAAAAATATTCAAACTTTAATTTCCTTCTAGAAAATTAAAATTAGAACAAAAAGTCCAGACAGATTCACGATCGAAACAAGTGGTCATGGATTCTCCCAGGTTCAAGAAATTAACAAGATTCACAACACTTCAGACCAATCTTGCCAGAAAATCTAAAATAGAGAAGTGAGGGAGGGAGGGAGGCAAACCATACAGCTCACAAACACTTCAGACTCATGCCAGAAATGTGATTTCATCCGAGCGGAAGGGTAAGGAAGGAGGGAGGCATGCGACTTCGGGAGGGAGATGTGTGAAGGGAAAGAGATGAGTTTTTTTTTTCCCCTCAGGAAATAAACATATATTAATGCAAAACAAAGATACAACTGTTTGAATATTACAACAAATTAACAAGATAAGCAGGTGGATCTATATAGTTTTGATCAGGGGAAGAGAGGAGTTAGATTTATGTAGTTTTTTTTTTTTCAAATATTCTATATGAACCATTCAAATAGATGGCGTGCAGAGATAAAGAAAAGGAAAGAGGAAAGACGAGAAAGAAGAGGGAAGAGGAGAGAGAAATAAGATTTAGTATACTAATACACACCATAAATCACATAGATCTCATATTTGTTAAAATCCTATTGGGTGGTGCAAAAGGGTGCTACACACCCGACCAGCTCTGAGATTTTCTCTTAATCAGAAGGATAGAAGTACCAAAAGAAACTTTCATACCTGCTCAACTCCAGGGTATCTATCTGCAGCTGCCTCTACAGCGATTGAGCATGATATCTCAGCTGAGCCACCGCCATAAACAATAGAATTGTTGCGAATGAGATTCCTAGCAACACACAAGGCATCATGGATGCTGCGCTTCGTCTCCTCTACCATCATTTTGTTACCTATTACATTATCAGACACCAAAATGCATTATGAGATCATCTAATGCCTTGAAGACCATTTGTCTCAGTTTTCCACTGCTTTATATAATCATATTCTCAGATAATGTTGAAAAGTGTATCAACAATTCGAAAGCGAGCAACTACTTTGAAAATACTCGTCTTAATTCAATGACTGCACACAAGTTCCCATTTGATGGAGCCAAAATGAATATGAACTAAATCACAGCTTTAATTCGGAACACTATCCGGAACGCCCACCCCCCCGCCCCCCCCAAATATTACTTTCCTTTTTACTTATCAAAAATAAAATTTGGAACACTATCCATCCATAGAAAACAAGGAGAATTACCAATGAAGAAACGTAATAAGCTACAATTATTGATTGCAGACCTATTAAGACAAGATATTAACATACCTCCACGAACAAATATGGTTACAGCCCTCGAATTTGCACAGTGTTCAATGTACAGCATTCGATCTTTTGTCGTACCAAATGATTTTTCTCGAACCAAACCAGCCTTGAAAATTGCAAATCAAAGTTTATGTCAGAGTGAAGAAATGTAAGAAGACTAAGTTGAGTGATTCATGCAAAAAGTTTAGAAACATAGGGAATGTTTGTTTGAAAGATATTTTGAAAATTTGTTTGAGATGTATTGTTTATTGGATTTTGTGAAGGTAGATGGGAAAATGTAAATATTTTTGTATTGGGGTTTGTGAAAGTCAATAGGTAGAATTGAAAAAGTCTAAATATAATTGTTTTACTTTTCACTAAATTTTAGGCAAATGTTTGGATGAAAAGTTTAAATAGAAAAATTATTTTCAAATTTTTTGGATTGAAATTGAAAAAAAATAAATAAAAAGTTTTAATTAACCAAACATATAAATGAACTGCCAGTTGAATATCTAATGAGAAAATAAACTTTTCCGATATGACTTCAGACTAGGGATAATTTTCACTTTCAAAAATGTATACCAAAAATTGAGATCATATCAGTAAGACACAATAATATTCTTGTCTATTAGGCTTGAGAAAGTATATATCTAGCAATACATACCAGTATCAGAGCAGTAGCAGTAGAAACAAGTAAGAAATACCTTTCCTAACTTTTCTGGAGTCAACTCTTGGAACCTTGGCACAATTCTTCCACCTACAAAGACATTAATAACATTATATTCTAGTAAATACAGAAAGGAGGAAAACAGTAGAACTTCCATAAAAAACTTCTTGATAGAATCGATCCAAATAAATTATAAGCATATAAAATAAAGAGCTGAAAAGCTTAAACAAGACAAACCTGTGGCTATTGCAATCAACTCCAACTCCACACCACCAACCCATCTGACAGCAGGCAAGTTCCTGTGCATCAATAAATGATTCGCTTCATCATCAAACCCCCATTGACAGATAACCAAGGTAGCACCAACATCCTGGAATTCTCTGAGTCAGTCTTCCCATTACCCCAGAGGCATTTTGACAATAAAGAAAGATATATTGTACCAAGAAAAAGCATTTCAAAGTTCCATATCATAAAATCAAAGAAAGTAGTGAAGTCATATCAGGGAAAATAGGAAAATTTTAAATTAACAAAAGAAAGATACAGGGAAAAAACATAATAATAAACACAGGAAAAGAGAAGTGCTAGATCTACAAAGGGATCTCACAAAAATAAACTTACAAATTGCATGGTTTGATGTGATACAACATATCCACTTTACAGTAAAAAGAAGTTTACAATTTGACATACAACATCAAGCCACGTCAGTTTGTGAGTTTACTTTTGTGAGATTCTTTTGTGGATAAAATATTTCTCTTAAAACTATATAGTGCTATCCCACCTTGCATTTTTGAACCATGTCATCAAAATACTTCTGCTCTTGCACACGTAATGTCTGGAACTTTTCCACCGTATCAATATCAACCTTATGTTTAGTTTTTGGCTTCGGTGGCTCAAAGGGGCAAGTCAAGATAGCAATTTTTGCATCTTCAATCTTCTTCGGCATCTGTGGATGGCTCATATCCTTGTCAACAACAATTCCATATATTAGCTCGGCATCTTCCAACTTCCCACCAACTTTTCCATCTACTTTTATTAACTCAAGGTTAACATCCTTCCTTTCTAAATCAGCCACAGCAAGAACTGCTTTAACAGCAATTTCAGCCAAACTGCGTTTGCATCGATTCACACTGCCATATAATGTAGAAAGGTTTCACAAACATGGAAAATATCACGTGAAAGATAAAAACACATTAAATTATCATCAACCACCATTACTCTCCATTGAATGCCAGTCTATGGGTGAAAAAACACATGCTCTCCTGTTCCATAGGAAAGAGGGGAAAAGTTCCCACATGATAATGTGGGACGAGCTTCCAGAGCTCCTTTTAACCACTTCAAGTGCCACTGATGCGCTCAGAACATTTCTTTTGAGATCCTTCCATAGTTGATAAATCAGATTAAAAAGACTGCCAAAATTGGGAACCCTTAGGAAATTCTAGCACCAGATCAGTTTTAGGCCAAAAACAAAGTCATCTTTTTTTAGAGGTAACAACTAGGTGCTTTTTACTGGGCAACAGCAGAATGTAATAAATGTATTTTGCAAACCAGTGGCAGAAATTACAAGGACATATTTATGAGAACTATATCGGAAAAAAATATATATATAAGAGATTTTGGCAAAATATAAGCAAGAGGCATGCAAATGAATATTTTTTCCTAAAAAATCAAAGCAGAAAAAGAGAGGGAAATAGAGCATGATATCAAATATGACACTGGTGACGAAAACCACTAAGGAACTGCCAAACATGGTGGTGAAACAGAAAAGAATATATAGTGGACTCACATCTTTGAGGACAAAGTAGTCATGCAAGTTTGAACCAAAGGCTCAATGTTTGACAATCCAAAATCGAACTTCTCAGATATCCTCTCTAAATTCTCAACAGCAATCCTAGAAGCCATTTCATAGCCCTCAGCAACCCGAATGGGATGAATACCACGTTCCAACAGCCGCTCAGCCTGCTCCAAAAGTCCACCAGCCAAGACAACAACTCCAGTTGTGCCATCACCAATCTCATAGTCCTGACTCCGGGACAGTTCAACCATCAGCTTTGCAATTTGATTGTCAACATCCATCTGCTCCAAGATTGTTGCACCATCATTGGCTGACAACGAAGAAAATAAAAGGTAAGAAACACCTCAAAAAGTGGCAGAATTTGCATAGAACAAAATCTTTTTCATTTTTTGTTCTCATGCACGCATCACAATGAAAGCAAAAGGAAAAGAGATTAGAGGATCTAGAAATGACACATGACCACATAAAAGAACAATGAATATCGTAGAACCCATCTTTTTACGAGGATATCACTAATCACCAATCCATAATTCTAGAGCGTATAGACTTAATGGTCTAAGCGGGTTTAAAAGTACGGATTTCAGCTATTTCGTTACAAAGATTTTACACACAAAAGGCCTCTCAGAATATTGTTAAAAACGGGTTAAGTTCGTAGGTACCAGGGGAAAAGGTAATAACTGTAGGAAGCCCGGAGGGCTGAAACTCGACATAAAACTAGAGGAACTACTCAACTCTGTACCGGTCGATCCCCCTGCCATCCAAATCAAATCCCTCAACCATGGACAAATAACTTCACACAATTACACACACACAGGATACTTGTTGGAAATATGAAATAAACGCACACGCTACTTCCTCACTGTCAGATTTCCATAGCACATAGATTGATCCGCAGAAGCAAAATCTAGTCACTTACCCTGCTCAGATAACCAACTAACTTAGAATCGTATATCAAGTATTTCATACAGAGAAATTGAAATACTCCAACTTCAAAATTCCCTAATCGCAAAAAAAAAAAAAAAAAAAACCAAAAACCAGAAACCTAGGAAATGTTCATAAACAGTCCCAAAACCCAAAACAGAGAAAAAGAGAGAGTATATTTTCAGTCCGAGAGAGCGACTAACTGATGGTGACGTCACCGTCGGGGCTCTGAAGCATCTTGTCCATGCCCTTGGGGCCGAGTGAGGTGCGGAGGATGCGAGCGACGGCTTTGCCTGAGGAAATGTTGGCCTTCTGAGCATCCAATCCTCTCAATCTGGTCTTCTGCTCCTGCTCCCTAATTATTATGAAGGGCCTTCCGAACTCGTCGAAGGCCAGCGCCATTTCCCTCCTACTCCGATCTCTTTCTTCTCTGCTCTCTTATACAACGGATAGGAATCAGAAAGAGAGATCAATGCAAGTGACGACTAAGTCTAGATCTAAGAACAAAAAAAAGTAGCTGCAGAAGAAGCTTCAAGAAGAGCGTAGACTGTATACGAAGGGTGGGGGGGTTTTACTGGCTCGCTCTCGTTCTTCTCCAAACCCTAACTAGTGTAGTTATAGCAATTCGTTTATGGCGTATGGATCTCGGGCTTTCTGTTCATGGGCCCGGTTCATTTCCACTGTTGTACACGGCCCATTGTTATTTCTGGATTTTCAATTACAGGCCCAGCCTACTATGAGCAGAGCGAATCGCTCTCAAACATTTTCTATAATTCGGAAATACGTGTACAACATATCAATCATATTTTTTTAAAAAAATAAATAAATATAAGACTCATATGATAAAAATAATTTTTTAATAATAGATTCTATTATTTTAAAAAAAAAAATTGCACTATTTTTACGACTATATCTACCATTAATATTAAATTAATATGAAAATCGGGATTTCATCTTCGACAATAGAATTTCTCTCATTTTGGCCAAACTCAACACATGATCTATTCCAAAGAAAACCTTGAAAAATTAGAATTAATAATTAGTTGACCATAAAAAAAAACTAGTGAGCTGAAATCATCGATTGCGTTTTGCACACACCTTTGAAACAACCAATTTAACTAAAAATATCAAAGCTTTAACTGAAAATAGCAAATGAAAAAAAGAAAGAAAACAAAATCTCCACAACCAACCCAGGCATGCATGGCTTTCCTCACACTTCGCAACCAATTTTACCCCGCACTGCATGCAAACCCATTAATGTTTCAATCCCTAACCCTAACCCAGGCCTATATCAACCCCCTCCCCTCCCTCCTCCTCTTCCACAACCCTGCATGCAGTGATTCTCTATCCGCTTTTAGAGAACTACTGCATTTTCGTATAGTACTCGATCGTATACCTTCTTCAACACCCACATATATACGTACACACACATCCAAAAGAGCCATTCCGTGCAGCTAGCTAGCTACCTAGTTTCCACCAAAAATGGCACGCCAAATCGTCGTTCTTCTCCTAGTTATCTTTGCTGTTGTCGGGCTGGCTTTCGCCGAGAAACAGACCCCAACCTCGGCACCTGCCCCAAACAACGACGATATTGGAAACACTGATGACGGAAGCGGTGGTAACGAGGTCGTTGCGGCCCCAGTCGGTGGACCTGTGTCTGCTGATGTTTTCCCTCCAACCGGTGCTGAAGGTCCTGGGCCAAATGCTAGTGGCGCTGCTGCCCTCAAGGCCTACGGCGTCGCTGGAACCTTGGTGGCTGGTGCTGTTGCTGGCTTCTTTAGTTTTTATTAATTAATTAATTAAGCCGTAGTGCATAACCACCATTAATTGAGGCTTATTTTAAAAGGTGCTTGCTTAATCATTATGGTAATGCATGGATGTTTGTAATCTATAATTCAATTCAACATGATTTTATATGCAGTGAGACATAAAATGGATTCCGAATAAAGAAAAATAGAAGTGTCGAATTCAAAGCATGCATGCATGACATTTTTATTTTATTTTTTGTTAGTATCTCAAAATTGTTAATTTGGTGGTTGCTTAATTAAAAAGTACTGATTCCATGTTTCTTTTTTTTTGTTGGAATTTTGTTACCATTGGATTTCAGCTCATGAAATGTGAAAAAAGAAATTCAGGATTATTATTATTATTATTATTATTATTATTATTATTATAATTATATAAGATATTCACATGGATAACAATAAAATAATGTATGACTTAATTCATATATCTATCTCTCTCCATTCTACATCCTTTTAATAAATCTCAATCACACTGTCTGCTTAATTTAATATTACCAAGGCAAGGAGGAGGTGTGCAGAAAATGGGCTAAAAATAACTGTTTCGAAATTCTAGAGTCAATCTTTTCCAGCTCTCTATCATGAGTCGCCATGTAGAAATCGTTTGGATCCTTAAATTTTATATACACTTCAATTTTGATTAGGGAAGGTTAAGATAATCTAATATAGAGCTAGCAAGCTTCACAGCTGAGTAATTCATAACTAGGGCTGTAAATGAATCAGTGATATGTTCGATAGCCCGCTCGATATTCACCCGGTTAACCTCGAATCAAATTTGACTCGTGAAAAAAAAATGGCCTGTGAAAGCAAATACCCGCTCAATTAGTAAATGACACATACCTGAGAAAATTCGATTCGACTCAACTCAACTAAGGCTCATTAAGGCCTGCTCGTTTATGCCCGAGTCGACTCGTTATACACTACAAGAAACACAGGTATTTGCAGTGCACAAAATGGCCGCAATAAGTAGCTATTTTCGCAGCAACGTAGTATTTTCATCGATTTTTTATGGCTGCAACGTAGCTGTGAAAAAAGCGCCACAAAAGATATCTTGCAATGATTTATATATATGATCACAAATAGTGAAGCCTTTAGCGGCAATTAATGTTGTTGCTAATTGATGGGAACTAAGGTGGGCCTAGTCTTAAAGATCCTTTGCA
The DNA here is from genome assembly GCA_961763995.1 of Juglans cinerea. Classification (NCBI taxonomy): domain Eukaryota; kingdom Viridiplantae; phylum Streptophyta; class Magnoliopsida; order Fagales; family Juglandaceae; genus Juglans; species Juglans cinerea. The sequence continues at coordinate 25,787,050 of CAUIVZ010000003.1, forward strand.
AGTTTCAGATGGGCCAATTACAAGATCAAGAGCTAAGAAGATCAAGGAAGCAATGCAAGGATTGGTGCAATCCACTTGGGACGAGTCTAGCAAAAGCCGAATATTCAAGATGGGCTTGAGATAAGGAGATCAGTGATCATCCACATGATACAAGTTATGGAAGAGTGCAACGTAAATTATATGATTATGTGATTGAAGGCCTTGGACTTGTTTATTTTATTAAAGGGGCTTATTTTATTAGTTATATGAATTAGTCTAGAATAATTGGGCTTGAGGATGCTTGGCCCACATATGTTTTATTTCCTATGAACTAGAGTTTTTGGAAAGGCCTTGTATTTTGGCCAAGGGATTATTTGAAAAGTTACTTTTTAGGAACTAAGGTTTAAAGAGGTACTATAGCTGAGTTACTGTAGCCGCGAAACTATTCATCCAAGGGTATTTTTGGAAGAAATGGCTTTATTTTAGCTAGGGTTTTAATTAGATTTTTGTTTAAATAATCTTTGTAGCCTCATCTTAAGAAATTTATGAAATTTGATGAATTTATTCATTGTGAGTTGAGTTTACTCATCTTGTTCTTGGTTGAACTTTTGAACTTATCAAAGATAAATCATAACATTTGTGGCTTTCCTCTTTGTAATCTGGGTTCTTAAGATAGGTTCTTTAACGGGTCTATATTTTAATATAATCTAGATTCTTGAAACGAGTTCTCAACGGGTCTATGTTCTCCATCCATAGACTTGATTTTTGGTTTCTTGGGTGAGTTTTCAAATTGATTATGGGTTCAAGAGATTTCATTCCCACGTGTTCACATCACTAATACATATTATGTTGGCCGCAAAAATTATAGACGATAGGCACTAAGAGCCTTTACCGACCAACGTGAAGCCCTCGCAAAACTTAAATTGAAGCCGCAAACATCAAATGCAGTTCTGACAAAAAAACATTAGTCGCAAATATGTATTAGCGTCAACATAAGTGCAACCTTATTTCCGACGACATTATGTGGTCTATATTTAGTTATTTTGGTCACCATTGTTGTCGCAAAAGGTTTCATAAACTACCAAATTTTTGCAAAAATATGTAATGTCCTTTTTTTTCATCCACTTTCAAGAGCAAAATTTTTTCACATTTGTATTTGAAATCTTTTAAGCTTGAACAAAATTGGACACAAATAAATTTCTAAATTAACAATTAATTGTCCATCTAGTGATGAGTATGTTTTAGCAACCTGATCATGAATAAATTTGTCCATTTAGTGATGAATAAATTTGCCAATAATCTGAAAGGCAATGCTTAAGCATCCAATTGGGTAAAGATGTAATGAGAAATCACTCATATATATATATCAATAACTTCAGTGCTATCATTTATATTCCAAGCATTCTATCCATATTTTTTTTTTAATGAAGCATCCCATGTATCAAACTTAAAAAGCAGTCCAACATTTAAGTTCAGAGCCCACAAAAAAATGAAAAATTCATACAGCAACAAAAATAACTAGAAAAAGCGTAAGGGCTCAGAATAATCCATACGAATAAAACCTTTCAACATGCGAGGAGAATCCCCCAAGCTATTCCAAACAAGATTAGACCCTTCCACCCCTTGTTTAGCCAACCAGTCTGCCACTTGACTTCCTTCTCTAAAAATATGTTTTATGGTGCAGGTCATGGACGCCCTAATCTCATGATTTCCTCCCAGAAGTCCTCCAAGTACCACACCCCGCATCTTCTTCGGTTCCACCATGAGACTACAGTTAAAGAATCATGTTCAATTTCAACAAAATTTAAATTCAAAGAAATGCAAACCTTGAGACCATGAAGAATGGCTAGTAATTCAGCTTTGTTGTTAGATCCAATTGCAACATGAGAAGCAAAAGCGTGGACTAGTTTGCCATGATCGTCTCTAATGATACCACCCACACCAGAAGATCCTAAATTGCCAAGACTACTACCATCTGTATTCAATTTGAACCAACCAGTCTAAGGTTTTGTCCAAGCAACTAAACGGCACCAGCAAGCTGTAGGGGTGATAGTAGAAATATTTAACCATTGAAGCACCTGCACATCAAAATTAGACAAACTAGAAATTTTTTATGAGTCGTGGCATAATAAACCAATCCAATGTTTAATGGAATGCAATAGATCGAGTAAAGAGACACTAAGACCCTCCATACGTGCCGAACATCTTCTCCTCCAGAGTCTCCAACTGATAATCACCGGGATGATCCCTATAACTAAACCCACTTGAGTAAAGGATTTTGCACGACAAAACCAAGAGGACAATGTATCCTTCCATGTTCTGCCAACAGGGACACCAAACATGACTCCAAAGAACTGCCACACCTTATGGGGTAATTCACCTTCAAACAAAACATGGTTCAGATATTCATAGTGCCCAACAACACAGCAACAATCACACCAAGAGATGATCGGAATACCAATACGGCGGAGACGATCATCATCGCTTAAAGCCGAATACCAAGCCTTCCACATAACAATAGACATTTTTAGCAGAATCACCTTATGCCACACCCAAGGATGCCAATCTAAATGCGATCCCCAGATGCGAACATAGTCCCAAGCCAATTTAGTAGAAAAACAACCATTATCAGATTGAGTCCAAATAAGAACATTCGAACCAATCTTACAAGTGGCTAGAGTGTCCAAGATATCATCAACATTTTTCAGACCAACTAACCGCATAATAAAATCTACATCCCGACTATCATTCAATTTATATTCTTTAACGCACTGAATAGGGGAGCTCATTAAAGTCATATGATCAATTAGGGGCCCACGTTCTTGCCATTTGTCATGCCAGAAAAAAACATTTCCTTCTTTAATCCTCTATTGCGCATTATTCATGACAAGGGGCATACTTCTAATAATCATTTTCAAAAATCTGGAACCCTTATTAGGATCAATAAGGGTCCAAAGCTTAGCCCCCATATATTTATCTTTAAAGAAATAAGCCAAAAGGGAGTTACCTTGAATTAAATTCCAAGCAAATCTCATGTGAAGGGCTTTTTGCATGTCGTCAAGGTGTCTCAAACCGAGGCCACCTTCCTCTAAAGGTTTGAAAATGTTATTCCAAGAAACCCATTTTTTTTTCCTTTACCATTTGCCTCCCCCCAGAAAAAGGTACTCATCAGACGGTGCAGCTCTTTGATGATTGATTGAGGGACCTGCAAAACGGCAGATAAATGAAGAGCCATACTAGATAACACATGCCGTAATAAAATCAGTCTACCACCCGCAGATAATAGTTTCATTCGCTAACCACTTATTTTCTTGCACACTTTAGTTAACATTTCCTCCATATGCGTGTGTTTGAGTCTACCCAAGACGATAAGGACCCCCAAATATTTGAAGGGGAAAGAGCCTTCTGAAAAACCAATTCTCCGCATGATCTCTATCTTACGAGACAAGAAATATGTTTAGAGAGGACCAAGGCCGTCTTGTCTTTGTTGATACTTTGTCCTGACCAACTCTCATATTGTTGAAGCACCTTTAGGAGCTCCCTAATGAATATCATGCTACCATTTGTGAAAATTACCACATCATCAGCATACATTAAATGGAAATAATAGTAGTACCTCTAACCTGAGAGAATTGACCAAAACGATTTGCCCCCACGCTCTGCTTGATCAGCCTTGAAAGCACTTCTTGTAAGATGATGAACAAATAATGGGACAGAGGATCCCCCTGTCTCAATCCCCGACCACCATGAAAGAAACATTTCTTAGTACCGTTCATCATGATAGAATACCAATGAGTAGAAATACACTCCCGAATTAGAGCAGAGATCTTAGCAGAGAAACCAAAGCAATGAAGGTCCTCCAATAAAAAATTCAAATCGACTCGGTCATAAGCTTTAGCCATGTCGACTTTGAGCATAATATTCAGATCTTTTATTGATGGAGTTAACCATCTCCTAGGTGAGACTGATGTTTTCAAATATGCTCCTACCTGGGAGAAAAGCACCCTGTTCCAGAGAGATCATCCTTGGAAGAAAACCAGACAACCGGTTAACAATAATTTTGGAACAAATTTTGTAGAAAACTGAGCAGAGGCTAATAGGCCTGAATTTGTCAAAACCCATGGGGTTATCTAACTAAGGTATCAAAACAAGATATGAGGCAGAAAAAAATCTCTGGATTTGTTATAAATAAAGAAATCCGAAACAGCATCTGAGACATCAAATTTCACAATCTCCCAACAACTTTTAAAGAAGCCCGAACCAAAGCCATCCGGCCCCGAAGTACTGTTAGGAGGGATGGAAGACACTGCATCCAAAATTTCCTCCATATTGGGCACAGAACAAAGACGGTCGCAGTCTTCCTCCAAAATCACCGGCGATATTAAGTGAGACAAATTTGGAGTCTCTCTAGGAGGTTCCCCTTGAAGGAAATTAGTAAAAAACTCAGCGACCCCTTGGTGCATCTATTCAGGCGACTCGTAAGCTATATCGGAGAGGGACCTCATATCGAGAATTCTTTTACGCCTTTTATTAGCTAAGACGGTATGAAAAAATTGGGAATTCCGATCCCCATCCACTTGCCACTTTAGTTTGGCCATTTGAACTAGGCGGATGTCCTCTCTGCATCGCCAAAAGGCCAACTGAGTCAAAGCATTAAGAAGCTCCATATCCGTCTCCTCATCCCAACCCCTTTGTAATATGTTTTCCAGCTCAACAATTTGAATTTTCAGCCTATGAATCTTATCATTAGTTCTGCCAAAGACAAGCTTATTCCATTCTCAGAGAGCCACCTTAGTCTTCTTTAGTTTAGCACTCAATTTATTCAAACCCCAACCCGACACCTCATCAGACCAAACCTGCTTAACATAATCTAAGAACTTAGGATGCTCAACCCACATCTATTGGAATCTAAAAGGCGTCGGCCATAGGAGAAAGGATCAGGGAGGAACTCTATGACTAAGGGAGAGTGATCTGAAGTGAGTCTATGAAGGATAGAAACTGCAGCATTCGGTCATAATGACAACAAAGAGGCATCTAGTAAAGCTCTATCTGGTTTAGCCCAGGATCTAGCCCTTCCAAACTATCCATTGCACCAGGTAAACACACTGCCCTTAGTCTTTATCTCAATCAATCTCTCTTAGTGAATCTAGTTATTAAACTCATACATAGCAACTCTAGGTCTCGGTCTACCTCCATTTCTTTCAAAATCATATCTAATGATATTAAAATCCCCAACAAACAGTGTAGGACCAGCTCTCGACCCTTGAAGGCTCATATGATCCCATAAAGCTTGATGCTCATACCTATTTCATTTGGCATAAATAAAGGTATACAAAATTTGGGAGGATCCTTCCCCAATTCTTAACATAATTAACTGCAAGTCCACATGAACAATCTGCACAGCAGTATCGTTTTCCCAGAAAATCCAAATTTTACCACTTACAATGTCATTAGCAACCATAGAATTCATATGTAAAAAGGTCATCAATCCCTAAGCTCGATTTGAACTCTGAAAATGTTCAAATAAAGCAATAATTTTTAGTTTAAACTTGTCATTAATCTTCTTTAAACGATCTCTAGAAGTACCAATGCCCTATAAATTCCAAGCAACTATAGGATCAATCATTGAGACTCTGAAATGTTCTGGGCATGAACCCGAGTGGAGCTTTTGATTTTCAAAAAATGCTTCTTACGGTATTCCTTCTTCCTAGCCAAGCTTTCAGACTATGTATGATAGTCTTTGTCTTGTGGGAGAACTTCAGGGGATGTTTCATTTTCTAGCTCTGAGGAGCAATCTTCTTCCAAAATAAAATCATCCTCATTACCCATTTCCTTTAACAAACTCCTATATTTTGCTTCTCTATCACTCCTCTGATTTTCCTCAGGTATAAACAGGATAGCATTATTTAATCCAAACTAATCTTCTGAATCCAGAACCCCCTAGGCACTCCAGTCGTTTTTTCCTCAGGCTCCTTCCTAATTGGGGATGGAGGAGAACCTGACTCCACCAAATTACTCTTTGTTTTTTCCACATCTTCAACATGATTTTTTTCCAATTCAGTTTCTTTCAAATCCTCCTTTTTCTCCATATCACTAACTTGTAAGTTGTTCACATTTTGTTCCTCTTTACTACTTTCAGGATGCTCATTTTTACAAATCCAAATTTGCTCCACAGGCCCCTATTTTTTTCTAAATCGACAATTTCTAACATTATGGCCCTGCATTTTGCATTTGCAGCAAAAGGCAGGGAGGGTCTCATATACAATATCTTGTTTCCTACTAGAGGAGATTCCTGGTGCGTCAATCCAAAAATGAGGGAGAGGCTCCTTGGCTGCGTCCATCTCCACACATACTCGGGCACCATCCGTCCGAGTCGTGCACCTTGTCGAGTTATCCCAACGAATGAATCGTCCAAGAGGTGTCGTGAGAATTCGTAAAAAAGATTCATGGTAAAAGTTAGGAGGCAAACCTTGTAGGGAGATCCAGACGGGGACCGATGACGGCTCTTCCTCTTCTTGAAAATCCAGGGTCCAGTGGAAGACACGATATGAGCCTCCATTTACTTCGTTTGATTCACGCGAGAAAGCCTTCACAAAATCGGATTCCATGGCAAGCCGAATAAAGACGTTTTGTGGCCGCCTCATGGCAGAGACCACAAGCAAAGACACCAAGCCCCATCGACTGTGTATGAAAGCTCGAATGGAGTTCAGAGAGGGGTGTTGGTGAAGAAATTTTAAGACCAAAGAGAAACGGAAGGGTTCTGCAGATCGATTGATTTCTTCCTTGGAAAATTAAAAAAAGACTTCCCCGTCCATGAACTTTGGCGCAACAACCATCTCTAGTAGAGGTTGAGGGATCGCCACCACTAGGTCAGCATAAGTCTGCCGACCCGAGCTTCCCTCCGCGGCTGCCATGCTGCCGCCTTCCATAGGCGAAAAGCAAAATTTGAGGTCGTAACCCTAGCAGAGCATCAAGAGAGGAAAAGAGTCGTCTATACAAAAATCATTCTATCCATATATACACAGCTTCTATATCAAAAGAGAAAGCTCATATCACATTTCAATAGTAGCATATCACAACATTTAGAGCCTTAGCAGAATAATTACATGGTGCTATTAGCATTCCTTATGTCTCTTCAATGAAGCATGGGGATGGTTGTAGGATATGGCATATCCCATCTCTATTCATCTCCCAATCAGTTCTGAAACTCCATTTTTCTGCATCCAGCAATGTTCTTACAATGAGGTAAGTATTAATGGATTAATATATCACCAGAAAAGCCACAACTAGGTTTACTATATGATGTTCAACTAAAGACCTACCATATACATTAAGGTGACAAGTTAGATATATTCACCTAACTACCAGTTCTACTCTCCTTTCTTTTTAATTCTAACTATGGTGCACATGGTTAGTACTTAGGAGTCTTGGTTAGATAAAAATTACTAAAAGGTACCAAGTATGAGAGAATAACCCTTGTGCATTAGAATATGTTATTATATCACAATATGATATAATAAGCATGGTTATAGCAGGAGGGAAAAACCCTTGTGCAATCTGATATCAAACCTAATTAAAATCTCTTGCAAATTTAAATTTAAATTTTAACAACTATTTAGACCAATACCTACTTTCTCCTCCTTAACAATTCCCTATAAACATGGCAAGAATATACTAAAGGGGTAAGCAAAAAGGTTTGCTCCTGGAATATAAGGTATTATATCAATCATGTACTACAGTAATAACATGACAAATTGCATCCAGCAAAAGCAATTTCTTGTATATAAGCCTACCCAATCATGCATACCAATTTCAACTCCTGAAGCCAACACCCAGCCACCAAAACAAGTTTTAATAAGAGAATATCTTCTTGCAGGCACCATCGCTCTCTCCTAAAAAACGTCATCCAATAAAATTGTGACACGTAAGCACTCCATTTATCAATGGTGTGATCGCACTACAACGGATTGAGTAAACAATTTTCCTTTCATCTCGTATCCCATTTGTCCTTCCTCCCACTCTCTCTCTTCTCCCTCAGGAACCACGAACCCTTCCCTCGAGCCCTAGCCCCACCCCCTCCTTCCCTCCCTCTCTCTCTGTAGGTAAAATTCAGTAGAAAACCCAAAAACTCATGCCAGAACTGATTTTCGTGGGTTTAGTGCATTGCCAAAGCACCGATTTTCGTGAGTTGTTTATGTTTTCATAAAAATGTTTGCTCCAAGTATAATTTTCAAGCTTTGATGTAATCGTTTTCATGTTTGGAAGTTCTTTCTTTTTGCTGAAGCGGTGTCGATCCTTTATTTTGCAGAAGATCTGTCTCGCTGCCCTTTTGAACAAAGTATTGCAGAAGATGTTGCAAAAATATGTCAATTTTAGTTTATCTGTAATATTGCTTTCTATCCTACAGATAATACCATGAAGTTTGGAATTCATAATGGCATTCAATTTGCATATCTTCTTATTGTTTAACTTTGCTCGTTAGTGTGATGATATATCAAACTTCTGAATTATTCTATCTAGACGGAATATTTGTGGTCTTGTTTTTCTTAATTCTGTTGATTTTCTCATTTTACATCTTTCTTTCAATTAATGAGGATTTTCTGGAGAACTCAGCTGTTGGACAGCTTAATATGGCTTTCACAATATAATTTGATAATCTCTATAAAAAAATTGCCTTGCAGGGACGGATCCACTAATCATATATATTATGTTGCAAAACGACAATGCCTATGAAGCTAAGCCCCGCCTATCCTTTGTGGAAGGTGCCAGAGATGTTGTTGTTCTAGAGGCGATGCTTGAATCTAGAGCCAGGCAAGAGGAACTAGTTTAGGTAAAGAAGTTTTAGCCTGCCGATAAGAATTCTTCTACACCAACATGATCGTGAAGACTAGTTATATATTTGAATACTGAGATTCTTTGTGTTTTCACACTTCAATATAAACAAATCAACTTAAAATAAAAGAGTATGATATCCATGCGGTAGTAGTACTGTAGTAGTGTTCAAGGATTTAAGGGGCAATTGGCTCTTCCGTAACTTTGAATCAAATCAATAAAAACTGCTTAGATATTGAATTTTTGTGCTTATTCTTGAATCGACGACTAATAATGCTAAAAATAATATGAATAATGACAATGATATAAAATCATAATAACTAGAATAAACATATCTAAACTTCCGAACCACCACAAAATTTTCCTAATAGCTTTTGTATTATCAAAACTGAGGAGAAATGTAGTATGCAAATTGACCCCTAATGCTTTCTGCCATGATAGTCTCCCACATGGGGCTATCCCTAAAAAATTGATTTCCCATTAATCTACAAACTAAAAAGCCTCTATTGAATATTCTGACACTACCAATTACAGTACTATATGGACCATTTCGATGATAAACTCTTCAAATGTAGCATTAATTTTGGTATGAAACTTCATTGAAAGGAATATTGGTCTATATATATATTTGTTAGAATATTATCATGAATATATTCTAAGTATTGTAATATTCCAACATATATGTATATATATACACACACATTATATTCTGAAGTCATTGTGTGAGTGTACTTTGGATCCCATATATTCATTCTCATATTTTAAAGTCATTGTTTTGTGAGAACTTTGGATCCCATATTCATCTATATATTCTGAAGTCATTGTGTGAGTGTACTTTGGATCCCATATATTCATTTATCCCATTACACGTTTATGGTGGAAGTCATGATGAACCATATCATGAAGCCGTGTAGATTCTCGGGCCAACTGAGTGAGTGAGTGTACGTGATCCAGAATCAAGTAATATGAAATACAATGACAGCAGTGCCAATTCAAGTTCTTAGACGCAGAGAGCAAAAGCACAAGTTGGTTTGGAGAGGCCATTTTGTTACTATGGGATTCCATCCAAGCTAAGGATTTCGGGCAAAACTACTTGTTTTGGCAAGCAATTTTACAACTGTCCAAATAATAAGATCAACAAGCAATGTGTATTTTTTCAATGGATTGATCTTGAAATGAAACTACACACATGTTGCAAGATGACGTTGGAGCTAGCTCAAAGAAGGAACGACATAATAAACTAAGAACGTGTAATGAATTTACCGCTATGGAGAAGAAGTATAAGAAAGCTTTATTATTGTCATGGTCTTGTTTTGTTGTAATCATTTTGTATCCTAGCAACAATTATGTATGTCGGCCAATGGTAACAACCTATGGTCATTAGGCCATTTCTGATTATCTTTTGTAAAGCTATTCAAGCTAGTACTTTTGGAATGTAATAATACTTATAGTTTAAGGAATGTAATGATGCTTAACTTTTTATATTTCAGAATCTGAAAATACTTACTTAACCAATCATTTCCATGAAATCAACCAATCATTTCCATTAAATCAACAAATCTGAAAATAGTTGCTCAACCAATCATTTCCATTAAATCATTTCTATAACATAGACATAACATTTCCATTAAATCATGAACATAACATTAACATTAACATGATCCAAAATTTGAAAATACAATTCCATAACATTTTCATTAAATCATGAACATAACATTTCCATTAATTGAGCCATCACCGTAGTCCTCCAACTTCACCATCTGTCTAAGGCAACCAGGCAATTCTTCACTCTCATTAACTGTAATATTAAAAAAAAAAACAATTACATCCAAGAAGAATATTTTAAAAACAGAATCATCATGTTCATTTCCAAATCATTTAAAACACCAACTTAAACACCAACCTCATGTTTGAAGCGACGGATCTAAGTTTTGAGATATTTTTCCAGTTGTATTTCCAAGATCCCTACATAAAAGATAATAAACCATAAAAAATTATTTAAATAGTGATTAAAACACAAAAAATGAGAAACACAAATTTTCAAACTTTAAACCAACCTCACTTTAAACCAACATCACTGAAGGATAGTTGTTCTTAGCATGACCCTCGGTCTTGCAAATGTTACAACGCCTTTTCTTAGTGGTTTGAGTCTCTTTCGATTTTTTTGCTCTCAAAGATTTTGATCGGCCTTTCGTCGGCACCCGTGGAGGATCCTGTAAAATTTGATACAACTTGTGATCTTAACATTTGTGAATCATTCGTTGACATCTTTCCACATTCTAAAATTTATTTTCCTTCAATTTCTTCCATCAATAGCAACTCCTTGTGGACCCTGTCTAAGGCAAGAGAGAGATGATTACATTTATGTATTGATTGTGACCCAAGTTCTGCAATATCATAAAATTGTATCATCAACTTGCTTTTTCTCATCATTGGATCATCCTATGTCATTACATGCCCATCAGAATTTGGTATGTCAAAAATAGTCTGGCTCTTAGCATTGATGCTCCATCTCTCTAGAATATAATGATGTGGCAACATATCTAATTTTGATTTCTTCCCAAGGATACATAGGATATGCCTACAAAGAATCCCCACAAATTCAAACATATGATAATATTGCCTTCACTTCTCTACTCTCCAAGGTCACGTAATAAGTAGGTTTTTCTTTGTCATTCGGTGTGACTCTGTATATCTTACTTTCACCCTCTTTGTCAACTTTGGCTGATTTATACCGTTGGCTATTGAATAGCTCATCACGGAAGATCATGAAAGATTTCCTTACATAGACTAAGGCCGCATCTTCTTCAATTTTTCATAACGTTTTCATAATTTCCCGTGTCGATTTTGTTCGCACGTCCTTCTCTTTCTCCTTGAAATAACGTGCGTCTAATTTTTTCTCATATTGATGCACAAAGTCACTCACCATCGTGCTCGAATGAACATAATCCTTAAAAAATTTATTCATACTTTCGCTCCTTTGAGTTGTTGACATACTGGCACAAAACGTGGTTCGCAAGTAAGCCGGAACCCACTTGTCCCATCGGTTGTAAAGATTTTGTAGCCAATCATTATCTACTAGACCATATTTCGCTATTGAACTCCATTCTTTCTCGAACTCATCAGTCATTATTGTCTCATGGATACAATGACGGAACTTTTTTTAAAAGTCCTTAAACTTGTTATATACATGTGCCAAATGTTCTGAAATTTTTTGTAAAATATGTCATAAGTACAACCTATGTGTTGTATTTGGGAGTACCTCACTAATGACATTCGCCATTGCCTTGTCATCATCAGTAATTATGGTTGAAGGGGCACACCCAAGTATTGCCTCTTGTCATATTCTCAATAACCACATATAGGATTCAGTTGTTTCATTAACTAACAATGCACAACCAAACATTATAGTTTGGGGATGATGGTTAACTCCTGAAAATGACACAAATAACATCTTATAAATATTGTCAAATACGTTGCATTAAGATGACAACATCCCAAAATATTGATATACATCCCTTGATCTTGCATCCACCCAAAAACAACTTCTCACACATCCATTCTCATCAACTTGCATGAAATACACAAATCGAGATTCTTTACATTGTCGATCAAGAAAATAGGCATACAACCTTTGTATATCTCCTTCTTCAAACAATTTCCTTATTTTATTTTCCAATAATTCTCGACGTCCTTACCAATACATCCAATGTTAAAATCACCACTTGATTATTTACTCAACACCGACACTATCTTTGTTATTGGTACACCGGACTCATTCAAAGTGAGAATGAGTTTTTTTTTACACGCATCACTCATCTATGTCTACGAAGCAAACTAGTACTTCTTGGTGTAAGTAGCTCATAGTTGTGTTCAAAGATGAACTTGCATACTATCCACTTTTCACCATCCTTTTTTACACACATCGTTACTTTACACCCAATTTTTGTCTCAGCAGGTTCAGAAATTTTTCAATCTTTTTGCTTCTGACTTTCACGCCGAAATCCCTCTCTTGAGCAAATATACTCTACTAAAATTAATTTTATGTCCTCTTTTGATAATCGAGTATGGTTGGTCCTCATTGCAAAACATTTTTATCTTACATACGCCTTGTAAAATGCTTGGGCGTCTTCTACCTCATCAAACTCCTTCCCAATAAATGGCTCAAAAAGACCACACTCCAATCATGGGACTTTTGTTGTTGTTGGAAAATAATTATTTTTTTTATAATCTGTAAGTAAAAAGAAGATAAAAGCATAACAATTCTTTAAAATTTGAATCATAGATCATGAAAAAAAAACATGCACTAATATTAGAATTTCTCGCTCGCACTAAAATTTCACTTAATTATATAGCTTCCAATTACTTCCCTGACCCGAAGCAATTATGATCATTAGCATAGACTCATGTTCGTCATCTTCATAGGCATGTACACATTCAATTAAAATAGGAAAAAAAAGGACGAGAAATAGGAAAAGAAAATGGCATTCAGTATGAATGTCCATTCCCTCAAAATGGAATATCAATTTGACATTAATATGAGTGGACAATTCCTTGTCTTTGGTCGATCTAAATGATATTATTAGAAAGTCCGACAATGATTGGAATTATAGTCTCAATTTACAGTCCCTCTTCTCAATTTATTCTCCTGTGGGAAGTTATTCTCCTCAATCTAAATGCAGAACATTACAATACCAATGGACTAAAACACAAGAAGTCAAAAAAAAATTTAATACGATCTGAAAATGCAAACCATGTGCGACATCTAAAGGGCTGGAACTGGCTTAAAGGTGTGACAGTTGAAGGGTGCCATAGGCTGGAAAGGTTCATCGGGCTACGATGAGCGAGAGATCTCTAGTTGGCTGCGACGGGCCGAGACGGGCTGCGATGGGCTGAGACGGGCTATGGAGGTGCGGCGGTGTGGAGTGTAGAGGGGGTTGGGTGGTATGGGTAGTGGGGACTCAGGAGGGAGTGCAGAGGGGGAAAAGAAATTTGTAGTGCATTTGATTTTGCTGTCCTGAAATGTGGCTCATGAAATTTACATGAGAATTGCTGACGTGCAGGAATTTTATTTATTGTCGTTGAGGGCCTGAGAACGGCTTACCCATTGAGAAGAGGGATTGTTTTAATAATTACCAAATTGAAATATTCACACAAAAATTCTGATATGACCTAGCCATAATCATTCATGCATGTTATTCTATATACGAAAACAAATTGTGTAGGAATAGTACCTCTCAATGTTTGGTGGCACCATAATTGTATTATTGTCCCTCTTGTAAGGAACCATATGGTTGAAGCAGTTGACCATGTTGAAATTACAGGTAAATTAATCCATTCCTCCCAAAATACTCTTTTTGTCTAGACATAGAGTAGACATTTTTAACAATGGTCTCCAAAAAAGCTAGGACCGATTGAGGAGGTCAGAGACTAACTTTTTTGCCCTCTAATGAGGGTAAGCAAAAGGCCTTACACTTAAGCAACATCGGCCTCCTAACATGGCCATTCAAAAAATAAAAAGTAAAAAAACTGTCCAAATAGCTTTCTTAGTTAGCTCCCTGAGTCTCCATTAAAGACTCTCCCTGGGAATTCTGCTGTGACATTGAATATGTTATAAACTTATCAAATTCTACTTGCTTCTCTAACACTACCCTCAGACTTGCTTCTAATGCCTAAATTCGGACTTGTAATATTGTGCATTTTGTGACAATTCCCCAATATTTTTATAGTTTTGCTAGGTTCCTGATGACTCATGCATTTGAGTTTGGCCCATTCTCCTAACATACCTCAAGCTACATCCCATAACCTCTTTAAAGATCATGTTTGTTGCCTCCTTGGTCTGATTCTTAGGTTCCAATTCATTTAGCTTTTGCACCATTTGATTCTTCACCAGTAACAATCACCATAATTATATTCATCAATTTACATAATGAAAATAGTTTATAAGCAAAGATTTATTTGAACTATGTGACTAAGGAAACCAGCAACAACATCATGTGCACTTTACACACATAAAGTTCTCCATCCTTCTCTGTTACAAACTTGTTCCTCTTCTTGGACCATCTCGACTCTTTAAAGAATTTGACCAAGTTTGTTATATTCTCCCGCTGCAATTAAGTTCAACTCGAATATTATTATGCCAAACAATAATGATAGGAAGCTAAACTTTCGAGAGCAGAATTTGTATATGGGCCATATATGAATTGTGGTCCTTACACTATGCCCCATTACCTTTTCCTCCAAGAGTCGAATTTAAGACTTCCAACCTGCGGTGTGATTTGTTCTTTGTTGTTTTCTATTTGTTTTGTTTTGCAATGACAGTCGCTGTGAATAATAAACATTCAATACCAAACAATACAGCATGCAATGAAGATTTAGGTAACACTAACTTAAAACATTGATGTTGGCTAGCTATCATATTACCATTGCATAATAAAGAAAGGCTAAGTAATTGCAAAAACATTACCTTGAAGCCCTTACTCCCCTACTGCAAACATAACTTCCGCCATACCGCTTGATCTACCAAGGAGGTCCCTCCTACCAATACTGCTTTATCACTTTCATACCCATTGTTGATTTTGTATAGCTCGTAGTGAAAAGAGTTGAATCTCCTTATAAGCTGGTTTGTAACTGCTCTCCGATGATTATTCCTCTCCCATTTTATGATAAATATCATAGTATAAACAAGACATATTATATCATTTAAACTAAATTGTAGAAGCAAAAGGTATCACTACCAAAATGTATTTGTGAGGCTTACTCATCACGATTACATAGCTCCTATTTCTCAGCAGCCGACACATCACTCCATCAAGGGTAACTCATGTTAGCATGATGTTTGATAATCCATGAAACCCTTCCAGTAAATATGCTCTCATTTTCGCACGACACCTTAGTATCCCCCCATTCTTAATGGTCAAAGGTATTGGTCCAAGCTTTCGAAGCTTGTCAAACATTGCACACTTTGCAGGTCCACGGCCAGATTTCTTACTTGCTAATCACCAAAAGTATCATGTCACAACCAACACAAGAGCATAAACATAGTTTTCTTGGTTTAATAAGAATAACTAAATGTACCTCTATACTATTGTGCATGAGTGTAACACCTAGCACTCTACATGTGTCGACTATCGGGTTCGAGAACTCCATTTCAAATACCATATCTAGTGATTGAGTTGAATCATTAGACTAAGAAGTAGTGTCATCTCTGAGTGTCGGTTCATTGGGTGGTGGTGATTGCAAATATTGGCTGGTTGACGATTGACCAACCCATGTACTTCCTTTAGCCCAACCAGGTGTTCTTCCTCTATAAGTTATAACCATTCTATGACAACCCAATTGGGTATACCAAGTGGCTAAACTGCATAAAGTCTAAGGAGAGTGCAGATGAATATCTAGCATTAAAGGTTTAAAAAAAGAGACATTAACTTTTTTTAAATCAAGAATGACTTTTGGTTTTTATAAAAGAAATGGTGCATGAACGCATATAAATTTATAAATTCAGCTTCTAACCAAATGAATTTTGGATTTTTTTTAATTCATATCTTCAACTTTTTAAATTTTTGGAGATATCTTTTTGGATTTCTTTAGTATCTTTAAGCATTCTTATATTTTGGAGGCAAAATTTATGAATTTTGAAAGAAAATTTACACAATTTTTTTGTAAATTTTCTTTCTAACTTTTATGCTTTTAAAAATTTTAGATGGAGTTAAAAGAGAATTCTCATGTTTTAAAGATTTCAAGAAGTTCTCAAATCTTTTGGAACCAATGTTATTTGTTACCAAATTTTATTTGAATTCGAATAAGAATTGTTAATTCTTTTTGGGAGGCTGGGGCTATGGCCCCTCTAGACTATATGTTTATGCTCTGATGATGCATAGCCTTGTAGGACTAAATTTTTTGCATATAAAAATGTGCTCTATTTGAAGCCTAGTACAAAAACCTCTTTCACAAACAAGAAATAGGGCTAGAAAAGGAGGAATCATTGTGGATGGCTAGAAAGAAAAAAGCACTAATTTATTATTCATGCATTACAGAGAGAATGCACATGTTTTAAGTAAGGAAACAAACTCAGATTCTAGTTATTGGTTACCGAACAAAACTCAACACAAAACTAGTAAACCTCTATCACTATCGTTGATACTTAACCATTTAGAAACCTGCATGTTCTAAAACCACCACATATACGAAATGCAAACAGTTTACTCAAACCTATAATCACAAACCACAACTCGGGCTTTGCAGAAAATCATACCTCGTGTTCAACGATAACAAAATAAGGGTCTCGAAATCGATGTTTCCTACTCTTTTTCCAAGTTATCGAGAATGTTGTCTGCTGGAAGCTATAGTTTAGCAATCGTTGTCAACGCCATCACTAGTTTTTCAAAATCCCATTTTTCAACTATGAGGTCTTTTTTTGAGACTGCAAGTACTCGCATTTGTCTAGATAGCATACGTGTCTATTTGCCCAATGTAGTAGAAGAAGATCAACAAAGAAAGACAACAAAGGACACACGAAAATTACATAAAGGTCCCTCCGAATTTGAGCACCTCGCGCCACACCTGCCCACCTACCCCACTCTATGTAATTTATTTTCCATCCCATTTTCATACCCTAAACACATGTAAACCATGTCTACTTTATTTGTATAATATTACTTTAAATTAGAATGTCTTACATATTAAAAATAAATATGAAGAAAACCTAATATCACATAGATTTAAATTCTTTTAAATACAAATTTGAATACAGTTATTTATATATACTTAAAATAATAATTTGTTAGATTATAAAATATATTATAAATATATTCTTTTACGATTTTATTAACTTTTATATTAAGATATCTTGAATGCTAAATTAATATAATTAAGTACATGATTATTAATACAAATTAATGAAGTAGTCCAACATTTTATAATGGATTTATTTTATTTTAATAAATTAATCAAGCTATTTGTATTCATTAAAATAAATCATTCGACTTATTTCAATGAGGACTTTAAGCTCAATTTATGTTGAATTTAATAAATAGAAGTTTTATATATAATATTCAGTCCATTCAATAATGTAAAAATGTCTATACTCAACAGCTCCCACCGATTTCTATAAGCTAATGACAAATCCCACATGAATAACAATGACGTGCTAGATACACTCATTTTATAATCTAGCTAGAGTGACAACTAAATTATGCGGTCTTGCTCTTTTTTTTTTAATTTTTAATTTTTTTGTTTTTGGTAGCACATACGTACGCATTCTCATTCCAATTACTCCAAATTAAAGGGGGAATATTAAATAATTATCTTCTTTTTAATTTGGTAGACAAGCAGCATGGCAACATGAGAGGACATATTCGGAAGTTGTTTCACGTTTAATAGGGGTGGCAATATGTGACACGACCCGTTAACCCAATACGAACACGACACGATAAAAGCGGGTTAGGGTTTAGCTTTAACGGGTTCGGGTCAAAACGGGTTGACTCGTTATGACACGATTGCTTAACGGGTCACTAACGGGTCAACCCGTTATGACCCATTAAGAAAATTAAATTTACCTTTTTACCCTTAGACCTAAAGGGCAAGGAGGACGCTCCACTTCCTTCTTCAATTTATAAATTTGTTTAGATCTGTATTTTAAATTTTTTATTATATTTAAGATTGTAACATTAATATATTAACATTGTATGTTTTGTTTATTATATTTGGGATGTAATTTTAATAATGAATATTATTACAAATTGTGTGGATCATATTTGTTTGGATTGTAATTTTAGACTTGTAGTTAGTTTTTTATTTTTTATAGATATTATTTATATTTAAATATTTATATAAAATCAATTAAGTCAAACGGGTCGTGTCGTGTCGTATCGTGTCTGTTCAACCTATTAACGTAAACAGGTTAAAACGAAACGGGTCATGTCGTGTCATACCGTGTCAATTTATTTATTATTTATTAACGGGTCATAACGGGTCGTGTCGTGTCAACCCGTTATCTTACCGTGTCGTGTTCGGGTTTGAAATTTTGACACGAAATCCTTAACGGGTCGTGTTCGTGTTGACCCATTAAGTGTAATGTACATGCATTGACACGACATGAATACGACCCGTTAACACGATTTGACACCCCTAACGTTTAACATATAAGCAATCTTTTATTGCATATAAACATGTCCCAAACCTATACCATTCACAGATTGTACACAAATTGTCCCAAATATATACCATTCACATGTCACAAATTGTTAGCATTGTGAGCCAAAGCCAAATAGTAGTAAGCGTTCTTGAATCTGTTCCTTGGAGGTATACTCTTCAAATCAAATTGAATAAAGCTGCAGCACAAGGTGGGGAATGATAAATTAGAGCAAGCCCTAAAAGCATATACCATGACTCCAATCACTCAACTGGCCACAAAAATGGGGTATATATCTTTTAACTAACCATGTAAGAGCCAAGGGTAGACCATCAAGAGCTCCATATGCCTTGTAAATCTAAAACTTTTGAGAGCCAGAGATGCCTTGTAAAGCCTTAAAACCCCTCTAGATGGCCCTGAATAATAGTAAATATACACCAAATAGACAATTTTGAGTAAAGATATAACACACTGTAACTATTGAAAAATTAATTGCAGAGGAAAGCCAACTTACAATCAAACAAAACCACAAATTATCTTCAGGTACCAATTAGTTGATGCCCTGAAAAATGGAGTTAATTTGAAAATAGGGCTACATTTGTCAAGATTTTACCACCTATACCATTCAACATACTCTATGTTTATCTCTTCTATAACCCTTATGTTTCTTTCTCTAGGTTTAAGCTCGTAATTAGTAACCTTTTCAAAATAACAAACAAACAAAACCACCTCATGATCTTCATATTAGATAACTTGATATGAAGATAATTTGATGTTTCTACTAAATCAGATTGAAAGTTCTGAAGATTTATAAAACATGATAGAAGTTTCAGGAAGGATAGTGAAAATAATATCAACTTCTATCCATTTATTATTCAGTGCATTTGATCAATATTATCGAACATGTACTGTATTTTTACAACCAGCCTAGTTTAGGAAAACCACTTCCAATCTTTGTCACTTCCTTAATTTGTGCATGTTACGCAATTTATGATGCAATACACTAATGTTAGGATCTTCAAATAATTCAAAACTAGAACCTTATGACTTACTATTTATTGGAGTAAATACCACTACTTCAGAAACAAATTCTTCGATATGTGATGAATGCATCACCACAACTAGCTACAAAATAAAGCTTACCAAAAATGTCAATTATGTTGTATGTGGTGGCCCATTTTCAATACTTGGACTAAATAGTGAAAATTGATTTAGTCCACTTATTAAAATTCCAACAACCCCAACTCAGGATATTATGTGATAAAAGGTCAACTTAAGTTTAATAAAAGTTTCATATGCTTAATGAAAATATACATCAACAAAGTGTAACCATACCTCACGAATTTGCCCTACTATCATCATAACCATCATCCTCGATGTCTTCATTGGTGTCTTCATCGATGCCTTGCTTAGTGGAGTCATCCATGTTACCGGCATCAGTACCCTCATCATTGCTGACATACAAACCTTCATCCTCACAACTATCATTGAAAAACTCTCTGTTGTCAAGAAAGTCACTAGATCAAGTAAGTAATGCAGCAGGGGAAACCGTAAGTCCTTCGACATGTGGCCTTTGTCATGTAGATTCAAGGCCATTGTGGTTCATGTCGAAAAATCTATATACATTAGAAGATTCAACCTCCGGATATGCTGAATCCACCGCATTCCCACCATCCTGTCAAAATCATCTACATCATCAACTATTGGCAACTGTGGAACGTCATACACATTCCTATATGTAATCTTTTGTACCACATACCCTAGGTTAGTGTCTTTAAGGTAAAAAACTTGTGAAGCTTGGGTAGCCAATGCAAATGGCTCATCCGCATACCATGTTCGGGACATATTAACACTTGTGGTATGGTCACGAACATTTATCCCACGTCTCGTATCACCAACGTCAAACCAATCGCATCTAAACAATCAGACACGCTGACATCCCATGTAGCGTAACTCCAACACCTTATTTAGAACACCATAAAAATCTGTAGTCCTTGATTGGTGTTCACCTATAACAAGAACACTACAATTTTGTGTGTGACGATTTTTTTCATGATGCTTTGTATGAAACCTTATACTATTTATTATACAACCAGTATATGAGAACAATGTCGAGTCAAGACCACAAGCTATTGCATACTAACATTAGAGACTTGCTCAGGGGTGGAAGCATTCAATGCTTAAATCTGCAATAATGGTGGGATCTTATTAATAGTATCAACGTCAATGAACTGAACCATTATAAAGTCTATATTACATAACTAACTTAAAATTACACGTCTCTTAAACCACGTTGGAAATTTAGTTTCATGCCTCCTTTCAATGTTAGTAACGCATTCTTCCCTCAACTTGTTGTAGTGCTCTCTACAAAAAAAAAAAAGTTCATATATAAAGTTAGAAAAAGCACCAAAAAATGAAGAGGTCTTTACAAATGTGTTATAAGAGATAATAACGGAAGCTGGCTCTTACTCAAAATAGTTTACAATCTCTATGCAGTTATTGAGGATGTACCATGTGGTAGTCTTACATTGTTTATTATCTAATTGGATAGGTGTTGACAAGCCCAATGGCCGCAAATTTTGTGAGAAAATAGAGAAACCATGTGACTCACTGTGTTGCAAACCCATATCAATATGTCGTTCCTCTGGAGTGAACCTAGTTGGAACATCATGATGATACATCAAGGAGAATGTCAAGCATTCTACATGAATATACGCATTTGCAATGGATCCCTTCGGACGGGCTTTGTTTTTTACGTACCGCTTAAGTTTGCCTAAGTACCTCTCGAAATGATACATCCACCTGTATTGAACTAGTCCTACAAGCAGCAACTTATGTGGCAAATGGATGGCAAGGTGGACTATCACTTCGAAGAAGGTTGGTGGAAATATCATTTCTAGCTTGCAAAGGATGAGGACAATGTCAAGCTCTCAAGACATTGCACATTTTCTTCAATGTTCGTGCACACAATTCCCGAAAAAATAAGATAAGCTCCATCAATGCCAAGCATACATAATGTCTGAAGTACCCACCGATAGCTGCGGGAAGTAACTTTTGCATAAAGATGTGACAAACATGGCTTTTTATTCTTGATATTTTATAATCATTGACATTAACACATCTAGAAATATTAGAAGCAAGACCATTGAGAAATTTCACACTATTCAACCAATCACAAAACCTCTTGCTTTCATCTCCATACAACACAAATTTGGGATGGGAGATTATAATTCGGTCGCCAACTTCTTTCAAATGTAAATCTTTTCGTAAACCAAGTTCGGTCAAGTCCCGGCGAGCATTGATATTATCTTTTGTTTGGCTTGAATATTCATCAATGTATCCAAAATGTTGTCACAAATATTTTTTTCAATATGCATGACGTCCAAGTTATTTCTAAGTCTTAGAGGTGACCAATAGGGCAAGTAGAAGAAAATACTCGTTTTCGTCCAATTCAACTCCTCAGGGACATGTTTCCTTCTCTTTTTTACCTTACCAAATTGCACATGTCCAATGTTATCTAGTTGTCACAATATATCATCTCCAAATAGCTCTGTTGGCGGCTCCCGATGATCTTCCTTACCATTGAATTTTGATTTATTTGTTCTCCATATATGAGTTGATGGTAGGAACCGACAATGACCCATGTAGCAATCCTTTCAACTGTAAGTCAACCATAATGAATCTGTATTCATATTGCATGTTGAACAAGCCAACTTTCCTTTAGTGCTTCACCCAGAAAGATTACCATATGCAGGAAAATCATTAATTGTCCATAATAAAACTACATGCAATCGAAATCTTTGCCCAGATAATGAATCATAGGTAGATACACCATTTTCTCACAAATCAATGAGGTTGTCAAGCAAGGGTCATAAGTAAACATCAATATCATTCTCGGGTGATTTGGGACCAGGAATTAGCAATGACAACATGAAGAACGAATCTTTCATACATAACCAGGGAAGCAAGTTGTATGGAACTAGAATCAATAGGCATATGTTGTACGGTTTACTCATATTATTAAACGGGTTGAAGCATCACTAGCAAGACCGAGTCTGACATTGCGAGCATCTTCAGCAAACCAGGAGTTCTCTCGATCAAATGATGTCCAAATCTCAGAGTCTGTAGGATGCCTCAAAGTGTTCTGATCCCCATCCCTTTGTGATTAATGCCACCTCATAGAAATTGTTGTTCTTTGACATAAACAATCTTTGCAGCTTTGGCTTCAATAGAAAATATTGCAAAACTTTTTGAGGTACTGGTCGTCTCTTATGTGGTAGACAACCACTTAGATGCCTTACACTTAGGGCATGATTGTTTGTTGGCATTTTCCTTCCAATAGAGTATGCAATCATTTGGACATGCATGTATTTTTGTGTACTTAAAGCCCAAATCTCGCTCCATTGCGCGGGCCTCTTGGAAAGGGTTAGGCAAGAGTGATTCAGGAAAATTAGTCTTTAACAGTTTAATTAGCATGTTGAAGGACTTGACACTCCAGTCGCCAATCACTTTTATATGGAGCAACTTTACAATGAATGATAGTTTCGAAAAACTCGTGCAACCAACATAGAGTGGACGTCGGGCATATTCAAACAGATGGTCAAAGGTGGTTGGTTGTGGTTCCTCCAAGCTAGGATCCCCACTAACTACAGCCATGTCCTCATTAACTTCCACGGTTGTGGCAGCATGGATGTCAGCTAACATATCGTCTATGTCATCAATGTAACCAACGTCATCATCAACTTCATCATCGTCTCCAAAATTCTGAGATTTTTGCTTCCCATGAAATATCCGCTCCGTGTAATTTGGATACATCCCTGATATAAATAAATGACGTTCCACCTCGCTTATAGGTAGAAACAAATTATTCGAACATATACAACATGGACACCTAACAGTGTTGTTTTCGCATGAGCTCGAGCCATTGTGATGAACTACATAATCCCTTGGGCATATTCACTTGACATTAATCTATCAGTAAGATGCATCCAATTTTTATCCATCTACAACAATTGACAATATCATTACAATATTATCACCACAAAAGGAAAGTTTCAACATGAGAATATAAAGTAAGCTTATGGTCGCAAGTAAATGACATTGATATAATAAAGAATGTAAAAAATGCAAGAAACTCTAATCAAGTTCCATTTTCAATCATTCACTGCAGATCTGACACACAACCAACCTAATGGTGTATAAATATTGAAATTAATGGAACCATAAAAAAAACACAAGCTCTTTATGTCAATCGAAAACAAAGGGTACTTATATTAATCAAAACAATGTTACATCATAAATCCCTAAATCCAAAACCTAATTACAATCAAGGGTTCGACGAACTGGCAGGACGATATTTTGTGTGTGTGTGTGCGCGCGCATTAAGAGAGTTATCGACTCCATCCAAAAGAATTACAACTTAATTAAGCTAAGTTTGTCATGTATAGTAATCAAGCGGGAATTTTGATCCTAAAAGACGATAGAGCCTGAAAATCATAATCGGCTTATTGTCCTTGAAAAATCATAAAAAAAAAATGAGGGAAATAATATCGAGATGTACTAAGAGACAGGGTACTTGAACATCTCCCACTATCAAACAAGAGAGAGTTCACAAATATGAAGCAACTACAAAACCAACTCCCCATTCCTAAGATATTACCACTACACAAAAATATATTCAAACAAAATATTTGACTTGTAGAAAATAAGAATGTCACAATCTAACCATGTAACAAACTATGAGTCTATGACCAACTAAATGTTGTGTAGATGTTTGATATATAAGAAAATAATTAACAAAAAGGGGCCAGATTTGGGATCGATTTAAGCTTCCATTGACAGGTTGATCTTCTAGGAATTAAAAACACATCGATGAATGCAATGCAGATCAAAAGTGATGTTAAATGAAATTGTTCACCACCAGAGCAAATGAACAACACCACAATAGCAATTTAATAGATCCAGAAAAATAAAATAGAGATAAATGTGGAGATCTATTGATAGAGAGAGAACGAGACAGAGAGAGACGGAGGGGAGAGAGAGAGAGACTTACTGGGTGAAACTGTGATGATGCGAGACCGCACGGTTGGTGTGTAGAGGGGCAATGAAAAAACCCAAAGGAAGATCACTGGGAGAAAAAATTAGGTCTGATCAATTTTTTTACGGTTAAAAAATTGCGGCCACTAAGAGACGCTTTAAAGTTCAGTCGGTGAACTTATTTTTGTGGCGAACTTTAGTCAACGCAAAAAAAATGTTTTTCATGACGAATGACTATCTTTGGAAATAGTGGGACGGAAATGCGATAATTTTGTCTTTTGCGACCACTAACAATGTCGCCGCAAAATATTGGTCACAAAAACTGTACGTGTTGGGTGATCTTTAGCGGCAACGTAAAGTCGATGCAAAACACTCACTAAGCGACACTTTTGAGTTACTTTGGTCATTATATTTTTACAGCAAAATTTAGTCAACGCAAAAAAGATTATTTTCATGACGAATGTTTATTCGTTGGAAATAGTGGGACAAAATGCAAAAAATTTATCTTTTGCGACCAATAACAATGTGGCCGCAAACTATACGGCCACTAAAACCTGATGTGTTGGGTGATTTTTCGAGGCAACGTAAAGTTGCCGCAAAAAACTCACTAAATGCCGCGTTATAGTTGAGTTGGTTCCTTTTTATTTTATGGCGAAATATAGTCACCGTAAAAAGATACTTTTCGTGACGAATAAGTATTCACTGAAAATATTGGGACCGAAAGGCAAAAAAGTTGCATTTAGCGACCAATAACAATGTGGTCGCAAACGGCCTAATTTGTTGTAGTGCTAGTTCGACTCGATTAAATCTCATTCATATAGTGATATATATATATATATATATATATATATATATATATACACACACCTATGTATATATACATATATATATATTAGCTAATAACATAAGCATAACATTTTTATAATTAAATATATAATATGTAACCTAATTACTTATGCATATATATTGAATATACTTCACAGTTATATTTTATAATTTGTACAATAATTAGTCGATAAGATTTAATAATTACATGTACTAGTATGTGGAACTATATATGAAATAGATATATGCTATCATATTTTGTATATGTATTAATAATTTATGTAGGCATATAATATATTTTTGGATAAATATCAACTAGTTAGATATTAATTATGTTTAAAATTTTAAATCTTATAATTCAATAGAGGTTCTACTTGTTAGTTGTACAAATTCAACATTAGATTTTTTATTTTTCATTTATTTAATTTATTAATTATTAAATCTTATCTAAAAAAATAAATAAAGGAACAACTCGAGCTGAGCTCCTTTTTGGAACGAGCTTGAGTTGAAAGTTTAACTTACCGAGTTGAGCTCGAACAAAGATTAAATAAAAATGTTGAGCTCGAGCTCAAGTTTTTTTAGTCGAGTCGAGTTTGGCAAGTCAAAGACTAGCTCGGCTCGGGTCGATTACAGTCGTATTTATAACACAGTTTTTCTATATCTAGATTGAAAGATAACTAGTATCTACATCGACCAAATAAAATTGAAATATGTATATTAGGTGATTTCCAAACAAGCTCCAAACCAATGTTTTAAATTTCGTTTCGGTGATCATTTCAGTTTAAGTATTAGAATGAAATATTTTAGTACCGGCAAGTTCCGGTATACCGTTTCGAAATTAACTATATATATGTATATATAAATTAATAAATAATAGAATAAATATATGTATATTAAGAATATTAAGTGTTAAATAAATATTATAAAATTTATTGACAATTTATTATTATTTAAAACTTTTGTAAGAAATTAAGTAATTAATAAATATTATAAGATTGGTTTTACTTGTCGTTGAACATCTCTGATTTAATAAATAAATAAAATCGATTTATTTATTTATTTTATTTTCAAGGGTCAAAGTACGTGATTTATTGTTTCAAACAGTTAAGATGAAAAAATATTTTTTGTAAACACTAAAATTTTTAGGAAAAGGAAAAAGGAAATTTAAAAGTAGTTTACAACTTGATGGGAACAAATTACAATATAAACAATAAGAGTGATGTGAAAAGGCAGCTGAGAAGAGATTGTGAAAAGACGTGCTCTCAACCTCGAATTACCATTTAAGATTTTTTACCGAAATGCATATTCTAGCATAAATAGACCGAAACAGGTTCAAATGGTCGGAATTTAGTCTGAAAATGAACACCCACTTAAGCCGTGCCAGTTACTATTTCTGTACGGAAAATTTCGACAGAACGAAACGAAAATTAAAACTTTGCTCCTAACCTCTTCACATCTTTTTTTTTAAACCATATGGCGTATTGAAAATCAAAGTGATTAAGACTGCGTTTGGATGTTAAACTGAGTTGAGTTGAGTTGAGTTGAGTTGAGATGATAAAATATTATTTTTTAATATTATTATATTTTAAGATTTGAAAAAGTTGAATTGTTTATTATATTTTGTATTAAAATTTGAAAAAATTGTAATGATGAGTTGAGATGGATTTATTAACCAAACGAATACTTAAATGGCAATGTAGAAAGTGTCACAAGATGAGGTAAGAATACCCCGTGGAAATTGAAGCTTTACAAAAAATTCTATATACCTCTTATCTTATTATGATGAGGTACCAATATTACTCGTCAACCTTTGAATTATTTAAAGAAAAAATTAAGAGATGATCCAAGAATGATGAAAAGTATCACAATTATAAAATAGAATAAGAATGTAATATCTAACATTACTCAAGCTAGCTTTTAACGGTAACTGATACAATTCTTGAAACGTAACACATAAACTCCATGAATAAATTGACCTAAGATTAGACATGGAAGATATTGAAAGTTTGTTCGAACCAGGTGAACACTAAAATCCTCTCAAATTGATCAAATATCCAAATGAGTTGTGGCACAAATACATTTGAAGAAGACAAGAACAAAATGAACAAAACGGCTCCTAAATCTATAACCACGATTGAAAAGCCAATGTGATTTGAAATAATACTTTTGGCCCACAAAAATGTTTGGCCAACAAAAATAATTATAAAAAATAATTGTGATTTGAAATAACACGTCTAGTCACTTCTCAATATGTTGCAGAAGATGATAGCGATATATGCAACTAGGAAAAAAGCTAAAGCTACTGAGAGAACGTTCCGAAGATGGATCCCAATTGACGTGATTGTAGCCATGTGGCTTTTTTTAATATTAAAAAAATTATAAATTAAAAAAAAAAATAGACTCTCCCTCTCCCAAATTTTGAAACCCAAAACAGAAAACCCCAATTAATTAGCACACTCAATGAATTAAGTGGCTGGATAGAAGTTGTTTTTACTCTCTAGACTGACTGGAAAACTTTCGAGTTATGACTGTCTTCACAAGGCCTCTTTTCAGCAAGCAAGTGGTGGTTCGGAGAGGAAGAAAATAGCATTACAAAACAGAATCATTACAGATTAAAGTTGCAAGGCTCTGGATCATTATCAGTTTCAAAGAATTAGCCTGAAGGTCGCCTCCATCCCTATTCTCTTCTATATCGATTTCCTCTTTGGCCTCTTCCACATCGATTTCCAGCAGGGGACCATAACGTTTAAATGCAACAAAAAGTATTTAAATGAAAAATAAAAAAATTAAGAAAGAAAAGGGGAAGAAGAAGGAGAGGAATAAAATCAGAGTGAGCGGGAGGGACTGGGCAATACTCATGCACAAACATTAATACTTGCTTATTCTGGTTTACCAAAACCCAAGAAAAAAAATGCAACACACAAGCAAAGAAATTCTACGCAGAGACACAAGTAAAGCAAAGAAATTCTGAACAAAGATACAAGTAAAGAAACTCTGCTGCCGCCCGGAGGCCGATGCCGGACAGAGGGAGAGGTAGGATATCGTTCGTGCGTGGGGAGGATTTTGGATTGCATCGTTATGGGGTTCAAAAACTCTGTTGAATGATCACATCCTCTTCGGTACACTATCACAGACTCACAAGGTTCTGTTTTTTTCTTCTTCTTCTTTTTCTTTTTATAAAATCAGCCGTGTGCGCCACACCAGTCGGGAGAATACCTCGGTGACAATCGTCGGTGGAAGTAGAACCATCCATGCAACTAGATAATGCATGTATTACATGCCACATAACCACCGGTATAAATAATGATACCCACACAACACATATTATAAAATAAAAAATTTTTATAAAATGAAGTTATTTTTATAAAGTATTTTACAAAAATACCCTTCTTTTAAAATATTATTGTATAAAATATAGTAAAATGTTGCAACATGCCCGGTAAGCCAATAATCTCCAACCACATCAAAAGGTCACTTAAGGAGCACAACGCTACCTAATGTGCTATCAAGCAAGACTAGCCCTTCCAGACCAACTCAAGAGCAATCGCCCTTCAAGACCAAAACAAGCATCATTTATGCCACAGAATATCCATAGTTTTTAGTTGTCAGCTCAGAACAAATCAAAACCTAAAGACAGACAGTATCCATAGAGGCAGAAGAACAAATGTGGTCCAAAACAACATGGGTAAGAATAGTTAGTTTAAGATAAAGGAATACAGCTTTTCACATTTCCTATACAAAGCTTGTTCAAATGAACAAAGACAAAACAAAATGGAAGAAAGGATCAAATCTGAACACCTAACAATGAACAAGTTATTTATTTGTTACAGGATTTCTTTCTAGCAAGAATAATACGATACAGGACAAAGCAGTCAGGTAGGCCACTGAGCATGTACATCTCCGTCCAGGCTATGTCAATCGCAAAATACTAAAGTAACACCATCCAATTTACAATTGCTGGGAATCTATACATTCCAAATCCCATTTGAAACAAACAGGATTTAAACATGTTGCCAAAAATAAGCCGCTTCCCAGGAGAAAAAAAAAACGTATAGAAAAGGTTAAATAAAAAAAAAATACACAAGGAGCAGCATCAGGCTTCCATCACGAGGGACACAACCTCAAGCAATCAAAACTCTTCTGGTCCCGAGTCTATCGTACGTAATGTAGCATCAATACATGACACCAGTTCTGATCCTATATGCAAGTACTGCTCGCAGTTCACATAAAATACACTTTAAAAAGGATAACTCTGAAATCCTTACTGCTTACAGGGATATTGCTTCAAGAGAGACAGGGTTGTACAAATTTTACAATAACCAATTACAATTGAAACAGTGACCCTATGTTACAATGTACTAATAACTCGACCCTGGCTCTCCTATTGTAAAGAACATAAATTCTCAGTTACAACTGATCAGTTATGAACGAGTATGAGCCTCAAAACTTTTTACAAGCTCATAGATAAAATCAATACAGTGAAAACAAAAAAAGAAGACCGTTACAAGCTGTGGACCTAGTACAAAAAGTCAACTTTATACAACAGTACTGTGCTTTACATGGACTGACAAAAACGTCAATCGTATGCACAAACTTGACCTCAACATTCATTTATGAAAAATATACGTGACCGCAACTCTTTCTAAACATTTTGTTGCAGGATCACGGTTTACAGAATTTTAGGTGGTACAAGTCTACTTTCGCACACTCGGACAAAAGCCATCACCAGAGGAATCCAATGAAGGCAACCCATATAACACCTCTTCCTCCATAAAACTAGCACAGGCTGATTCAATCATGAAAACAAAAGGATGCCTACTCCACTCCCTGGATATGATGATAAAAAGAAAGCGAATGACTTCTATCAGGTCATGGCATAAAATAAGGGGTTTACACCCTCCGATGGAGTATGACAGGTAAACTTTCCTTTAATTTGAGAATAAACACTGGATCACCCGATTCACTCCAAAAATCTTTAGAAAACCCCACAGTGCCACCCAGTGCTGGAAGGTTACTGTTTCATGCTTAGTAGAGCAGGTTATAGAGAGAGAGGTTGAACCTTTCAGAGGTTGTGGCGGTGGGCGGCACTGCAGATGGGGTGGGAGAGAGAGCACGGCTGGGGAAATGGAAACTGAGGGTTTGTGGGTTTTCTCAAGATTTTTGGGGTTACTTGGGTGCTTGAGTGCATATTCTCAAATTAAAAGGAAAGCTTATGTGTCATAATTCTATTGGAGGGTGTAAACACCCTTTATGCCATGACAGGGTAGAAGTTATTCTCAAAAAGAAAACCCCCAAGTTAATAGATATTGAGCAAAATAATCTGCCAAAGACACCACCCATAATCTACCTTAGTCACTCAATATTAGGGAGAGATTTTTTTTTTTTTATAGGCAAGGGAGAGAGAGATAAGAAATAGAAACAAATCAAAATCTGTAAGAAAACAACTAAGGCCTCATTTGTTTTCACAACACATCTCATCTCATTTAATCATTACAACTTTCCCAAATTCCCACACAAAATAAAATAAACAATTCAACTTTTTCAAATCCCAAAACAATAATAATATTAAAAAAATATATTCTAACAATATTTTATTCAATTTTCAACTTTTATTTCAACTCATCTGCAAAAACAAACGAGTATCCCCTGAGTCCATTTGTCACACAGCCCTACGGCATTGTACCTCTATGAGGCATAATACTCAGAAATAACCATTCAACTACTTACTGGTTCTATCTAGTTGCAGACCAAAGCTAGTAAGAATTACGAACAAGTGCAAGGAGTGATTATTTCTCATTCTACCACAGATGGCGTTAAAATGGAAATCAGTATAGGAATCATACAGTATGATTTAGACAAATGACCATCACATCAAAATCTACCAGAATAAGTATTACACTCTCTCTAGAAAGAAACAGTTTTTATCCCCACTATACTTTCTACCACTGTTCTTGTTCACATCTTTATAACTTCACTTTGGGTGAAACCAACATCCCAAGTTTTTAAGTTCAATGTAGCACACCACAAAAGAGAGGTAGAATGGGAATGCCTCTCAGTCAAGTATCGATATTTGAGAATGATGCTTTATGACCCCGTCCACCACAACAGAAACCAAAGAGCCGGTGTTATTTGATGAAGATTATAACTAGAACCATATTTTACCTGCTACCCATGGGGCTTATTTGCTACACTATTCAAGCTCTAATAAGAGGAAAAAGGACAACACCATTTCTAGATTAGTTTTCAACACTACAAACCTTTTAAGTAAACTTTAAGCTTTAACCCCTAGGGATTGGCTCAAGTGGTAAAGGCCTTGGGCTTGGGGGTATGCTCCCCACAGGTCCAAGGTTCAAATCCCCTTGGGTGCAAACAATCTCTAGGGCCCACACCCCCTGGTGAATTGCCAGCGATTTAACCAGTTCCGTGTAGGGAAACTTTCGAGGGTGCGGTGCACGGGACTGGGGTTTACTCTGCAGGGATGGGTTCGAAGGGCCCTGCCTTGGAGAGGTTCCCCCACATTTAAAAAAAAAAAAAAGAAGTAAACTTTAAGCTTTTCATAAATTGTAGCTTTTGGGTAGAGGAAGATTAGATTCTTTAAAAAATAGCCCGTGGGATAGAATATATGCTGAAGGTTGGGTTGAACCAATGGAGCAATATATTCCATTTTGATTACGTAGTAATAACTAACATTAACGAGTCTCTCACTACCCTAAAACTGGCAACCTGAAACTTCCTTTTCACTAACCACATACCTAAACCAACAGGCAACCTAAAGCTTACTCATACCAATAGCACTTAGCCACACTTCAATTCTTGAATTTAATCAGATTTTTCTTACTTGCATAAGAAACAAAATCATTACATAAGCATCAGCAGGACATAGCCATTACAGATATGATGAAAACTTAAATGAAAATGACTAATTTAACACTTATAAGCACAATTAAAACTGAAATCAAAGCAAGGTAGTAGAAGATACTGAATTGGCATGAAAACAAGAGCTAAAATGTATTAAGAACAAATTGCAGAAGCTACAACCAATCAAAACATACATCTCAAAAACATTTATTTGAAAATCGAAAAATGCACGATCACAGCACACGACAAAAATAATTTTAAGCAAAAACGATGCAACCAATACTAACTTCTATGTACAAGGACTTGGGTAAGCAGTGAAGTTGTTTTCAGCCACCTTAATTGGAAAATTCAACCAGCAACGTAACTTAGAAAAGAAAAGATATCACATAAGAGTTTATTAAAAACTTTATGCTAGCATATGAATCTAGCAAGGACAAAAGGATCCATTCGACGAAAAAATCATTTCACTGAGAGCATATGGATAATTGACTCCCACAATCATATAAACAAAGAAGGTGGTTCCAAATGTACCAATATCACAAGTTGAAGAAAGTAATTGTCTGAAGATAGAGAGTGCTATAAATACGAAACCAAAGGGATACTTAGTGAAGGATACCAAAAGTCCAACAGACAAAAGATATCCACATTGGCATGCTACGAAAAGTTATCAATCGTTTTTCAGCAAACAAATACTAAGCATAGCAGATAATGATGTTTTGTAGTATGCAGCACGAAAGCAAAGTCAATTTAGTTCTTCCCAACTAACATAAGCAGAACTTACTTCTTCCCTCAAAGAAGCCACACTCTGAATGTGGGGCAATTGATAACCAGAGAGAATAATGAAGGTGCACCATAGATATCCCAGCAAGAAACTCTACAAGTGAGAACATAGATATGAGGTCTCGTAAGACCCGCCAATGGATGAAAATCATGCTTGTATCATTCAGATGGCAAGCGTCTCCTCTTTCCATAATCCCCATCCCTGGATCGAGACTTGTGATCTTCTTCTGGGATTGCTCGAGACCTGCTTCGAGGTCTAGAAGAAGACTGCCCCCTGTCCCAGTCATCCTCATAACCCACGTCACGTTCTCTCTGCCGATGGTCTCGGTAATTGTCTTTTTCTTCCCTGTAACGGCGGTCCCTGTGCTCCCTTTCTGGTCTGTCCCAGTCCTGTTCCCTGTCATCACGAGGCCTCCTCTCAGAGCTTCCTGACCAGTCACGCTCAGATCCCCGTTCTTTTTCCCTGGAGGCAGCACTTGACCTTACCCCTTTTTCATGATTTGCATCTCCATAACCATATTCAGAAGCACCATCATCACCACCATAGCTTGACTCCCTCGTCCTTCGACCATGTTCTTCTCCTCCCCATCCACCCATGTTCGTCTCATTCCACATCCCTGCATGATGACCCTCCATTCCAGCAGCACCCATCATTCCCATTCCATTAGTTGCCATTCCACGACCAAAGAAGGCAGGGTTGACATGAGGTGCCACCCCAGCAAGTCCCATCGTATTAACAGCTGGAAATGAAGGAATCATTCCAGGAAAAGCAGGACCAGGAAACCCTCCATAACCACCTCCCCGGGCCATATATGTTGGATCAAATCCAGAACCCATCATGCCCTGTGGGGTCATCATACCACCAGCAGGACCCCCAAAAGCAGGACCTCCAAAGTTTTGTCCATAACCTCCTCCAGTGGCACCACTTCCAACTCCAGCATTGTTCCCAACCATGTTCCTTGCACCCATGCCCCCTCCTCTTCCCCTCCCAGGACCTCGGTTGAGTACACCCTGCCCACCTCGTCCCCATCCACCCCGTCCATAATTTCTTCCTCCTTCTCCACTTTGATAATTCATATTGCCACCTCTCCCCACACCATCATTCATTGGCCTCCTTCCCAGAGGCTGAGATGGAGTCTGGGGTTGATTCTTGTTTACATAAGAAGCTCCCATCTGCTTCAATGTTTGCGGAGAAGCAAAGGCCACAACACAAGCTCGGCCATTGAAAACATGACCATTCATTCCCTCTTTGCATGAAGCCGCAGCAGCTGCCTCATAAAACTCAACCTGACAATACCCTTTGGATTTACCACTAGCTCTTTCATCAAAAAACTTAATTTCCTTGACCCTTCCATATTGAGATAAAGCACTCTCAAGCTCTGCATCAGTTGTCCACCAATGTAGTTCTCCCACAAACAGCGTGGTTTGACCATTCTCTGCATGAGGACGAATCTGATTTTCACTCACTATCGGATGATTGACATTTACATTCACATTGATTTGATTAGTGGGCATCTGTGGAACCCCTCGAGGACCACCAGGGCCAGAATTTACCACAGGCATTGGATCTTTAGTAATTTTTCCAGGCATATCAGAAGGATCAATCCCAGAATTGGGGGGCACAGGTGTGGATCCCTGAAACCCCATGTTTTTTAGTTGAGCATCATGAGGCATCTCCACAACCCTTGCTCCATGTGAGGCCGAAGACCCACCAGGGTAACTAACAGATCCCACTTCTGGTCCCTTAACAGCAGATGGCCCCTCCTGCTCAGGATAATGAGCACCAGAACTAGAATACTTTCCCTCGACTGAAACCCCAGGAATGCTCAGCTCTTGGGCACCCCTAGCTTCCACTCTTGATTGAGGATCATTTTTCTGAGTTTGAAGAGCTCCATTGCCAACAGTAGCAGGTGGGACTGTTGCCTCAGACCGGTGCAACTGAAGGAAACCTTCTCCAACATTAACATCATTGTACAGATCATCATAATCATCATCTTCTCCCATCAGTTCTTCATCTGCAAGGGCAGGTATGGCTCCACCTCCTTGATACTGCGTCTTGTGAGCCCCTCCATATTCCTCATCATCATAATCTGTTTGCTCCTCAGCCATTGGATCCATATAGATTGACCAAGATATAATACAGATAAACTTTCTCTATCTCCACCTATATTATACATGAGCAGGAAAACCACAATTAAACTCATCTCCAACCGCACATCAATAATAACATCAAAAGGAGCGAGACAGATCCATTTAGTATTGGTTGTGAACACTCTTATTACATCTGGAGAGAATT
Organism: Juglans cinerea; assembly: GCA_961763995.1. NCBI lineage: Eukaryota > Viridiplantae > Streptophyta > Magnoliopsida > Fagales > Juglandaceae > Juglans > Juglans cinerea. The sequence goes on from CAUIVZ010000003.1 coordinate 25,822,788, forward strand.
CCTCATAGCTCGAGACCATGTATGAAAATTGAAAAAACATTATTGTACATTCATATCAATATAATAAATCCTCAACTCGATAACATTGACGAGACAGCTTATTAACAGTGAGGTTTTACAAAAGTTATCAGCCTTGAAGTCTTAAGCATCTTGAACAAGAAAACTAGAAATACCTAGCATCTACTGGAAGGTACATCAATAAAAAGTAAACTTTCTGAAACCCATCAACTACAAAAGGGGAAAAACCTTCCCACACCCACATCAAAAAAAATTCCAAAAAGAAAAGTCTCAGAAACTGATGATGATCACAGAATTAATTGCCCCTGCATGATGTCAGACAAAAATAATGATAAATATTCAAAACTCACCTCGTAAAAATCATTGAAATAATAAAGTAAAAAAGAGCAGATAAATCATAGAAACACTAGCACATATCTAATATCCCCGTAGTAACTGAACAGAAAAAAACAGGCGAAATTCCCAATTTCCACCTCGTAAAAGCGTAAGAAACATCAGACAAGCAAGTAGAAAATCCGAAAGGGTGAGCAAATCAGCGTTACATAGCTCGTAAAATTTATTAAATAAACCCAAAAACACAAACACCCACCAGAGATTGAGATCAAAACATTACAGGGAAAAAAAACGACACGCAGCCTAGAAACGCGCAGAACAAAGCAAAACTATGAATGATAGAGCCAAATTTATCGCGTCTGAGTACAGATTCAGAGAGGTTTCTTTACTCTTCTTCTTCTCCTCGTCGTCGTCGGCGTCGTCTTCAGCTTTTGTCTTGGGCTCTCAGCAACAAGTCAGAGTCAGACAAGCACCAGATTAGCCTCCCCTTTTTCTCATCTCTCCCAACTGGGTTTTCCTTTTCTTTATTTTTTCCACCCCCAAGATTTCCTTTTTTACACTTTGGTACCCTGTATAGTGAATATCCGACGTTATCCGTAAGAAAATATATTTACATAAGCCGCAGCACACTCAGTGTAAAAAAAATATATATATATAATTTAAGAGGAATTCTACATATCTACCCACACTCTCCACACACCATGCACTCAAATTTTTTTTTTTTTTTAAATTCAAATACACTAAGTGTGTGAAGTGTGTGATAAATAGTAGAGTGTGAAGAAGATTTTTTGGCTCTACTTTTTTTACAAAATTTTACGAAGGACTTTAAACTTATACAAATTATTTCTTCTTTTAAAAAAAGAAATTGGTCATGAAAAATGTTTCATCATCAAAGAAATTAAAAAAAAATTAAGTTTAATAGATTAGATAGTAAAATTTATTTTCCTTTAAGGTAAATATACATCTTATATCAAATTATATTTATTTTTAAGTTTTCTTTTATAATTTTTTATTTTACAGATATAACACTTTTGGTTATTAATTACCAAAATGATGTTCTATATCCTCCTTTAAATTAAAACGGATAAAAAGTAGATGATTTGATATAATCTTGACTTCTAAATTTGAAAGAATTTTGTAATATATCACTTTTTTTTAATAGTTTGTTCGATTTTAATAATTTAAGGTGTAGAGTGTAAAACTCGATTAAATAACTTTTTTTTCACTTAAATGTGATCAACATCTTTCTAATACAAATATATTTTATTCTATCATTATGTGTAAGAAAATCTAGGAGTCTTTTAAAGAATGTTTAAAGGTTAAAAACATCTCTTTATTTTCAACAAATGTGGAATTTATTATAGTGACTCCAACTTCAAATTAAGAAAGCACACAATCACAAAATTATTAAGAAAACAAAAAATAAATAAATAAATGAGACAGTTGCGTTTGGATAGTGAGGTGATCTCAGATATTCTGTGAATAATAGTAAAAATGTAATGATAAAATATTGAATAGTAGTGAAATGTAAGTAAAAAGTAATAATAAAATAATGAATAATAGTGAAATATTCCGATTTAATAGAAAATTTTAATAGTACATAATAGTTCCATTTATAATAACTCATGTAACAAACTCTCTTTGTACCATACAAGCAATCCACTTGCCTCATTTTGTAGCAGCTTTCATAATCTCTTAACAATTCTTCTACATAGCTTCATGAGCTTTTGTTTGACTTAACTAGATTTTAGGAGACTATGCTTAATAAAGCTCTCAAAGTATAAGATAACTTTGAGGATAAGGAAACTTTGTTTTAGAAGTTTTTTTAGAAATGGGGATTGCTCATGCAATCCGATATAGTTATGTTTAAAAAAAATTAAAATTACAATAATATCATTTTTGAAATGATGTTTTTTCCTCTTTTACCCTCATTCATTAATGGGACTGCACATACAGTCCTCCACTCAGGACTACAAATAGAAATTTTCATATTTGTTACATGATGTGAGCGTACATAAAAACAATTTAAACTCATGAAGAATTAAAGAAATCAATTAAAGAACATTAATGAAAACATCATTCAAATATTTTGTCAAATAGTTTATATGCAACTTCTATATATGAACATATGAAGATGAAAAACATCATCTAAATATTTATGTCTCACTCAAACCATGCTTGTGTGTTGTGCATGTAAGCTTTCCACATGAAGAGCTTAAGATCATAAGTATTTGAGTCGGTATAGTTGAAACAATAAACCAAAAGAAAAAATTGATAACCCTCCAAGGCCAAAAGTCAAACCTTATAATTTTAAAGCCTAGAGACAATCATATAAGGACTCCTTTAATGAAGTACATGATTCTAACTATGGTCGATTGTTCACCTTTTTCTACAACAATTTGAATGACTTTTTCTATAAGAACTTGGATATTATCATTGAAGTATCTTTTATTCCTTTCTTTTGTAAATAAGGGACTAGAATCATATATGATATGGAGTCATAAATTCAATTTGATTTTATTCAATTTTACCTAAATAAGGAAATCAATTTTCACAAATACTTGGAGACCTCGGGACTTGTTTGGAACATATATTCTCAAATTATTTAACTACTATTTACAAACTATTAACTACTATTTCACTACTATTTACAAATTATTTTACTACTATTCACAGATATTCTGAGATATTTTTAATATCCAAACGAGCTCCAAAACTTACCGCGAGCTTAGTGAGCATCAACATGAAGAATAGCTCAAATGTAACACAACACTTGCTGTTAAAAAGAATAAATAATACATCAAGTCCTCAATTCCCATGCACTTAAAACAACAAAGTTGAAAATATAGAATGATCAATTTTTATAATATTCAAGAAAGAATTTGATGAGTGTAGTATATACGAGTGCAAAATATACGGAACAAGATTGAAAACTTACACCTCTCTCATTTTTAAAAAAAAATTAAGGAAATATGGACACAAAAATGCAAGATAAACACACACATAAGACACACAAAAAACATAAATGCATGAAGTGTACTCCTATGCATGTAATGTAAAATTCTATATCTAAGTAGAACAACTGTAACTTTCTCTCAATAGATGAATGTCACCAAAACTTAAGAAACTGAAAGTTCCCTAGTTCTAAGTACATAATCGTGAGTGTGATAACTAAGACTTTCTATCTTATGTAACTTGAACAAAATCAAATTCATACTAACAGTGGATTTTCTTATGTTCAATATATTTTAACACAAGTTTTCAAATCTTTAATTACATGTTCAACCTCATTGGGTTTTCTAAATTTTTTTTAAAAATTTTTTTTTAAATTCCTCAAAAAGATTGCTATAGACCACCGTGTAGGTCATCATCTTCTAGTCTTCTACAACTTATCACTAACATGGGAGTCAATTGATATCATAAAGTTCTCAAAATCAGACTCGTTGCCCACTGTGTGTCATTCAGAGCCCTTTTCTTAGTCCTAAAATAATTTGGATATTTAACTCTTATATGACCAAAACTTAAATACTCATGACGTTAGAAAATTTTAGAGTTATTGTCTATTTTTACATTTTCTATCTTTCCTTGGATGGCTCATTGATAATCTCCCTTAAATTCCTCGTTAAACTTGGGAGATTTGTCTTTCAAATTTAACTTTCAGGGTTTGAAGAATTTCCTGAACTATTAAGCAAACAAAACTAGGTCTTCATCATTAGATGCTTACTCATATGAGGAATTATATGTGGTTTGGATAGTGAGTTGAAATAAGATGAGTTAAGAAGAAAGTTAAAAGTTGAATAAAATATTGTTAGAATACTATTTTTTAATATTATTATTATTATTGGATTTGAAAAAGTTGAATTGTTTATTATATTTTGTGTGAGAATTTGAAAAAATTGTAATGATTAGATGAGATGAGTTGAGATCAACTCTGAATCCAAACAGGGCGTCTCTTCTCTAATAGGCCCCATATAATGCGTAAAGGTAGAGGGTATATGAGATCTCATATTACTTCTTACTTTTTATAATGTTCCAAATTAGACTCTAATTGTATCATTGACTAGTCTTTTTGGAGTATAGGCCATGTGGTTTGAACCTTCCATCGAGGCATTACAAATGGTATCATAGCCTATCCCAACCAGAAATGTGGGACTTGAACCGTACCACCTACGAAGGACTGGCCCGACGAGGACGTCATAAATTTAAGAGAGGAGATTGTGATACTCATTATGATGTGTAAGGGTATGTGGTATATAGGATCTTACATTGCTTGAAAATGAGAAGTTCTTGCTCTTTATAATGTTCTAATGGGGTTCCAATTGTATCATTAACTAATTTTTTTGGAGTATAAGTCATGTGATTTGGACATTCCATTGGGCCGTTACACATCCCCTTTGCATTTTTTCAACAAAAACTTCATAGCCATCATTTGATATCGTGGATCAAGTACAAAAGCAATATATATCATCAAGTTGAACCTATTTGTGTTTTCCCAATATTTGTTATACTTATTTTTCATATTTTTTCCCACACTACTAGTGATAATATCACTAGTCTTGATGGTGAAGATTTCACATGTCTAATGGCATCTCTAATCTTTGTTATAAATTCATAAACATTTTTCAAGTCATCCATAACAATTAAATTTAATATATGGGCAACACACTGCATGTAAAGAAACTCACCACCTAAGATGGTACAATCATTATCTTTTATCCTCCTCCTCATGTAATTAACGGCAATATCATTAGAGGAGACATTATCAACAGTAATGATCAAAATTTTATCAATCATCAACTCATGCAATCCCAAGTCTAACACCCTCCCAATAGTATTGCCCTTATGGTAAGGAATTTGACAAAACTTTAGTATTTTCTTATGTAGTCTCCAATTGTAATTAATAAAATGTGCGGTAATACAAATTTAGTTCATAATTTGCATCAATGTCCAAGTATCGATGGTAAGACAAATCTTTTGATCATCCAACAATTTCTTTAATCGTGTCTTTTCTTCATTATGTAGTTTAACACAATCCCTTCATAAAATGGTTCGAGATGATAATATAAATCTATATTCCAAATCAGCCACATGCTCAATAAACTCATCGTGCTCCACAAGCCTAAAAGACAATTCGCACTTAATAAATAACTTTGCGGTTGACACCTTAAGTTTTTCTACATTATACTTCACAAATCTTTGTCGACTACACGTTCTTCCATCCACATCCCTCTTAACACTATATGTTTGAATTTTTTGAACTCCTTTAATTCTAAGAGGAAAAGTTTCAACGCATCATGGATGTGGTGCATCATAGATGAAGTGACATTCTTGTAATGGCAATTGAATAGCTTACCGCAATAATTGTACTGAGCTTTCAGGTTATCACAATCAATATGATCCACTTTAAGTGTTCCCATACCACCGATTGATTGCTAGGTATTTTTTTGGATTTCTTGGATAAATGTGGAACGGACTGGGTAGGATTTTTGTATATATGTGGATGAAGGGGGAAGACTCTCATGCTCCTCTACATCCACTGGAATAGAAGAAGAGTCACCACCACTCTCTGTGTTATACCAACATTACAACTCAATGTATCTTCTTCCATTTGTTATTGAGTAATAAATAACAAACCACCAAAAGATGAACAATTAGAAAAATAAATCTCATAATGAGAGAAAGAAAACAATATGGAAGTATAGTTATAGAAAGAAAAAGAAAAAGCAAAAGCAATGAATTAACATATTTTTTTTATGACCAAAAAAGGTGTATTTTTATTCCATATCTTCACCAAGTGATGTATTAACCAAGATTTTATAGAAATATCATTCTTGTTCTGTTTGTTCTTCCAAGTTTTAGACAAGGTTGTTGGTTAGGTGTTGGTCCTATAAAAACAAGGAAAAAAAAAAGATGATCCTGGAGGCTCGGAGTGAGACTTTAGAATTCTCACATAATGTGAGTATTCTCAAGAGTTAAACATGTGCACTGATAGTCGATTAGTTGAGACTTTCTATTACACCATATAGTGTTCCCCTATTTTAATAAAAGATAAAACAATTGTAAATTGTTGAAGTTGAAACATATCAGATAATAAAATGTAGGGTAGTTCATGCAACAGCTCCCACTGAATGTAGGGTTTTAGGATAGTGATATGGCGATCAAGTCCATCTTTTTGTCTATTATTGGTGTTTTTCAAAGAAATTCACTCTAATTTGGGAAACCCCAATAAACGAGCAACACAAATAGAATGAATTTAGGTCCAAATAAATTATGTCATCAACTTTCAGATGAAAAATGCTAGTCTGCCGTCCCAAAGATACCACTCGATTTGACCGCTTGGTGAATTTTTTTTTTTTTACCGAATGATGAAGGAAGTAATTTTAAATGTATTGATGTATTTTTTTTATTTTTTTAAAATATTAAAATGTATTAAAAAAAAACTATTGGATGGTACGTTCAGCGGTAAGAGTGGGACGGCAGAGTAGCCCCACTCCTTTCAGATAACGGCCAGGGTCCATAATCACCATTAAAATCACCAAAAGAAGTTGTCATCATCATGTACTTATCTATGATATCATAAGGCCCATCTCTTCACTTGTGCGCACACAAACAACAAAATCCCTTTTCGAAAACTGTTTCTACCAAAGGGATTTAGGATGGAACAAAGCAAGTCAGTTATTGCTTTCAAGCTTGTTTATGGGTCGATCGAGATACGTGAAAAAGATGTGGGATAGTGTGATAATCGACCCACGAAATATATAGTTTGTGTCTTCAAACATTCTATAGAGAAAGAGGTGTTAGGATTGATACTGATTTAAATTTTTTTGATAAAACTCGATACTCGGGTATCATAACCGTATCCAGCCTGGGTAGGACCGGGTAGGGTGATGCGGTTTTCAACTTGAGTTTTATTCTGGCTGAAAACAGATACCCAAGTTCCGGATCAGACCGGGATGAAATCCGATCCGGTTGAATAGTCCTATTAATAATTACAGAAGTTCCATAGTTGAGAATCTTGTGAATCATATGAAAGGAGTCTTTGATACTAATTGTAGCAATCGTGCAAGGCCATATAAAGTGTTAAACCATTGATTGTCTTAAAAATTCAGAATCATAAGAAGAGAGAAATTTAGAATAAAGTAAAATTCAGAATTCAAATTCAAAATCAAAATCATTCCTAAGATATCATGGTGAATCATTAATTGTCCTAAAAACTTAAAAGCAGTTGAAGATAATGGATTTAACCATTTAAAGTGTATGTCTAGCAAGGAAAGCAGCATGAGCATAACTAAACGCAATGGGGCGCATCCACAATTTCATGTTGGAAGCATTCTCTTCAATAGACATTCAGCCTCTAATCTTTGTTGAAATTGACAGTAGAAAAGACCCATCCCCGTTATAATGTTATTGCCATCGACCTTGATGACGAAAAGAATCATTCCAACATAAAAAGTTAATCCCCACATCCATTCTTTCTCTGCTCTCTACAATATTTTTCATCTTTCTTCTATGTTGCGATTCATTTATTCGCCCGACCTCTAAAGAGAATTTCTAAATTGATTGAAGCCACCAAAGGGCAACTGGATAGAAATAAAACTATTGATAATTTAAAAAGAGGATAAGGCAATGAGAGTTGAGGGCTGGTAGAGTAATCACTCTTAATAAAAGAATAAAATCTTTATCAGATTCTAATCTATGCTGAACACTGCACTTCAGCTCGGTTACCATTTACCCCAATGACAATGACCATTTCCTATTGGCTGCTGAGATCAGAACTGTTGAAACCCTAATGAAAGAATGGATACAGGAAAAACCCATATATTCTTACAAAAATGATACTAAACACATTTTACATCACCTACACCAACTCAAGAGAGCGTGAATGCCACCAAGTAAGATAGGGTCCATGAGGTGAATATGGAAGGCGGAAATGACGGGGCAATCCATTGACCATCTCACTCAGGAAATAATGATCATCCAAAATGGCTTTTGCATCAATACATTCCCTTGAAAACAGGATTTGTTCGGCATATACCAGCACCATATTCTTCATACTCTGCTTTTGTATGGCAAGCCTGCACATGGGGCACAACTTCCAGTCATAAATCCAATATTTGGAAACTCAAGAATATCTTAACTTGGGTAATGTTGATAGAGACCTCAATGAATCAAACATCAAAAGCTACAATGACAAAAATTAACTTAATAAATTTCTTTTGAAAGTTTGTTCGCCGACTTGAACTTCACAAATGAATACAAAATCTTGCCCAACTGAAATGATGTAATGCATTGTTTTTTGCTAACACGAGCACTCAAGAATCCAGCTTATTCCTTCAAACTTTAAAAATTCTCTTTACACCATTCAGCCTTTTAGCTTTGTATTAAGTGTCCCCGTCATTGTCTTCTCTGAAACCAATGAAGTGGTTCCCATGATTCTCAAGATGCGACATGCAAGATTGCGACTCTTTTATAATAAGTAGGTTCAGGGGTATAAGCAACACTAAAGTGTGACATCGTAACTATACCTCTGAGAAACCATACCATGTCTTCTACAATAAAGTAGAATATGAAACTTGATGATTTAGGTGCAAAAAGAGAACCTATGTAATAATTGCTGTAATTTATGTCTATTCGGATAACCCCAAGGGGTTGGCCCAAGTGGTGAAGGCCTTGGTCTTGGGATATCACTCCCTTTAAGATCCAAAGTTCAACACCTCATAGGTGCAAACAATCCTTTGGGGCCACACCCCCTGGTGAAAAACCAACAATTTAACCAGTTCCGTATAAGAAAATTTTCGAGGGTGCGGTGCACGGGACCGAGATTTACTCTGCAGAGGTGGGTCCAAAGGGCCCTGCCTTGGAGAGGTTCCCCGACATATAAAAAAATATATATATGTTGTCTATTCGGATGAGAGGACAAACTTCCTACCGCAAAAAATTCAGGTGTCGATGCAAGGACAGAGCCTCCAAACCAAACTGCAAATCTCTGGATGGGATGGCTAACTACATTGACTTCCACTGGTTGTGACTGCAGACCCAAGGGTGGGAGAGAGAGAGAAAACGAACAAAAAAATGTCAGCATTTCCATATGGTGATCAGTGAAACATATTCTATATATAACAAAACATATGAAAAAAATTGTAAACTATGAAGTCAGTTGTAAATATGAAACTCTTACTTTAACTTCCCCACCAAGTCGAGCCTCTGATGCAAGAACCCGAGCATCCACAATCTTCTTCAGATCCCGCTGCAACCTCCTGTGGAAGTCCTTAAACATTGTCGAGCCCCCAGATAAAACTATATTCTGAGAAGAACGGGAAAAACAAGAAAAGAAAAAATAAAATCAGAGAGTCGTACGATAAACAATTGTATGAACGAGGCAGAACGTGAGAAGAATTCAAATATACAGGGCATACAGCAATAACTTTCTTTCCTTTTCGGTAAGTAACAATAACCTTTCATTAATGTAAACTAAACAAAAAACAAGGAATTTGAAAAAAATAGAACCTTGGAACTATAAGCAATTAAAATAACCATATGATATATCACAAGAGAACCATCCATGCTAAAGTTTGGTAGTCAAACCCCTAGGGGTTGGCTCAAGTGGTAAAGACCTTAGTCTTGGTGGTATGCTCTCTTCAGATCTAAGGTTCGAATTCTCTTGGGTGCAAACAATTTTTAGGGATCATCGGACTGGAGAAACTTCTCCTTTAATTACCCAAGGTGTACTTGTGGGAAACTCCTTGCCGATGGCCTATGCACCCCCAGGATTAGTCAAGACTTTATTCTCGGACACACAGTGCCAATAAAAAAAAAAGTTTGGAAATCAAAACAATCATGATTTTTTAATTAAGAACTGTTGGATCATGGATGCCCATAATAAATTATAGAGTATAAGAGTCCATCAAACACAACTTAAGGACAAAGGAGCAACTACACAAGCCCCCCTTAATACTTTTTTTCTTTTCATAAGTACAAGCAATCATCACTAGGTTTCAGCCCTCCAACTCACGGTACTCCATTGGAATATAATACATCTAATAACAAAGTTTGCATAAGTTTCTTGGGCCTTTGTAGTTCACCTTATACAAAGCTCTTCTTGTGTCGATTGGTGCAGACTGAATACACTTGTCGATTACCTCTGGTAAAGGGGTGTTAAACTTGCTGCTATAAATCTCAGGACTAAAGAAAACCTGTAAACATGTCAAACAAATTACAGAAAACAGTTTCAACAGTATGCAGTTGGTAAAAAGCCATTCAAAAGCAGCAAAGTTATGATTGTAACCAGCTGTATATTATTTCCAACCTCTTTCAGAAATGTTTTGCAATTTTATTATTCTTGAACACTACATAATCTTTTCAATTGTATCACTGACATTAAAGATTATGAGAGCCTGCAAATACAGCGACCAAACCAAAAACATGAACTTTTTTAATTTACATCAAATTCCTCATCTTTTTGGTCCACAAAATGGAGGTGTTGACTGTAATTGTTTGAGAAAAATAATCTAATGTCTGTTGGAACAAATTTTTCCTTGTGGAGATTCTGGTATGGGTATATCCTTAGATTGAAATATATAAATATTTCCCAACAAACTTATCAAAACAAAAAAGATCTATTAATTTTTTTATAGGTATGAAATAATAAATAAAAAAGATCTCCCAACAATTAATACCAGCTAATCCGATGTCCACCCCGCCTCATAGTTTGCTGGAATGGTATTTCCTACCAATCAATTTAAGAATCAAAAGACCGAAAAAGTAAAAATTCCAACACAGCGCATGTGGAATATCAATTTAAGACGACCAGGAATTGAAAAAAAAATATTATTGGGAAGGCTATAATAAAAACTCAATTGAACATCTAAGCAAAGAACTGAAATGTTCTGCTTTGACTGTATCAAGTGACAGATACAGATACTTGTATTTGTATGAGGGAAAAGTTAGAGACAGGCAGCTAAAAGACCAATCAAACCCTATAATTATAACAGGTCTCCATTACCAGCTCCTACTGACATAATTGCAACTTACACCATATTAGCTTAAATTCTGAGACAGTTGCTCATTAAATCTGGAAAACCACCTATTGTTCATTCAATAGAATGAACTAAGGTAGGATGGAGAAGATGGTCAAAGATAAATAGATCAAACCTCAGGGCCAAGAAACCGTTCATAGCCAATATCACAAGAGTATGGTGCCCCTGTCTTTGGTTTAATACCTCTCCATTGCTTAATATACTTTGCTGGCTCTTTATCGTGTTTATTGAACTCCTGAAAACATTGGAGAAATGAGAGTTGTCATCAAGTAATTTCTAAATGATATTCAGAATGACAAAAATTTCTAGTGGAGAAAGTAATATGAAGAGCTGGAAACTTGCAATATAATGCCCAGGACAAAGTATTTATATCCATTTGTAGCAAAATTTGTTCGACTCAAACTGTTATAAAAGCAAGTGCACCTTGACGATATCAGAACAAGTGTAGCAATATGTTTCCTTTACTTTCCGAGCAACTTCAAATGAGTCTTCAGGGGGCACATTCTCTCCTCTTTCCTACATGAAACAATACCAAAATGCAAGAGTCCACAAGAAGCCATTAAAGGGATTCAAACTTTCCAGTTATAATATATTGACAAAACTGTTCGAATCCAACAATGAAAAGGGTGGGACAATGAGGTGTAGGATGGACCAAGAATTTCTCTCATATATCACTACAAGGACATGTTACATTTATAACAGTAAAAAAAATAAATCAGTCTACCATTGAGTTTTTCTTTAAAGAAGAACTTAAAATTGGAAAGATCAAAACATTCCAGGAGCTACATTTCAAGAATGCCCAATACTGTAGGCACCAAACAACGAGCCTCTATTATTAATTAGGAATTGCTAACTAAATTAACACTACAAACTAAAATTTCTCTTACATTCATAAAAAATGTCCTTTAACTTTAGCTAATCCAATGAGAGTGCTCTTAGGAGGCATGCAAAGAAAAAATAATTTGCATTTCAGGGTTAGATCCTCTCTCTCTCTCCGTTTTCTTGGTTTTTCTTGTCCTTGTTTCTGGTTAGGGTCGTCATTGGTGGTAGTTCATTGTGGTAATTAGCATGTAGCTTAGTTGGGTGTTAAGATCTTCTGTCCTTGCTTTTAGATCAAAACTTTGTTTCGGAAGTCTGGATGAGTAGGAGTTGGTGTCTGCATGTAAGAGTTTAACTTAATCATGAGAAGGATTGCAATTGAATCGAAGGTGTTTGAGATAAGGATGGAGGGGCGTGAAGTGCTTATCACGGAGAGGGGTTGGAAAGGATCGCATACATTGAAGTTGGGCTGGGATACAGCACGCTGGGTCTTAAGGGCATTGGAGGAATGCTCTCAGCATGGAAGGAAGGTGTATTATTCTGCTTACAGGGATGGTAATAGGGGATACATTGCACAGAAAAGCTTCAATTCCCGTGGCTGCTTTTTGGCCATAGTGGAGTATAGTGGAGAGGGGCGTCGGAGCTTCATTTTTATCCCTGGAGAAAGGGAAGGAATGGGGTGGAGGAGGCTTGCAGCAGTCGTGAGGGAGGTGAGTAATAAAGGTGTTCAGGGGAGAAGTCCTCCATCTTCGTCGTCAACAGTAGCTCGGTCTTACTTGGAGGTCTTACAGACACCTCGAGAGGGGAGAAACTCTGCTTCGGCAGGTTTGAAAAGAGTAGGGGAAGCTCCTGTTGTGGTAGGTGCACAGAGGCGGGAGAGTGATGGCAGAGGCGAGTATGGGCAAAATGATATTTTGAAGGATTTGCGGGATATGCATGCAGCTTTGGAAGAGATGGCTGTTAGAGTCAATGGGATGATACGGTGCGTCTTGGGTAAAGGAGTTTTGGGTTCGAATTCGGGTCTGGGAAGTGGGCCGGAGTCTGAAGGCAAGGCTCAGCCCAAACAATATTTCGGATCCATGCCCAACCAGCAGAAAGCTTTGGTATGGAGGAAGAAGCCGATGGTCGGGGCGGACTCAGAGGTGGGTGGGTCAGTGCCTCTGACGTCGGCGATGCCTCAGACGGTGACGACGCAAGCTCTCGAAGCTACGTTGGAAGTAACGCTGCCTGTAGCAGGGTCCGTTAAGCATGGAGGGGCAAAACCAGGCAGTTCTGCCGTAATATCAGAATCAAATGACTTGGCTCCTGCACAGACTCAGCCGACGGGAGTAGTGAAGGAGATCCCGCAGTCAATCGTGAGGAGTAAAGTTGTTTCTCTCGGGAGCAAAGGCAATACAGTTTCGGTTCAAGCCCGAGATCATGTATCGGAGCCGATATCAGCTCAAACGCCTCCACTATTGGCACAGAATATGCCGATAGGCTCAATGGAAGCTTCGGAGGAGCTTCAGGTGGTCCACCATGTTCTAGAAAGGGAGGCAGGGGAAATTGTTGAGGACGTTGAGGGATATTGTGAGGTTCTGACGTCTATGGTCACCCATACGAGAGAGGTTGGGGAAAAGGGTGAGACTGCTGTGGGTCAAAATGTGCTGGAAGGTTTGAAAGAGCTGAGGGGTAATTGTTTAGAAGAGCTGGAAGAGCAAGTTACGATGGTTTCGGTGCCAGAACTCGAAGTAGCTGTTTATGAGGAGGAGATGGATAGTTCATCTCCATTACAGATGACTCCTCTTCAGATTGTGTCGGAGGAAACCTCAGATTGGGTCTTTAAACAAGTGGAGAAAATTCAAAGCTGTGTGGGTCTATTTTATGAGGGGTATGAAGATCGATTGAGGGCACTTTTAGTTACTATTGAAGCTGGTCGATCCACGGTAGAGCAGTCATCTGTGAAGAAGAAGCGGGAGTTGAGGAGATTACATTGTTCCATTAATTACGATAATAGGGAGGGTACCTCAGGGAGGAACCGATTTAAGGGGAGGGATGCCATATCTGTTAATGAAGCCTAAAATTATGTCGTGGAATGTAAGGGGGATCAATAATGTTAATAAACGCCTTCGCATCAGGTCTATTATTCATAGTTGGAAGATTGATGTTGTTTGTCTTCAAGAAACAAAATTAGTAAATGTGGACAGAAATGTTATTAGTAGCTTGTGGAGAGGTTCATTTGTAGACTGGTCTTACCTAGCCTCTTCAGGTGCTTCTGGTGGAGTTCTAGTCATGTGGGATAGTAGAGTTGTCAAGATGGTAGAAGAGTGTATTGGAAATTACTTGGTGGCATGTGTTTTAAGGAATGTGGAAGATGGGTGGTCGTGGGCATTAGCAAGTGTCTATGGTCCCAATAGTGATCGGGATAGGAACCTGATGTGGGATGAAGTATCAGGGTTATATTCTATGTGGGATCTTCCTTGGTGCATATGTGGGGATTTCAATATAGTTCGATTCCCAAGTGAAAGGGCGGGCCTTTCTTCAATAACTGCAGCAATGGAGGCTTTCTCACAGTTGATTTTCGACTTGGAATTGCTGGATTTGCCGTTGGTGGGGGGTGAATATACGTGGTCCAATTCTAGAGGCAATTCAAGATTAGACAGATTTTTAGTTTCATCGTCGTGGGAAGCTCATTATCCGAAGTTGTGCCAAAAACGGTTCCCAAGGATAGGATCGGATCACTTCCCCATTATTCTTGAGTGTGGAGGTATTCATGAGGGCAAACGGTATTTTAAATTCGAGAATATGTGGCTAGAAGTGGAGGGCTTTGTCGATATGGTAAAAAATTGGTGGCTGCTGTATCAGTTTGAGGGGACTCCTAGTTTTGTTTTGGCTAGTAAACTTAAAGCTTTAAAAGCTGATCTGAAGGCTTGGAATAAGGAGGTCTTTGGGAATGTTGAGCAGCAGAAAAAAGTCCTTTGGGATGAGCTCCAATCCTTGGAAGCTGATGGGGTTCGAGAGGAGAGTTTGTCTAGGATGAATGAAGTAAAAATAGAACTTGAGAGGGTTCTTTTGAGGGAAGAAATATCATGGAGGCAAAAGTCGAGAGTTCTTTGGCTCAAAGAGGGGGATAAGTGTACTAGATTCTTCCACAAAATGGCTAATTCTCACAGACGTAACAACGCTATCGAGATGTTAAGAGCTGAAAATAATCTCCTTACATCACCAGCTGAGATCCAAGAGCATGCTGTGCAGTATTTTAGTTCCCTCCTTAGTGAGACGGAAGATTGGAGACCTAAGATAGATGGATTGAACTTCGCAGCGGTGGATGCTTCTTCAAAAAGTTGGCTAGAAAGGCCGTTCGAAGAGATTGAGGTGCATCGGGTGGTGTGTGGAATGAGGAAAGACAAAGCTCCCGGGCCGGATGGCTTTTCTATGGCATTTTTTCAGGATTGTTGGGATTTTGTGCGGGAGGATGTGATGAAAGTTTTTCATGAATTCTATGAGTTTCAAAAGTTTGAGAAGAGTTTGAATGCCACTTTTATTGCCCTAATTCCAAAAAGAGTGGGTGCTTCAGAGTTGAAGGAGTTTCGCCCGATTAGCTTGGTAAGTAGTGTCTATAAGATCCTTTCAAAGGTGTTAGCAAATAGAATGAGCAAAGTGATGGGGAAGATCATTTCCAAATCTCAAAACGCTTTTGTTAAAGGACGACAAATTATAGATTCGGTGTTGATCGCAAATGAATGTGTAGATAGCCGCATGCGGGAAGGGGCTCCGGGGGTCCTTTGTAAGTTGGATATGGAAAAAGCATATGATCATGTAAATTGGAATTTTCTTTTGTATATGCTTAGAAGATGCGGTTTTGGTGATAAGTGGTGTGGCTGGATAAGTCACTGCATTTCAACAGTTCGCTTTTCTATTCTTGTTAATGGGCAGCCTTGTGGGTATTTTCCGAGTTCTAGAGGTTTGAGGCAGGGGGATCCCTTATCTCCCTTCTTGTTTGACATTGTTATGGAAGCCCTGAGTCGAATGGTGGAGGCAGTGGTAGGAGCAGGATTTATTTCGGGATTTTCAGTGGGAACCAATTCGAGTGGCCCCTCTACTATATCACACTTGCTTTTCGCTGATGATACCCTCATTTTTTGTGAGGCTGTTGGGGAACAAATTCAAATTTTGAGGGCTGTCCTGCTATGTTTTCAAGCCGTCTCGGGATTAAAAGTGAACTTAAGTAAATCGGAATTGGTACCGGTGGGAGAGGTTAGTAATATTCATCACTTGGCTGAATTTCTGGGGTGCAAAGTTACATTTCTGCCCATAAAATATTTGGGTCTACCATTAGGGGCATCTTTTAAGGCCAAACACATTTGGGATGGGGTGATCGAGAAGATAGAGAGGAAGTTGGCAGCTTGGAAAAGAATTTACTTATCTAAAGGGGGTAGGATTACTCTTATAAAGAGTACTCTCTCTAATATTCCTACTTACTTCCTATCTTTATTCCCTTTACCAGTTGGTGTGGCCAATCGTATTGAAAAATTATATAGAAATTTTCTTTGGGGAGGCTTGGGAGAGGAGACCAAAATTCCCTTAGTAAGCTGGAAAAAAATCTGCTGTCCGATTGCTGATGGAGGTCTGGGTATTCATAGCCTATGCAGTTTTAATAAGGCGTTGTTGGGGAAGTGGCTATGGAGATATCATGGGGAAGAGGAAGCATTGTGGAGGGGGGTGATTGATCGCAAGTACGGTAGTGATTGGGGAGGATGGTGTACTAAGGAGAGTAGGGATTCGTATGGAGTGAGTCTATGGAAGTTTATTAGGAATGGTTGGGGTCGCTTCCTAAAACAAGTTAACTTCTCGGTTGGTGATGGTTCAAAAATCAGATTTTGGTCTGATGTTTGGTGTGGGGATATTGAATTGTATCGAGCATTTCCGGTTGTTTTCAGGTTGGCAACTAATAAGCAAGCTTCAGTTTCCGACGTGATGGTATCTTCCAATGGAGTGGTGCTTTGGGATATAGGCTTCTCCAGATCTGTCCAAGATTGGGAAGTAGAGGAGGTTAATGACTTTTTTAGACAGTTGTATTCAGTGGTGTTAAGAAGACAGGGCAGGGACCAACTTTGTTGGAATCAAACAGCCTCTAAGAAGTTTACAGTTCGGTCTTTTTATAAAGTGATACTAAATCAGCACCATATTGGCTTTCCTTGGAAGAGGATTTGGAAGGCTCATGTTCCGTCAAGGGTGGCTTTTTTTGTATGGACAGCAGCAATCGGGAATATTCAGACTATTGACAACCTGAGGAAGCGTGGAATGATTGTTGTGGATTGGTGCTTTATGTGCAAGAAAGAAGCGGAATCAGCGAACCACCTTCTACTTCATTGTGAAATGGCTAAAGTGCTATAGGATGGTGTATTTGGAAAGGTTGGGCTGTGCTGGGTTATGCCAGAAACAGTGGTCGATTTCCTAACATGCTGGACTAATTTTCAAATGCATACTTGTCCCCAAGTGACAGCTGCTTGGAAAATGTTGCCTTTGTGTATTATGTGGTGTATTTGGTGGGAGAGAAATGAGCGGTGTTTTAATGATCGGGAACGCAATAGTGATGAATTCTGGAAGTTTTTTATAAGTACTCTAATTTGCTGGTTTTCTGCTATTGTACTGAAGGGAGGGGCTGTAAACGCGTTCCTGTCTTCGTTTTTCTAAGTTCTAGAATGTATTAGGTGTTTCTTGTGTATACTTCCTGTGTACTCGGGCTATGCTTATTACATTGTTATTAATAAAGTTATTACTTATCAAAAAAAAAAATTATGTCAAAAATTTCTATTCTTCATCATAGGTCCAAGGGTCTTCAATTCCACCACCTAAATCCAGCTCATTATGACATTAGAATTTTCCAACAGATTTTATTATTGGCAATGGGTGTCCGAGACAAAGTCTCAACTAATCCTAGGGGTGCACAGGCCCTCAGGAAACATTGACCCGACTAATCATGGGGGTGCACGGGCCCTTAGCAAGGAGTTTCCAACAAGTGCACCTCGGTTAATTCAAGGGGAAATTCCCCCAGTCCGATGGCCCCAAACATGTGAAAGAATTTGCCAATAGAATTCTAATTAATAAAGGATGTGATATAATGTATATATTTAACAACAATGATCTTCCAAACATAGCCAGCACAACCAGCTTACAGTTTGTACAATGAGATTCAAGGAGAGCATACCCGCATAAGCTGCTGGACAAAAAGAGTAACATCCTTCCCAGCGATAGGAATTGACTTAATGCTGCTCCCAATTACATAACCATCTGCAACAGGTACAACATGAGTGGCCCCATCTCCAACATCCACAACCACCCCTGTCATCTCACACTAAGAAGAACTGTAGGTCAATCTAAATGGAAGAAAATAAATTAAAAAAATACAAAGATGGCAGTAGAAATATGCACAGGCACATAGATCTAGATGAATGGACAGATGGACAGATATAGGTTTCGACAACCACAACAACATAAGCAGCAACCACAACAATATAAGCAGCAACCACAACAACAACAACAACAGAAAAAAATAATAACCAACAGCAGCAAAGCAAAATCAAACAACATCTGACGAGATTCCTGGCAATGCACCATTTTTGGCAGATCAGTAAATTTATTCTGATCATTTTTAGAAAGAGTAGCAAGCCTAATTATGTGGATTAATAAATTCTTCTTACTTAACAAAAAAAAGAACGAGGCGCAAATAAGCATGGAAAAAAGTGTTACAGCAATTGGTTTGAAGCTGTGCATAGCTATATGTAATATTAAAATTCTACATTGTTAAACTAATTTTATGGCAAGAGCTTTATCAGAAATTTTAAGGCAAGAGCTTTTTTGTGCTAGCACCCCCTTGCCTTATATCTGAGAACAGAAATGATAAATGTGAGAGCCATGCCCCTCTCTATGAACCTCACCATTGCCTCCTCCCTCCTCCTTACAGCCCCACTCTCCCTGATTATCGTCCAGAAAATTATCCCACAAATCAACAAATGAAACAAGTTAAAATTTCAGGTTGGGGGATACCCACAGGCATAAACATACTGGAATCTTCATTCCCATCGTATGTAATGTAATGTGAAGCAAGGTGACTTAACGTGTATGAGTATGTTATAGTTCATTCTCTTACAGATATTGATTGTAATAGTAAATGTAAAACAAGAACAAGCTATGGAATAAGGATGAAAAACTTCATAAATTCAAGTCTTCTGTAGATACAAAGGGGCATTCGAGGAGCCCAGACCTCCAAAGGAAAATACTCAAAATGACTATCAGATTCCAGATAATCCCTCTATTTTCCCTCTCTGCTCCCTTATACCCCTCGCAGGGCTAACTAATGAGACTAATAACTAGATGGCACGTGGAAAGTAAATAACAAACTTCAAAATTAAAATGAACACAAGGAAATGAAATGCAAATGTCCCAGGGTGTGAAACGCTGCGTTGCAACTTAAGTTCCAGTTCATCCACGAACGACACTGTCCAGTCAAGTTCATAACAAATCCCCTCCCTTTAAAGAACCTTGTCCTCAAGGTTTAGAGCAGTGATTATACTCCTAACTCACCAGATAGCATGAAAGCATTGGCCCACTGCCTCACTTGTGACACAGAATAATAAGATCAAGAGCAAAATAAAAGAAGTGAAACACCCAGGGTGCCTCTCTTATGTACTCCCATAGTTGTAAGGAAGGATAGTGGATGCTCTCTAAGACAGGAACTGGAAATTCCTAGCAAATCCCAATCCTTTACAGACTTCGTAGAACTCAAAAAGGCCAAATGCCTGTTAGCCAGCTCGTTTATAAACATCAAGGGCTTTGACAGCTTCTTGTCTTGGCATCTCAAAAAAAGCTTCTCAACAAGATTGATGATCCCATCATTGATAGCAGAATAAATTTTAAAACTCTCTTTCAGTACCAGAGCCAAAGCATATTGTACAACATAATTGCTGAGTACTTTAATGGCTGCATCATCCCTTTCTACTGCTTCTTCCTGGAATACCGTGTTTAAACCTACATCGTTTCCCAATTTTTTTGCAAAAATAGCATGATTTACTGGGTGAAAATGATCCAAAATACCTTGGATTCCAGCAGGTTTACAAACAAATCCTCCCACATGTTTCACCTCATCAATAACGGGTTCTTGGTCATCCATGTCCAAATCCATTGATTTTACCATTCCTGGGACCACATTGGTATATATCCACGATAATCTTTTGGCAAATCCACTTCCATCCACTTCCATCCACGTCCTTTAATGCACTTTCATCACCACTTGCATCCCTTGAACGGCATATAGCTCAGACTCAATCTCCTCCAATTTCTTTTCAAGCTCATATTTCAGAATTTGAGTTCTCTCATTCACCCTTAAGTTTATCTCCTCCTCACTTGCTCCAGATTGCTCACATCTAGCCCTCAGTGCAGCAACTTCTTCTTCTTTCTCCAAGAGCCCTTTGTGTGCTTCATGTCACTCTTTCTCCCTTAGTTTGTTCTCCCATTGTTGCTTCAAGATAAATTCATCCATGGCAGCAAACCTTGATCCTAGAATGACTGCAGATGAAGAATCTTCAGTTCCAATTTTCTCCTTAATTGGCGTATGAGGACCACAGACAATACATTTTGCTTTTGCTCCATATTCAAGGGTGGAGATCGTCTTATGTATCTCCTTCAGACCATTTGCAATGGATTCAACCACTTTTTTCAATGCTATGTTTCCTTGGTTGATCTTTGCTGTCTGCATTTTTGCCTCGAATCCAGTTTGACCAGCCTGCTCAATATTTTCAGATCCCCCATGTCTACAAGCATCAGGCGTCCTCCCACTGTTGGGACATCAAGGATTATCATGCAGTGGCTTTGAGAACTTCTATCATTACAAAGGGTACTTCTAACAATCCTTCGCTTCTTCACTTGTTGTATCTCTTTCGAAATCTTTCCGGCTTCATTTCCTGAAATATATGCTGCATTCTTTGCCTTATTTACTGCTTCCCAGCCATTCTCACAGCAATCCATTTTGACCTGCATGCGACCAAAACCAGATGCAATCTGTGCATCACCCTGAGCCCATAATCTTGTCAATTCATTCTCTAGAGTCTCAACAATTCCTGCACTTGACCCGCCCCAAACTATGGCAACTACAACACCAGAAATAATGTAGTCAACCAACAGCAATGGCTTATTAGCTCCAACTACAGAGAAAATTTCTAACTCAGATAGGACCTTTTCCTCCTAGACATATATATTGAATACCCTCATTCCTTTAGGTCCATTTGTGTTTATTATCTCTGTGAAATGAAGATCAACCAAATAGTCCCCAGGAGGAAGATCAATGAAATGATAAGAAAAATTTCCCAATTGTGCAGACTGATAGATGAATGAAAAATCTCCGCCTTGAGTTATTGATTCATTAGTTTGGAAAACATTTCCCCCCTCATAATGTGTGTCACCGACAAATTTTGTACGGGAATCTACCTCATTTACAGCCTCACCTCCAGCACTTATAAACAGCACCCATTCTGGAAGGAGGGCACCGTGTACAACGATCCCAGGCACAAGAACAGAAATTGAGAATTGAGAGGTGACAAGAAATTTGGTTTGATTTTGGTAAGAGAAGGTGGGATTGGAGTTTGGGCGAGAAACGAACTTAAGATCTAGTTTAGAGACCAACGGTTTCATGGTTTTGTGATGGCTTTGGTTTAGAGAACTCATACTAAACTTTGAGAGAGAAAGGGAGAGCCATACCAGGTTGTGGTTGGGGATCCAATCGAGAGGATTCCAATGGAACAGAGGTTGGGGTTCGACCACCAGTTGCTCCACCGTGTATTGTTGCACCATGATGAAGGAACGACCCTGTCCTCTTGAAGATGTAGTCGCTTGTTGGAGGCAATAGCGGTGGTGACCTAAGCAAAGAGAGAGGGCCATACGTGGATGTGGTTGGAGAACCGATGGGTACTGTTGTTTGCAAGTCCTCCTGGAGCAGAGAAGTCGTAGGGCTAAGTTCTCTTCCCTACAGGTTTCCCATGGAGGGTGCCATGTGAGGCGTAGAAAAACATGCCTGCATCTACGATTAATCAGCCTCTTAGAATCGTTGACGTTGTTGATGAGGTGCATCTCGGTGATCAAGTGCTCCATTTTCATGAGATCAATATCTGACGGCGTGTTAATGGAGGAGAGAAACGAAATACAGATAGGGAAATTTGAAGGTTGAGAACATAAGCTGGGATTTCCGAAATAATTTTTGCGAATAGATGAAAGGGGAATTTCTTTGGGGACAATTTCCGTGTGCACTGCCACTATCTCTTCCACCTCGAATGCATTTTCTTCTTCCTCCTATGCCGTTTGGTCTTCGCAGACCAAGAAGGATTCCTGCACTTGATGCTTGAAAACGTTGTAATTTGCATGTATTCGGTCGATTAACTTTGTGATCTGCAGCATTTTGTCAAGAATCTTTTCTATCAACAGCAAATTTGCTTGCTGTTTGTTGAAGCTTACCCTGTCCCCCATGAAGGATCGTTGGGCTCTAGATACCACTTGTTATAATTCCTTGTCTTACAGATACTGATTGTAATAGTAAATGTAAAACAAGAACAAACTATGGAATAAGGATGAAAAACTTCATAAATTCAAGTCTGCTGTAGATACAAAGGGGCATTCGAGGAGCCTAGACCTCCAAAGGAAAATACTCAAAATGACTATCAGATTCCATATGATCCCTCTATTTTCCCTCTCTGCTCCCTTATACCCCTCGCAGGCTAACTAACGAGACTAATAACTAGATGACACATGGAAAGTAAATAACAAACTTCAAAATTAAAATGACTCCAAGGAAATTAAATGCAAATGTCCCAGGGCGTGAAACGCTGCGTTGCAACTTAAGTTCCAGTTCATCCCCAAACGACATTGTCTAGTCAGGTTCATAACAGAGTAATTAACGTGTTAAAGTGAGTGTTTGAGCTAGCCTGAGGTTTGAGTCTATGAATGAGTTTACAAATGTTTGTGCGCACCTATATTGTTGGTGGGAGGAAGTGATGTGCGTGTAGTTGTACCATATGAGTTTGCTTTTGTTTCAATATCTCCACCTCCTCCATGTAAGTTTTCTTAAGTAAAAACAGAGTTATTATAAAAATTGCATATGTTTTTTTTGCTAAGAGTAGTAAGTGGGGTTTGCTACTGCCATTTATCAACACCATATGAGGCCTCCAGCGATTTCCCAATGAAATTTTATAGTTACCAGTAGTCACTTGAATGAGCAATGCCAGAATTGCAGATTGAATTCAAGAAGTCAACCATTCGAATTAAATTTGAACTAAAACTTGCACCATCTGATAGGAACCTAGACAATAACGAGGTAGAAATTTTCCACTTAGGGTAGTAGAACACCACAAACTCCACTTGCGGCCGGAGAAGACCACAATTTTCACAAGAAAATTCTCAACATTTTTATTAACAACATGTGGCCTTTAAATAGGCTACACAATAACCACCCTAATTCAAATACTAAACTACTTAAAACTGACTCTATAACTAGCCAATTTAAAATATATTTTAAAATTAAAACTATTTAAATATTTTAAAATTAAAACTATTTTAATATTTAATTAAAACTATTTTTATATTTTAAAATTAAAACTATTTTTATATTTTAAAATTAAAACTATTTTTATATTTTAAAACTAGTGTTACTTGTGCAAGAAAGATGGGGAGTCGGTTGATCATCTGTTTCTGCATTGTGAGGTGGCAAATACTATTTGGGATGAGATTTTCAGCAGGTCGGGTGTAGCTTTGGTGATGCCCAAGAGAGTGGTGGATCTATTGGCTTGTTGGAAATGATATATGGGCAGCCATCATATTGCTGATATTTGGAAGATGATTCCTCTATGTTTAATGTGGTGTTTATGGCTAGAACGGAATGGACATTGTTTTGATGATAGAGAACATTTGTTGGGAGAATTTAGAGAGTTTTTCTTTCGAGCTCTTTGCTTTTGGGCAATAACTCTTGTACTGAATGAGGATATTTTAAATGCTTCTGTTTTAAGACTTTGCTAGTTCCTAGTTCATAGCTTGTATTTAGGTGTTTTCATTTGTACTTCCTATGTACTTGGGTTATGTCTAACTACTTGCATTAATAAAATCTCTTATTACTGGTAAAAAAAAAATATTAAAACTACTCAAACCAATCCTAACACCATCTGAAATAAATTATAAGCAGCGAATGTCGTGATTCTAAATCCGCGAAATAAAATAAGAAACTTGAACATCGAAACCAACCTTAGACGTTGTGTAACCGGCCGCAAGAGCAAGGACGGAATTCACCGCTATATAAAGCCCGGGAACATTGAACGTTTCGAACATAATTTCACCAGTATACTCGCGACTCTCCGGTGCAGTAAGCGGACTCTCTGTCAAGAGAAAGTAATGATCCTCTGGATCACACCGCAAATAGTTAAATATACACTGCTGCCAAAATCGCTCCATTGCATCCCAGTTGTCCACCTGACCATTCCGAATCGGATAGCTGAGATTGTAAGTACTACTAGATCGGGATCTCGCAAGCGCCTCATCCCCGATAAAGAAGTCGAGATCGGCCATTACGCCCGCACTGTGCTGCGCCTGCCAATTGGCTTTTGAAGAGGTTCGTGATTGGTTCAAAAACGATTCGTTTATGGCAACTACTGTCGGAGCGATGAAGCACGGTTCAACATTACCGGCGAACCCCATCTTAGTATAGCTGTAAAAAAATAAAAAAAGACACAGAACTTATTGAAAACCCAATTGATGAATAATTTTGTCAAATTGCTGGAGTCCCCATGGGTTGTAAGAATCAGATTGATATAAACCCACATGAATATAGGTAAAATTAAGCAAATCCAATTGAGGGATTTCGTCAAACAGTTTTTGCGCCTATATATACTACATACACAAATACACCACTGACTATGGAGACGTATAAAAGTGTACCCGGTGCCGTTGTCGATTACTACAGCGGGACGAGAGGTAGCTGGGTCCATGAGGATAAGAGAAAAGGAGATGTCTGCGTTGAAGGCGGACCTGTGGCTAAGATCCGAGAGACTGTTTAGGGCAGAGGATCATGGTAGAGAAGCGCAGTTTGTGGAGCGCGAGGAAGAAGGAGGAGGAGGTGTTAGTGATGGCGATGCAGACTTGGATCGTAAGCGAAAGCAGCCACTCAACGTACAGGAGTTGGTGATTGAACCACCCATTTCAACAAGAAAGAGGAGCATATAAAGCGAATGGAGCCAGTCGTATCAACTTCGTCGACATGGTTGTGCGTGTGAGAGTGTGTGCGCTCGTTTCTTCGATACTTTTCTTGGCAATGAAACAACAGAACCACCGATCTGATGCCTCTCTCTCTCTCTCTCTGGTTGGGTTTGTTTTGTTTCTTTTGGTGCAATTCGTCATTTTACGCTCAAAAACACACATAAATATACAGTCCGATTTGTCGTTATAGTTTTAGAGTATGACGGGGTCTTTGGACCGTGTGATTTTGGAACCTGAGAAAGGTAGCAACGGTTAGATTTCAGCCCTAGATAGCCCTTTGGGCCCCACAAGATGTCCGAAATCAAGTGGCTGCAAAATCGTGGGAGACGTTGACGATGAGTGGGGTCGTGTTTTCAGAGAATACGAGAGAGACAGAGAGACAGAGAGACAGAGTTAATAACTTAATGGTACTGCCGACTCTGAGAGAGAGAGATTCATTAGGAAAAAACCGAAACAGAAAAACAAAAACAAAAACAAAAAATAAAAAACAAAAAAACATAGAGAGCTGATGACTATTGAATAATGATAGGGTAATTATTTTACGATTACTCATCTATTATTCTTCTTTTATTTGATTTTTTTTATTTTTTATTTTATTTAATAATTAAAGAAGTGAATATTAATAAAGTTATATATTTTTTTAATTTTTCTTAATGATTAAGGATGTTAAAAAAATACTTAAAATAAAATGATAAAAAATAAAAAAAACTTAAAATACACTTAGGTAGTAGATGTAATAGAGTAGTAAGCCTATCACTACCCATGACTATTTATTTCCATGCTGTGGGTTTTTTATAGGACTGGGCAAAATTCCAAAAATTCCGACTCCGCCCGACATCCGCTCCGATGGAGTTGGAGTGGTAGGATTTCGGAGTCAGAGTTTGGAGCTACTCCGAAATGAGTTCGGAGTCGGAGTCGGAGTTCGGAGCTTCATGGAGCTCCGACTTCCGACTCCGAAATTTTTTTAAAACACCCAGATATAAAACAACATCGTTTTACATCTAGGGTTTTCTTAAAAAAAAAAGAAACGACATCGTCGGCGTCGTTTTATGGAACAGAAGGGGCCAAAACGTAGGAGCCCCCCTTCCCTTCTTCTTCCTTCCTGCGTCTCACGTCTCTGCTCGTCTGCGATCTGCTGCCGTGATGCGTCTCACGTCTCTCTCGCGTCTCGCATCTCCGTTGCCGCCGTTCGTCGTTGCTCCTCCGTGCGACTTCAAGCCAAGCTTCAGCGTACGGTGAGAGTGACGGGTTTCGAACTTCCGAGCCCTAGAATTAAATTTAGTAGTTTAATTAATTAATTTTATGTAAACGTCTCTCACTCTCTTGTGAATTGATATTTTGTTGTGATTCGTATGAATTAATTTTGTAAATTTATAGTAAGAAAGTGTGTTTAATGAAATGTATGAAGTGTTTGTAATTTGTTTTCTATGTATGCATAGTGTTTGATAAAATGTGTAAGAGATGTGTAAGAGTCAAGAGATGTGCATAGAGTCAAGCTGGTTCATTTGCTACGTTTTCTTTACATGTAAAACAAATAACAAAGTCATTGAAACCACCCAAGCATAAATAGATAAGAAAAGAAACCACCCAAGCATGAAGCATCCACGCCAACATGCAGAAAACAGGACCATCGTTCGGAGTTCCGATCGGATGTCGAAGCTCCAACCTCCGTTCGGAGTTCCGATCGGAATCGGACTCCGACTCAGTTCGGAGTCGGAGTCGAAGGGGCAATTCGGCTCCGACTTTTATCGGAGTCAGAGGTCGGAAACGACAACTCCGACTCCATCGGAGTCGGAGCCCACCCCTAGTTTTTTATGGTAAAAGAAATTGAAGAGTTTTAGAGAGAGACTTTTTAGGATTTTGTCAAATTAGTATAATCAAAAGAATAATGTTACGTATAGTTATGGAATGCGTAAGTATCGTGTAATCGCTTTAAAAAAGAATATGGTACACTATTAAAAACTTAATTTTTTTTCATATGGGTCCCATATTTATTCATTTTTTCAAAATGATTACACGACGCTTATGAATTCATGACTACATCTATCATTTCTCTAATCAAAATATATTTGGGGGCCTTTGGTTGCCTACCCCTTAATTAAAATTTGGCAAAAAATCGTGAAAAGCAACATGGATTAGGTTGCATTTGAGTAGTGAGATATTCTCGAGTATTCTATGAATAGTAGTAAAAAATTAATGAAAAAATAATAATAGAATATTGAATAGTAGTAAAAATATGTGAAAAATAATAATAAAATAATGAATAATAGTGAGGTATCTGAGGTATTTTCAATACCCAAACTTTGCTACTTTATGTAGCAATCCCAAATGATTGTTTTATTCAATGACAAATGTAAACTATTGTAGTGGCCTCTCATAAGTGACTCTATATAAATTGAGAGCTAAGGCAAATGTTTGAAATAAGGCATTTTATAGTTGAGTAGTGCTAGATACATTTATGCGTTGTGCAAGCATCGTGCATTTTTTTAAAAAAAAGTGAGTAAATATAGGATCTACATAAAAAAAATTACAAAAAATGTATGTGTAGTCACTTTTGCGTACTCCTTGTACACTCCAATTGACCAAAACAATTATTTTATATTAAAAAAATGACGCAATCAATCACATTAGTGGAGTGCACAATAAGTACACAAAAGTGATTGTATGTATCATAACTCAAAAAATTAATATTTTAATGGTAAACTCCACTTTTTTTTCAAAAAGAGTGTGCAACGTTTGCACAACCCATGATTATATCTAACATCTTTATATAATTATAATATAATGAGATACATCATGTTAAATATAATATATTTAAAAATTATTTAAAATTAACATTTCCGCCTCTATAGGATGCAAAATTATAATCAAATTTTGTATATAAGATTTACTAAGATATTATTTTTAATAGATAGTACGATTAATTCATATTAGGCATTGAAGCCAACTGATATGAGAGTTTTCAATAACATTCTACAAGCAATTTTTGCATTTGGTAAATATACATATCAATGCTTCAATTGGAGTATTACTTTAATTATAAAAATATATTTAAACCATAAAGAGTATAATCTAAGCCATGTTTTAGAAAATCTTTAAGATCAAGACAATCTTTTTATACACCATATTTTAAAAATTTTGGAAAATATTATTCATATTATATCACACGTTTCTCCTCATTTATTATAATCTCAAACATTAACTATACTCCCACGCAATATGGATGGAATATTAAGAAAAATGGATGTATTTAATACAACACTAGTTCTTTTTATTATTATTATTATTATTATTAGTAAGTTGCAAGGGCCATTTTTTGGAGCAAAGTATAAAATGAACCTATTCTTTGTGGATTTTGTTTTTCCTTCTAAAAGAACACATAATATATTTATGTGGACTTGGTTGGCCTTTGCATTTGGGAGGCCTCATCAAGTGCCTAGGGCATGTTTGCTAATGAAATGAGATGAAAATTGTGAGAATTATGTGAATAATAGTTAAATAGTTTATAAAATAGCAGTAAAATAGTTTGAATTAAGATGTTTTATTGAGTTTTAGAAAATAAGGCAAAACACATTGAATAAAAATATTATAAGTTAAAAAAAATTTGAATATTATTTTTCTTTTAAAATTTGAAATTTTTTATTATTTTTGTCTTTTATTTGAAAATTCAAGAAAGTTGTATATGGTTTTGTGTTTGGATAATCATTAAGTAATTATTAAATGAAAAAAATTGAAAATTGAAAATTATTTTATATTTGAGTAATATTTAAAAAAAACATATAAAAAGTTTTGGAGAAATTATATTTGTAGGCCTGAGTGGAGGACTGCGTGTGCAGTCTCATTAATAAATAGGGGTAAAAGGAAAAAAAATCATTTTAAAAAGGATATTATTGTAATTTTAATTTTTTTAAAACATAACTGTATAAGCCTGCATGAGCAGTCCCCATTTGGGGACTATATGTAGGCTAACTTGACAAAAAGAGGAAATGGGTGACAAAAAGATGAGTTTTGCTACAGGCAACGAGGGTGGGCAACCCTTGGGAAATTGGCTGCCACGTCAGATGAGAAATAAAAAAAAAATGAAAAAGCAAAGACAAAGAACTGGTTCATATCTCTTTTCGTCTCCTTCAATTTCAAGACAAAGAAAACTCTATCTGAGAGGATGCGTGACGCTTTGAGTGCGAAGGTAAATACGGATTGGGTGAATGAAAGAGTTGGTCAAGAGATCTGGGAGAGTAAACAATAATATGTGAGTCATGCGAGTAATGTTGGGGTCAGGGTGTAGACAAAGAAGAATGACATGTTGAGCCAGAGAAAAGAAATGGGTATGGTTGAGGCGCTGCTGGACAATGAACAACGACAACACCACATCTACTTCTTTACCAACCTCGAAATTTTGGTCTCTGCCTTCCTTGTCATTTTTTCCCACCATTTTCAGACTCAGCCTCTAGATTGTTGTCGTCTACGAGTTTGTATTGCATTAACTTTTTTTACTATTTTTATCTTTCAAAAGACTTGAATGCGTTGTGTTTGGGTTTGGATCTTGTTCTTTTTCAACGTGTTTCGGGATTTCTTGAAAGCCCATCCGTGTTTCAAGTGATTTTAGGGCAAAACTCTAAGGAAATTTCATGTGGTTTCGTGTAGTTTCAGGGCAAAACTCATATGTGTTTTGGGGAAGCAGAGGGTCTTCGCTACTCGGGAAAGACGAATGAGAGATTTCGGCATCAATTTCGTAGGGATGCTAGAGTGTTGAAGACGATAGTAGAGAGACGAGTGTTGAAGGGGTTGAAGATGAATGGAAGCTAGAGTGTTGAAGGGGTTGAAGACAAATGGAGGGACCCGAGATCAGGGGTTGAAAATGTAGGGAAGAAAAATACGAAACAGAGTCGTTCCATTTTCCATTGGGGCAACGGTTCCCCCGCGATTCTCTCTCCCAATTGCATATAGTATTTTTCCTTTTTGTCATACTTGCTCTTTTAGTCCTCCAACGAACAACACCAAGCTCCTCCAACATCCTCCAATTCCCTCTACATAACTATGATCATTTGTCTTTGTCTCTCTCTCAATCCATGTATACATTTTGTTTTGGGATGTTTTCTATTGTTAATTTCCCTAGTTGAATGGTTGATTTGTTAACGTTTCATATATTCTTGAAGGAGAGATTGCACTAGCTTATTCGTTTTAATTTCTTTAACCATTTAAATGAATAGCAACATCTACGTTTGCTGCAACATGGATGCTAGGGATGCTTCGTGAATAAAATAAGATGAAAATCTTATGAATAGTAGTAAAATAGTTTGTAAATAATAGTAAGATAATTTGAGTTGTTCTATACAATTTTGGAAAAGGAACGTTAAAAGACTGAATAAAAAATAGTATAAAGTAAAAATATTGTTATAATTTAATTTTTAATATTATTTTTATTTTAAAATTTGAAAAAATTTAAATTATTTTTTGTTTGATAGTTTGAAAAAATGGTAATGATTAGTTTAAAAAAATTATAATAAATTAATAATTAATTTAAAAATATTTATATTTAAATGATATTTAAAAAGGAAATGAGTTGAGGCGAAAACTATTTCCAAACATTCCGTGGTACATAATTGCCCAGGGAGTTTTGCTTTTGTGCAGGACATGCATCACGACACTTTGAGGAGACGTTGGAAATTGGAAAATATAGAGAAGACTCAGCCTCGTTTGTTTTCAGAAAACATCTCATCTTATTTCATCTAATCATTACAATTTTTTTAACTTCCAATACAAAATAAAATAAACAATTCAATTTTTTCAAATCTCAAAACAAAAATAATATTAAAAAATATATTCTGACAATATTTTATTCAACTTTTTAACTTTAATCTCAACTCATCTCCGAAAACAAACAGCCGTAGTTTTGTGTTTGGCATGGGTTCAAAGTGTTTGGCACTTTGGGGACATGTGATCGGGGCATGGAGTTTATGGCTACCATTATTATCATTATTATTTTTATCTTAAATCTCATGCTCCAATTATTAAGAGTTAGTTACATAAAATTAAATTATTTTATTTTATTTTATATAATTATTATAATTTTTTTAAATTTTACATATAATATAATAAATAATTTAATTTTTTTAAAATTTTAAAATAAAAATAATATTAAAAAAATAATATTCTAATAATAAAACATCTCATCCCATCTCATATGAATTGCGTAATCAAATGAGACCCAAAAAAATAAAATTTAAAAATCATCTCAATTCATTTCATTTTATTTAATTATTTTAATTTTCTCAAATTTTTAAATAAAATATAACAAATAATTTAACTTTTTTTCAAATTTAAATTTTATTTTAATATTTTAATAATATTTTATTTCACTCCATCTCTCCTCTCAATTCAACTCAACTTCCAAATCTCGTCTAAAGAAATTTTACAGACAACGTTAACCAAACAAAGTTTAGAACTGAGAAGCACCAGCAGACATGCCCATGCATCTTTTATATTTATTTGATTTAATATAATAAATTGGCCTACGCTTCTATCTGGGGAGGGGAAGGTGGCGCAGTGCTGCACAATTTACTCACCGTCCACTGTCTCCAGTGGATCTCGGTGCTCCGCACCTTTTCTTCTTATAAACACCCCACCCCCCTCTCTCTCTCTCTCTCTCTCTCTCTCTCTCTCTCTCTCTCATATTCCAAGCCCGTTTCGTTTCCTCGTCTTAATCTTTATGTCATGCCGAAAAGTTTCGTTTCCCATCCTCTTTCGGCTCCGATCGGGTCCTGCATTGCCCGACCTACCTCAAATCTGATCTTTTCATTTTTAGTACCCGCTTACGGCCCTGAGTCGGTGTGTTCTTTGGCTATTGTGATCCGCGGTGTCATGTTATGGATTGCTTTTTCGTCGAATGCTTTTTTGATTGATTGAGATGAATCCACTTTGCTGCATTGCTCCGGTTTCCATCGATCGGGACCCGGCTAACCCGATCCTTGAGAAGTCTCCGGGTCAGTGCCAGTTAGGGCTCGGCGCTTCGATTAACTCCGTGAACAACCCGAAAACCGGTCTCTCGGCTCAGGTTTCGTCGACCGGGACTGACTCTGACAAAGTTTCGGCGGCAGCGAACCAGGATTTCGAAGATGCAGTCGTCGAAGCGAGGGACTCGAAAGCGTATGGAGGCGTGAGTGGCAGCGTGGCCGGGATTCTTTATAAGTGGGTAAACTACGGGAAGGGATGGAGGTCGAGGTGGTTCGTGCTCGAAGACGGTGTGATCTCGTACTATAAGATTCACGGCCCGGACAAGATTCTAATGAACCCGGCAAGAGAGAAAGGCGGTAGGGTGATCGGCGAGGACTCTCTGAGGTATACGAAGAAGGCTAATTGGAGTAGCAACCGTCTCGGCTCGTCGGCCAAGCAGTGCAAGCCTTTTGGCGAAGTGCATTTGAAGGTTTATATTCTGATACGAAATGCATATTTAACTCCGTTTATATTCTGATACGATTTGATCAGTCGTGGCTCAACTGTTTGTTTACTTTTTTTATACAAAGGGCGGGGAATTTTAAAACCAGATTTTCAAAACGAGGACATATCCCATCAGACCATCACGCTCCTGTCAACTGTTTGTTTAACTTAAATGTGAAGTTTTAGTTTTACTATAATTGGTGTTGAATTTATTTGAAGTGAAGGCAAGCTGGACTAGGCTCTGGTTAGACTGGTTGGTTTGACTCATTTTGCAGGCAATTTTTAGAGTTGAAAGCATAGGCTATTGTATGATTTAGGTGAACGGTATTGGGAGATGAGTAAATTTGAAGTTCATTAAAAAATCAAATATGGTGTATGCATGTTGGGCGTACATATTGCAGCAGAACCCAAATCTCATGACTGGGTCGGCGGATATCGAGCCCAGCCCTCCATGATACATAGGCTCAAACAGGTTTTTTTTTTTTTTTTTTTCCTGCGAAAATACGTAGGCTCATAACAGTTGGTTGCACAATAATTGGCACATAAAGTAAACATGGAAGCTGCTAGTATCTCACACAAAGAATGAGGGATTATTTCCTGAAGCAATCAGGCATGTAGACCACTGAAAAGAAGACTAATAAATTTGGGAACCACTCTTTGCAAGAGAAGACGAGGGAGGAACTGCTTTGCAGTGGAAAGAACCCTTCAGTGGATATAGAACAATTTTTAGTAACCAACAGTGTACACTGCATGTACGAAGATGAACATGCAACTGCATTTTCGTTTACATATTCAACTTTTAGTATTGAAATTAAAATTTGTTTCCAAGCATGTCCAATTCAAAGCAAGAAAACTGAAGTAGACAATGTTGTCAGGAAGCTTATATGTCCATGCTACCTGCCGTGAACCCCAGTTCTACTTTCTGGGGATATCAGGGATGCAAAACACAGGGAGAGAAGCTTATACCTTCTGAAAAGATCTCTCTGTAGTACAATTTCTACTACCAAATTGATTAGTAAGATGCTTATGGGAACTTCAATTATGGCCCTTTGGTGTCGATATGTGCAATCTATGCAAGTTTGGGAGATTATGGTGTCATGCGCGAGGGCCTCTTACAGACTAGTTCTGTATTTATCCTTTCAAGTTCAATTCAGTAAGTGCTCAGTGTACCAAAGAAAAGTAGACTCAACCATGTATTCTCCCATCCTGCAGTTGAAAATTAAAGTTGAATGTCCTCATCCGTAGCTCCAAATGGTTCTTGCTCTATTTAATTATTATCTCTCAACCTTGATGATCATATGCACTAATTGTGTGCTTGTGACCTCTATCTTCCATATTTTCCTTTGTTTTATCAGATGGTGAAATTATATAAGTTTGCTTTGCAGGTTTCTTCAATCCGTGCAAGCAAATCAGACGATAAAAGGCTTTCCATTTTTACAGGAACAAAAACACTTCATTTGCGGTGTGTATCTACGTTGGACAGATCTGCATGGATTGAGGCACTGCTGGCTGCTAAAGATCTATTTCCTAGAGTGTTGACTGGCAATGATTTTGCCTCTACTGAAGATGTAGTTGTATCAACAGAGAAACTCCGTTTACGAATGCTGCAGGAAGGCATTGGCGAAGCAGTCATCAAAGATTGTGAATCAATCATGCTATTAGAACTCTCTGAGTTGAAAAGCCAGTTGAAGGCTCTTCAACATAAACATGTAATGTTGTTGGACTCATTGAGACAACTGGAGGTACTTGTCTTGCTTCCATTTCTCCATCCTAGCACATTATACTCTGGTAAACAGTCTTTAAAATGTGAGGATGACAATCATGCCATGGTTCTGTGGGGATGCGCTGGACAGTTACCGCCCACGTTCTGAATGTTTTCCCGGTATTCTACCTTATTTATGGACTTAACATGTTGTACATCTTAGTACTTCTTGGCAACTCTTGTGGCACGAAGCAAGTTCCTGTGTTTGATTTAGATGTAAGATAGTTGATGCAAAACTTCAAAACCACAAGAACCTTATTCATAACCTTTTTAGCTTTCTCTATTTTATTCCCTTGGAGCTTTTTTAACCTCAGCCATGCTCGGTATATGGAAGCTTGTTATATTGTGGTGACCAAATATTTTTTTAAATTTGTTAGTAAATAGCTTTATAGAAGGTAGGGCTGTAGATGAGCAGCATAACGTTTAGTTTGACTTCCTCACCTGCAGACTCAGAGTGTGATTTCCTTGGGAATGACATCTGTTGATAAATGTCTTATGAGATCGTAAGGCTATACACAAAATTCTTGCACTGTACTTGACAGTGCAGTTTATTTTTCTCAGTTAAGTTTCTGTGAATATATTGTGACGAAAAACTTAATAGTTTGAGGAATCATTTCTTCCTCTAAAATTTGTTTTGCAGACTGATAAAATAGAGCTGGAAACTACTGTAGTGGATGAAACAAAGGAGCGGGAGTCATACTGCGGACAAGGGAATAGGCGATTTAGTGGTTAGTCCTGCTTCTATGGTAATAGTGTTTTGTAAAATATATATTCCTTAAACTTGGACTGATGTGGTATACAAAAGTTTATTAAGAAGTGTATAGAGGTGTACTCTTTGGATAAATATGAGTGCATGAACATTCCGGCTATTAAATGGATAACAAGTTTAGTTCCTGATCGTTTACAGTAGTCTGCATTTTAATTTTAAGTACCTTTAGTTAACTGCACGACGCTCTTAAATCTTAGAGATATGTCCTTGTTGGCCTTTAATGTAACTCATTGAACTGGAACAAGAATCATGAGGCTCGTAAATCTTAGAAATATTTTTTGATGGTAAACAAAAACTTTATTGATAAATGATAAATAGGTCCAAAAGTACACGGGACTTATACAAGAGAAAGCACCTAACTAAGTATTAAAAACAGATGAAGATACAAGAAAATCGTGAAGACATCCCATTGAAATCTATAACTATTGCCCATAAAAAAAGAGGTATTGATGAAGAGGTTTCTAAGTTCATCCAGAGACCGTTCTCGGTCTTCGAAATTCCGATAATTTTTGTCTTTCTCCAAATACACCACAGTAAGCATATTGGAACCATCTTCCACACTACTCTTAGAAAAGTATCCTTGCATTACTTATAAAAAAAAGTATCCTTGCTGTCACTTAACGTAGCTTCATTATATGTTTTTGGGCAGATTCTTTTATGTATTCCTAGGCTGTCGAACCAGGCGTTCATACTAGATTTTCCTCAACAACTCACTGAGATTGCTCCAAAAGTTTCTTTCCTATAGTTTGCTGTATTAAAATAGTGGGAAAGTACACTGTACACACTCCTACTACTAAGGGTTTTGCACTTTTCACCTTAAACTAACAAACCTAACAAATTGCACCCCCAAACTACTAAGAACTGACATTTTACTCTCTTAATTAGTTCTGGCTGGTAAGATGGATGGAAAATATATGACATTATCTTGAAGTTTGAATCTTAATAGAGATTGCAAAGTGTCTGGTTTTTGTAGTTTGAGGATACAATGAGTCACTTTTAGTAGTTTAGAGTGGAAAGGGGTTTGAGGGGTGAAAAATGTATTTATCCCTAAAATTATATATAACATATACTTACATAAATAGACAAGCATGCGCGCTCGCACACACATTTATATGCATTTAGTTTTACATGCTACTCATCTCTTATCTTCATTTCATGTTACAGATTTCTATTCTGTCATGTCAGAGGGCAGTGCAACACTCTTGTGCTGATAATGAGAGTCAAGATGGTGTAGATGTTGAAACGGATGAAGATGATGGAACATATTTTGATACAAATGATTTTTCATCTTCAGACGCTTTAAGAAGTGCTTCGTATAGGAGTAGGGAAACACTGGGAAATGCTTGTATGTTCAATAGAGATTCTTTTTCTTCTGAACGTTTGTGTGGAATTGAGAAGGTGATCAGTGTAGTTGAATATCCTTATGTCAAAAGAAGGAAAAATTTGCCAGAACCAAAGGAGAAAGAGAAGCCTGTGGGCTTGTGGTCGATTATTAAGGATAATATTGGAAAGGACCTTTCTGGAGTTTGTCTTCCTGTATATTTTAATGAACCACTGTCTTCATTGCAAAAGTGCTTTGAAGATCTGGAGTATTCTTACTTGGTTGATCGAGCGCTGGAATGGGGAAAGCAGGTCATATCCTCACCTGTACTTTCTTTTGTCTCAAAGCAGATTTAAAGTACGATGTCCTAGTTGCATTTAAATCCCAGGTAGTTGAGCTGGCTGGCTTTAGGCCCTGTTTAGTTTCACAGATGGTCTCAACCCATCTCATCTCAACATCCAAACACAAACACTTTTCAATTTCAAATTTTCAACTTTTCAATTACTTAATCATTACAACTTTTCCAAACTTCTAAATAAACCACAAAAAACAATTCAACTTTTTAAAATTCCAAACCAAAAATAATATTAAAAAATTATATTCTAACAATATTTTAACTTTATAATATTTTTATTCAACTTTCTCTCTCCTTTCCCAAAACCCCATAAAACATATTAACCCAAACTATCTCACTAATATTTACATATTTTTCGTCTCATCTCATCTCACCTGTGTACCCAAACGAGGCCTTAATGTTATTTATATAGAGTACTTGGGCATCTTGTATAGAATTTGAACGCAATAAAATTTTCAATATGTATTTTTTTTTCCTGGCGGTGGGGTGGCAGGGAGTTTGAGGAGTTTAGCCTTTTAAGCTAGGCCTTAACTTTTGGGTAACACTCACTCCTCACTCTTGGTTGCTCCTATGGAAATCCATGGACTTGAGCCCCTTCGCTTCCGACTGGAAAGAGACAACCAAGTCAGAAGGCTTTTTCTTAATGTGTATACTACTGAAAAGGAAAACCAATTAATGTGAACCTTTATTCATTATTGCTCATCATTCTGATTGGGGCAGTTAGGCATGAAAATATATTCTATTTCTTCCTTTTCTAAGTGCTATTTATGGTTCATCTAGTTAAAGTTACAATCAATGGTAGGTGTTGATACTTGATGCCCACTTTTGCTTCTTCTGTTTTATTTCTGGAAGTAGCTTTATGTACTTTTTGAGAGATGGTATAGAGAACAATTTAATTAACAGGCAAGTGGAATGCTTGTTACAATGAAGTTAAGGGACCAGCACATTGTCCAAATGTAATTGACTGTTCATAATTTGACATAGCGAGTCGTTTTATCTAAGGCAACACAATCTCTCTCTCTCTCTCTCTACACATGAACATGGACTTCCCCTTTAAGAGACTTTCGGAAAACTCATTGCTGGTTTTGTGTTTTTTCAAGTGTGTTTGGTTACATCTTTTTTCAAGAAAGATTGGTTTGATGAAGAATGCTGTAAAGAATAAAAAATTAAAAAAGGAATTCAAAAGGTTAAGGAGTTGAGATTTAATGGTACACTGAAGTGGCCAGAAAACTTTTTTTTCCCACATTTTTCAATCTGTTCTTAACCAAATTGTATCCTGGAATTAATCTGGACTGTTTACCTGATGATTTCGTGATTGTTCTGGTTTTTCTTATGTTATGACCAGGTTGATATATGTGTGAGAATTGTGGCTTAAAATTTAGGATTTTATGTGGTGCAGGGGAATGACTTGATGAGAATTTTAAACATTGCAGCTTTTGCCATCTCTGGTTATGCATCTACAGAAGGTCGGCAGTGCAAACCCTTCAATCCTCTCCTTGGGGAGACATATGAGGCTGATTACCCAGATAAAGGGCTTCGTTTTTTCTCCGAGAAAGTAATGTTTTTCTTCAAAGTTTTGACCTTTTGTAGTTTTAACACTACCTGCCAGAAATTTTGATGGGTAACTGTGAAGTCATGTCTTCCTTGCCTTCTTGTTCCAACTCATTGACTTTTTGAGTTTTGTTGTGGGTGCTCTACTTTTCTAGACTTTAAAGATTTTTACTCTTTTTCTTCTTCTTGCTAGTTGGGGTGTTTCCTTTTGTATACCACCTGTATACTTGAGTCGCGTCTATCTGAACTTTTTAATAAAATTGCATTACTGATAGAAATAATTGGTGGAGGCCATGTGTTTTAAAAATCACAAACAAAACTGTTGTCTAACGAGCAGCTCCCACTCAGGTTAGTCACCACCCAGTGATTGTTGCTTGTCATTGTGAGGGAAGAGGATGGAAATTCTGGGCTGATTCTAATCTCAAAGGCAAGTTTTGGGGGCGCTCTATTCAGCTTGATCCTGTAGGTATCCTTACTCTGCAGTTTGAGGATGGTGAGACATTTCAGTGGAGCAAGGTTACCACTTCTATATACAATATCATACTAGGTAAAATCTATTTTGACCATTATGGAACCATGCACATTAAGGGAAGTGGCAATTACTCCTGCAAGCTGAAGTTCAAGGAGCAGTCCATCATTGACCGAAATCCACATCAGGTAAGTTTCGTAGTTCAAATAAGAGGATAAAACATGCAGTATCAGACACGTCACGCTCTTACACTTTTGTTTGACAGACAAGACGCAGTCTCAGATGCAGCATCTGTGGTTTTTTTTTTTTTTTTCCTTTCGTGGTGCTTTGCTTTGTAATGAGCTTTCCACTTCAATGTACACATGGAAGGGAAGTGGATGAATTGGTGATTATTACCCTTTTGCTTCCATCCATGAAGTATAATTGTATGCAGATTAAATGAAAAC
Source organism: Juglans cinerea (assembly GCA_961763995.1). Lineage (NCBI taxonomy): Eukaryota > Viridiplantae > Streptophyta > Magnoliopsida > Fagales > Juglandaceae > Juglans > Juglans cinerea. The sequence goes on from CAUIVZ010000003.1 coordinate 25,862,373, forward strand.
AACCATGAAAGGAAAGAAGCCGAACATGACACAGTATATATCAGACAGAATCTTTGGTTTTGTTCGTTCCATGTTACTTTGCTTTTTAACTAGATGTCCACTTCTATGTACTACATGGAAGGGAAATAGAGGATTTGGTGATTATTACCCTTTCTGCTTTCATCCATAAAGTATCATTGTGTGCAGATCAAATCTAAATTTAAAAATAACCATCGAAAAAATATGCAGTATCAATATCATAGCAGACCAGAATTTTGGTGCTACAGTTCCCCACCCCCTCCCTTGGTGGAAAGAAAAGGCTAACTTCTCATTCAGAAAACTGTTCTGCATTCATGAATCATGCTAACAAAATTTTAAATCCATTGATGAGAAAAGCATTGAAAAATTTAGACCATTTTTCCTATTTCTCTGCTAATCACTAATAAGAATTTGTCTAATTTCATAAAATTCAGGTCCATGGATTTGTGCAAGACAATAGAACTGGAGAGAAGGTAGCTATGTTGGTTGGGAAGTGGGATGGGGCAATGTATTATGTGCTGGGAGATCCATTTACAAAGCCTAAGGGTTATGATCCAATGACGGAAGCTGTACTCCTGTGGGAAAGAGATAAATATGTTACTAAGACAAGATACAATCTCTCTCCTTTTGCAACATCCTTAAATGAACTGACACCTGGATTATTGGAGAAATTGCCTCCAACTGATTCGAGGCTGAGGCCAGATCAAAGACACGTAGAGAATGGAGACTATGAATTGGCAAATACCGAGAAGCTAAGACTTGAACAGTTACAGAGACATGTATTCACCTTTTCATCCTATTATGTAATTATCCCTGCGTTCATGTTCAAGTCTAAGGGAATTGGGAATAGCTATGTGATGAAAGATCGAGTTTAGCCTCAGGTCTGGGCCACGTGGATATGTATTTACTAGTTGTGAACTTCTTCCAGCCTTTCACCACTTTCAGATATATTTTCTCATTATTTGTATAGCAAATTGCCTACTGGAGTGAACTTCAAATACTTCAAGTTCACAATAGATATCTAAAGTTGTGCTTTTGAGAATCCACTCTTTTTAATGCATTTGATTGAAAGCCTCCATTTTTTTGGTAGTCATGATTATCAGGGAATGAAGTTGATGATAAGTGCAATATATGCATGTCTTCTTTCATATCTTTCATCATGTGATAAGCACATTTAGCAGCCCCTGTTTTACTTCGTGACACAGGCAAGGAAATTGCAGGAGAGAGGGTGGCAGCCTAGATGGTTTCAGAAGGATGAGGATGGTTGCTACCGTTATATGGGTGGATACTGGGAAGCTAAAGAAAAAAAGAACTGGGATGGAATTCCTGATATATTTGGCCAGTGTAATGATTGCCATTCTTGCTCTGGAGAAGAGTGAGTTTTACTGTGCACTAAATTATTTTGTTTCCCTTCCCCAATTTCTTATCTTCCCCCTTTTCCTTCATCTGAATGTGAGTTTAGAATAGGTACTGTCAAGTTATAAAGAAGTTCCTCAAAAGTGTAATGCTAGTTTGTTAGGTTTTTTGCGATCTACACCCTTTCTGTTGGTTCATCTATCAAGGGCAGTATTTATGGGAGTGCACTCTTTTCCTTGTAGTTTTTTCAATGGGAACTTGTAGAGACCTCACTAGTCATCCAAGTAGTTAAAATCAATGTTTCCATTTCCGTTTCGTTCCAGCCGGAATGACCGAAATTTGCCATGCTGGAACAGTAACCGGTACGGCTTAGGTAGTTGTTCCGTACTGGCTAAAATTGTAACCATTTCGGCATGTTCTGGACGGATTCCGGTATTCTGGCCGGAATGAGTGTTCCAGTTCGAAACATTTACGTATGGCATTATCGTAAATGCTTTGAATAGTAAGGGGCACGGTTGTAATTCCTCCACCATTTACTTCTTCCCCTTCCCTTTAGATGAGAACTGAGATCCCTAGTTCCAGTCTTCTGTTTTGGCATTTTGCTCTCTGTCTCCACTCTCTACACTCCAACGGCCGACACCGAAGCCACCTCCACACTCCATGCCATTGCAGACTCGCAGCTCGAGCCTCATGTTGCTCCATGCCATTGCAGCTCCTGTTGCTCTGTTGAAGCTTGGTCCACTTGTGTTGATCGATCAGCTCTGTCTCAGCTTGTGTTCCTCTGCTGTAGGTCAATGTCCACCTCCACACTCCACCGTCCACTCCACGCCGCAAGTATAAGCCCACTCCACACCCATTTCAATCGGTTATTGCTCGATTTGATCTGCGACGGAGCAAAGCTGTAAAACTTTTGCATCTTATTTCTCTGCTTTGATATCATATGTGAGTTGGTTGAAGTTAAAATAATAGGACATAGGAGCAGGAAACGGACAAGAATTTGCTGAGTTCGTTGAAGTTTCATGGTTGATTTGTGAGTGGAGGCATTGGTTTGCTTACTAAAGTCGGTTGGATTTGGTGAACTATTTTCTGGAATGTGATTCCTTTTTGTGGGTTGCTTGCATATGTTTAGCGCACCGAAAAACTGAGGCTTCCTTCCTATGTTATCTCTTTTATCTAATTTGTTGTCTTGCCTCAGAATATTATTGTTTGATAATTGATCGTCCAAATCAAAGGATGTGTCTATGTTTTATATTTGTATGGAATCGGTGTGAATTTAGGAGGCTGTGTTGTATAAGATAATGGAGTTTGTGTAGGTGGGAAATAGTGGGATCGGGACTTTGGATATGTATGGTATTACGAGTTTTTCAGATATATATGTTTTTGAGATTGTATTGAGAAGTATTATTAAGTTTTTCAAATATGTATGTTTTTAAGACTTGTATTGATGTTCTTTTGGAATATAGTTTTTCTTTATATATATATTTGGTTTTTATAATTTATCATTATTCCAAAACGGCAAACCAAAAGTATCGAAATATCCAGTACTTCAAAATTTTGTTTAAAATCCTTATTTTCTTCGGTTCCAGTTGAGATTCTCTCTTTCCTCCTTTCATCATATATATATATATATATATTCAGCTCTTTCGGCCCTTTTGGTTGGCACCATTCCGTTGTTGCTACTCACATCACTGATTCTACCTGTTGCCACGCTACATTCCCAGTTCCATTGTTTTAGGTAGGGTTGAAAACCAATGGGTTCGGCGCGGTTTTGGTGCCGAACCGATGTCTGCCATGAGAGGAAAAAACCGGCCTAAACCGATCAATTGGGGGAGAGAAAACTGATATTATCGGTCTCGGCGCGGTGTGGTTCGGTTCCTCGGTCTGCCATCGGTGTCTCTGTGACGGAGGAGGGATGTGCCGCCGTTTTCCATGAGAGAGTAGAAGAGAGTTGCAGGTGAAATGGAGGAAGGAAGAAGACGCGGGGAAGAAGAAGAAGAGGGGCCAGGGGCATATTAAATCCATTTTGAAACGGCGCCGTTTGGCTTTTAAGCCAAATAGTGTCGTTCCATATGTTTTTTTTTTAAATTCCAAGGGAAAAATGGCGCCGTTTTACTTATTTAAGTGAAACGTTTTATATAAGAAATATATTTAAAAAATATATATATAAGACTTCGGCCGGTTCATCGGTTTAGACCGGGATTGAACTGCAGACCGAACCGGCCGACGTCGGTTTTGTTAATTTCCTACCGCCGGTCGATCGGTTCTTTGCCGGTTTCGGCCGATTCCTGAATCCGGCTGTCGGTCTGAGTCGGCGGCGGTCGGTCCGGTCGGTTTGTGTACAACCCTAGTTTTAGGGAAGTTCCTCTTTTAACTTTTGGTACACATCTCATAATCATAAACTTATGAGAAATTCTATTTGCAGTCTTCATTTGGGGATTGCATGTGCAAACCCTTCATTAAATAGAAAAAAATACCATTTTAATAAGGATATTATTGTAATTTTAAAAAAATTTAAAGATAAAATTAACTAGGCTTGCAATGTAGTCCCCATTTGGGGACTGTATGTAACATTGCTCTAAACTTATATGCTCGCATATCATAGCTATAACTTTTAAGTTGTGTTTGGATGTTGAACTGAGTTAAACTCTTTATGAATAGTAATGAGTTGAGTTGGTGGAAGGAGTTATGTGGGATCCATCTAAAATGAGTTTAGATGTGTTTAGATGTTAAAATAAGTTTAATACTATTTATGAGAAGTTGAAAAAGATATAGGGCTATCAATGATTAGAAAGTTATTGTAACGATTGAATAATTATTTTATTTTTCTTTTACTAATAAATAACATAAATCAAACATTATTTTCCTCCATGTATGTAAACAAATTACAACAAAATAAAAACAAAATATTCCACCCACTATAAAAACAAAATTTAATTGCTCCAAATTTATAAAAAGATGTGTTTTTGAGAGGGAGAGAGTGAGAGAGAGAACCTTATGGAGAAAGCAAAAACCCTAAAGGGCCTAAACACAGACTCGCCACCACCCCTCCCCCACCTTAGTCGGCGAGTGGCATATCACCACTGCCACAGACAAGGTCGACAGGCCCCGACGACTTCGTAGAGGGCCGTCCGACGTCGATCCTCTATCTGGTGACCGGATTTTTTGCAAGAATATCCCTATAACACCCAGACAAGCCATCACCCATCCCCCACCATAGTCGATGAGCGACTTCTCACCATATCACAGACAAGGTTGACGAACCTCAGCGATCTCGTTAAGGGCTGTCCGACGTCAGTCCTCTCTCTGGCAATTGGATTTTTTGCAAGATTAAGTTTTAAAGTCGTCTTTCGTTCACGGAGCAGCCACGCCCACAATACGATTTTAGTCGAAGAGTCACAGTAACGCCTTCAGCCTTCGTAACACAAGGCTCAGATTTGTATATTTGCGGCATCTCTTATTCACCCGCAAGGTAACAGTATTGGAGTGGGCACAGATTCTAGTTCTTTCTTTTGATTGGGCATAGCTTCAGATCTGGTTCTTTCGAGTGGGCACAAATCTGCGTTTTACCTTGAGGATGAAGCGGGAGTAGTAGGGAGTAGTGGGATTTGACAATGACGACGAAGCACGATGTGGATTCTTCTAAGTTGGAAGGCGAAAGGAAGTTGAAAGTGGAATAAAAAACTTTCGTTTTACGAAAGAGGGAAGAAATAGCTTTCTTATTTCTGAATGTAGCAAAATGATAGCGAAGTTTATGTGTCTAAGGGGGACAACAGCTTCGTGGGTGGCTAAGGGAATTGAGGATTGTTTAGAACTTAACTGTCATGAAGGTTTCTTCAGAGAGCTAAGGATGGGTAATGGAGTTTTTAGCATTCAACATCATGTTAACGTAAGGGGCAGTTTTCTGCAGCTCTTAGAATTCCGAAATGGAAGGAGAAAAGGTTTGCTGGTGATTCCGGAGGTCGCAAATGGCATTGGATGGAAAGGCTTTCTGCAGTCCATTCTAAATGTCACTGAATCCAAAGCCACTACTCAAAGTGGGGAGTTTGTTGAAGGAAAAACAGTGGGAAGGCTTTCCTCAGTCAAAGGTGCTTCGTACGCAGCGGTGTTGAGGTCACTGGCGGGTAGTCCGGCCGAGATCAGCTCAAGGCAGAAAGAAAGGGCAAGACACTTGTAGGAGACAAAAGACGTTAGGTGACATTGGGAGAGCTGGAGGGGTCATGTGGGATATAAAATCTCAATTGAAGGGAGTTATGGAATATGTAAGAGATCTGATGATTAAAGTGGATAAGGGGTTAGACCTAGTTGTGGGTACAAATGTGTCGGCAAGTGTGCCGAAAAGTGTGCAGGCAAAGGGTGTGTCAATGATAGGGTCGTTGGACGTTGGCATCTTTGTTCATGCCAGTGTCACTATGCCTTCTGAGGGAGCTGTAGGGTCTCAGGCACCAGTTGCAGATGAAGTTGGTACTTCTGTCCAGGTCCCCCAAGGTCTCGAGTACTTTGGAAGAAACAATCGAATCTCTTATAGAAGATGCAAACGGGGTAACAGAAGGTAATGCTTCCCCTCTTGAGGAAGCAGTAGGGTCAGACAAAGTGGCACGACAAGAATTGTCGAGGGGCAAATACAAGCAATGTTGATGGAGGGGTGGAACCTGTAATGGTAACAGATGGAGGGGATAATGTCGAGCAACCATTTGGCGGGAAGGAAATTATTGCTTTGTCATTGGTGCCTCGTGTGGGGGAAGGTTTAGAATTGTCGTTGGTGCCTCGTGTGTGGGAAGGTTTAGAGTTGGGAGTGCAGTCGAGTACTGTGGCGGGGAATAATGTTGTTCCCCTAGCTTCTCTTCCTCCAATTAACAATATAGCGGGTTCAACATCGGATTGAATTCTGAATAAAGATAACGGGTTTCTACAAACCCTAGGACTTTCATATGGAGAACATGAAGAATATGAAAACCAATTTAAAGCAAAAGCACTACTCACTACAATTGAGGCGAGCCACGCGCTTGAAACCAAATATAAGTTTAAGAAAAGTAGGGAGTTGAATAATCTTTCATGGGCAATCAACTACGATGCTAATGGAGGTAGTTCAAGTCGAGGGAAGGCTAAAGGGAGGGATTTGTGAAGACGTTCTCGTAGTGGGATGTTCGGGTAGAGGTTTAGCTTTTATAGAATTTAGGGGCTGGGGTCGGGGATGTGTTACATTCCAATTCGGGCTTGGTGTATTTTGGGTAGGTTTTCATGGGCTTTTGGGTCATTAGGGGCTCTCTTGTATGAGCTAGATGTTTTCTTGTATATGTCCAGTGTACTTAGTTACTCTTATTAATATATATATATATAATATTATTACTTATAAAAAAAATTATAAAAACAAAATAAAATAATGAGTAATAAAATCCGTATGGTTGATGGCCACATTTTATTCTATTATTTATTTACATACTATTTCATTACTAGTAAAAAAAATACCAACAATTGCTAGAGGAAATTAAAATCCGTAAAACGCACAGGCAATTAGCTGTCGCTCGTAGATCAACTCGAGAAAGTGAGGTCTCACTCGAGCGGGTGCATGTCACGGGAATGTTTTTGCTTGTTGCATTTAAAACTTGCTCGAGCAAGTTGGTTTATTTCGTACATCTATAGCGCTGCTTGCTGCCTTCATCCCGTGTTCCTTCGATAAAAAATTTTCCCCAATTCCATTTTCCTTTCATTTCTTACCTCGAACGTTTGTCATTCCAATGAGGGGTGTAGCGAAATCATCTTCCACTCACGGTAAGCACTGTTTGTGTTTGACGAACCGTAAAGCACTCACCTAGCTTAGTACGCTCAAGCAAGGGCCAGAGTACTGTCTGTGTTTGAAAATAAATTGCTTTATGTTGCAGGGAGGGGTCTACGGTATGTGGTGATTTCCGTTTTCAACAGTACCTAGTTGAATGGGAAATCCCGTTTCGGGCTGAAATAAGGTGTCGTTCAATCAATTCTTCACTTTTGGCCGCTCGAGCGACCATAAACGCCGAAGCACATTGCAATTGCTGGCTTTTGCGATTCCAAGCGGTGAATCTGTGGAATGGTGGAATGGTTCACAGTGGGAAGGATTTGCTTGGTGAAATGTCCAACGGCTTGGGGAAGAAGAAGGATGGGTAGGAGAGACGGAGAGAGAAAAAGGGATGGAGTAAAAAGCTAAATTTATTTTGCTTTGTCGTGTATCAGGAATCTCTAAGGAGATTATTTCACATGTTACATCAACTACAGTGATGAAAGCAACTGAGGTGAGTTGGGATGTAAACCATGTGTTTGGATGTTAAAACAGGTCTAAATATGAACCGAACTTAGTTGACCTGAGTGGAGTCCAGCAACCAAACAATGCCTTAGTCATCATCTCATGACCACGTTTACAAGAGAGTAGTGCTACAAAGCAGCCACTGTAGTGTGTGCACACATTGCACACATTACGTGGCTGCTTCTGGTGTTTTGTTTTATTTTTTTTCCTCACATTCTCTCTCTCTCTCTCTCTCTCTCTCTCTCTCTCTCTCCGCTGGCACGATTCTCCCCCACGCCCGATTCACCATCAGCCTAGCCTGGTGCCGTCGTGCGCCGTCTAGCCTCACCGCCACCACCGGCGACCAAGCCAGCCACCACCGATCTCCCCCACATGCAGCTCTCTCTCTCTCTCTCTCTCTCTCTCTCTCTCTCTCTCTCTCTCTCTCTCTCTCTCTCTCTCTCTCTCTCTCTCTCTCTCTCTCTCTCTCTCTCTGAGATAACCCAACCTCGGGGCCATCGACGACCCTATCGCCGCCGTGCATCGGTTCTAGCCCCATTGAGCAGCTCCCCTGACCACCGCGACTCCTCCCTGAACACCTCCGAGCCAGCCAAGCCCTCGACCTCTCTCTCGGTCTCTCTGTCTCGCCCTCCACCTCTCTCTCGCTCTCCACCTCTCATCCATCAGCTCGTGGGAGATGTGTGGTTTGAATGATGCCACGTCATGTGTGCAATGGATGCAGCCAAGCAGTGGCTTCTCCCAAGATTATTTCTTTACAAGAACCCATAACCATAAGGTAGAACATATATCACCCATAACCAAAGATAGAAGAGGCTTATTCAAGAATGGAGGCAAGTAGTAGTACCAGTAATAGTAGTGTCGACTAAAAGAATTGAGGGAAAAAGAGAAGTTCTATTAACCAAAAAGGCTAAGTTTGCAGGTATGTATACACTTTAAAGAGAAGCTACATTTGATCACCTAGGATCAAGTAACTAGCTAGTCATTGGGTCTTTCCTTGTTGATAAGCTTGACAGTTGCTGAAGGATTGTTGTTTGGAATCCCATAATTTGAGGCTCGATGATTGCTTTTAACAGATACTTCTGGTGTGGAGTTAGCTTAATCTTTTTCTTTATTATTATTATTTTTTTATACAAGGTGGGAGGGTTTGAATCTGGTTCTCCCATTTGGAGACCAGACCTTATGTCATCTAATCCGCAGCACCTTGGCGAGTCAGCTTCAATCTTGGTCCTTGATCATTGTATATTAACATCGACTATGGTATTAATTTGTGACACCCGAGCTTCCCCTTACCCTTTACTTTCTCCTTGATCTTTTGCATCATAAATTCTAACTTATTTTGGAAGATGGACTCCGAAAAATTCTTCAAACCCAAAGATGTTGAAACCCATTTAGGGTTAGCGTCTAAGAATCCATGTAGGTTTATTTTCTGTTTAATTATTTATTTATATATTTTTTTTATTGTTGCTCTTTTTGGTCGGTAGGAAATATTTTAATTATTTTGGAAGATTAACATTGCGTGGTATATGTGGCTTTGGTCGTTAGAATTTAGGCGTGGGAAAATACTATTCCCACGTAAAGTTTCTATCGAATTGTATTTTTTTTAATTTTGTTTTTTTTACTTAATGTTTAAAGAAGTGTTTTTAAATGAATTTATAATTTTTTTTTGTATTTTTTAAAAATATTTGAAGTGTTTAAAAAATATTAAAAAAAGCAAAAATAATAATTTTTTTTTTTTTTACCTTTCGGTGAGCATTCTCGGTAAGAATCTGTGGGTGTAACAGAGTCCTTTAGGTGTGTAAAGCTCTTCAAACCCAAAGATGGTGAAACTGCTGCTAACATACCTATGGTGGCCCATCTCGATTTTCTTGAAGAGTCGGGTACTCTGCCGCCCAAATTAGCCTGTTCATTTTGACCAATAATTGTTTTATAATTTTATTTTTTATTTTTCTATTCAAATTTTTTTAATATATTTAAATATTTTAAAAAAATAAAAAAATATATCAATACACTTAAAATCACTTTTTTAATCACCAAATAAAAAAATAAAAAAAAATTATCAAACAATAAATTGAGCAGTCAATTTGAGAAGCAAAGCGATTTTTCCTTTCTTGAAAGACAAATAGAGTTCCGCCATTATTTCTCTCTCAATCACGGACAACAGCAAAGTATAAATTATTCTTTGCTTACAGTTTTGTTTAGTTCTTTTCCCCATGTGATGTTGTACATTGTACCTGTTGAGTTTTTTAACCACTTACATATTAATTTGTTTTGTCTGGAAATATGGGTGGGATCAGATCATGGATAATTACCCAATCCTTCCGTCAGCTTTTGTTGGCATCCATGGATACACGATTTAAATAGGCAGGACCCAAAAAATAAAGGCTTGCAAAGTTAAATTCAAAGAGAGTAAAAGTTTTACCTTCTTTTTCTTATTCAAAGAATTAAAAATTTATTTATCATTTATTTATTCATCATTCTTTCATCATTTTATGATATGGTATTAGATGATAAATTTACGAATAAAATATAATAAATAATCTCCAATTATCTAATGCCACATTGTAAGATGCCACATTAAGTAGCATTACTCTTCAAAGAGAGTACTACCCTAATGGAATATAGGAAATGATAGAATTACTATTGTAGACCACTTGTTTACAATGTAATAAAACAATATTATTTTAAATTTTATTTTGACTTTTACTTTGATTTGATGAGTTTAAATATAATAAAAAATATCATTTATATTTAAATTGTATAAATTGTGAATAAGTTGTAAGCCTATCACTTCTCAAAAAACAAACCAATAGCTTTAAATAATAAAATTGTAAAACAATGAATTGTGAAAATCTATTAATATCATTTCTCTAATGAGTCAATCACAGTAGCAATTTATGACATTTATCTCCTATATCAAGAGTAACAAATAAGGAGTGAGTTTTTTCTTTCCTCTCTATCCTTCAGAGTAGAGGCTTTTTTCCTGTCTGTGTACGAGGTCAAGTGACTTATTGCAATGGTTGAAGATTTAGAGGAGGTATGCTAAAATGTCTCTAACAGAGAGAGAATGAAGAAATTCTGGTGGAGACTAGTAAATTGGAGGATGCAATCACTAGAGGTGAAAATTGTTTGATTATAAAGCTTCTTACTCTGAAGCATTACAATTCTGAAGCTTTCAAGCAAACTATGAAGAAGCTATGGCAATCCATGAAGGCTGTAAGATTTCGTGATTTGGACACGGTGTTTATTTTAGTAGAATTTGAAGACATTCGTGACAAAGTGAGAGTGATGCGAGAAGGGCCTTGGACGTTTGACAAACAGCTGGTGTTGTTGAAGGAATTTGATGGCATGCTGCAAGTTTACCAAATCCAAATAACAGAGTCCCCTTATGGCTCGTAATTCATATATTGGCAATCTTATTGGGAGTTCATTGGGTAAGGTGATGGAAGTTGATTTTGATAAAGGGGAGTTGGAATGGGGGGAGTATATGCGAGTAAGGATCTGTATTGATATTACAAAACCTCTCCAATGTCAGAAAAGAATCAATGTGGAAACAGGAAGCCTTGCTGGGTTCATTTCTCTTATGAGCGATTGCCAGATTTTTGTTAGATATTGGTGTTTTGGGTCATAATCATCGAGATTGTGGAAAGTGGGATGCTGAGAAAACAGTGTACGAGACAGAGGGATTTCCCTATTGGCAATGGCTAAGAGCAAGTCTTTCCAGTGATTGGCGAGGAGGAAAACGCCAACCAGAAGTGAAAGGAAACATATATCAAACTCCAGCCACGTCCCATTATCCTGTCCCGCCGCATGATCCAGTGGTGGACGATTTTTTGGCGAGGAGTAATGGGATTCCACCTGAAGAGCTGAAATTTACGGATTTCGATTTCAAAATAGGTAGTGTTGATTTTACGGAAGAATATTTGGAGGATGGAGTTAGTGGGATTGAGAAGATTTCTGGGGATGTTCCATTGATTACGGAAGATGGCTGTAGGAATCTAGGAGTAACGACAGGAAAAGGAAAATCATCTTTGGTAACGGTTATGCAAGGTGGTGACGAAGTGGTGGAAAGTTTTAAATAAAGTTCAAATACTTGAGCCTTCACCTATAGGCTTGGGCCCATCTGAAGTGTTATCCAAAGAGGATTGCAAGCCTCATTACAAGTCCATTTAATGGAAATACTCGGAAAGGGAGGAGGAGAAAGAAAATTGTTGAAGTGGTCGAATTGAGGGAGGAGAAAGAGTTTGTTCTATGCAGAAGGAAGATGCAAGATTCAAAAGTGGAAGTTGAAGATGATCATGGGAGGAAGAAGCTTCATGTTCAGTCAAATTATCAAACAGAGATATCGGTGGAGGCTGTTTCACAGCCCTTCTGGGATCAATGAAAATCCTTAGCTAGAATTTTCGTGAGCTTGGGAACCCACGTGGGATTTGCACTCTTCGAGACCTAGTCAAGAAGGAAGCTCCCGATATTTTGTTCCTGCAAGAAACAAAATTAAAAGCTCATTAGATGAATCAATATAAGTTTAAAATTGGTTTTTAGAATTGCTTTTTGTTGACTGTGAGGGTCGGAGTGGTGGTCTTGCCATGTTATGGAAGAATGAAATTGACCTTACAGTTTTAAGTTTTTCAAAATTTCAAGTTGATGCAAAGATTGCAGTTGATGTTGTGAATAATTTGGCATGGTTCCTCACGGGTGTTTATGGACACCCAGATACTTCTCATAGATGGGAAACTTGGAATCTTATTAAGTCTTTATGTCGTAGAGAGGAGAAGGCTTGGTTATTTCGGATCTCCATTTACATGGTGTAATAAGAGGGAAGGGGATAAGGGTATCACTGAGAGATTGGATCGTTTTCTAACTAATTCAAAGTGATGTGATTTGTTTCCTAATATGAGTGTTACTCATGGTGTGGTTGCCTACTCAGATCACTTGCCTTTGTGGATTGATACGGATGGAGGTCTGGTTTATAATTGTGGGAAGAAATTGTTCAGATTTGAAGCTTTGTGGGTGGTAGATAAAGAGTGTGCTAATATCATTGAGAAAGTGTGGAATAATGTTGGTGGCCCAAATTCTTTGTATGAAATAATGGGCAGAGTCTCTAAATGTGCTGAAGATTTGACCTTATGGAATTAGTCCAAATTTGGTAATGTGCAGAAGGAACTCCATAATGCAAAACTGAGGTTAAAAGAACTTCAAGATGCTGATCCTACTTTCTTAAAAGTTTCAGAGCAACAGTTAGCATGAGCTGAGTTACATAAATGGTTAGAGGGATGAAATCATGTGGAAATAAAGATCTCGAGTTCTCTGGCTGAAAGAGGGTGATAAGAATTCTAATTTTTTTTCACTCAAAAGCTACTATTAGAAGAAAGAAGAACAAGATCCTAAGATTGCAAGATGACTTGGGAAGTTGGAAAAAAGGGACTCAGATGGATGCTCTCATAACTGATTATTTTCAGTCTCTCTTTATAGCTGCAGATTATGTGGAAGTGGATGATATTTTGCCTCAAATTGAAACCAAAGTAACTAATCAGATGAATGAAGATCTTTTGAAACCTTATACGACAGATGAAATGGAGCAAGCACTTAAACAGATGTGCCCTTCCAAGGCACCTGGTCCAAATGGGATGTCCCCTATTTCTTTTCCAGAAATACTGGAGAATTATAGGTAATTCAGTTACAAAGTCAGTGTTGCTTGCTTTAAATTCTGTGAGTTTCCTAGGGATTTAAACCATACTTTTATTACATTGATTCCTAAGAAACAATCTCTTTAAAAGTTGCTAATTTTCAATCTATTAGTCTTTGCAATGTTCTTTATAAGATCATATCAAAAGTTATTGCAAATAGACTTACGAAGGTTCTGCCTGTGGTTATTTCCGAGTCCCAAAGTGCTTTTGTCCCTGAAAGACAAATCACTGACAATGTTCTTATTGCTTATGAGCTCATACACTTTCTTAAAAATAAGAGAAGGGGTAACTTTTTCAGTACTTGTGTATGGGAGTCCTAAAGGCCTAATTATTCCTAGTAGAGGCTTGAGGCAAGGAGATCCTTTATCTCCTTATTTGTTTCTTTTGTACACTGAAGGACTATTCAGTTTATTAAAGAACAATGTTGGTAATGAAGTAATGGAAGGCATTAGAATTTGTAGAGGGGCTCCTTGATTGAATCATCTATTGTTTGCTGATGATTGTGTTATTTTTTGTAAAGCTGATGTTGATACAAATGTCAAAATACAACTACTATTGTATAAGTATGAGAAAGCTTCAGGGCAAAGTATTAATCATGAAAAAACCTCTATGATTTTTAGTAGAAATGTGAATGACGATTTGAAAGCTGAGATCATGGCTCTTTGGGGTGGAAGCCATACTCGACAATATGAGAAGTATTTGGGCCTCCCACCTAGGGTGGGCAGATCTAAGCATCGTGCCTTTTCTGGGATTAAGCAAAGACTTTGGCAGAAACTTCAGGTTTGGAAGGGTAATCTCTTGTCTCAAGTGGGTAGGGAAGTGCTTATTAAAGCAGTGGCTATGTTTATCCTAATATATGCTATGAGTTGTTTCAAGTTTCCAGCTTCTTTGTGCCATGAGTTGGAGAGGATGATGGCTCAGTTTTGGTGGGGAAAGAGATTTGAGGAAAACAAAATACACCGGGTTAGCTGGGAGAAATTGTGTGATTCAAACTATAGAGGGGGTTTAGGTTTCAAAAACTAAAGGCTCTTCAATATGGCTCTTCTTGCTAAACAGGGGTGGAGAATTCTACAAAATGAAGATTCTTTATTGCATAAAGTTTATAAGGCCAAGTACTTTCCTAATACAACATTGTTTGAGGCTAAAGTGGGTTATAACTTTTCATATGCTTGGAAAGGTATCTGAGAAGCTTTAACCTTCCTGAAGAAAGGTTGTATGTGGAGAGTGGGTGATGGCAAATCTATGAAAGTGTTTAAAGACTCATGGATACCAGGCCTTCGTGTTGAGCAACTTCTTGAACAAATTCAGGTGCAAGATTGAGATTTGAAACTCAACTCTCTGATTGATGATGATACTCAGTGGTGGAACGTGTAATGGGTGAGAGCTCTATTCAATCGAAATATAGCAGTAGAGATCTTGAAGATAAGAGCTTGACCAGTTCAAATGATACATGGTTCTGGTCTCAGGAGAAGAATGGTCTTTATTCAGTTAGAAGTGCCTACAAGTATTTCCAGTAGTTATCAACTCAACAGGTGGGTGAAAGTTCTATGGAGAGAAGAAACATATCCTTTTGGAAATGTTTATGGCAGCTGAAATTACCTAATAAGATGAAGATTTTTGCATGGAGAGCATGTAGAGATAGCTTGCCAACTTTTCATAATTTAAAAAAGAAAAATGTTATGGTGGAAGATAAGTGTGCTTTTGCTTACAACAAGAAGAAGATCCTACACATGCTTTGTTTTATTGTTCTTATGTAAGACATCATTGGTTAGTCCATCTTCCTATGATGCACAATACAAATTTAGGTTTGTCTTTCTAGGATTTAGCAAACACTCTGAAGGATAAAGGTTCAAAGGAAGCTTTGACAACTTTTGTTTCTGTTGCCTAGGGCTTATGGTATCGAAGGAACAACTTTATTTATGAGCAAGTTTCCCATAATCCTAGATATGTGATTAATTATGCTTTGTCCTTGCAGCAAGATCTTAAAAATGTTCGAGTGTTTGATGTTGATAGTAAGGAGATCAGAAAGGTATGCTGCTGCAACCCTCCCCCATCTGTTTTTTGAAGCTAAATGTGGATGGAGCTATGTTTTTTTATCAACAAAAAGCTGGCGTGGGTGTGATTCTTAGAGATCATAAAGGTGAGAGGTACTTGTTGCATGCAACAAAGTGGAGGCAGAGGTGATATCTTCTGATTTTATTGAAGCTATAGCTATGTTAAGAAGGCTACAGTTTTGTGCTCAATGGGGTGTCCCGAGATTGATGTTGGAAAGTGATTGCCTATGTGACACCCCCAGATTTTGCTTGGGATAGGATAGACATCTGAAGCGTCGGGACATGCAACATAAGGTTACTTGTCCCGTTCGAAACTTGTTGATCTTTACATTGTCAACCCAGGGAATTTCACACTATTTTAGACATTCCAGCATGAACAAAGGAGTTTTACTAGGATATTACCTTATCCTAACACTTAGAGTCATGATAAACGTAAATTGTGATGCTCCCAACCTCCGCTTGGGACTGGATGGTGACTGAAAAATCGGGACATATAGCTCAAGGCTACATACCTCCGTACATGACAGTTAAGATGCAATGCACCTAGTGTGTTACTAGCAGTATGCAATAATTCGCAACAAAAATTCATATAAATCTAAGTAAGACCATGAGCAATTTTCAAAAGTAATGGTACCATTTAAACTATATATCCCAAAATAACATCATTTTTCAAAGCTCCCAAATACAAGAGGGTTCAAAACAACATAAACCGTTTCCCTCTTTTAAACATTCTTAAAAAAAAAAAAAAAAAAAAAAATCCTACAAGCCCTTCTCTTGAGCCTATTTCGCCTTGTCCTTGTTGATAATCTTCTGTAGGTGTTCAAACAATTTAAACGCTTCGCAGATGAATTGATTGGCTACCTTTAGCCTATCCTCCAAAGATGGCTCCGCCGAGCGCTTATGGCTCTTCGAGGCCTCTTTAACTACTGGGGGATCTGGCTTCTTGTGTTTCCCCATGATCGGTTTCTTGACCTGTCACAACTTCTACCATTCGAGGTCCACCAACTGTGCTTCATCGATCCAGAAGTTACCACTTTCAATTTATGCACTTCAAAGTGGTTAGAGGAATTCCACTAGGACATTTCCCCGTCCTAGCATTTGGGGTCATGACAAATCGTGTAACAAACTTATCTTTTGAAAACTATGCACAACCTGAAATGCATGTAACATGTACTTGGGACTATTTTTCTCTCATATGTAACTTGAACATGTATATGCCATGTACTATGTAATCATGTCATGTTATCAAACAACACGTCAAAGCATCTCTCATTACGGCTTTAAAGCATTAAAACATGCAATTTACTTATCACAAAAACATGGGCAATAACAATTGATACTTATCATGGTAAGAGACAATTTCCTAATCATGGCAACTATACAGAAACATTTCAAGCATGTACACATGGGCAAGAATCACGTGAAACCGAATACAGAGCATGCTATACCAAAGATCTCTTCATTTATTTGATTTAACAAGCAATTCCAAGTTTACACTATACTAATAAACAATGCAAAGTTCACATGTCATATACAAATATTATCCGAGAGTAGGTCAAAAGTCAACTTAGAAAAATCCTAAGCAAAATATACATATCGCGACCAAGCAAGCTGAAAATATAGTTTAAACTATTAGACTTAGTGATAACTCAAAACCCTAGTCCGAGTATCTATGTGTGTGTGACGTGTTTAGGGTTTACTCCCTTATAGTTGTAAAGCTTTTCTCGTGGCTAGAATGGCTCTCCACGTGCTCGGCCTAAAAGAAGTTGCCCTAGGCCGAATGATGTTTACACCTCCTTAACAAGGCTTGGTCATGGTGTTTCACTAATTGTGCATAACGTGTGTGTGTATATGTGTGTAGCGTCATGCATGGTGTTTCTTCTCTTAGTCGAACCATTTTTAAAAGAAAATCCTAACTCAACCCTAATAGTGGCCGGTTCTCTCATCCTCCTTAAGGTCCCTTTTTGCTCGTGTTTGGCTAATGAAGGTTCAATTCCCCTTCTTGTGAAAACCCTAGTTTACCGAACATGTCTTGTGCAAGTTAACACATGGATTTAACCATACTCCCCTTTCAAAGTCATGGCTAGACACTCAAGATCCGAGCCCCTCTTCATCCTCCATTCCATGTGGTCGTGCGTGTATGAAGGTGAAATAGTCAAAGTAGAGGTTCGAGTGGTTCTTACCATGCGAGCTCCTTCTCCCTGGATGGATTCTGGGCTTCCTCCTTTCACTCGTGGTGTTTGGTTGGTGAAAAAAGGTGAGAAAATGAGGAAGTGGCCTTCTTTCCATGGTGGTTGTGATATATATATATATATATATATATAGAGAGAGAGAGAGAGAGAGAGAGAGAGAGAGAGAGAAGTAAATCTAAAAATGACCAGGTGACTATGTTTCTGGCTTGAGAAGATGGAACTAACGATCAGGTGTTATTCTCAAGTAATGCATCAAATTCCTTAGCCATTGATGCTCTCCATTCAAGATATTTCTGGGCAATGGTGTAACATGTTGGTGTCTCAGGTATGGACCCGGTTGCCGTAAGAAGTGCACGGGGGAAAGGCCATTTAATTGTTCCATCTGTGAATTAACGAGGACGGAGGCTCTGCATCTGTGATTTGGTCACCATTGAATGAACTTGTTGGGGAGCAATAGATGATGAAGAGTTCTGTGAAGTTGGTGATGGAGGAGGAGAGAGTACATGTGGTGAACCAAGAATTGAGGTAGGAGAAGAGGGGGCTACTGTTGAAAGATTAAAAAGAGGAAGGGCCACGTGAGTGGATGATGGGCTGGCTGTTGAGTGAGGCACATATGTAAAAGGAAATTTAAGCTCATTAAATTTAACGTCCTTTGAAATGTAAGCCCGTCCAGTTTGTATATGATAGCAAATAAACCCCTTATGCCCTGAACTAAGTCCAAGAAAAACACAAGACACTGAACGATAAGAGAACTTATGAGTGTTTTATGGACTGGTCAATGGCTAGCATTCAGCACCAAATACATGAAAGGTTGAGTAGTCTGGATGTTGATTATTAAGAAGAAAATAAGGAGAGAAATTATTGAGGGAGGATGATGGTAACAAATTAATTAAATAAACCGCATGAAGAAAAGCATAGGGCCAAAATGTGAGAGGAACCGATGCATGGGCAAGTAAAGCTAAACCTGTATCAACGATATGATGGTGTTTTCGTTTGACAATGCCATTTTGAGTATGAGTGTGTGGACATGTAACTCGATGGTTCATTCCACATGATGCCAAATTAAGTGGAAAAAGTTTGAAATTCACCCCCCCAATCGGATTGAAATTGTTTCATTTTGGTATTAAATTGTAATTTAACTTGTGCTTTAAATTTAACAAACTTATCAAATGCTTGGGATTTGGTTTTGAGAGGAAACAACCATGTGTGACGAGAGAAGTCATCAACAAAACTAATATAAAATCTATAGCCATCATGTGACACGTCGGGAAGGTCCCCATGAATCTGGAAAAAATAAGTTCAAAAGCTGTAGAGGATCGATGAGGCCGTTTGTGTGCTGGAGTCCTATGAGCTTTGGCCTTAGCGCATGCATCACAAAAAGCTAGAAACATAGAAGGATCATATGGGAGGCCATGCTGGTGGAGGATAGATCGAACAAGCTTTATTCAGGGGTGGTCGAGCCGATGATATCACAACGGAACTAAAAGAGAATTGGTTTGAGCAGATGGATGCTTAAGTGAAGGTGAAAATGAGTAGAGGCCATTATGTGTGGTCCCTTGAAGAAGAGTTAAGAGTTGTCCTTGAGTTTCGATCCTTAACACAAAAATGATTAGAGAAAAATTCAAAATACACATCATTATCAAGGCAAAACTGACAAACAGATATGAGATTTTTCTGGAATGATGGAACACATAATTTTGTTAAGAAGAAAAGTGGAGTTACGAGTACAGAAAGAGGCTGAACCAATGTGGAAAATTTGCACGGTTGAGCCATCACCAACTCGAAGTTGTTCAGCACCATTATAGTCCGCAACATGCATATTCAACTTAGCCAAATCACTTGTAATGTGGTTTGTAACAACAATATCTGGATATCAAGAGGCATCAGTTGGGTAGTTGGAGGAAAAATTGGTTGTAGCTTGAGGCACATTTGTGTATGGCTGGTCATATCGATAGTGGCAAGTAATGGCAGAGTGACCAAGCCGATTACAAACATGACAGGCCACATGAGTGTCAGTAAGTGGGGAAAAAGTATTACCAGTGTTACCTGAGAATGAGCCTTGAGAATTATAGCGACCACCACCACGAGCTCGAAAATTATTTCGACCCCCACAAGAGCCTCGACCATGGGTTTTAGAGGGAGGTTTGGCTGAGTAGTGGGCTGAGGCATCAGAGGGAAAAAGACTTGAGTCAGAGTGATGAAGCATTCATGCTTCATGAGCAAGCAAATGGCCGAGTAGTTCATCTTGTGAAATTGGTTCTAGGTGAGTGGTTACCGAGGAAACAAGTGGATCATATTCAACACCAAGACCAGCAAGAAGGTTTGGCACGAATTCAACAAGTGGAAGGGGACGGCCTATTGTAGCCATGGTATCAACGAATGTTTTAGTTTAACGGAAGTAGGTGGAAATGGAGTCAGAGCCCTTTTTAAGGGAAGCAAGCTGGAGTTGTGTTTGGATGAGATGGGCTTGAGAAACAGAAGCATTGGTGGATTCTAAGGAGAGCCACACGGCTCGAGCTGTGGCACAACCAACTACCTGTGCCATAATGGGCTCAGAAAGGGAAGTATTAGTGCAGACATCACTAACTGGTCTTGCTGGAGCCATAAATCATAGGTAGGATTTGGGGTAGAGTCTTCAAGCTCGAGTTTGGGAGCAAGACAAGTTCCATCAACATACTTATAGAGATGTTGACCACGAAGGTAGGGAACCAATTGAACCTTCCATAACAAATAATTTTCTGGGGTAAGTTTAACAGAGATGGTATGAGAAAAATTTGGATGAGGGAGGGAGGAAGAAGAAGTAGCCATGGACGCGAGTCCTTTTTATGGCTCTGGTACCATGTTATGAAAACAGAATTTGATA
This sequence comes from Juglans cinerea, assembly GCA_961763995.1. Lineage (NCBI taxonomy): Eukaryota > Viridiplantae > Streptophyta > Magnoliopsida > Fagales > Juglandaceae > Juglans > Juglans cinerea. The sequence continues at coordinate 25,882,817 of CAUIVZ010000003.1, forward strand.
TTTTGTCATTATGTATTTTGGACTATTACAGAGGGCTCTTTATATAAACATGAGCCAACGGTTTGTACAATATTGCAGGAGCTGAAATATTCTAGACTGAGGCACTAAGGCACGAGTTTGTTACAAGAGATGCACAACACTACATGCTGCCATTCGGTTACGTGACAGTAATGGAATGTTGGAGCTGTGATGCTTGTGAGCTAGAAATTCTTGGAGAGACGATACTAGCCTTGACACCAAATAACTTATTCTATGCTACAGGTCAATTCTATTGGTGCCAAGGTGTTAAGAGTATATTGCTGACTTTGGGAAAGCCACCACACCTCTTCCTGCAGCAATTGTTGTATGTGTTCCAAAGAAAGTGCATGTGGATGGAATCAATGAAACTGAGTTCAAGATATCCCCTAGTGAAATTACAGCTGCATATAAAAGTTGGACCAGATGAGCCTATAGAGGCTGAGCTTGAAGTTTCCTTCACAGTCAATGGCTTCTTCTCCACTTTAACTTCTAGTAGTTGTTTAGTGGAAGTTATTTTTTCCTTTTTTTGAGCAGCTTGAGGTGCCCAAAGAATTGATATCTTCATCACAGTTACAGGAGTTAAGGCTGCAACACAACCCAACCTTTATTCCCTTAAGTCCAGAAACAAATGTTACAAAAGTGCATAACAAGGAAACAGGGATCGCTCAATGTCGTCTTTCAAATGGAATCCCCATAAATTACAAGGTATATATAGAATATATGTGTGCTTATTGAATTCATCTTTAACAAGCAACCTTATTTCATCTTTAATGCCATTAAAAAAGCAACTAAACTTGCAATGTTCAAATAAACCTATGAGGCAATTATACAATACCTCAATTTGGGACTTGTAAGCTAACACAATCGAATTCTATCTCGTAAGATAAGTTTCCAGCTCACCTGCAGAGCCTGTAAAAAAGTTACCCACGACATGAAGTTGCTTGCGGCCTCCTCGGCATACTGAAAACAGACAAGCGCATCTCCCTCCATGGATCACTCAATGTCGTTTCGTCCAACGGTCATCAAGTTCAAACTCGGGAGGGACTAAACGACATAGTCGTTCAGCCCATAGATCCAAACGACAATGTCGTTTCGTCCAACAGTCAGGAGTTTCAAATTCCTTCTGGACTAAAAGACATTGTCGTTCAGCCCAAGGAGAAAAACGACAACGTTATTTTCGGCATTGAAGAGACACAACAGTCACCTCCAAACGGCACCATTTTTCCACCTTCTAGCCGAGCCGCAAGCCGATCTCTAAGCCAAGCTGCTTACCGAGCTGCCAACCGTCGGTTTTCTCCAAAATTCGGTTTGAACTGGCTGAACCGGTTTACTCGGTTTCCTGAACCAGTTCATGACATATTTGTTCTATCTGGCCGTTCAATATCATTTCAAGCCCGAATTTGGTCCGTTCAAAAGCCGTTGTGCTCCAAATTTCGAGTCAAAACATTACAAGGCATCTGTTTGGTCGAAATTATCGCCAGAAATTCTTTGAAAAAGGTGGAACGTCAATGAAAGGTCGTGGATATCCTCGATTGGGGCATCACTTTCATTATTCTCCTTATTTAAAATATAATAGGAGAATTTCTAAACTGCCACCTTGGATTAAATCCAAGGGTTATTATTACTATTAAGTTTGTAATAGTTTTAATTTTTTCACAGTTGAACTATTGTATTTAAATAGTACACATTTATTATTTCTACATTCTTCTTATTGATTAATTTTTTAATGTTTATTATTCATGGCACCGAAGAAAAGTATTGATCCCTCAGGGATAGAGAAACTGAATGGAAGAAATTTTTTTAGGCCTGGAAAAGGCATATAACTTTTCTTCTAACTCATGAAAAGACCTTATATACATTAACAACACCAAAGCCATTGGAAGAAATTGTAGAAAATGGTGCAAGTGAAAGTGGGAGCAGCATTTCAAATAAAGATAAATGGATAGAACACAATGCATGGGCAAAAGCTTTAATTTTGCATTGCATGAGTGATCACCTTATTCCTTTATTTGAAGACTATGAAACCGCTAAAGAAATTATTGATGCAGTTGAAGTAAAGTATGGTTTAAGGTCGGATACTTATATACAATTATTATTGGATAAGTATAACTGGACTTGTATGAAAGAGAATAATGATATTGGCGATCATGTACTTCAAATGGAGTTAATTGCGAAAGAATTACATGATGCTGGTTATCCTCTCACTGATAAAATGCAAGTTACAACCATACTAAATAGTTTTCCTTCATCTTGGGATCACATTATTACTTCTTTAACACACAGTGAAAATGAAGTAACAATGATATCGCTTTCATTACTTTTAGTACTTGAAGGAGAAATGATGAAAAGAATGAATAAAGATAGTGAATCATCAAATTTATTTATGGCTCAGGACAAATGTTCTACACAGAATAAGATGAAGCCAAAACAATTTAAGAAAAAGACATGGTTAAAAGGAAACAGAATAAACCGTTTTCTGGAAACTGTTTTAAGTGTGGAAAGAATGGGCGTTACAAATCACAATGTCCTAATAAAAGAAAAGCACAAGAAATCAATGAAATTGTGATGACAGTCTCAGAAGTAATGCTAGTGGAGCCAACGTCAGATTCATGGTGCGTTGACTCTGTAGCAACAAGACATATATACAGGAACAAAGATATGTTTGTCAAACTTGAAAATAAACACACAGGAGAGTACATAGTGTATATGGGCAACAATACATACTGTGATATCTTGGGGCAAGTTACATGTAAATTCAAAGTGAATGATTTTGTTATTTTACTTAGTAATGTTTTATATGTATCTAGTATTCGTAGGAATTTAGTATCAATGACTGTACTAGATCAGAAAGGCTACACATTTGAGATTAAGTTTGGAACCATTGTAATAAGCAAGGGCAATGTGTCAGTGAAAGACGTGAAAGATCACGATATGTATGTACTGAAAGTTGATATTAATAAAGGTCTTATTTCTAATTATTTGAATGTGTACAGATTGTGCATATTTATGACATTGAAGATTAGGGCATATAAATAAAAATAAGATGATCAGAATGTGTAAAAGTGGATTAATACCACAAATAAACTCAAATAATTTTGATATATGTGAACCATATATCAAAGGAAAAATGAGTAGTAAATCTTTTTCAAAAAGTTAAAAATCTACGGATTTATTAGAAATTATACATTCTGATATTTGTGGACCTTTTAAACAAAAATCCATAGAGGAATGTAGTACTTTATTACTTTCACTGATGATTATTCAAAATATGAGCATATCTACTTACTCAAGCATAAATCTGAGGTAATTGAGAAATTTAAACAATTTAAATTAGAGGTAGAAACCCAGTTGGGTAAGCCCATTAAAAGATTGAATAGTGATAGAGGAGGAAAATTTGAAGCTTTAGATCATTTCTGCAAATTGAATAATATAAGACATATTTATACTATACCATATAAACCTCAAAAGAATGGCATTGCAGAAAGGAGAAATAGAACTCTATTGGATATGGTGCCATCAATGATGACATATGCTAATCTACCAATACATTTTTGGGGTGAAGCATTATCGACTGCTATATATATATTAAATAGAGTTAAAACTAAAGCAAAACCTCTTACACCTTATGAGTTATGGACGGGACATAAACCATACTTAAGCAAGCTCAAAATATGGAGTTGTAAGGCACAAGTGCTTATCACGAGGTTACCAAGGGATAAATTAAAAAGTAAAATCTGGGAATGCAGGTTTATTGGGTATGTAGAAAATGGAAGTGGCTACAGATTTTATCATTCTGAAAAATGATTGATAGAAAGTATGGATGTCGTTTTCTTGAAAAATACGAACCTTATTACTCCTGTTGATTAGATAGATTTATTAAATAATTTAGAGAATCAACAGATCTCCACAGAGTCTGTTAATGAAAATTCTGATATTATTCAAATGCAGAATAATAAAAGAAAGTAAGATGAAAATCAATCTTCAAGTATTGATGTTGGAAATAGTAGGAGTAAAAAATCTAGAAGACCATCAATATTATTTCAAGTATTTCAAGATAATAATGTACTAAATACCAGTTTGAAAAATTTTGATAATGATTCTGAAAATCTTTCTGAGATAATCAATAGTATTGATTCAGATAAATGGCTTGAGGCCATGAAAGATGAAATAGAATCAATAAATAAAAACAATGTTTGGGAGTTAACAGATCTTCTAAAAGATAGAAAAGCTATTGGTTGTAAATGGGTTCTCGAAAAAAATTTAAAGTTGATGGTAGTTTGGAAAGGTACAAAACAAGGTTAATGGCCAAGGGATATACTCAATAACCAGGTGTAGACTTTGTGGATACGTATTCGCCTGTGGCAAAGTTCACATCCGTAAGAATAATCATGTCCATTGTTGCTAGGATGAATTTGGAATTACATCAGTTAAATGTAAAAACAGATTTTCTCAATGGTGAATTAAAAGATGATATCTTTATGATTCAACCAAAATGATTCCAAATTAAAGGATATGAAGAGGTTGAGGAAGCCACTGTATGGATTTAAGCAATCTTCGAGACATTGGTACTTGAAATTTCACCAAACTATTTTGGAAATGTGATATGAAATGAGTCCACTAGATCATTATGTATACATATGAAAAAATGATAATAAATTAACATTATTATCATTGTATGTTGATGATATATTACTGTCAGATAATTGTCTAGATATGATGCATGAAACAAAAAATTCTTGAAATCTAAATTTGAAATGAAAGACATGGGTGAAGCCACCTATTTTCTTGATATAAGAATTTCTAGAGATAGAAATTCAAATCTATTATATTTAGATTAAGAAAAATATCTAGAAAAAATAATTAAAAGATTTGGTATGGAAAATTGTAAATCTTTAAGTACGTCTGTTTGCAAAGCTCATACTTTAAATAAAAAATATGTGCCTAAAAGATGAAGAAGAAATAAGTGAAATGCTTAAAATTCTCTATGCTCAAGTTATGGGAAGCCTCATGTATGCAATCACAAGTATCAAACCAGATATTTATCATATAGTAAGATTGGTAAGCACATTTCAATCAAATCCACGTAAATAACATTGGTAAGAAGTGAAGCGTATATTAAGATATTTGCAAGGTATCAAAAACTTGAAATTTTACTTTGGAAACAATGATCTAGAATTAATCAGCTATAGTGATGCTGATTTTGGAAGTGATGTAGATGATAGAAAATCTATAACTGGATATATATTTCTATTTAGTGGAACAACAGTTTCTTGGTTAAATAAGAAACAGGGATGTGTTGCTATATCTACTATGGAAGCAGAGTATATTGCTTGTAGTACTACAGTGAGTAATGCAGTGTGGATAAAACGCTTTGTTGAAAACTTGAATTTGGGTATATCCACAGAACCAATCAATGTGTTTTGTGATAATCAGTCTGTCATTTCATTGATAAAAAATGGAACACAGAGTTCTAAGGGAAAATACATTGATGTACATTATCACTATATTTTAGATATAGTGGAAAGAGGTGAGGTTAAGGTTAATTTTATTTCCTTGATCGAGATGGTAGCAGATCCGATGACCAAAGGTTTATTTTTGGAGAAATTCAGAGAACATGTGACTAAAATGAGATTGAGAGAAACCTAGGTGAAGCAATCTCATGGTCGACATGCATAGCTCAGCAAATTCTGAGGACGTCTAGAAAATTGGAGTTATGATAATACCCAAATAAAAATTTTCGTCATTTGTAAAGTCACTAATAATGTGATCAAGAAAAAACTCAGGAATGGCCTTAGGGTGAGTACTTGACGAAATTTCAGTGCAGGTTGATCAACCAAGTAAAAGGTTGATCATGGTAAAGTCGCTGATAAGGTGATTATTGAAAAACTCATGTGAGTAAGTACTTAACGAAAATTCAGTGTTATTCACTAAAGTTTTAGTGAAATGTGATTTGATTACCCAAGTAAACAGTTAATCATTTGCAAAGTCGTTGATAATGTGATTAGGGAAAACCTTAGGAATAGCCTCTAGAGGAAGTACTTAACGAAAATTCAGTGCAGGTCGATACATGTGTTATGTATTCAGTTGAAGTTGTCAATTGTGACAAGGGTATGGATAATTGATCCAATCACGGGATATGAATTATTGATCCCGTCACGGAGAATTGATGTCGTTCACTAAATGTTTTTTAAGTGAAATAAAGTCACCCCTAATATGTAATCAATGAGAGCACATATGGTAAAAGGTGCGGTCAGATAAGGTAATGACAAAAAAATGTGTGCATGTAGAGGCTTGTCATGCTCTAACGCCGATCTGCAAGAGTAGCAGATGAGAATTGAGTAGTGGAAAGCTCATATTGGTACTAAGGTAAAATATTCAACTGGATCATCACCGTTTTGTGTGATCAAGTGGGAGATGTTATTCTAAGGGGTGTGATCACCAAACGGTATACCCTTTGGAATGACACCCTATAATATGGTGATGGTTCCCATGAGGGGTGATGTTTAAGGAAGTGTCAAGAGATACAACATTTTGATTTAGTCAAAAGGTTATGTAACTTCTTAAGATTGTGACCTTTAGGTTACCATTGGTAATCCAATGGTTGTGCCCTTTGCCAACCGGTGCATGATGGCCTATAAATAGGGGCCATTGGTGCACAAATGATATCACTCAATTCCCTTTGTTCATCACCAACTTGTGGGACAAATACTCTCACGGGAGTCTCACCATATTGCTAAATTCCGCTTCTATTTGTTCTTCATTATTCTACAGACCTTGACTTCACTCAAAAACAAGAAAATGGTGTTTTAAAACTAACGTGACAAAGAAAAGGCTAAAAACAATCTACACAACTGATTTTCGAGATCCTCCAAAAAGATATGTTATTCTTCTTTTCTAAACATGAACAAGATTCTGCCTATTTTTATACAATTTGTTCACTTCACTCTCTTGGGCTAGGCTGGTAAAGCCCATCTAATGATAGTACTCGTGTAATAGACCGAATACAAGTGGCCCAATAAAAAACAATTTGAGAGGGCATCGCCATAGGAGAGAGAGAGAGAGAGAGAGAGAGAGAGAGAGAGGAAAAGAGACTGCACAAAGGTGGAAATTAGGTTTAACTTAACTCTCGAAATGACATCATTTTGGTAATGAATTTATTTTATATATAAATATGTATATGTATACATAGATAGATATACTTATATATGTGTGTGTGTGTGTTTGGGTTGGGCTTAAGCCCAGTCGGGGATGCAGAGGGAGGAGGGCTATGATTGAGCCTGCTAGGTGTTGTGCCTGCGGGCTGGGTTGCTTGCGCTGCCCAAGCGGGATCAAGGCGGTAAACGCAGGGTGGTGGGGGTTCCCCGTTGCCCATCCCTAGTAGCATCAAGAGGCTTAGCCTCTCGACTCTTCGCCATGAGGCTCAGCAAACTCGGAGAATACCTCAAAAGAAAGCACTCTAAAACGGCATGTCGTACTCAATAGAAATAACACAACATGTAGCTAGAATTAGAAACGACAATTTACACGGACCAAGTTCCAACAGAAAATGTAGGGACTAGGGAAAAAAAGGGTGATAATGTTTGATATGAAGCTCCAAGGTTCAGCTAGCAAAGGCGCCATGGCGGCCATTCAAAACGGGTTTCACTCGGCCCAGCTTCTACATAGACCTCAGGTTCTCTCTCTCTATTCGCAATTTGAAATTTTGAAGTGTATATTTTCACTGTGCGTGTCATCGTATTACAACGCTGTGTTTTTTTCATTGATTTGGATATTATTAAGTATGTGGGTTTCGAAGGAATTAGACTTTATGGTTATGATTGGTTTTTTCCCTGATTGCCAGGGTTGTGTTCCCAAAGCGAAAGCAAACTGTGAAGAATTCGTCTCTAAATTGCTTGATAGAAGATGGGCATTGCCCAACCCCGATACCAAAATTCACCAAGTAATGTTTCCTCCTACAAAAGTAGGACATAGAGGTGGACCATTCAGTTACGCATCCCTATTAAACAATACTCAACCATCCTTTGGTGATGACATGATGCTAAAGGATGACCAGAATCCATCCTTCTATATTGTGAGGGATGATTTGTTGCATCCATTGGTGAACGGTAATAAAGCGAGAAAATTGGACGGACTGCTTCCTCTAATTGAAGATCACTCAGTGAGTGACGTGGTATGATTATGTGATTTATATTCCTTTTGAATAGAGTAAAGCTACTCTCACCGCTCCCGGTCCCGCTATATTTTTTTTAAATTTTTTTAATATTTTTTTTTAATTTAGTGATTAAGTAAGTGTTTTTTAATGATATTATAATTTTTTTATTTTTTTAAAAAATATTTTACAGTTACTTATCAAAAAAAAAATATATTTTACAGTGTTAAAAAAATACATATATAAAAAAGTAAAATAAAAAAATACATCATTTTACACTATCGGTGGCTCCCAGCGGGACTGGGAGCGGTGGCTGTAGAGCCACCCTTTTGAATATAAGATGGTAAATGTATGTTAAAAATATCTTCTTTCTAACTGGAATATCCCTTGGTTTGCATGTTTTAATAATTCTCTTTATTTGCTTCTGAACATATATTCCTCCGTTTGTGATACCTATGCACAATGGGAAACAGGGCCTATGGAGTGGTATCCCATTATATTTTCATGGACCTATATGCATGAGTAGGCTCAGTAAATGATTGTGTAGGTTCATTAGCATCTGTGCTCTATTTTGATAAACAGAACAATGTGCTATATGTTTCAGTGAAGTTCTGTGTAGCAGATGGTTTTGGACATTTGATCATGTTGATGTCTTGTATAAATTTTCAAAGGTCATGCAATTGCACCTAGAGTGTCTGGTTGTTTGTTCTAGTCAATCGATCCTTGAACTAGAAATCTGCTTGGGTGGTGAACCAGAGGAGGGATCTTAGCCCATGTTCTTACCCCATTTTATTTTCACAAATGTGAACTATGTCGTTTATAATACCAAATAATATATTTTTCATTTTTAGGAACTCTCATACGAAATAACGTTCAACTGGGACATTTTCTAGGTTACTTGTGGAGGTTGTCAAAGTGCTCATGCGGCAGCCGTTGGTAGGAAATTTCTCACCTCAGCATAGTGGTGGTATATTTTGTCTATTTTTGGAAATAATATTCTTTAGCCCAATAGTACTTCATTTCTTTCAATTTGCGTCCCAAACTATCAACCTGTCAATTCCTGAAACTCACTTTTTGACAACTTGCATCCTTGATCACAAGATTGTACCATATGTCTGATTTCTCAACGATCTTAACAAGCTAAATCTAAACTAAGGGTGGAAATTTCCAGAAAGTGGCAGTATAGGGTGCAAATTGAGAAGTGAAAACTATGGTATTACGAGGATGCAAAATGTATTTTCCCCTCTTGTTTTCACTCATTTTGATAGAGCTATAACGGGGGTTGCTTCTAAAGAGTTCTTTTGCATGTCTTACAGCTGTTTCATGTGCAGAGAGAGGACTTAAGTCACATTTGCTTCTTAGGGGGGAGCAGCCTGAAATTCTGACTGGTTATAACCTGATTTCAACACTTTATGGGAATGTCACATATGTTCCAAGGTCTCTCTATGCCAATAGGGAAAAAATGCTGAAAAGCCATGCTGATTTGGTGGCAGGCAACAGTGGTTATGTTGTATGGTTCAATGATATTCTTGAAGCTTCTTTTACAACTCAAAGTTCTAGCACTTCAGACTTCATCCAAGTGGATGCTAACAGAAGTGCTGAATATCATCCAAGAAAGGTTGTAATTGTCAATGAAGGTGCAGGGGATGCTGTGGCCATACTAGGTAAAAGCTGTGAGTTGCTATATAAAGCATAATGTTTGAGTTTGAATGTGCACCTATTAGCATGCCTTTTTGGGATAAATCTCTCTTTCTCCTTATAATGTTTTGATGTGACTGAGTTAGCATGAGAGCATTTTTGGATGTAGACTAAAAACTCATATTATTCTCATCTGCATGTCTTTTTGAAGATTTGACATTTTTTAATTGATATCACTCTGCTTGATGATAATGATTTTGATTGAAAGCCAAGGACATATTTTATAAAACAGAAATGATTGATACATGGGCAACTGTGCACGAAAAAAAAGAGGGTAAACAGTGGTTACTATTTGTGATTATTTTGAAAATGATTGGTAGTTGATGGTTTTAATGGCTGAAACCATACTATAGGCAAAAGTTGTGGGTTTCTGTATAAAGGACCATATTTGTGTTTGCATGCATACGTATTTGCATGTTTTTTTGGGATAAATTTATTTTCTCCTTTTGTTGGCTCTGTAATGGTTCTATGTGATTGAGTTAGCATGAGAGCATTTTTGGATGGAGGCAATATGTGCATATTCTTCTTATCGGCGTATCATTTTGAAGATTTGGCATTCTGTTATATATGTAACTCTACTTGATGATAATAACTCTGATTGAAGGCCAAGTACATATATAAGAAAGCATGACTCTCAGTTGATGGTTTTAATGGATGAGTGTGCTTTTTGAAACACTAACTTTGATTGTGTTCAACTAAGCTTTCATCAGATTTGATATTTACTTGCTGACTGAATAAAGTGTATTGCAGTGTCTTGTTCTCTTGTAAATCATTTACTTTTTGGCTGGTTTAAGTTGGTTCTTTATCACCTGGTGCGGATTGATTGCTACAATTGCTCTTACTCAAAAGTGGCTTCTTTCTCATAGGTGTCATTCGCCTCATTCATTACTTATCCCAGAATCATTTACTTGGTAAAGAGAGGGCCTTGAAATTGGTTGTAGATGCTGGTACTGGGACGACTGCTGTTGGTTTAGCACTTGGGGCCCTATGTTTAGGGTGTGTTCTATGCATTTTTTATTTTCTTTTGGTGAAGAGAATAAACTATTGCAATTCTTTGTTATGCTATGAGTCTTCAGAGGCACACTATGGCTGCATGCTAATTGCTTCTGTTGCTTCCTGTCAGGCTTCCCTGGGAGGTAACTGCCGTGATGCTGGCTGATACAATGGATGGTTACAAACAGCAAGAGAGACGCTTGGTTTCTGATTTCAAGAGGTGCTTTAGTTTTCATCTGACTGACCACAGTTTGAATGAAGTAGATGGTGGAATGGTGAATTGGGTTCAACGTTTCCATCCAAGAAAGTAAAATGTCATTTCCTTCACTGTTTTATTTTTAGTGGTGTTATTCCAATCGAGCATTTCATATATTATCTTTGCTCTGAGATTTTTATATGAATTAGTCCTTGTGCAGAGCAGAGGAAGTCAACGACTAAGATACTCTATCTGGGAAACTTTCTTTTAACAATATCAATTTTATGTTATTAAAAAATAATTACGACGTGGTAAGAAGAAAACTTCTTCCTTTCCATGTGTCTCTGCAGAAAATTTAAACCTACAATAAGTGATGATTTTTTTTTTCTTTTTGTCTGTCAGATAATAGGGTTTGCCTTAAAATTAAGGTAAAAAAAAAAGGGCTATGTTTCCACTTTCTTGTAAAAACAGTGGGCAAGGCTAACATGTAGAAAATCAGTTTGTTTTAGGTCCTAAAGTGAATAGAAGTTTTACATTTTAGTCATATTGTAAGGGTGAGTAATAGCTGAAGTAGTCATAGCAGGAGTGGGTGTTGGCATTGGCAAGCATATAACATTCTAATATGCCATGCGTCTTATATAATCTATATGTCCAAGCTTGTACAGGGTCGTTCAACACTATTTTATAAAAGAGTAATGCTAGATACAAGCCCCAAATAGACAAGCCCCATACAAGCCTTTTGTAAAGTAATGGTCCCATTAATAAATAATAGTTTTTTTTACATTTTTTTAAGGTGGGATCCACTTTTTTACAAGGGCTTGTATGGGGCTTGTCTATTTGGGACTTGTACAAATCATTTATCTTTATAAAATATGGGATCTTGCAATGCCTTTTGATTTAGGAGTGTCATTTCATTTTTTCAACACACGTGGAGAGAATTCTTACTACATACAATTGACAACTATACTCTCACAAGTTACACTAATTACAATCATGTCCTCAAACACTCCCTCTCAAGCCGTATATCATATAAACCCAGCTTGGAACAAATAAGCTTTAACCGACTATAACACAATGACTAAGTAAAATACCTGCAAGTTGATTAGCAGACTTCACAAAATGTGTAGAAATGTCACCACTTAGTATCTTATCTCGAATGAAGTGACAATCAATCTCTATGTTAATATCCTTTCTAGATCTACTGACTTCAATTCCAAGAAAATATCTAAGCTTGCTCAAGTTTTTTGTCTGAAACTGATCATGTAAAAACTGTTTCAGCATAACAATTCCAGCAGAGTCACTCCCAGTAATTACAATGTCATCCACACATACCACCAACAAAATGTGACCTGCATCACTGTGTTTTCACTAAATATCTCCTTTTTTTTGTCTTTTTGCATTTGTTGAAACTCAACTCTCTCTCTCTCTCTCTAGATTCGGCAATGTATTGGAAGGGGAAGTAGAAGCATGCCAACAAATTGCACAGAATACTGGTATTCTAGTTGATCCAGTGTATACTTTAGCTGCTTGGGAACTGGCGGCACAGCTTAGTGAGAAGGAAGCAAAAGGGGCTGTAAAAGTGGTTATGCTTCATACTGGTGGCACACTGGGCATTTTCGGATTAGCACAGAGGTACAGGTCTTTCTTCCGTACACTCAAAGATGGAATTTAAAAGATAACAAAATCAATTTTGTAAATTACAAGACTAGGCATTACTTTCTACATGGAAAATTTCCAGCGATAATTGTTACTAAAAATTACCCATCTGCTGTTATCCCTTGATCAATTTGTAGGGATGCTATTCTAATCTATATATCACATTTCAGTTGCAACTTCTATTGATTCAGCAAAACATTCCCATTCTTGACAATTATAATCGTCATGATTTGCATCCTTGTTTTAGCATGGTTCATTGCCATCTCTTCCAGCTTTGTGTTATGACTCATGCCGTCTTTCCAAAACTGGGGAGGATCGCCACGTAACACCAGGAGTGGCCGATCATGATCCCCTCTACAGGCTTTGTTAACCATCAAGGAACAAGTTCAATGTAGTTTCCCTGAAAGTTGCATTGTCACCATTAGATAGGATGCGGATCATATCCAAAGCCTCCGTCAGTGCCTTATGATCTCTCTGGGCCCTCATCAACACAGACCTTGATGACTAAGCAATTCTCAGCATTGATAACCCATGAATTGTCCCAGCAACTCCTCTAGGGCTACACTTATGGCACATTTAAAACACAAATTATACATGCTACACTAACAGAATCTGTCCATGAATCAAAGGAAAAGAAGCTGAATACTTCACTATATCCCATTAGAAGCTCTAAATCTCAACTCGACCAAAGTTTACCAAGCCAGCCCACTATACATAGATTGCAGACTAGAATGTGATTGTTCCTCATTTTGGGGCTCTTGGGCTCATTCAAAAACCAAAAAAGATATCAAGTTTCTGACCGGCCCAGAATCAGCTGCTACCATTACTTACTACCTTTGGTTGACTCGTCTAGAAAGAGTAAATTCCTAATGTTCTATTCATCCACGTCTGGTTGCAATAACTGGCTACGGCCATTTCTTTTTTGGTCTGACCAATAAATAGTAATGTCTGATCTCTCTCTTTCTCTCAGAGACGGGTTTGTAATCTTTGGCAGCACAATCTAATAATAATTAAATACCAACATTCTTGATCATAGTGTCAATGCTGATTAAAAAATAAAAGAGCCACCCACAAACATATAATTGCACCCCCTTTAGCCACTAGAATCTCATCACGTACGCAAACGAGAAAACGCCTAGCAACAAACCCTTCTCCCAACACATTATTTAGCTGCAAAATTGTGAGAGACGATTCGCCACAGTGACACGACATGCTCCACTTTGCGCACTCTATTCCCGAGATTCCAAATAGTTCCTTACTTTAATCCATCAAAATTATTTTCATCAATTACTATTTATTATTCTATATTTTATAAAAAATATCTCATACCTTATAAAAAATATCCCTACATCTTATAAAAAAATTATACGTACGAAATGTGAAAGTAAATAATAACTGATACATAGTAATAAAAATAAAATAAATAATTATGTGTACAGCCATATTTGACAATATGGTACAGAAACCCCCTTCCCCCAAGAAAAAAAACACCACCAAAGTAGTGTGAGAATGGCATAAAATAGATTGGAAAGTTGATGGGCACCCAACGTCTCTCTCATCATAGAACGAATCAATCTTTGGGATTTCACTAAACCCATAATATGTTGTCCTCCATCGACTAATTGCGAAGAGATGGAGGCCTTGAAAAAAAAAATTAAAAAAAAAATATCGCGTTATTATTTTAGAAGATTATACAACGCGCCCTAACTATTTTTACAAAGCTACTGTATATATAGCATTCAGTCGTGCAAACGGTACTATCTTATCAAAGGGCCCCCCCAGCTTCAGAGAAATTATTAGCTTCTGATGCTCTCCTAACTTTTGAGCTTTGTACAGTAATTTGAAATGACATGCAACTGTAGGTGAAATGTCAGTGCATTTTCATTTCCCTGACTTGTAGTAGCTGGAGTACTTATAACACATACCCACATTATATATACATGCCAGAATGCTTATATATATATATATATATGATTGTTCAATGTCCAGCTACCTGCTCGATCGAAAAATCTAAAAGAAAAAAGGGTTAGCTAGTGTGGAATAATTAACTCACCAACATACGGAATGTCTCCGTTGTGCATGTAACCTAATATGGCAACCTGAGCCCTCCTTAAAATAGGGTTTGTGGAGGCCAAAGGGAACCATCCCTTTCACTTACTTTTTGGGTCATTATGGTCCACGCATGCCCTCCTGCGAAGGAAATGGGGAACACAACAACAACGACAACATAACCTAGCTATCTACCTACATTCCTTAACATAACCTCCTGAGAAATATCGAATTCATGAATTAAACCCCCCTCCCCAATCAACCCACAGAATTTACAGTTCATAATTTTAACACCCGGACGGGCTTTCACATTTAATTCTCACTTAAAATATAAGAAGTAATGTATTTATAAAGAGATTTCATAAAAATAAATTTACAAACTAACGTGATTTTATGTGATCCGTTAAATCTACTTTATAATAAAATTAACTTTATAATCTAACATATTATTTCAAATCATATCAGTTTTTTAATTTTCTTTTATAAAATTCAATTAAAGTATTTTTCTAAATATATATATATATATAAGTACATGTCCTCGTCCATTTTTGTTAGGTTGATTTACATGCAATTTTATGAGTAAATTAAATCTGGTTTTACTTTTTGCACTTGATATGACAAATTTAATTGTTAATCATATATACTCGAATACTTATCGATCATTCAAACAAAAATATATATATATATAGCAAACGACATGGATTCAAGCTTGAATGACATGGAGATCGAGTGACTTTACGACATGATAATTGAAAAAACAAAACATTTTGCCAATTAAGATATAATAATGCAAGAAAGCCTAATTGGTGGGTTATTTCAAGCATAAATGCCTTGGTTTTACCCAAGTTCATGCTAATTTAATCGTTTCAGTCAATACTAAAACCTAGCTAGAGGCAGGATTCCAAGGAGAAAGATCATTCATTCAACGTGGTACCCAACTCAAGGAAAAATATATATATATGTATATATATATATTGTAGATAATGAAATAGACAATGGAGAGAGCCGTGGAAGGACAGACAACAGCATGCAAAGAATCGAAGACACGACCAAAATATAGTTTGATTAAGGAGGTTGATCAGTCATTGGAAGTCTCGTGTTGGACCTTGCATGAAACTCCGGCGCACGTGTGTTGGTCTTTGACTGAATATACTCTTTCTATTTTTTAATATTGAATATATAGTACTGGTTAATTACTACAGAGAGATTTGCACAAGAAAATTTCAAAATAATTATAAATTTTTCTCTTTCTTGAATTCTTCCTTAATTTCCTTTTGTTTTCTTCACTAATATCCTCCCTCCTCTTCTCTCTTTATTGTTTCCAACTAAAAATAGTGATGAGATTTAGATAAAGAAGTAGATAATAGATAACAAATTATACATGCTTTCGAATACTTGCAGTCTTATTTGTTTTTACAGATGATACGAAATAAGATGAGATTAATTGAGATTAAAATTAAAAAATTGAATAAAATATTATTAAAAAATTATAATAATTAAGTAAGATGAATTGAAAAGTTTACTCCATAATAAATAAAAAAATTAAAACCAAATAAATTTCGAAACTCATGGGATTTGAAGCCAACTAGTTAGTAACTTAGTACGTACCCACTTATAAAAAAAAAACTTAGTACGTACCCTGTAGTATGTACGTACGCACGCTCTCCATATTGATTATTGAAGCATCAATTAATTAAATCTTTTTATTTATTTATTTAATTTTTAGTGATTTGTTTTGTTGTCCTTGTTTGGCTCGAGTTGTTACTTTCACAAAAACAAACGCGAAATTAAAGATTGCACCACCGTTTGGGGAGTGCAGGATTTGAGTTTATATTTCCAGTACGGATCAATATATTTCCTGCTTAATGAGTTTTCTGTCTCGGTTTCTGTATCCTTGCCAGACGCAACATCCAAATTTATTTTTCTTATTTATATAAGTTGTACTTCTTTCCGGCCATTCCTAGCTATCATTTACTACCAAGTTTATTTTCCTAATTTTTTTTAACTCATTTTATTTAATTATTATAAAATTTTTACATAAAATAAAATAAAAAATTTAATTTTTGTAAATCTTAAAATAAAAATAATATATTCTAATAATATATTATTTAATTTTTAATTTTCATTTCAAATATTTATTTCATTTGAAAACAAACCAAGCAATGTTATATGGTTGAATGATTGCATGCATAGATACGAGTCCTGTATCAATATTGTGTAAGAGGAAGGGAATGGCAGAATTACTTTGGGACGAGTGAGACAATCGTAAAGTCAAAAATGGTAATTACACCCTCTGCAACGATCGTGTCGACAATCTGAATCCATCGTAAAAACAGCGAAACAAAATCACCCAAAAAATTTTATTTTAGAAAAAAAAAAAAAGAACAACAAGATCTTTTCAGTTTCATGGGCGGGTCTCTCTGAAAATACAGAGGTACGTACTGTTAAAGACGTATAAACAGAAGAAAAGAAAGACGAAAAGGAATTAGGAGGCGGAGGAGGGCGAGAGTCGGACAAAATAGCATTATTTAGGTTTGGTTATTATGAATTTTTTTTTAACATAATTATTACGATTTTTTTAAATTTTTATATAAAAAATAATTTTATTTTTTAAATTTTAAAATAAAAAAATAATCATTTATTTAAGTTTTAAATTTTATCCTATCTTATCTATCATCTGCAGTAAAAGTGTTGTCCTGTACCATTCACTATGGTGCCTTCCCCTCCTACTCCTCCTCAGGTGCAATTATTACCGTCCCTCCGGTTTTTAACCCGCATGATCTCACCAAGTCATCCACACTCCTCCTCACGTGTACGGCCCACACTCCTCCTCCCCGTTTCATTCCGTAGATTAAATTAAAAAAGAAAAAAAACAGATACAAGTTTCAAGGAAATAGGGTATTACCGTAATTTAAGCAGGGTGTTAAGGTGGGCAAAAAACATTTTTAGCAACTTAAGGCTTGAAAAGAAAGTAGAGAGGAATAAGGTAAGAGCCAAAGACATTTTTGTGCTTTGCTTTTCTACTTGGACTCGAAAAACACACAGACGCCAGACAGACAGACAGACAGACAGGCAGTCGAGAAAGGGAAGAGAGAGTGGTACATGCCTGCTTGTTTAAAGAAGAGAATAGATGGGAAGCGCCCTGTAAACGGTAAACAAATTAATACCCCACCGGAGAAACCCCACGTTCGATTCCAACTCCTTTGTGTGTTCTCTTTGTTCCCGTCGGTTTTCTCAACGGTGAGACTCTGCGAACCCACCATGGGAGAAACCGGTATTGCCCGGTTTGCCGGGAACCTAGACCCTAGGGCTCAAGAGTTCCGGCCCAGAAACCCTAACAACCACGCCCAACTCGCCCTCTTCAGGCCACCACTACCTCAACCACTGCCCCAGGTTTACTACCCATACGCCTCGCCGTATGTACCGACTACCGAAGTGCAGGTGCAAGTGGTATCATTCTGCGATGCGGGAGGTCTAGGGTACAGCTGCGCATCTCCGGTGTATGTTAGCGCGCCCGAGGTGAGGGTGCCGGGGCCGGTTCAAGCTGGGTCGGCGGCGGCGACGAGGACGCTGGTTTTGAGTTCGGTACCGGGTGACGTCAGCGAGGGGATAGTGAGGCGGGAACTGGGTGCCTTTGGGGAGGTGAGGGGGGTGCAGATGGAGCGAATCCGGGAGGGGATCGTGACCATCCATTTCTACGATCTGAGGCATGCAGAGGAGGCCCTGAGGGAGATTCGGGACCAGCACATGCAACAGCAGGCCAGGCTGAGGAACCACTACTACAACAGTACCACGGCTTTACTGGTCGCCAATTCCGTGTCCCAGGTGGATAATTCGGGTGCCCCACTACCCCCACTGGCGCGTGGTCTTATCGCCGGCCGCGCCGTTTGGGCACAGTTCATCATCCCTTCGGCAACTAACGCCGTACCCGACGGCCACAACCAGGGGACCATCGTCATTTTCAATTTGGACCCTGAAGTCTCCAAAAGTGCTTTAAAAGAAATCTTCGAGGCTTTTGGTATATAGGATCCTTTTTCGCGGTTGCTTACAAGATACTATATATTAGTCTTCTGGTTTCTTTTTAATTTCATCTATTTGAGATCTGAAAGCTTTCTATGAAGGTGGTCCTCGTTATTGCTTCCGAAACTTCGACAGGATCATCTAGTTCTCCTTTTGGGCTCTTGATCATGTTGTTGATGGATTTCTTTGTTTGTTTTTAGGTCCGGTGAAAGAATTGAGAGAGACGCCATTGAAGAAGCACCAAAGGTTCGTGGAGTTCTATGACGTCAGAGACGCGGCCAAGGCTCTTAGAGAGATGAATGGAAAGGAAATTCTGGGCAAGCCAGTAGTTATAGAATTCAGTCGCCCCGGTGGTCATAGCAGGAAGTTCTTCGATACGACGTTCGCTTCGCCTGGCCCAGCTTCGTTATCGACCAACATTCCAAGCATCAACTCCAACTTTCATCACTCGAAATCTCCAAAATACCGTCCTTTACCGCCACCTCCACCACCGCCTCCGCCCCCGCCGTTGTCTCGGAAATTATCGGGGCGGTTCGTTCCCAACGTGTCCCGTTCACATCTCTCCCAAACGCAGTTCTCGACCAAGAGATCTTTGGGTAAGGGAAGCCTGAAGGGCGCAAATTCTGAGGCTGTAATTGAGGCTAGACTGGCTTCGATGAGTCTGGGTGGTGCCGTTGGGAATGGATTAATCGAAGAAAACGAAGCCAATGGGCCTCCGAAGAGGAATGCAGCGAAGAAGAGTCAAAGCAATAACTCCAGTACAGTGACTGCAAAGCAGACTCGGAGTAGTAGGCCATGGAAAGGCAGACAAACAAAAATGTTCGATACGCGTTTTCTAATAAACGAAGATGCCATATTGGAATCCAATTACAGAGATTCCAGAACCACTGTCATGATCAAGAACATACCAAATAAGTACAGGTCGGTTCAAATCTTTTCCCAGTCGTTAGTTTAGACCTTGAAAAGATCGAATTGTAAGGTCGGTCTACAGATTCAAATCTTTTCCCAGTCGTTAGTTTAGACCTTGAAAAGATCGAATTGTAAGGTCGGTCTACAGAAATTTTTATATATATTCATGTAGAATCAATCATTTATTTATTTTTTGTTCGACTTATATAATTGTTTGCGAGTATATATATATATATAATTGTATATTTTTTACTTATTGCAGTCAGAAGCTGCTTTTGAACATGCTGGACAACCACTGTATCCACTGCAACGAGCAGTTGGCCGACGGCCCTGACCAGCCTTTGTCCTCCTACGATTTCGTTTATCTCCCCATTGATTTCAAGTAAATTTTCTACAGGCTCCTGTATATGCCTTCGATTATCGTTCTGTTTACTTCATCCTCATGCTTTTATATCTTTTTTGTGCATATAGGTTTGCATAATAATTTTGATTTTTTTTTTTTTTTGAAAAAAACAGCAACAAGTGCAATGTGGGTTATGGGTTCGTGAACATGACGTCGCCTCAGGCAACATGGAGGCTCTACAAAGCCTTTCATCTTCAACATTGGGAGGTCTTCAACTCCAGAAAAATCTGTGAAGTCACCTATGCTAGAGTTCAGGTACGTATTTCGAACTTAATCTCTTGTTATTTAGCTCTCCAGTTTCTCTTCAAGTTGCAGATTTTGTCACCATGTGTAGAAAAAGTATATATATTATTTTGTTCTAAACTTTGTGTTCGATTAAAAAAAATAAGGGATTGGAAGCGTTGAAGGAGCATTTCAAGAACTCGAAGTTCCCGTGCGAGATGGACCACTACCTGCCAGTGGTGTTTTCGCCACCTCGAGACGGGAGGCAACTGACGGAGCCTCTCCCTATTGTTGGCCACAATAAGCAGCCCAGCCCCATTGGTCTCCTCTCGGCTGCTCCAAAAGCTGAGCACGATGAGATGGACGGCCAAGATACGGTAGAAGACGGCAGTAATAGCAGTATTCATGACTGTGACGCTGACCAACACCAACGCGACGTGCTACTGATGCCTGCAGCAGCCAGTTGCAGCAACAGCGACCCGAACGGCGGCGTTGGTGTCGATGTGCATGATGACGAATATGGTGAAGACGAAGCGAATTAATTAAATAAATTCATATGTACATCATATATGTCATTATAATTTGCTGCAGAGAACATGCAGCTGCAACCCTCCCCCACACAATAGGTCGTTGGTCGTCGAGCACCGAGCCCTCGATTCTATCTAGGCCAACCCATCGACCTAATTAGCGTTTGTGTCATTCTCCAGAATTGCGGACCTGACCACCATCACTTCCATTTACTCTCTCTCTCTCTCTCCTCGGGGCTTACTACTTTCCATTGTGCTTCTTGTACTTTTAGCTGAAGTAGGGATGGTAGTGTAAATTTTTTTAGTTTTGAGCTTGCCACAAAAAATTCATGGTGTTTGTAATCCATTACAAAAAAAGAAGTGTATCTTTTGTAACATGGAATGTAGAATTTGGGTTATATTGTTTTTAGTCTTTCGTTTTCTAGTTTTAAATATACGCATATACATTTCTCATACATATATATATATATATATATATATGCATACATACATTGGAAGCGATGAAGATCCTGTTCAATATTTAGAGTACATGATCAAAAGCAGGAGAGGGTCGACAGACGGACCAATGGGTAAAGAGGAGCCACCCTCTACAGCCGATATGTGGGTGGCCAGGTGGCAGCCACCCAGTGTTGGTACCGTACTCGGTTTTAACACCACCAATCCTTTGCTGTCGTTTTCCCTCGAGCTTCTTTGCTTACCTCGCACACTTCACCAGTCACCACCACTTTTTCGTGTTGATCGGTAGTACATCACAACATACATGTATCGTTAGTATTTGCGTAGAGTCTAGACATATGTACTTCTGTTATCGATGATGGTCTGAAATGGCTCCTTATCTAAGTTGTGTTTTTTAAGAAAACAAAAATTGAATAATTGGTTGATTGCATTAAATCTGATTTTGGCACTCATAAGGATTAGGGCTATTTGAAAACAACTGAATTCTGATTTTGTTTTGCTTTTAATTTCCAAGTCGAAGTTAGTCACGTTGCATGAATAAATTAATAATGGTGTAATTCTGATTTGTTTTCAAGCATTTTGAGCTTTTGTCGAATTTTGAGTAGACCGCATATTTCTTTTATTTATTTCTTCTTCTTTTTGCTACTTCCTCTACTTCTCCAATACGATATGTCAATGCCATTGCCATTGCCATTGCCATTGCCAGTGCTACGGCGTCGTCTACGACATAAATGGCCACCAGGACCCATTTTTTTGGCTTTTGTTTTATGTTTTAGGATTCCGATTTGGTTGTTTTGATTGTAAGTTTCAACTCTTTTCGTTCTATATTTCTTGATCTTTGTATATCTTTTTAGTTTTGTACAACTTCTACCAATTTTGGTTTATATTTTTGTAGATCCACTTTGGATTCTTTGATTCTAGCATAGATATGTTGTATTTTTGCTGATTATTGAATGGATGAAAGGTTGTAAATAAAGCAAAACTTGTGCTAGTTTGGGTAGTGGAGTATTCTCGCTACTATTTATTATTTTATTATTACTTTTTACTTACTTTTCATTATTATTTATTACTATTCAATATTTTATTATTACTTTTTTATTAATATTCACAAAACCAATTCACTTGCCTGTTGAGTACATCGATACGGGTAGACAATAGAAATTAGGAGTGAGTCCTGGGCAAGGAACACATGGTCACCCTGCTAAGGCCGGAGACGGGGTTGGGGAGGCCTGTGGTACGGCTGCAAGCAAATTGAATTCGAAAAGATTGCTCCGGTTAATTAGCATCTTTTCTTGTTTGCACTTGATTCGAATTCGAATATTCTACTTTGAAGTCGGCTCGTTAATTTGTTCAAACTTGCTCGATCATTGTAGGACCCATTCTTTTACAAATAACTTATATGTGACTTGTCTATTTGTAGTTTTTACATAACGTATTACTATATAAAAAATTTAAATTTTATAATAAATTCTAACCATTTAACTATAAATAGTTGTCATTAAAAGATTCTTATGGTATAACTTTTTATAAAATAAATTAACTTATAGCTATGAATTAAAAATGTAATATATGAGATAAATGCAAATTAAACCATTAATATATATTTATATCATAATAACTTAAAAATCTCAGTTGTATATTATATTATTATTAAATATAAATTATGAATATATTATAGCATACATTGCTAGATATTGTGTATGTATGTTTATATATATGTAAGTTTATATATATTATAAGCATATAATACAACTATATAGTTATAATATATAAGTTATTGTATGTATATTACACTAAAAATATAATAATATGCAACTATAAGTAATTAGTAATAGTTATAAATAATAATATGTGTTATCATTTATCTAGTATAATGAAAATCATATTGTGTGTAAGGTTAGTGATATGATTCCTTAATTATTAAGAAATACTATCAACTTCTATTATGATATGTATTATTTATATGAATTAAAGTTAATCAATTAAAGTTAATTTGGTAACTATTTCAAGTAAATGTGCATTCACTCCTTCATTTGTAACGATATCAATATGATATAATTTATATAATAATTAGAAAATTGATATATGACATTAATTTTATATTACATAACATATATAATGAACTAAATTTATAAAATAACTTGTAATACAAACATAAAATAGCTTGATATATCATATAACTTTTAATAAAATACACAATTAAATATAGATAATTAATTACATAAAATATCTCCTATAAAAAAAATTATACAAAGTATCCTATACACATTTTGGGAATAAGAAAGACTTGAAAAAATTAGCCGAAGCAATGTCACAAGTTTCAGATAACAATTTAATCATTTATGTTATTTATCAAGTTTTCCAATTGAAGCCTTAAATTATAATCTAGACATTTTAACTCATATATATCACGAAAACTAATACTATGAGCATAATAATAATTCATCATAAAATATGTCATTCAAAGTTAAAAATAAAATAGCAAGATATACATTAAATAATAAATATATTAAACAAGGTAATTATAAATAAATTAATAATATATAATTAAGTATATAAAATACAATTAACATGTAATAAATATAACATATACATATATAATATTATTACAAACTTCAAAACGAGTTCAATTGAGTTTAAACGAGTTTTATTCACAAATATAAATCGAGTTGAGTTTAGATTTTATAAATTTCACTCGTTCAACATTTAAATAAATATTAATGTTTACAAATATCTTAATTATTAAGTAAATTGAATTCAAACCGAACCAATCTAATTTGAGATATTCACGAGCTAGCAGAGCAAATACTACATATAATTATAGAATACATAAATGTTATGTAGTCATTTTGAAAAAGAATAGGGTCCATTATTAAAAAATTATTATTTTTTATATATATCTTGTATTTATTTATTTATTTTAAAATAATTATATAATATTATACGCTCACAACTACAATTATCATTATCATGATCATGTCTCACATTAACATCTCCGTCGAAGAGTTCCGCCGCTTTGAAAGCATCAAACCAAAAGAGAATAAAAATTCAGTATGTTCACTAAAGAAGTTCGTAGGGATTTTTAATTCTATTGGTTGGACTTGAATTCCCGAGAAATTAATGAGAATCAGAATGAGGGAGAGAGGTGAAGAGAAGCCATGTGAATTGCTGGCAGGAAGGTAAGAATCCAATGCCACGTAAGACAATGTGGCGAGGTGGTAAGACTAGTGGCTGTAGAGGGTTTGACCCAGAATCCGTACTGCCAATGACTGCAGAAGCTAAAGGGCTAAAAGCTCCGCTCTATTCCTCACAGTCACAGCATACACACACAGCAGTCAGCAGTGCATAGTCTTTTTGTTTGTCACACTCTCTGTCCAGCCTCGATTGAGAGAGAGAGAGAGACATAAAAGAAAAAAAAAAAAAAAAAGGGTCACCACCCTCACACAACAATCTCACTCTTCTCTGCATTATCTGAGCCACTTTTCTCATTACCCATTTAATGCTCCTCTCTGTAGCTCATCCTGTTCTGTCAGCGTCTGCAATATCACTCTTTTTTTTTTCTTTTCCTCACTCTTTCTCTTTCTCTGATGTTCTGGGGTTTTGACACGTGGCCCACCTGATTCCTGCCATGTCACGATGGATCTAGGTCATTCCTGGTGCCAGTTTTTTTTCCTTGTTATCTTTCGGCCTAAACTCAAACCTCGTATGGTTGGTGTCAATGCTGACAGTTACTGTACAATGTACATATAACCCATTTCGTGCAAGACAAATATCAAAGAGAAATCAAAGAGAAATATCCAGTCCTCTCTACACATACATGTTACATGATCGGTACCAAATTATCAAAGCAAATTTCCAAAGTAACAGAACCTGCTCATTAAATTAAAAAAAAAAAAAAAAAAGCCGAAAAAAGGACAGGACCTGGACTTCCAATATTTGTGGGACAAACAAAACCTGGTCCTGGTGAGATAAGAGATGCACGCTATTTCTGTATTGCTGGAAGTGGCTATGATCTAGAAACTATTAATGGCAAAATTACTGTTGCCATTATAGGGGAGCGTTGACACTAAGCGAAACAATTCAGAGACTTTCCAGGTAATAATACCCAGTTTTCTGACCTTGGTTAATATGGGGTTCCATTTTAATTTTGGATTATATGAAGGATAATCACTTGTATCTACGTCGACTTTTTTAATGACTTCTTGTAGAATTGAAAAAAAATAATAAGACAAATTAAAATTTAATAAGTCAATTTTTTTTTTCATGACAAAAGTATGTTTTTTTTTTCTCAAGAAAAGAATTAAACTAAATGATTACAAAGATACAAGATTCAATGGAGTGAGAGTCCCCAACAATCATCTCAAAGCGCAAAAGTAACACCATAACATAAAAATAAAAAAAAGGTTTTTGAGTCAATCTATTGACTCTAACCCATTTCTCACAAAGAGGAATCCGCCTTAAAGCGGTTATAATATAATATGATAAACAGACTATAACACTATGACTAAAAGTCGCAGTTGAGAGGAGTGTGCTGCATTTTACTGGTCTGGTCTGGCTGAAGGAGACTATCACTATTATTTTATCTTGACCATTGGTTAAGAAAAGTAGGAACATAAGGGAATAGTAACCTGAAGATAAACCGATACACTGGCGGAGAACCGTCATTGACAGTGGTGGCACATGCGGGTCACGCGTCACATTATAGAAGAGGTGAACACTCGGGTCTAAGAGATCCAAAGCCGTTGACTCCAAAGTATGTTATTTCATCCGAGGTTTTATTTTAAGCGAACCAGGATTGCTTTACATTTTAAGAAATGCTATTTATAATTTTAAGATGTGTAATTTTTATATACTCGCATTTGTAAAAAGTGACTAAATCTTAGACCCACATGACAAAATCATTTATTTTTAACAGTGAATTCCATTTTTTTTTAAATGTGCTAGATGTAGACATTTTAAAATTACATATAACATTACTCTTACATTTTTACTAAACCATTTGGTGCTTGCATCCTTAATTCCTGTCCTATGCTTCAAAAAGTTATGGCATAATATGCTATTATTATGAGAAGTGAAATTACCAAAATAATCTCATATTTTATCCTGAATATGAAACGTCAAATGGAAGGGGGCCACATAGCCTGTATAATCTCTCTCCCTTATAATCTCTCTCCCTTATATTTCCTAATGTCTGAGTTAGTTCATTATTGGTGCCACGGTTCAATTACTATATTTTTTATTGAGATATATTTTGATATCATTTGTAATACTTCAATAAAGGCTCAAGTGACGTGATTTATACTTTAAAATAACTAATCAATCATATAATTGGAATCTCATTAGAACATTATAAAAAGTGAGAACTTCTCATTTTTAAACAATGTGAGATCCTTCTCATACACTACCTACCATTATTACTTATAAGGGTAGGTAGTGTATCTTATTGATATGGCAAAACACACATTTCATTTTATTGATATGGCAATACTTGATTTGCTTGAGAAATTTAAAATTAAAATCTCTTAAAAATCAAGTATTGTCATATCAATAAAATGGAATGTATGCTTTACATACCGGCTTTCAAGTAGAAGAACTCATCAAAAAATATCCCAAATTTCTTGAGACTTATGAGCAACCTCATAAAAATCTTTGTGCAATTGCATTTTCAAATTCTTGATCTACAATATATATTATGAAAAATGATATTTGCAGCGTGGATTACGCAAGTATTGCACAATCCATTTCAAAAAGAGTGATTAAATACGAGATTCAAATGAAAAAAGTTAATTTTTTAATAATGGACTCTATTTTTTTCAAAAGGATTGTACAACGCTTGCTCACTCCACGACTGGAGTAATGTTAGATACAATCATGGATTGTACAAACGCTGCGCACTCCTTTTGAAAAACAGTGGAGTCCAACATTAAAAAATTAATTTTTTATGTGGGTCCTATATTTGCTCACATTTTTTCAAGAGGAGTGTGCGACGCTTATGCAATACATGACTGCAAATATTATTTCTCATTCAGAAACAAGTAGCAGAAATGTAGCCCTAAAATTCTATCTCCATTATTCTCCATCTCATTTTATTTTCTATCATGGTATCCGAACCCTTGGTTAACGTCAGACTTGATCCTGTAGATTATCTCTTTTAAAGTTCTTTCTCTAATTTTTTTACCTCTCACAAAATTTGTCAACGTCTTCGTTCAACCATATTTCATACAAGTCAACGCAGTTGCAGTATCTTTACTAGCTGTGAGTCTTTTTATTAAGTTTTGTTCTATTGAGAGCATTGTTTGAAGTCTCAGACATAGTGGCGGAACCGGAAATTTATTATAGGGGGCCGAGCAAAGTTAAAACTATAAGAAAATATTTTTTTTTATTTTTGAGTCAAAATAATTTATAAGATCAAAATAATTTTATAGAGGGGGCCAAGATAATTTTTTAGAGAGGAGATAAGATAATATAATCGTATTAAATCATAAAAAACTAATACATATATATATATATATTTTCAAACTTTGGGGGCCATGGCCCCCCCCCCCTCCCCGCTCCTACGTAGGTCCGCCATTGCCTAGACACTTTCATCATTTCATTAGTGACAACCAACGGATATGAAGGCTACATTCTAATTTCAAAGTTAAGATTTTAGAATTCTCTATCTTGAGTTTGAGGGTGGATGTTGGAGATGACCTCAAATCAAGAATATTATGTTGATTTGATTTTCATAATGATTAAAATATTTATCTTATCTTATCTCAATATAATTTTTCTATAAATAAGATTGTATTTAGTAACAATTGAGAATAGCAAAAAATGTAGTCCTCTAGGCTCAAACTCTATATCCATTATTCTCTGTTCTCCTTCCTCCTTCTCTTATTTTATTTTATTTTCTATCACTCGCCACACTTTATCCCATGTCCCGCTTTTTTTGAACATGAAATATGTTAATCCTGTGACCATAGGGTAATTTACATATAATTTTAAGTACATCTATAAAACAACTTAGATTAATTACGGATTAGGCTCCAATGTTTTACTCCAACAACAAAATAGGTTTTCGAAGAAAGAAGAACAAATTGTTTTGGCCAGGCAAGGTTTGAAAATGTTTATTTATTTATGTTGAATATTGCTAAATCAACTAAGACTCATATATTTTGCCTTCATGTCTACGGGTGTTAAAAAAAAAAGCAAAAATAGGAAAACTAGTTGAACCGACCAAATAGGTGGATTTAGTTTTGGTTTATAATTGGTCCGATCCAGTACCCGTTCTTAAAAACTAAAATCAGTTTGGTATCGATTTTCATATTTTGAAGACCGGTTTGAATAGAATCGGACCGGTATATATATATATATATATATATATATATATATATAATTTTTTATTTTTTATTAGATATATTCTAAATTGCTAATTAATGTAACATTAGATTTTAAACTTATCATTTATTTCTATTAATTTTATAGCATAAAATTAATATAACATCTGATATAATAGAAAATTTAACTTATAAAATTTTAATATAACATTTGACACAACATAAAATTAATATTATAATTTTTAATATAACATTTGATATAATATATAAAACTTAATCTTAAACATTTGATATAACATATAAAATTAAATAACATGAAATTTCAATCTTAAACATGTATATTAATATTAAGTTATTTTTAAAAACTTATTTTTGATATATACATTTTTGACATAATAAATTATAATATATATTATTTTTAATAAATACTTTTTTATACATTTGATTATATATATACACTCACATTTGATAAGTTATGTAATGTCATATGTATGAACGATAAATAAATAAAAATAGATCAAATCGGACTGAAATTAAAAAAGTTAAAAGTTTTAGTTTCAATAATAAATTCGTTGGTATCAATTTTTAAAATTTTAAAATTGATATATATCAATTCGATTATAAAATTTGTCAAAAATAAGATTGAATTCATGTCACATTTTGGACTCAACAGTCTACAATTAGTCATATCACCCACTGACAATATCAAATAAAAGGGACAATAATCATAAACATAATATATATAATAAATGCAATAAATCTTTTTTACGTAGTTCACGCTGATGCTTTTAAGTGCATTATCCATCACATCTTTGCAAGACTTGGATTAGAGTGGATTAAATATGAAATTTATATTAAAAAGTTAATTTTTTAATAATAAATTTTATTATTTTTTAAAAAGAATACGCCATACTTACACATTTTATATAATTGTATCTAGCCTTATTCATTTCGAAATGGAGCTCATGAATTAGAATCGTTTGGATTTAGAGATGAGTTGAGATGATTTGTGAATAGTAGAATAAAAATTGAATTATTCTATATAAAAATTATAATAATAATATGAGATAAATTAAAATGAATTAAGTTGAATTTTAAATACAAACGAAGATGTGTCTCACATCACAATTATTTGTCTTTAAAAAGGACTAAAATATGGCAGACCATCCATTTGAACTTATTTCTCATCGCCACTATAAAAAGAAAACTTGTCAAAAGCGTTTAAACTTTTTGGAAAACTGGACCCAGGAAAAGGGTGGTGGATTGGTTTTTTATTAGTAAGTGGAAAAGCAAGAAGTATGAGCTAAAAAGTAAATGGTAGGCTTTAAAGAGCATTAAGGCCGACACAGATATGAAAATAAGGACATTAAAAAAATAATGAACAGAAATCTTAACAGACAACATGAGCCAAATTAATGCCCATAACTATCAACCCTAGCAAGCAGATCATGCATTAACGGGATTCTTTGTCCTTTCCCAAGTATACTGATTACTGGCCCTGTGGGGTTGTGCAAAACAAAGAGTGTTTTATTTATTTATATTTCCTTTAAATAAAAAAACAGTACTCATAATAAAATTATCTATACATACATGGATGTACTTTATATGTTTTGTCTCGTTATTGTAGTTAAGGTGTTTGGCAAATTGTTTGACTAGGAACAGTGAAAGATCTGTGAATGGTCAGATATTAGGGTATGGGGATGGGGCCCGGGAGGCAGCTGCCAAAGCCAGCAATGCGATGGAAACTGTGGCAATGCGTGCGTTGCTGTGTCTACTTTTGAGCTGATCAAGGCCACACGGTTGGCCACTTGGATGCTATCATGCTAAACTCCATTAAATAATTAGGGATTAGTTTGAAACCCAATACACAAAAAAGATCAAAATGATATTACATTACAGTACATTACATGCTTGGATAGGGTAGAGCTTTGGAAAAACCACCTTACGGCTGCTTACCTTTTTGGGGCTAGCTGTATTTTGTATATTAATTGCCCATCTTTTTAACTCCAAACATATTTTTCATCTTTCTTCTTGGGTCTTGGCCAAATAAATTAATCTTTTTCTTTTTTTTTGTTTCATTCCATCCTCCCATGGTGGCTATTCCAACCCCATGTCTGCTGCTCCCTCCCCCACTTCAAAACCCCTTAATCTGTATCATTTCCGTTCTGTTCCCCTTAGAAAAAGCTGATCTTGTGTTTCGATAAGGGCAAATTTTGGTCAAGTTAGTGAAAAAGAATAGAGGTGACATCAATGATAATTAGAAAAAAGAATAGCGCTTATTTTTTTTTATTATAAAAAATATTGTGTTTATCATTTCCCATATTTAATACCCTCGTTCAAAATTTTCAAACAAGATAAACCCTACATAAATAATATTATGTCCATATCTCTATATTAAACAATCTGATTCGATCATGCAATCAGAGAATATTTCAATTAGGTGATGGGACTTCAAAATTATGGTATATATATTTCATTTATGACTTGCATAATGTTGAGAAATAATCACATATTACTTGTGGATAAGATTTTAGGCATAAGGCATGCTTATAAGGAATGAGTAATCATCTCTTGTAGAACCGATTTTATAAGATAAGTCAGGCCTATAAATTTTTATATGGTATCAGAGTCAAGTTAACCTACGATCGATGATGAGCTCCTGTGACCTACCCACGATGATGGCACAGGAAATATTGGCCCACACATGAGGGGGCGTGTTGAGAAGTTCCACACGACTTAAGAACAAACTCATCCAGGTCTTTATAAGAAGTTATCTCACTCTTCCTATTAAACCTTTTATGGAGAGAAATATTTGTCTCTATATATAATGATAAAAATCACTCAAATTTTCAGCATTTTCCAACTATCCTTGCCAAGCAAGATTTCTCATTTTCATCTCCAATGGGCAATAAAGGGAAAATAGAAGTTAAATATAACATCTCTTTAATTAAATAATAAAAAACATCAACAAAATTTTTAAAATAGGATATCCAGATGTCGTTTCCCTTATATATATATATATATATATATATATATATATATGGATATATGTTGAATCAAGAAAATTATACATCTTATCGTTTGGTTAAGAAGAAAAAACGTTGGTGGGAGCCAACTTTTCACCTAGTGCATTATGTCTAAGCAAAGACAACATGGTTCAAAGAGTGTTGACTGCGATTTGCATCGTCCACCAAGTTAAAATTTGGGAAAAGTGGTACATGCATGCACGAGGACAGGCCCATACCCAAGGGACAAATTCAATGATTCATCAAAGTGACAATTTTATAGCATCAGCAGCCAATATCTAGCACGAAGAACTGACACCGCAGCTGCTAATTTGCATGCTTTATAGGCCTTTTGGGCCTCAACTCCATGATCCTCATAAATGCTTTTCCTCTTGCTTTTTTCTATTTTTATCACTAACAAACAATGCAAAACAGTTTCTATCGAAGCCTTTAAATAGGCGAGTCCTGTGACAGGCTGACAGTATGTCATGGACCTAATACTGGCAGGACCTTGTAGGTTCTTACAAAAAACAAGGACGAGTTTTGGGGCTACATTTCTCTTTTGTAAAATGCTAGTTTCTCCTTTGGCATCTGATTTTCTTTTAATAGTTAAAAAAATGATTATTTATATATTTGTGTATTTTGTAAAAATATTTAAAGATGCTTAGAATATATTTAAAAAAAAGAAAAAAAGAATGTGTAATTGCATTAGGGACACGCCGAATGATAAATACTGGACGTCCCAGTAGCATCATCCTTCTCTTGTTTAGTACAAACTAGAATTTCAGTATAATTAGTAATTTTAAGGTGTGTGATTACCAAACAATGTATAGGAAAATAAATATTTCAAAAGCTCACAATGGAAATTTCAACATACATTGTATTGATCATTCGGATGTTCTTTATACATACCTTACAATTCTATCTAAGGAAATATATAGCTATTAAAACTGACATGCATATCGGTTACAAAATCTATTAACATAAATGCATCAATTTACAAGGCATGATTCTCGGCTTGATTGTTGCTGCAGATCACTTCCAGATTTCTTGTGAATTTGAATTTGATTCTTGCTTTGTGTCACATTTCTTAATACGCCTCCGCAAAATTGAGCTTCCATCAACAAGACCAATTTTGGCTCTTAAAAATTCTGTGCGTCCCTAGGATAGTGGCTTTGTTAATAAATCAGCCAGTTGATCTTGAGTGTGTACATGACTCACTTTAAGTGTACCTTTCTAAACTTCATCACGCACAAAGTGAAGACCAATTTGGATATACTTCATTCTTGAATGTTGAATTGGATTAAAGTTGAGATGGGTTGCTTCAAGGTTATCACATAGAAGAGAAGGTGGCACCTTTAATGGAAAGCCAAGTTCTTGAAGAAGTGCAAGTAACCACATTGTTTCTGATGCTCCATTTGCAAGGGCTCGGTATTCTGCTTCTGTAGTGGACCGAGCAACAGTTCTTTGTTTTTTTGAACTCCATGGGTTTGGATTGCAGCTTAGGAATGTGATGTAAGCTGATGTAGAGGTTCAATCATCAATGTTTCCAGCCCAATTGGCATCACTGTAGGTTGTTAAACATGGTATTGCAGCTTCTTGATGTGAATGCCGTGAAATATCATTTTCTTGAGATTCTGAAGAAGCCTCTTAGTAACTGTCCAATGGTTGATCATTGGCTTGTGCAAAAATTGAGAAAACTTATTTACTGCAAAGGAAATGTCTGGACGGGTTAAGGAAAGGTATTGTAGGCTGCCAATGATGCACCTATACTCTGTACTGTCCATTGCAGCCGTGCCATCCACCAAGTGAAGAAATTGACTAGTAGACAATGGTGTAGAGACATCCTTTGCACCAACCATGTTTGTATTCTCCAAGATGTCATGAACATACTTATGTTGAGAGGGAAATAGACCTGCATTAGTGGATATAACTTCTACTCCTAGGAAGTAGTGAAGGGAGCCCATATCTTTCAATGAAAACTGATCACCAAGTTTGTTAACAACATGAGCTACAAACTGTTTGTCATTTCCCGTAATGATCAAATCATCGACATAAACAAGGAAATAACATATAATGGAATCATGGAAATAAACAAATAGGGAAGAATCAGCTTTAGAATTGTGAAAACCGATCTCTATTAGAGCATTTCTTAAAACTGAATACCATGCCCTCAAGGCTTGTTTGAGACCATAAATTGCTTTCCTTAACCTACACACATAATCAAGTTTAGAAAAATCTTTGAAACTTGGGGGTTGCATCATGTAAACAGTTTCAGACAAATTTCCATGCAAAAAAGTATTATTTACGTCCATTTGTCTCAAGGGCCACCCATTCATAACTGCAATACTCAGCACTGTCCTTATTGTGGCTGGTTTAACAACTGGGCTAAAGGTTTCTTTATAGTCAACTCTAGGACACTGATTATAACCCACCCTTTGCAACAAGCCTTGCTTTGAATTTATCAACTGAGCCATCTGCTTTCAGTTTAACTCTAAACACCCACTTATAACCCACTGGTTTACAGTCTTTGGGTGGGAAAATTAAATCCCATGTACCATGTCGCATGAGGGCTGTTAATTCACTGGACATGGCTTCACGCCATTCAGGGTGAGATATGGCTTGACTCACACATGTTGGTTTTAGAGGTAACGAAAGAGAATGCTTAGCGACAGTGTGCAATTGCTTGGGTTTCAAAATATTGTTCATGGATCGAATAGTCATGGAATGGGTTTGAGTTGATGAATTTTCATTTTGTGCAGGACATTGTGAATCAGAGACTGAAGTGGATGCAAGATGATGTGAGGATGAATCATGTGGTGCAATAACATGTAAACCAAAATTCAAATTCGAAGTTAAGGTCTTAGCACCTAGGATTTCATGTGATTCACAAAGAGGAGTAGAGAGAGATGAGGGAATACCTGTAGGTGGCGCAGAGATGATAGCAACATTTTCCAAGCTCGTCGGTGGCTGCGATGGTCGATCGGAGAGGGAGTATTGCGCAGGAACCAAAGGAGCTGGCTGCGATGGGCAGGCAGAGAAGGTTGATTGCGCAGGAACTAATAGAGTAGAAGGGGAAATGTTAGGGCACAGGTTCTGCGTAAGAAAGAAATGGGTGTTGGCAAGTGGGCTTGCTCTGGAAATTGGGCCGTGCGTGATGTTTTTGGCAGCTGGGCTTTGCGTTTCATCAAAGGTCACATGTCTGGATAGATAGATCTGATCTGTTGATGGATCCATGCATTTATATGCATTCTGTGTTTGTGAATATCCGATGAAAATGAATGGAATTGATTTTGGTTGTAATTTGTGAGTATTGTATGACCTTGTGAAGGGATATCATAAACATCCAAATTTTCACAATTTAAGATAATTTGGTCGTTGCCCTAAAAGGACCTCAAACGGAGACTTATTTTGGAGAAGAGGAGTTGGTAGCCGATTGATGAGATAAGTGGCAGTTTGGAATGCATGAGTCCAATAGGAGAGTGGTAAGGAAGCATCATGAAGTAAAGTAAGACCCGTCTCTACAAGATGACGATGACACCTTTCGAAAACATCATTTTGTTGTGGGGTGTAGGGGCGGTGGTGTAATAGCTTATACCATGATCGGACAAATATTTTTTAAAACTTAGAAATTCTCCACCATTGTCCGAGTACAAACTTTTGATGGTGGATTGAAACCTTGTTTCAACAAGGAGTTTAAATTGTGGAAAAATGCTAGAAACAAGTGATTTTGTAGACATTGGATAAAACCACATGTATTTGGTATAATGATCCACAAAAATGAGATAATAGTGTGCACCATTTAACCTTGTGATTTGAGAGGGACTCCAAACATCAGTGTATATAATTTCAATCGGAGAATGACTTTGAAAACTTGTAGAACCAAATGGTTGTTGATGTGCTTTATTTATTGAACAAGAAGTACATGAAGATGGTAACTTTTTTTTTTTTTTTTTTAATTTATAGAATAGTTAGGGTCACCTATCCAATAGTGACCCCTCCCCAATTTTATTAATAACCCTCACTTGTGGCGGATGAAATCCGTGGTGAAAAAAACAAGAATCTGGGGTACAAACTAAACCCAGCATGCCAAAAGAAACCAAAACGGAGAAAATAAAAACAAGAAAATGAAAAAACCACAAGCATAAGACAAAACGAGACTAAATAATACGAATCGAAGGCATCTCGGAGTAGTCCATGCAAATAAGGCCACGCAAAACTCGGGGAGTCTTCATCAAGTGGGAAAAAACAGAATCACTACCAGAAGCCCCATGCTTGGCTAACCAATCTGCAACTTTATTTCCCTCTCGAAAAAGATGGTGAATTGACCAAGTCATGGAACTCATAATATCAAGAACTTCTTCCCAGTAATCCTCCAGATACCAAACCCCACATCTTTTACTTCTCCACCAAGAAATAATAGTCATAGAATCAAGTTCAATTTCCACATAATTAAGAGATAGAGACTTACAAACCTGGAGCCCATGAAGGAGAGCTAAAAGCTCTGCCTAATTATTAGAACCTGTACGAATGAACGGAGAAAAAGCCTGAATTAACTTACCATGATTATTTCTAATAATCCCACCTACACCAGAGGCCCCTGGATTAGTCAAGCTACTACCATCTGTATTCAATTTAACCCAACCTGCCGGAGGCCTTTGCCATTTAATAGCTTTGCAACGCCGAACGGGAGGGAAACTAGGTTGGACCTGCAAACTCTCAAGTACCTGCAAAGCAAAACTAGAGATGTGAGAACTAGTATGCATATCACGAAAAATAAGACTAATCCACCGTCGAACAGAATGAATGATGTCAGAGGCAGTTTGGAAGCGTCCTTCCATACGCGCCAAACAATGCCTACGCCAGAGTCTCCAAGTAATAACCACCAGGAGAAAACCCACAATAATGCTAATTTGAGATGATAATTTTGCACGGCGAAACCAAATCTGCACCGTATCTTTCCAATTACAGCCGTTCCAAATACCAAGACTAGCCCCAAAATGACGCCAAACAGTGTTAGCAATTTCACCTGCAAACAAAACATGATTCTGGTCTTCATAATGACCATTAGCACAACAATCACAATGAGAAGTAATAGGAATGCCAATGCGGCGAAGATGATGATCCACGCTCAGGGCCATATACCAAGCTTTCCACATATTGATGGATATCTTCAAAGGAAGACTTTTATGCCACATCCAAGATTTTGAACAACTTTAACCGATAGGTGTCCTAGACGCTTGTGCCACCCGTCGATTGAAGTCCGTTTATGCACATAAGCAACCATTTTAGGAGTGAAAGAGGCCACCATTGAGTTTGGAAACATGTAGACGCCATTCTCACATGCACCTCTTAGAAGTATCGCCCCCGTGGATCGTTCCTTCATTAGAAAATAAAGTGGGTGAAATTCAAGAAAAACATCATTTTCTTTGGTGAAGTGATGGACGGAAATGAGATTCGTGTGAATATGTGGAACACATAAGGTATTATGTACATGAAATTTTTTTTAGGCGTGGGTAAGGCTAAAGAACCAATATGTGTAATCGCCAAACCTGTACCATCACCAAGAATGACTTTGTCAGTGCCATCATACTCAGAGTGAATGGATAAATTTTGGATATCACTCGTGATATTGTGTGAAGTTGCGGAGTTAATTAACCATTTATTTTCTTGACCATCAGATGTTTCTGCACAGTTAACAATCATTTCAGAGGGTTGTAATTGTGGCAGGCCTTAGCTGTGTGGCCTACTTGGTCACAATATTGACACTTGGGCTGGAAGCGTCTTTGGTTTGAGTTGGTACGACCCAAATTGTTGCTGCGCCGTTGGTCTCTAGGTGGGCCATTAGAAGAATGGTGCTGGTGCTGGCCTTGTTGACGCGAAGGCCCATTGCTCTTATTACTCATTCTCTGTTGCTGGGTTGCAGGAAAGCCAGAGCAACGACTTGTGAAGTTTGTAGCAGCCACGAGCTGCTGTGTTGCAGCCTCCATCCTCCTCAAATAGCTCTCATGCCCAACAAGTAGATCATGGAGCTCTTCAAAGCAAGATAATTTTTCTCTTGCCCGAATAGGTGCAGCAATCTCACTAAAATCGGGACCTAACCCGTTGAGGACATAGAGGGTTAAGTCATCGTCGGAGATTGGGTGATCGATGAGAGCTATCTCATCAGCCAATCCTTTAACCGCATGAAGGTACTCTGGGATTGGTCGAGTTCCACGCTGAATCAAGGTCAGTTCTTCCTTGAGTTGCATTGCCCTTGTACGCAATTTGCTTGCATATATAGTTGATAATTTTTTCTATGCCTCATACGAGGTTTTGGTTGTGGCAATGAGGGGCGTGATTGTGGGTGAGGTAGATGCAAAAATGGCGCTAAGTATTAGCTTATCTTGCCTAACCCAGTGATTTTGCTTGGCTATAGACGATGGGGTCCCATCGGAAAAGGGGCAATGCGATTCTCCATTGACATAATCCATTATATCATAGCCAATTAAGAGTGCCTCAAATTGAGCTCGCCATTGGGAAAAAGATGAGGGTGTGAGTTTCTCATTTATTTGAGTTGTGATGTTAAAAACGACAAGAGGGATTTCTGAGGAAGGGATAGGCTGATTTGCGGAAGACATTTGTGAAATGAGGATAAAATTCTCGTTGGAGAATTGGTCTCCTGATACCATATAGGAAAGCAAATATCTCAAGAGCTCACAATGGAAATTTCAACACACATTGTATTGATCATTTGGATGTTCTTTATACAAACTTTACAATTCTATCTAAGGAAATATACAGCTATTAAAACTGACATGCATATTGGTTACATAATTTATTTACATAAATGCATCAATTTACAAGGCATGATTCTCGGCTTGATTGTTGCTACAGATCACTTCCAGATTTCTTGTGAATTTGAATTTGATTCTTGCTTTGTGTCACCTTCCTTAATACAATGTACTCCTTGGAATGACACCCACTCCATGGTGATGATTTTCATGGGGGTGATAGTTAAGGAAGTGTCAATAGACACAACCTTTTGATTTAGTCAAAAGGTTGTGTCACTTCGTAAGGTTAGTCAAAAGGTTGTGTCACTTCTTAAGGTTAGTCAAAAGGTTGTGTCACTTCTTAAGGTTGTGCCATTTGCCATCCATTGAGTTACTAATAGTTGTGTCCCTTACCAACCGATGCATGATGACCTATAAATAGGGGTCATTGGAACACAATTGCACTCACTCAATTCTTTTTGTCCATCACCAATTTGTGGGTCAAATACCCTCATGGGAGTGTCACCATATTGTCAAATTTCATTTTTCTTTGTTCTTCATAATTTTACAGTGGAATCAGAGCCTGGTCATGACAGAGGAATTTTTTTCACTCATTGAGAAGACGATAAATTGACAAGTGCTTGGTTTGACAGCTACACTAACATATTATAATCATCTTCGTAGGCTTTCAAATCCAAGAGAGAAACTTTTTGAAATCACAGTGGGAGGCCTAAAGTATACTGGAAATCTTCAAAATCTTGAAAGTTGTTATTATTTTGAAAAACATTATTGGAATATTTTTACACAAATAAATAGTGCATTTTCTAATTTTTCATCACCCACTGTCACTGTTCCAGGGAGTCGCCGGAGTTCCTCATCGCTGCCGGAGTTTGTGGACCTCGGGAGCATGTTGGAATCCTCAACGCCGGTGACCATTTCGCCGAACGGAAGTGAGGATACAAGTTTCTTAATTTCGGAAGAGGCCCAGCGCGAGGAAGAAGACCCTGTACCGTACCATTTCGTCCGACAGTCCTTAGATTTCAAAATTATCTGGGCTAAACGACATAGTGCCAGAGTCGTTTAGCCCATAGTGCCAAATGACAGTGTCGTTTTGGCCACTGAAGAGAAGCAACGGTTTGCTTCAAACGGCGCCGTTCCATCCCTTTTCAGCCGAGCCGCTGACCAAGCCGCTGATCGAGCCCCCGACCGCTGGTCTTCTTCTAGACCCGGTTTGAACCGGCAGAACCGGTTTACTAAGTTTTCTGAACCGGTTCGGGGTAGTTTTGATTTTTCGGATCGTTCGAGATCATTTCAAGCTCGATTTGGTCTGTTCAAAAGCCGTTGTTCTCCAAATTTCGTGCCAAAACATTACAAAGCACCTGTTGGTCGAGATTATCTCTAGAAATTCTTTGAAAAAGGTCCAACATCAAGGAAATGGCGTGGAAATTTTCGATCGAGGCGTCACTTTCATTATTTTCCTTATTTAAAATATAATAGGAGAATTTCAAGGTTACCATCTTGGATTAAATCCAAGAATTATTATTATTAAGTTTGTAATAATTTTAATTTTTCACAGTTGAACTATTGTATTTAATTTATTTACAATAGAACACATTTATTATTTGTACATTCTTTTTTTTTTTAATTTTTTAAGGTTTATTATTTATGGCACCGAAGAAAAGTATTGATTCCTCGGTGATAGAAAAATTGGACGAAAGAAATTTTCGGGCTTGGAAAAGGCATATAACTTTTCTTTTAACCTATGAAAAGACCTTATACACATTAACAACACTAAAACCATAAGAAAATGTTGAAAATTGGTTGAATGGAAGTGAGAGTAGCGAACCAAGTGAAGATAAATGGGAAGAACACAATGCATGGGTAAAAGTATTAATTTTGCATTATATAAATGATCACATCATTCTTCTCTTTGAAGACTATGAAATTGCTAAAACAATTATGGACACAGGTGAGGCAAAGTATAGTTTAAGGTTGGATATTTATACATAGTTATATTATTGGATAATTATAACCGAACTTGTATGAAAGAGAATGATGACATTGGCGATCATGTACTTCAAATGGAGTTAATTGTAAAAGAATTACATGATGTTGGCCATCCTCATACTGATAAAATCCAAGTTACAACTATATTAAATAGTCTTCCTTCATGTTGAGATCACATTGTTATTTCTTTAACACATAGTGAAAATGAAATAACAAAGACATCGTTTCCAGTACTTTTAGTACTTGAAGGAGAAATGATGAACATGAGGGATAGAGATAGTGAATCGTCTAATTTATTGATAGCTCAGGATAAACGTTCTACATAGAATAAGATGAAGCCAAAATAGTTTAAGAAAAAGAAATGGTTGAAAAAGAAATAAAGTAAACCATTTACTGGAAACTGTTTTAAGTGTGGGAATAAGGGGCATTACAAACCACAATGTCCTAATAAGGGAAAAGTAAAAGAAAACAAATAAATTGTGATGACAGTCTTAGAGGTAATGCTAGTGGAACCAAAGTCAAATTCATGATGGATTGAATTTGCAGCAACAAGACATATATGCAGGAATAAAGATATGTTTGTTAAACTTGAAGATAAACAAATAGAAGCGTACATAGTGTATATGGGCAACAACACATACTGCGATGTCTTGGGGCAAGGTACATGTAAATTAAAGTGAATGGTTCCGTTATTTTACTTAGTGATGTTGTAACGCCCCAATGGAAGGCCCAAACCACATGGCCTATACTCCAAAAGGACTAGTCAATGATACAATTGGAGCCCCATTAGAACCTTATAAAGAGCAAGAACTTCTCCTTCCCAAGCAATGTGGGATCCCATACACCACCTACCCTTACTCATATCATATGGGGTATCACAATCTACCCCCCTTAAATTCCCGACGTCCTCGTCGGGCCTGTCCATTATAGGTGGCACGGCTCAAGTCCCACATTTCTGGTTGGGATAGGCTCTGATACCATTTGTAACGCCCCAAACCCGGATGGTCTGGAGACTTACTACCTGTCTCTAAAGAACTTATAATCCAACACAACTAAAATGAAACTCAAATCTTTAATAACAAAACTCAATATCAAGAGTTCTAAATAACCACCTTGACAACTCCACAAAGTCATTACTGCAGCTAAAATAAACTAAGGAGTCCGTAATCTCTCGGTAATCATAACAACTCAACCAATAATTTCATACCTCTTTCTGAAACCCAAGATATTAATAAAGCTCAAAAACATTAAAACTAAGAACATCAGAAGTCATTCTTCCAACAACATCTCCTCAGTTTAAACACATTCAGAAATCTACTCCAGGTCCTCATTTGGACTCTCCACATCATCTGAAAAATATTATGAAGATAGGGGGTGAGTTATCGACAACTCAGTAAGCAGAAATCATATGCTAGCGTGTAAACATGAGCATTTACAAAGTAGAACATGCAGAACAAAATATTTTCCAGAGTTAACATGCAGAACAGAACATATTTTCAAAAGTAACAGAGCGATGGTTTTAAGACAAGTAAAACCCTTAGTGCTTTGGCATAACATAAACTGAGTATCATCATCAGATCCAAACAGAGCATCAAACAGAGCAGAGACCATGTTTCACCCCCGTGGTAGGGTTGTGCTAACCCCGGTGGCCAAACCAGGCAGAGACAGAGGTGAAATCTTTCCTTTATTCTTCTCGGAGCCCCGAGTGTGCACACAGGAAAAGACCACAAATAAACCACTTTGTTTCCAAAGTGGGTGCACTCAGAGACAGAGAAGTTGGTACCAACCCAAACAGAGCAGAGCATAACAGAGCAGAGCAGAGCAAAGCAGAGACAGAGTTAGATACGAAAACCAGTACACCATGCCAAAGGTTTTCAGATGTTATATCAAAATAATACAAAGTACCAAAACAGATTCAGAACAGTTTACACACGCTGAACACAAAAGCCAGAACAAATAAATGCACAACTTTTCATATTCTCAATATCGCTCTTTTCAGATTTCAGAAATCACATGACAGAATTTAGCTCATGTCTACACAATGCATGTCAGAATATATTTTCCTTTTTCACACAGATTTCATGAATAATGCAGATAAGAGACCGAGGTTGATCTTTGTTTTCACAAGTTCCCAACACAACACAAATTATGCGAGTTTTCATAAAATCAACCTCAGTCTTATTAACTTGTATAAAACCCAGCATAGGAACCCCGCTTACCTGACTCCTGAAGCGCATTATCTATAACTTGAATACGGTCTCTATCCGTCTCGTCACCTATTCATAAAAATAATATAAACTAAATATTAAAGTCCAACAACACAAAATTGGTCTTAGACAACTCCAGATCCAAACTCTAGATCATAATTTAGCAAGTTTAATCAAACTCCAACAGCCAAATAACAATCCGGACAGCCCTCACTTCGACCCAAAATATTCTATACAAATCTCAGTATTGTCCAATACAAGCATCAAGACCAATGCCAATTCAAATTCCAATAACTCACACTTATTCCAACAGTTCGCAGTCCCAAACAATTACTAACAATTTAACCAACACTAAACAAAGCACACTTCTTCCCATTCACAACTCTATAACAGAAAAATATAAACTAATACCTCCAAAAATTAAACTGCACTCAACAAAGAAAATTAATTCCCCTCTAAATATTCTCTCAACCATAAATCCAACCGGCCTCCCCTTACTCCTCGGACTCAGTCCGGCACAACCAACAAATTCACAGTAAATATGAATTAGTGCAGAAATACTTTTAAATCTCAAAAGTTCTTTGGGAAAAAATACTTACAATGCAATATAATAATTTCCGGAGGATCACAGAGTTGAAAAATGCGACGTCTGAGCAACACCACAGTGTAAAATACACTGTGGCCGTGGGTCACA
Organism: Juglans cinerea; assembly: GCA_961763995.1. Classification (NCBI taxonomy): domain Eukaryota; kingdom Viridiplantae; phylum Streptophyta; class Magnoliopsida; order Fagales; family Juglandaceae; genus Juglans; species Juglans cinerea. Next base: position 25,926,097 of record CAUIVZ010000003.1, read on the forward strand.
GATACCCACTTTTCCACGAAGACAAACGAAGACCCAAAAATGGTAGGGTAGGGCCTAGAGAGGTCGGTGAAGCCAATGGTGGTGGTGGTTTGCCGTGGGTGGCGGCGCAAGGGGCGGTTTTAAGCCAAAAATGTGCAAATCGGAAATGGACTTGGTGGGGCCTCACCGGTGACGGATCGGAGCTGGGGTTGGGTCCATTGGGTTGCCAATAGGTCGGGAATGAAGTGGTAGGAAGATGGTGGCCGGAGGTGGCGCGACGGCGGCGCAGCGGCGCAAGGAATGCCGCGGCTTCGTGTGGTGCGTGGAGGCTAACGGCGGCGCGGCTGTGGCTGGAAATCGGAGGGGGAGGTCGCCGGCCGGTGGGGAGCACGATGGGGTGGGCGGTGACGGCCACCGCCGGCACACGGTGGCGGGCTGGGGGAGAGGGGCGACGCACGGGATGAGAGAGGGAGGGAGTGCGGCGCGCGGGAGAGGAGAGGAGAGGAGAAAAAAAGAAAAGAAAAGAAAAGAGGAAAGAGAAAAATGTAGGGAAAGAAATGAGGTCCAATCCTCATATCTTGGGTCACACAAATGATCCAACGGAAACGATTTTAAAACAGCAAGTAAAATAAAATAATTCAAACGTAATGATTAAAATGAAAATAAATAATTAAACCCCACAACAAGTTAATTTAATTCGAGAAGAAATTTAAACACATAACAATAATTAATTTAAAGAAGACACTTTAAAAAATAATTTTCGTAAACTAAAAATCATAAAAAAAAACACAACTAAAAATCCAACAATTTTAAAACAAGAGAATAAATTTTTAAATTAATAACAAATAATCTTTCAATTAAAAAAAACACTAAAATACGGGGTGTTACAGATGTATTATATGTACCTAGTATTCGTAGGAATTTAGTATTAGTGCCTGTACTAAATCAGAAAGGCTACACATTTGAGTTTAAGTCTGGAACCATTGTAATAAGTAAGGGTAATGTGTCTGTGAAAGGCGTGAAAGATCACGATATGTAAGTACTAAATGTTGATATTAATAAAGTACCTATTTCTGATTATTTAAATGTGTCTACAGATTGTGCATATTTATGGCATTTAAGATTATGCCATATAAATAAAAATAAGATGATTAGAACGTGTAAAAGTGGATTAATACCACAAATAAATTTAGATAATTTTGATATATGTGAACCATGTATCAAAGGATAAATGAGTAGTAAATCTTTTTTAAAAAGTTAGAAATTTATAGATTTATTTGAAATTATACATTCTGATATTTGTGGACCTATTAGAACTAAAATTCATAGAGGAATGAAGTACTTTATTACTTTCACTGATAACTATTCAAGATATGTGCATATCTATTTACTCAAATATAAATATGAGGCAATTGAAAACTTTAAAGAATATAAAGTAGAAGTAAAAACCCAGTTGGATAGGCACATTAAAGGTTTGAATAGTGGTAGAGGAGGTGAATTTGAAGGTTTGGATGATTTCTGCAAATTGAATGGTATAAGACACATTTATACTATGGCATATAAACCTCAACAAAATGACATTGCAGAAAGAAAAAATAGAACTCTATTGGATATGACGAGATCGATGATGGCATATGCTGATCTACCAACATATTTTTGGGATGAAACATTATCGACTGTGGCATATATATATATATATATATTAAATAGTGTTAAAACTAAAGCAAAACCTCTTACATCTTACGAGATATGGACGGGACATAAACCATAATTAAGTAAACTCAAAGCGTGGGGTTGTAAGACACAAATGGTTATCCTACGACCACTAAGACATAAAGTGAAAAGTAAAACCTGGGAATGGAGATTTATTGGGTATGTATAAAACAGAAGTGGCTACAGATTTTATCGTTCTGTAAGATGATTGATAGAAAGTAGAGATATCATTTTCTTGGAAAATCCAATTAATCATATAGATTTATGAAATGATTTAGAAAATCAATAGATCTCCATTGAGTCTGACATTGAAAACTCTGATATTATTCAAATACAGAATCATAAAAATAAAAGGAAATAAGATGAAAATCAATATTTAGGTATTGATGTTAAAGGTATTGATGTTAGAGATAGTGGGAATAAAAGAACTAGATGACCATTGATATTATTTCAAGATCATTATACACTAAATATTAGTTTGAAAAATTTAGAAAATGATCCTGAAAATTTTTATGAAGCAATCAATAGTATCGATTAAGATAAATGGCTTGAGGTCATGAAAGTTGAAATATAATCGATAAACAAAAATAATGTTTGTGAGTTATCAAATCTTCCAAAAGATAGAAAAGCTATTGGTTGTAAATGAGTTCTCAGGAGAAAATTTGAAGTTGATGGTAGTTTGGAAAGATATAAAACAAGCTTAGTGGCCATATACTCAACAACCAAGTGTAGACTCTGTGGATATGTATTCGCCTGTGGCGAGGTTTACATCCGTAAGGATCATCATGTCTATTATTGCCAGGATGAATTTGGAATTGCATCTGTTATATGTAAATACAATTTTTCTTAATGATGAATTAAAAGATAATATCTTTATGATTTAACCAGAAAGATTTCAAATTAAAAGACATGAAGAGAAAGTCTACAGGTTTAAGAAGTCACAGTATGGACTTGAGCAAGCTTTAAGACTGTGGTACTTGAAATTTCACCAAGCCATTTTTAAAAGAGAACTGCTACAAACACAAAAAAATTACACAAAATTAACGCACAAACTGATGTAGTTTCATAGAATCCGTTAGATCTACTTTATAATAAAAGTAACTTTACAATCTGACGTACCACATCATGCCACATCAATTTGTAGATTTATTTTTGTGTAATCACTTTGTGGCTAAAGTATTTTCCTTTTGAAAATGTGATATCAAATGAGTTCACAAGATCATTGTGAATACATATGGAAGAATGATAATAAATTAACATTATTATCATTATATGTTAATGATATATTATTGGCAGGTAATTGTCTAGATATGATAAATGAAACAAAAGAATTCTTCAAATCTAAATTTGAATTGAAAGACATGGGTGAAGCCGCTTATGTTTTTTTGGTATAAGAATTTCTAGAAATAGAAATTCAAAAATATTATATTTAGATCAAGAAAAATATCTAGAAAAAATGCTTAAAAAATTTAGTATGAAAAATTGTAAATCCTTAAGTACGCCTGTTTGCAAAGGTTATACTTCAAATAAAAGTATGTGCCCAAAAGATAAGGATGAAATAAGCGAAATGCTTAAAGTTCCGTATTCTTAAGCTGTGGAAAGCCTCATGTATGCAATGATAAGTACAAGACTAGATATTTGTCATGCAGTTGGATTGGTAAGCAGATATCAATCAAATCCAGGTAAGGAACATTGGCAAGCAGTGAACCGTATATTAAGATATTTACATGGTACCAAAAATTTGAAATTGTGCTTTGGGATCAATGATCTATAATTAATCGGCTATAGTGATGCTGATTTTGGAAGTGATGTAGATGATATAAAATCTACAACTGGATATATATTTCTATTTGGTTGAACATCAGTTTCTTGATTAAGTAAGAAAAAGGGCTATGTTGTTAAGTCTACTATGGAAGCAGAGTATATTGCTTGTAGTACTGCAGTGAGTAATGCGGTGTGTATGAAATGCTTTATTGAAAGCTTAAATTTGGGTATATCCACAGAACCAATCAATATGTTTTGTGATAATCAGTCTGCCATCTCATTGATAATGTAAAGCCCGGGCATTGTGAGGCCCGGATCAGTGCGTGAAAATGGCCCAGCCATTTTAGTGTCTAGTGGGAGTCCCGAACGACGTCGTTTTTGAGGTGAGTGTTTTCTTCTTCAACTTCCGTTTCTTTCTCCCTTCTCTTTCCGCATTTTCTGTTTTAGTTTACAGTTTCTTCCGCAACTCTCCCTCTCCCACGTCTCTCTATTTTCTTTTCGGTTTCTTTTTATTTTTTCTTGTTGTTGGCGTCATTTTGTGGCTTCCGAATCTCATACCCATAGCTCCCCATTTCCGTTTTCACTTAAAATCAATTCCTCCATTGCTGCATTTCACACAGTGCTCCCTCGCGTTCCTCCAGTCTGCGGTTGGTTCTCTTCCTCTACAAACTCGGCTCTTTTCTTCCTCTTATTCAGGTTTTCATCTTCAGGTATAACCTCTTCTCATTCCATTTTTTTTTGTTCTGCAACAAGACTCTGTTTTGATGCATTCTCTCAGCCGACCCTCTCTTCATTTTTTTTTTCTGCAGTTTTTGTCTTTGCCGTGAGGTTTGAGTTGTGTTTTGTGAGTTTTTGGTTGTTGTGCGTGGTGAGTATTGGGGTTGGTATGTTTCGGGTAGGCATTGAAGCCTTTGCTGGAATTTCTTGTTGCCGTGGGTAAGTTTCCTTGCCTCTGTTTCCCGCACACACTCACACACAGTTACACTTCCAGTTTTTCTCTTTGAATTTATGTGGGTAATGTTTTCATTTTTAGATTAGTTTAGTGGGCGGCTCTTTGGGCATTTCTTGGTATAATGAATTTCTTGTGGTGTATTGTCCTAGGTTTGGATTATTTGAAGTTACATTGTAGTGGAATTGTTGGATTGGTGGTTGAGAAAATATTTAGAAGTATTAATTTATACTTTCTGTTATGGAGTTGTGAATGGAAAGAAGTGTGCTTTGTGTAGTGTTGTTTGTTTAAGTTGGTGGTAATTGTTTGAAATTGTGAACTGTTGGAATTAGTGTGAGTTATTGGAATTTGAATCGGCATTAGTCTTGACGCTTGTATTGGACAATATCGAGTTTAGTATAGAATATTTTGGGTCGAAGTGTGGGCTGTCCAGATTGTTATTTGGTGGTTTGAGTTGGATTAAATTTGCTGAATTATGGTCTAGAAATTGGGTCTTAAGTTGTCTAAGACCAATTTTGTGTTGTTGGACTTTAATATGTAGTTTATATTATTTTTATGAATAGGTGACGAGACGGATAGATATCGTATTCAAGTCATAGATAATACGCTGCAGGAGTCAGGTAAGCGGAGTTCCTATGCTAGGCCTTACACGAATTATTGAGACTGAGGTTAATTTTCTGAAAACTTTGCATATTTTTGCGGTGAAATGAGAACTTGGTAAAAACAAAACCAACCTCGGTCGTTTATTTGCATACTCATGAAATCTGTACGAAAAAGGAGAAAAATATGTTCTGACATACATTGTGTAGACATGAGCTAAATTCTGTCATGTGGTTTCTGAAATCTGAAAAAGGAGCGATATTGAGAATATGAAAAGTTGTACATTTATTTAGAAAGATGTTCTGGCTTTTGTGTTCAGTGTGTGTAAACTGTCTGATTCTGTTTTGGTACTCTGTATTATTTTGATATAACATCTGAAAACCTTTGGCATGGTGTACTGGTTTTCGTATCTGACTCTGTCTCTGCTTTGCTCTGCTCTGTTTGGGTTGGTACCAACTTCTCTATCTCTGAGTGCACCCACTTTGGAAACAAAGTGGTTTTATTGTGGTCTTTCCTGTGTGCACACTCGGGGCTCCGAGAAGAATAAATGAAAGATTTCACCTCTGTCTCTGACTGGTTTGGCCACCGGGGTTAGCACAACCCTACCGCGGGGGTGAAACATGGTCTCTGCTCTGTTTGATTCTCTGTTTTGATCTGATGATGATACTCAGTTTATGTTATGCCAAAGAACTAAGGTTTTTACTTGTCTTAAAACCATCGCTCTGTTACTTTTGAAAATATGTTATGTTCTGCATGTTAACTCTGAAAAATATTTTATTCTGCATGCTCTACTTTGTAAATGCTCATGTTTGCATGCTAGCATATGACTTCTGCTTACTGAGTTGTTGATAACTCACCCCCTGTCATTATAATATTTTTCAGATGATGTGGAGAGTCCAAATGAGGACCTGGATTAGATTGCTGTTTGTGTTTAAGCTGAGGAAATGTTGGTAGAAGAAGGACTCCTGGTGTTCTTAGTTTTAATGTTTTTGAGTTTTATTAATATCTTGGGTTTCAGTAAGATTTATGAAATTATTGGTTGGGTTGTTATGACTACCGGGAGATTACGGACTCCTTAGCTTATTTTAGTTGCAGTAATGACTTTGTGGAGTTTTCAATGTGGTTATTTAGAACTCTTGATATTGAGATTTGCTATTAAAGATTTGGGTTTCTTTTTAGTTTTGTTGGAAAATAAGTTCTTAAGAGACAAGTAGTAATTCTCCAGGTCAACCGGGTTTAGGGCGTTACAGATAAAATGTGGAACACAGAGTTCTAAAGGAAAACATATTGATGTACATTACCACTATATTTTAGATATAGTGGAAAGATGTGAGGTTAAGATTAATTTTATTTTCTCGACCGAGATGGTAGCAGATCCGATGACCAAATTAGGATTATCTCTGGAGAAATTTAGAGAACATATGATTAGAATTGGGTTGAGCGAAACCTAGGTGAAGAAACCTCATGGTTGACATGCATAACTCAAGAAATTCTGGGGACATTTAGAAAATTAGAGTTATGGTGATACTCAAATGAAAACTTTGATCATTTGTAAAGTCACTGATAAGATAATTAAGGAAAACCTCAGGAATGACCTTTGGGTAAGTATTTAATAAAATTTCAGTGCATGTTGATTAACCAAATAATTGGTTGATCATTTGTAAAGTCGCTGATAAGGTGATTAGGGAAAGTCTCAAGAATTGCCTCAAGAGAATGAAGTATATAACGAAAATTCAACGCAGGTCGATACATGTGTTATGTATTCGGCTGAAGTCGTCAATTATGACAGGGTTATCTATTATTGATCTAGTCATAGAGAATTGATATCGTTCTTTAAATTTTTAGTGAAATGAAGTCACCCCTAATATGTGATCAGTGGGAGCACATATGGTAAAGGGTGCGGTTAGATAAGGTAATGACAAAAATGTCTGTACGTAGAGGCTTGTTATGCTCTGACGCCGATCTACAAGAATATGCAGATGAGAGTTTAGTAGTGGAAAACTTATATTGGTATCAAGGTAAAATACTCAACTGAAACATCACCGTTTTGTGTGATCAAGTGGGAGATGAAATTTTAAGGGGTGTGATTACCAAATGGTGTACCCTTGGAAGGACATCCTCTCTATGGTGATGGTTCCCATGGGGGGTGATGGTTAAGGAAGTGTCAAAAGACAACCTTTTGATTTAGTCAAAATGTTGTGTCACTTCTTAAAATTGTGTCATTTGCCAACCATTGAGTTACCAATGGTTGTGTTCTTTACCAACCGGTGCATGATGACCTATAAATAGGGGTCATAATTGGTACACAATTGCACTCACTCAATTCCTTTTATCCATCACCAACTTGTGGGATAAATACCCTCACATGAGTGTTACCATATTGCCAAATTTCGTTTTTCTTCGTTCTTCATAATTCTACATGATTAAGCTCTTTCACTGCAACATTCTGAATCTAGTTCCCGGATTCAAAAAGACTAACAGAGATAGAAGCACCAACATGATATATGTCTCATGTTTCTGTTTTTTTTTTATAAGATTCTTTTCTTTTTCTGAGGCTTTTTATAGTATTCTTTACAGTATGTAGCTAGGAAGTTTTGAACCCTGCATTTTAAGCTTGAATCAGCATATTAATTATTCTCATCCAAACAAATGCATAAAACTGATACATTACTAAACTCTCCTGTCATCGCAGAAGCACCCAAAAACGAGAAACGGAATTGCAGTTTTATGAGTTTACTGCATGTGACATACAAACCGGGCCACAAGATTTTACTCACTAGGCTTCACAATCTAGGTACTGAATTACGAATGACACTTAGAGTTCGTCCTTGAAAGACGTCATTTTAGGGTTGGTGGTCGAAATTTTTATGGGATAAGATGCCTCCATTGCTATACCACAAAGTCCCTCTTCTGCATCAACCCCACGTTGTATCCTCAAATAGCCCTTTTCTCCCCATTCAGTTCCCCAGGAGTTCTTCACTATCCAGTACTTTGTACCATCCAGAGTTGTTCCATAGCCCACAATCGCCACGCCATGATTCAGCTCTTTGCCACAATCTCCAGTATATACTCCCTGCAGTCACATCCATTTCAACAGTACTTAACTATCACTGTTTGCGACGTTTGAATACATGCAATAATGGCCTCAATTGGTAATCAACAAGGTTGTCTAGACTCTAAATTTGAGAACCCTATGCTTCACATAGGCTCTTAAATTATCAATTGTTCCAAAAATTTAAGCCGATGGAAAGAGGTAGTTAAGTTATAGTTAAGTTATATTCTAGCATGGATATTGTACGTACATTATATATGAGTGTACTAATAAACCACGCAGCCAAAAACTTGCCTCTGAGTAGAATTGAAAGTCCTTGCCCCCAGCATCGATTGCAACGGATACAGGTTGGTTTGCAGCAGCTTTCATCAAGGCATTCTCATCATTTTGTGGAACACTTTCATGCCCATCTATTTGCACCCTAGGACCATTCATCTGCAAAGCAACAGAAACACATCCGGACTCGTAATACTTCCATTTGCACATGCATAAAAATCTTCATGAAAAAAATATTCATTGCATGCACCTACATTGTTGATTGTACTACGCCAAGACAGTACTATATCATATATATATATATATATATATATATATATATATATTTTTATCAATCTTAATTGTTAATGTTTAGCTGTTAAAAGGTGCAATGCTTTAATTTTGGTAATTTAGTATGTAAAGTATAAAATTTCTGATCATGATCATTGGATTTGGACGGTGCAAATGTATTTTCTCCAAATTAAAAAGATCTGTGATCATGTGAACAGTTATTTAACCTTAGCAGAATCACACGACCCATCTTGGGCTTGGTAGGGATAATCCTTCTCTGTTGTTACTCCACCAGTTTGATTTATGAATTGGAATGCATTTTCCATCAATCCTCCATCACAACCTTTGTTTTCAGTATCGCAGTCAACCAGCTCCTGCTCAGACAGTGAGACTAGCTCCTTTGTTTTGATCTGGTTGATACCCTCCACTGCAACTACAGTTGAAAATGCCCAGCAGCTACCTATAACATCAACAGTTTTGAGTGAGTTCTCAGCAAATAATGAATAGGACTGCTAAAATATATTTGACAAGATATGAGCACGTAGTTTCAACTTCTTATTTCTTTTTTAGGTAGGGTTTTTCGAAGCTAGAAATTAATCAACCTTGAAATTTTCTCTTCGATTTGATGGTAAGACATATGTGCTATTTACAAATTTAATTGTTAAGGGAGTTTGCGTTATTGTTATAGAGCTGTGTCTGTTGCTTCCATGCGAATATGAAACACTTTCTATTCAAGATTTTTCAGGCAAAATGTTTGAAATTAAGGAATAAAAGTGCCATTATTTATCATGAATTTCGTCATCCATAGTCACACTAGGTATATATTAACTACTTTAAATGGTTTTTCATCTAAATGGTTGACTTATATATATAATCCTTTAAAATGTATCGCGACTAAAGAATATGATAAAATCAAGAAAGAGTATTATTGCGCTCGAATTAAAGAATAATTACCACATTTGCCTTGATCCTTGATACCGGTGACTGCACCTTGTTTCCTCCAATCAACGGAGGATGGAAGACTGTTAGCCTTCTCATGCATGAAACCACAGGTCCTCCGGCCACCTCGGAACATCCTGTTGTGGCTAACCTTTGAACCGGCATAGGTGCTTGCAAACTCGTGGTTGGTCATATCAGCAAATTTGTTGAGTTTAAGCTTATATGGTTTATTCAACATCATGTTTACCTTGTGAACATGCTTCACATTCTCCTTGAACACATTGAAACGATTATGCTTCTCCTGTAGCTCCCGAGAAACAGTGTGCTGGTTTCTCCACCTCTCGTACAGGTCCCACAGTCTCTCGTCTGAACCCAAGTCCGCCTCTTGGAAATCAAAGCTCTTGGCAACACCCAAAAGTAGAGCCAAGGAAAGAGCCACCAAGAAAAACTTCCCCATATCCATGATGCTTATATCTATGAGAAAAAATGAATATATATATATATATATATTTTTTTTTTATGTGAGAGGAAAATGAGGTACTTACTTTAAATGGAGAACAATAGAATGAAAGATTGGGGACTTAAGAGAGTTTTTGTAGATGAAGCTGTTTGATATGGTTTATGGAGTATCGATGCAACCAGGCACGATGTTTATATACAAATAGGTTGTTCCATAGGCCAGATGGGTTACTTGCAATCCTAGGCCTTCAGAGGTTTAACCAGATAATATGGGGGAAGGTGAGATTCCTTTTAGAGGAGTGGTTTGGATATATTTGGCTCCTCTGCAGCCTACATGCCAATCACGTTATCTTGCTTAACTTGCTTGTAGAAAGTGACGAATTGACTGTTGCTTCAGGCTCTAAGACACGATTTCTGGCAAGTGGGGGGATAAAGTACTAAAAACTGCCCTGTCTTTTCCCCAAAACTGAACTTTTCTCAAGACTCCTATACTTTTTCCGTTTATAGTTTTTTGTTTAAACTTTGATTTTGTTTAGTTCAGTAAATTTAGACAAAACTAATTTATTGAATATTGGGTCTTTAAGTTTACAATTTGAAGGATTAATTTTTTTTTATTTTCCTTATATAAGTTTCTTTATTCTTTATTTTTTGAATTTTGGATTCTTCACGTTTTTAAAATAATATATATATATATATATATATGTTTTTTAAAGAACATTAAGCAAAAGAAACTGTATATTAAATCATTTCAAATACAAAAGATAACTCACGTGCATTGACCACTTTTCCAAGTGTGCTACAAAATAAGCAATATTCTTAAATCTATTGCAACATGCACAAATTATCTTGAACTTCTTATGAACAATGCGTGAATGAGATGACAAATTCTTTGATTTACAGAAGGATTTTGGGCAGTCGACAACACAACCAAACGCCATTCTTGAAATACTCTTAAGGTTGTAATTGGAGTAATGCTACTCATCATCCCAACTTCCATCATTCTATGATGTGTCATTAGATGATTGTAGATTATTTATTATATTTCACTTATAAACCTATCATCTAATGCCACATCATAGAATGATGGGAGGATGATGAAAGTTAAGATGATGAATAGATTTTTTCTATGAATTAATATCTAAAACTTCAATTTTGTGAATAAGGTTGTTCTCTTCGGCAAGGATATCAGAGTGTTTTTGTTTTGTTTTTTGTTTTGTTTTTTGTGTGGAATATTGAAGTATTTATAAGAACAAAAATGCTATATGTCCCGAAGGTGTGTTCCGAAAATGTGTCCCGAAACCTTTTTTTTTTAATTTTTTTTTACTGAATGATTAAGGAAATGTTTTTAAATGATGTTGTGAATTTTTTATTTTTTTTATAAATGTTTATGATGATTAAAAAGATACATGAAAAAAAAGAAAATAAAAATAAAAAAGTGATCAAATGTACATTTCGGGTCACCAATTCGGGACAAATATTCGGTACGGTAGGTGTAGTATTACTCTTATAAGAATTAGACTTCGAGCAGAGACTAAATGATAAAACGGAGATGCATTGCATTAAATAAGTTATCACGTCCTTTGATGATCATCCTGCCAATTCTTGTGGAAACATATTAAACCTACTACATCTTATCTACATCTTCTTTTGAATACAAGAAATTAAAGAACAATAATGAATATTAAGCAAAATAAATTGTATCCTAAATCATTTCAAATACAAAAGAAATTTACTTGCGCGCATTGGACACTTCCACTGGCGTGCAACAAAATCAGTGGCATTCTTGAATCTATTGCCGCAGGCACAAGTTATCTTGAAACCGCGTGAATGAGAAGACAAGTGCTTTGATTTACTGAAGGATTTTGGATAGTTAACACAACCAAACTCTATTCTCGAAATATTCTTAAAGATTGTTGTTGTTGATGTTTGCAAACGTGAAAAGAAAGAGAGACTTTGTTTGAAAAATAACGTAACCTCAGTTCCGCTATTCAATGTTTTGTCCAGTGCAGTTTACAACATAGCAACAGATTGACTAATGTGGCAGCTCATCAACTTGCAAGACATCCATGATCCATTAATGATATGCATATTTGGTGGCATAGTGTCCCTACTTTCATTGATCATGAGAATGTTATTTTCATTGATCAACACTATTGTAACCTGGTTTGAGGTTTTTATGCCTCCATGAAATGAAGTACTTTCCTATATATAAAAAAAAAGAATATTTGAAATTTCAATTCTTGTGAATAAGGTTGTTCTCTTTGGCAAGAATAGAGTATTTTTTGACTGAATATTGATACCTTTATGAGAATTAGAGTGCGAGGAGAGATAAAATGATACAATGGAATTTCATAGAATAACTTATCACGTCCTTCGATGGCCATCCTGCCAGTTCTTGTGGAAAACATATTAGACCTTTTTTTTTTTTTTTAAAAGAGACGACGGTCACCTGTCCATGAGTGACTCCCTCCCAAATTTTATTAAACAACCATCACTTATGGCTGAGGAATACCATGGAAACAAGAACAATCCAATCAACAACGAATATATGGAATCCCCTACAAATCAAGACGCACAATCCCCCTAAGTCTTCCTAGTACCATGTCCTCACCTAAAAAATCACGAACTCTCTCCATCATTCATTCTTTAGCCAAAAAATGGGCAGTCATATTAGCCTCTTTAAAAATATGCCGAGAACAAACATTTAGCATACGAACAAGAGATTGGATTTCATCCCAAAAATTTCAAAGAAACCAAAATTTGCATATCCCAGAAGCTAGCCAACCCAACCCAACACAACACAACACAACACAACACTTGAATCAGATTCCACCAATATGTCTCTCAAACCAAGTGAATGACACAACCGAAGCCCATCAAGAAGGGCCTGACACTCTGCAATATTATTTGTCGCATGGCCATAAATATGGGCAAACCCCGCTATTACCTTTCCCCCACTACAAGAAATTTGTTAGGGATGAAATTCATTTTTGGAGACGTCTCTAAAAATGCATGAGCTACTAAATTCATTCGACCGGAATAATATCCATTCGAACAAGATATTTTGTGACGAACAAAATCGTCTCAAAAAAGGAAAACCGTTCGAACGGAACAAAATAGATTCGAACATGGAATCAATGTCCGTTCGAACAATATATAATCTGTTCGAATAATAATATTGACGGGAAATTAATTTATTTTTCCCTGGGTAAGTTAATAACCATTCGAACTTAAATTTCTTTGTTCGAACGGATAGAGATTCAATTAATTTTTTTATTAGTATGGATTAGTGCATATATTTTTCCATTAAAGTAATAAATATTTTTTTTCCATTAATTTGTTATCATTTTTAAAATATAAAAATGTGTATATATATATATATATATATATATTATATATTATGATTTGCGGTGAGTTAAAATATTTATAAATTCATAAATTACTTTTATGTAATTAACTTCAAAACTTTATAATGATTTCTTTTATGTTAAATTTATATAAATATAACTTTAAAGATAGTATCATTTTTTATATTATCATGAACGGCAAGTAAAATTGAAAAAAAAAGCAAAATAGTAAACACGAGAAATAAAAACCCTACATTAATTAAATCTCAAATATATAATGTTCAATACAACATAAAAAAGTGAAATAATAAGTAAAACGATCATAATTATTGATTCCTTAGTATATCAACATCCTCTTGCAACATTTTAATAGATCCTTTTAGATCCCTAAGCTTCTCCATGATGGGCTCAACGAACTCCACAAACAGAGCTCGTATTTGATCCAAAGTAGCTCCAGGAGGCTGTCTCTCAACAGTAGCAGCGCTACTAGAAGCTGGATCTATGGGAGGATCACTAGGCTGTTCTGGAGTAGTCTTTCGCAAGTGCCCCTTGCTCTTGCTGAATGTGATGTTGTTAAGGGCCCCCATCTGTGGCGACCTCCTCTTAGTGGCTGACATTGTAACCCCCGATCGGAGTAGGAGGTTAGATATCAGCAGTGCAAATGGTAGACTACCTCCACTGGAAAAGCGTGACTCTGATCGAATGGGGAGGAATAAATACAATGCTAGATCAATGGGATCCCCCCGTGCTATTCGCAGCAAAAATCTGGCTTGATCGATCCCGAAATCAGTCTTGTGTTTTTTCGGATCGATGTTATAGCCAACAATCAAATTAAGCATTTTAAAAACTCCTATACAATCGGCCTGCCGGATCACTTTGCTCCCATCATATGGAGGAGCCGATGGGTCTCGCACTAGCTGACACACCTGATCGTCTGTGAGACCATCATCAGGTAGATTCTCATCCTCACTGCCATCCGAAGTAGCATCCGAATCTACATTCGGGGCTAGCGTGGAGGCTGCGGCCGGTGTGTCGGAATCAGTTGGTGCAGCCGTTGGTTCCCATGTAGCCGCAATAGGATATGCGTCGGCTATATGGGGAATGTCAAGAAACTCAGCAATAATGCGGGGAGAAAAATTAATACTCAATCCCCGGATTGATATGGTGTAGAACAGAGCGTCAGCGCTAAGTTCTCCCATGGCACGGTAGAACTCACCGACCATCTCTTGATATGCAGTCCCCCGTTGCTCACAGATCGGTATCCATCCCCGCTCGGTGAAGATGGATTGTATGCTCCGTCCCTCCCATGAAAGATCAGAGAAGTTAGACAAAATGACTGGATGCTCGACAAGTGTACGCCTCGTCTCCGGAGCATGAGCTGCTGATCCACTACTTTGGCTGGGCTGATCTTTCGCACGTTTTCTTCCGCTGGATGCCATTGATATACTGTTTAACTATAATGAAAGTAAGAATATAATTAACCATAATATTTAAAATATATTATTGAAGAATTATAGTATATTGAACTGAATTGAAATAATTCGTTTGAACAGACATAGTCTATTCAAACTAGAAAACTCTATTCGAATGGATTGTTCTGTTCATTCGAATAGAGTTTCTTTGTTCATTCGAACGAATTTATTTTGTTCGAACAGAAATAATGCTGTTTGGCAACTAAGAGTTTGAACGGACTAGAGTTTGTTCGAACGGAAGAAGCCAAACCGCCCGAATTGAAAAACTTCCTATCTAGATGTTATTCTTTGTTTTAATTAGTAGAAATGATTAAGGAGAGAAGCCCAATAATTTCTATCGATTATTTTGATGTTATTTTCACGGAATACACCAAAATGGGTGGATTTCAGATTCAAAATCCATACCCCGAAACACATCCCATTCATGCAAAAAACGAAACAATAGAGGTGGAGAGTTGACCCATACCTCTTAGAAGTTCAAATGTGGGGTTCCTACGGTAGTTGAGTGGCGGTTTTCACGGCGGAGTTAAGGGGCGAACTTGGAGGCTCTCGGTGGTTGCTAGTTCGAATGAGAGAGTTTTGTTTCATTGTATTCTAACTGGGTCTATAATGACCGTGGCGTCTCGTTTGAACTGGATAAAGATCCGTTCGAACAGTTATTATATTAATATATTTATAATTATATTACTAATAATAATATATAATAATAATAATATTACAAAGTATAAAAGTATAAAAATGAAACTAATAATAATATTATAATACTTTTAATTAATATATTTAGTATATTATTTTTAAATATATTGTTTCTATTATACTAAGTACATACTAAGAGCATTAACATTGGATCCATCATTTTTATCTTCAAAATTTGATGAAAAGTACATATTTTCCATAAATTCAAAACCTCACTATCCATAACCCCACATTGAATTAGTCATTGGATTTATCAAAATAATAATATAATATGGTTTTTTTAATAATAATATTTTTAATTTATTTTTTTCATAATTTACAATTATACTAACTATATGTTAATTAATAATTTAATTTGATACTTAAATTATTATTTCCCAACTTAAATATATTGTGGCTCAAAATTGGGAAACAATAATTTAAGTAAATAAATATAGATATAGTGGATATTAGCTATAATCAAGCAAATAAGATTGGAATTGGCATTGTGCTTAGAGACTGGGAAGGATCTGTGTTATTAAGCTTAATGAAGCCTATGTTTTTCTGTTCCAATGCAGATATAGCTGAAGCAAGGGGGTTGTTTGAAGCAGTAAAACTATGTAAGGATCTCGGGCTGATTAAGTGCTTGTTTGAAGGAGATTCTTCAAATGTTGTGTCTGCAATTCATAACCGAAGGGAGCTTGATTATAGTAAAAATCCAATCATAGCAGATATTATACAACTGTTGGATGGTGCTGATTAGAGGGTGGAACATGTTAAGAGAAATGCCAACCAAGTTGCACATGCACTTGCAAGAGCTGCAATATCACTAGATGAAGAAAGAATTGATATTGATTCTGTTTGTTCTTCTATTTCTGATCTTGTAATGGCTGATTGCCAACATTATTCATGAATATATACGAGTACTTCTATTTAAAAAAAAAAAAAAAAAAAATTGAAGATGAATTGGAATGCACAATTCGTCAAAGTTTTAGATTTTAATGTTTGGTGAATCCAATGCAGTGATTTTAAACATGAATTCATCAAATTTTGAAGATTGAACTCATTTGATGAGTCCAATGCCAATGCTCTAAGTACTTAGTATAATTACAATGGCTAAATTATATAGGTACTATATATAAGTTATGATAAGTATACTCCTATAGTTTATATAATATTATAATACTAACTATAGTTACTAGTTATATAATTGCAGTGTAAGTATTATATATAGTTACTATATAGCCATAGTAGTTATACGTTATATAGCTACTACAGTGTAAGTATTATATATAGTTACTATATAGCTATAGCTATTATAAGTTATGATAACTATACAAGTTAATATAATTAATATAAATATAGCTATAGTGGATATTAGCTATATAGCTACTACAATGTAAGTATTATATAGTTACTATATAGTTATAGCTATTATAAGTTATGATAACTATACAAGTTAATATAATTTATATAAATATAGATATAGTGGATATTAGCTATATAGCTACTACAATGTAAGTATTATATAGTTACTACAAAGTTATAGCTATTATAAGTTATGATAACTATACAACTTAATATAATTAATATATATATAGTAGCTATTAGTTATATAGCTACTACAGTGTAAGTATTATAAGTTATAATAACTATACAAGTTAAAATAATTAATATATATAGTAGTTATTAGTTATATAGCTACTACTGTGTAAGTATTATAAGTTTTGATAACTATACAAGTTATCACAAGTACTATAGTCAAAATAGTTACTATAGCTACTGCAGTGCAAGTATTATAAGTTATGATAACTATACAAGTTATCGTAACTATTATAAGTTACTAGTTACTATAGTTATTATATTTTATATCAGAAGATAGTAAGTTATATAATATATAGTGTAAAATTAGAAGACCAAAAGTATATATATATCAATAAGTACTATATATTAATAGTTAGTATATAGTATAAGTATTATATTAACTATTAGACTTGTAGTACATTATATATTATCAATTATAATATAAAATAGTTGGTAAAATATATAGTTATTATATAGTATTAAAATATTTTGGGATTGGTTCGAACCCAATAACGTCCCGTTCGAACGGTGTTATCTCATGGAATGTGTTTGGAGGGAAATTTCGTGCCAAATACTCTAAATGTTAGTTTATTCGAATGTCAAAATTCGTCATTCGAACGCTCTGGTCGAACAGTGTTACGAAAATACCCTTTGAGCTGGTCTACATTTGAAGAATATGCCTAGGAATATTTTGATTTGTTAGTTCGAACAACAAAATGACACGTTCGAACGTGAAATAAATCGCGACAGATTTGACGCCTATTCGAAATTTTCGTGTTCGAATGGGTAAATTTTCAGTTCGAACGGGACTTCACAGATTCATATACCTGAACCTCTAGTTCATTTTCACAGTTGATGAATGTTTAATAGGAGGCAGAGCACAACTTTGTGATTTTGTGTGTGTGAGAGTGTTGTGGAGAGAGAGATACTCACAGACTTAGTGAGAGAAGGGATTCTTGAGAGAGAGAGGAGTGGTTTGAACAAAATGTATGTTTTTTTTCTATGTTTTTTTGTATTTCGAGTTTTATTAATGTTAGTTTATTGCATATCATTTAGGTTTTCTCATAATGTGTTTTCTGCTTATGTAGGTATTGTGGATTGATACTTTTGTTTGGATTGCTTAAATTCAAGGTAATATTTATAATTTTTAGATTTTTGATAATTTATAGTTTTTAATTAATTATGTTAAGATGCATGTTGTATATTTGTGTTTGTGCAATCCCATTTAAAATGGGCATTCTGGCAATATACATCTTATGAGATTGTGATTGTGAAAATTATATTTTGTGGTAAATATTTTCTCTGTTTCGTGTCTGGAATCTGGGTTTGTCTCGTTCGAACGCTATAACGTTAGTTCGAACGGGATCCTGTGGGAGTATAATATTGTTCGAACGGAATCCTAATATAACAAAAATTATAAAATTATAAGATATAAAATATAGATTAATATAATATAATTACAACATTGTTTATATAAAATTAAATTAGAAACTTAAAATATAGATATAACATAACAATTGTTAATAGTTAAGTTAATATATAAAACTGATAAAAAATGTAATTAAAAAATAATATAGTATAATTACGAAATATTATGCACTAAAATTAAATTAGAAACTTAAAATATAGATATAACATAGCAATTGTTAATAGTTAAATTAATGTATAAAACTTATAAAAAATGTAATTTAAAAATAATATAGTATAATTACAAAATATTATGCACTAAAATTAAATTAGAAACTTAAAATATAGATATAACATAGCAATTGTTAATAGTTAAATTAATGTAGTACCCCATAATTTTTATGAAGCGAAGCAATTGAAGCGAGGGCTAGGATTTGATTATAATATCATCCATACTTGAAAAAATGATTGTGTTCTCTACTGGTAGCAACATGCAGAATTAGACTCATGCCCAGTGTGTCATGAGTCAAGATGAACATCCGATAAACGTAATGTACCCCATAAAGTGTTAAGACATTTTCCGTTTATTCCTCGACTTCAAAGATTGTTTACGTCCCGGTGGACTGCCAAAGATATATCTTGGCATCAAACAAAAAGAGTCCAAAGTGAAAACTTTCTCTCACATCCTGCAGATTCCTTACAATGGAAGAAATTTGACGTCGAGTATCCATGGTTTGCTGAAAAATCTCGCAATGTACGTCTTGGTTTAGCAACGGATGGTTTTAATCCATTTGGCAACATGAGCACTTCTCATAGTACTTGGCTTGTCATATTAATGCCCTATAACTTGCCACCTTGGAAGTGTATGATTGATCCATATTTTATGATGACTCTACTGATACCAGGGCCAAGGTCACCAGGGAATGAATTAGATGTATATCTGCAACCACTGATTGCAGAGTTGAAAGAGTTGTGGGATCAGGGTGTCCGTACATATGATGCAGCCTCGTCGGAGGAGTTCAAGATGCATGCTACAGTGATGTGGACAATAAATGATTTTCTTGCATATGGAAATCTATCTGGGTGGAGCACAAAATGTAAAATGGCTTGTCCTGTCTGCAATAAAGATACACAGTCTCAATGGTAGGAAATTATGTTTTATGAGACATTGTCGTTATTTACCACATGATCATAGATGGCGTACAAATAGAGCGATGTTTGATGGAAGGGTTGAGCGCAGGGCATCACCGCCAGAGTTGACTGGGAATGATATTATCGCCCAGTTGGGGGATGTTTCAGAAAACAGATTTGGAAAAGATTTAAGGGTTCGAAAGAGAAAACGACAAGCAGTGGAGTTGAATTTGACAAAAAAAAAGTATTTTCTTTGAATTGCCATACTAGTCTACCTTGACACTGCACTACAATTTAGATGTTATGCACATCGAGAAAAATATATGTGAGAATATATTGGACACTCTGATGTCAATAGAAGGGAAGACAAAAGATACAGCTAACTCTCGTAAAGACTTAAAGGAGATGGGGATTCGATCGGAGTTGCATTTGCAAGATAATGGATCGTCAGCTTATATGCCTATCGGATGGTATACACTTTCAAATGATGAGAGAAAGAAATTTTGTGATTGGTTTATGAAAATCAAATTACCCGATGGCTATGCTTCAAACATGACAAGATGTGTTCGAACACATGATTGGAAGATAATTGGTCTTAAAGGTCACGACTGTCATGTATTTCTGCAGTATCTGTTGCCGATTGGTGAGCGTGGAAAGCTTACTCGAGATGTTCGTACAACTCTCACAAAATTAGGGAGATTTTTCAGAGATATTTGTAGTAGAACGTTGAAAGTTGATGCATTGTTAAAAATGGAAGCTGCCATTGCAGTAATATTGTGCAAATTGGAGAGTTTGTACCCGCCTTCATTCTTTGATGTAATGGTTCATTTGGCTGTGCACCTACCTCGTGAGGCTTTACTCGCTGGCCCGGTTCAGTATAGATGGATGTATCATATTGAACGATTTTTGGGAAAACTTAAGCGATCTGTGGGGAATAAAACTCGTCCAAAAGGTTCGATTGCAGAGTCATATATTGATAATGAGTGGCATACCTTTTGTTCAATGTATTTTCGTGGGGCTGAGGCTAGATTTACAAGACCAGACCGAAATTATGAAGGTGGGCGAGAGATGGGAGTCTCATCGACATTTACTGTATTTTCCCAGACCGTGCGTCCCATAGGCGCATAAGGGGGCTACGATCTATGTTCGCAAGAGTTTGAAAGAGTTCGATGGTATGTCTTGAATAACTGCGCAGAGATTGATCAGTACTTAAGGTTAGTGATGATTCTCTAAATCACTATTATCTTTAAGTTTATGTATAATAATATAGTATAACTTCATACAAATTAAACATTCACATGAACATGCACAACGAACATATACAACTACTTCGCTCGAATGGTGTAAATGACGTAGAAAAGATGCACAAAGAGGATTTGTCTCGTGGTTTAAACATACAGTATTACTGTTAAGCCCCATTTTTTAATACGAATTTCATACCACTAAACTCTACTTTTTTGTATATAATAATATTTATTGATATAGGTTGCATTGAAATATGGTGAAAATTCATCAGAAATCTCACCAGAACTGTATGCTCTAGCATGTGGTCCATCCAGACGGGCCATCCAGTACTCAAGATGTTTGGTGCGTGGATATAGATTTCACACAACTGATAGAGAAAGATATAGGAAAACTCAAAATTATGGAGTTATAGTCGAAGGAAGTCATGAGGATGATAACATTGACTTCTACAGAATTGTGGAAAATATCATAGCGTTAAAGTATGTGGGGGGATATATGGTCTGGTTGTTTAAATGTAATTGGTGGGATGTCTCAAATCCTAGGTTGGGAGTGCGTAACGATGATTATTTTGTGAGTGTTAATACATCTCGCACATGGTATGAGGACGATCTTTTCGTTCTCGCTATCCAAGCGAATCAAGTTTTTTATTTAGATGATCCGGAGTATAGAAACCCATGGCGGATAGTGGAGAAGTTTGCACCAAGAAATGTATATGATTACATTCTAGAAGCAGACGAACCACATGAAGAATTTGATAGTCTAGTAAATGAAGAAGCATATCAAGAAAGTGAAGTAGGCATCAATCTATTTGTTGATTTAAGCCAATATGATATGGTTCCATTGCGTAGAGAAATTGTTCAACCCGAAGTAATTGAGGGTGAAATATCGGAAGAAGATGAATCAACTGATGTGTCTAGTGAGGATGAGGGCGACTGGTCCAGCAAAATGGATAGTGAATGAATTTCAAACATGAATTTCTGTAAGTAATATTAACATATAAATATCTTTAACGTTTGTTTGAATCATAATTTGTTACAATTTCAAATAGATATGCCTCTTAAACGCAAAGCAACACGTGTGCCATCCCCATCCATTATTGACTCCCCGTGTGGTTCACCTATCATTAATTGTGAGCCAACATCACCAGGCCCAGAACAAGGTATTTTATCAAATTAGATATCATATTTTATGCTCAATTTAAGTAATATATCTATAAAATAAATTAATTTAATTAAAATGTTATGCTTTAATTGCTGTATATATAGCTGTTGTAACAAGCGTCGAGGTAGAGGCACTACGAGGGGTGTCTGCATAGAGAAACTAAGGAAAGTTGGTAAAATCAAGGTTGATATTCCTGATGATCACACTGGTGGCTCCGGAGATTTGGCAGCGTGGCTTGCTTTTTATGTTGGTACACTTACTCGCACGTATGCACCGATTGCTACATCCTCTTGGTCTAAAGTTTCCCAAGATGTGAAAGACCACATAAAAAACCGTTGTTTGGTAATAACCTACATCTCAAGCAACTAAGTATATAACATGTTACTTTCAAGTTACTTTGTATTTATAGTAATTGTTTATAATTTTCGAAAGGATGAGTTTGAGCTTAATTTTGGCCGAAGAGAGGATCGATTAACGGTTGAGGAACTGATGTCGAATGCATTTCGGAGGTACAAAGGTCGATGCCATGCACATTATAAGAAGTTCAGTACTACAATAGAGGCGCGCCCAAATCCATTCCAAAATATTCCACCAAACGAATGGGAGAAAATTTGTGATATGTTTGAAGACTCTGCTTATCAGGTAATATCGCTGCCGTCTTTTTTTAACAATATATCACAAATGTATTAAACATATAGATTAATATTTTTTTCTTTTAGCAACGGAGTACTATGAACAAAGCAAATAGATCAAATTTAAAGATAAACCATCATGTAGGTTCTCGATCTTTTCATCGTTTGTCTAACAAAATGGTAAGTAATTTTAGTGCCCGTTAAATATTAACATATAATACACATTTTTTGATTTAAGTTCTAATATAGATTTTCCTTTTGCAGAAAGAAGAAAGTCCCGCTGACTATGATTTGACCCAATTGTATGCTAAAACACATAAAAATCGTGATGGAGTTTGGGCCAGTCTCGAAGCAGAGACAAATTATGTAAGTTTAAGTTTTTTAAATTTCATTGTCACATAATATTTTTGTTACTTATACTAAGGTTAATGTTTTTATTTTTGTAGAAATAGATGATATCTCTTAAGGAAACTGTTGCGGATCCATCTGATGCATCATCTGTCAACGATGCTTAGATCATTTCTCAAGTTTTTAGATCACGTTCTGGATATTTGAGGGGTTTAGGACGTTGCGCAAAACCATCCTCATTATCATCATCATCCTATTCTCGAGCCAAATCGAATGACGACAAGACTAAGGAATTGAAGGAAGCAGCACTTGAGATAGAGCGATTGAGGTCCGAGAAAAAAGTGCTGGTGACCCGATTAGATCAAGCAGCGGATTTGGAGGCGAGATTAGAAGAGATGATGCAGTTGAATAACCAAAAAATGTTTGAACAATTCCAGTCAATGATGTCCCAAAACTCTATGCCACCACCATAGTCTTCAAATTTATCTTTTCTTTAATTGCATTTATATTATGAAGTTTGCACTACTTTGAACAATTGATGTTTGAATTACAATGTGTAATATTAGTATGATATTTTTAATTAAATTGTGATCTGTATGATTAATACAGTTCGAACGGTAAATAACCAGTTCGAACGGTAAATTACCATTAACACATTCGAACCAAAACAGACCCAATCGAACAAAAACTAACCCATTCGAACGACAAACGAGATATACGGACGTTCGAATAATAAATTATTTGTTCGAACAACATTTATGTGCAAAACCCCATTTGAACGGATCTCATTTCTGAAAATAAAATTTCTGTTCGAACAGACATAAGTTATGTTTGAACACAAGTCGTTTGAAAAATTTATTAGTTCGAACGCATAAAATCTGTTCGAACATCCAGTTCGTTCGAACATAATCAAATATGGAAATTAGTTCGAATGAGTATTTAATATTGTTCGAATGGAAGTCTCCGTTCGGACGAATAAATATTCCATTCGAACAATATATTGAGACGAAATTGGGTCGTCTAAAAAAAATTATCCTTTCGAACGGTTTCGATTGCATCAGCCCAATTTCGTCTCTAAAAATGATTTTTTGAGACGAAATTTGATTTTTGTCTCCACAAACTTTTTGAGACGTTTTTTCTGAGACAAATTTGAGATGAAATGTTTTCGTCTCCAATTCTAATTTGGGACGAAAATTGTGTTTTTTGAGACAAAATTTTTTGTCTCAAAAAACACAATCTGTTGTAGTGCCATATCATCCCGAATAATACCCCCTTCCGGATCTTCTAGGATTACCACAAGAGCCACCATCTACATTAAGTTTCATACAACCCACTTTGCGGCGGAACCCACGTTATAATTTTTGGAACTCCATTACGTGCCGGAAGGATTGGGCAATTAAGCTCCTGCATAATTAAAGACTCATTCACTGCCCACTTTTTAAAACTTCGCAACCCCTTTGAAATATCTCTTAAGTTCAACTTCACCAATCTCACGACCATCCTCCAATCAAAACTCACACCCTCCATACGCAAAGCACATCTCACCCTCCAAAGAGCCAAAGAGATAATAATAGGCAACACACCACGGACCCAACCCACCTGCGAGGATAATGCAGCACGCCTCCACCAAACATTCATCATCCCATCCCAAGTTATTTGTCGTGGCAACCATATATAAAAAATCAAAGCAAAATATTTCCATATTTTTTCCGGACCCTCCCCCTTACACAGTACGTGATCCAACGTCTCCTCCTTCGGTTCTGCACAGCACCCACATTTTGACACCAGCGGGATACCCAGTTGCCTGATAGTCTCATCCATAGGTAACGCTTTCTGTTTTTCCTTCCAACAGCAAAAGGCCATTCTCTTGGGCACTTCAACTTGCCATAACCATCGACACCAGGAACACAAAGAGCCTTTTCTCCGCACCATCTGCCACGCAGACTTAGTAGAAAAATTGCCATCAACCGATGGCGCCCACACACACAGATCCTTACCTTCTTTCAATCTGATTCCTGATATGATGATTTGTTGTACCAGCTGTTCTGGAACCAGCTCCCTCAGCTTCTGAATATCCCATCCAGTAGCCAAACAAAGATGATGAAGTTGAAAACTTGGATCTCCATTCACCAAACCTTTCGCTGCCAAACTCCCATTCCCTAGCCAATTATCAAACCAGAAGTTAGTCTGTCCTTCGCGAATAATCCATCTAGAGTTCTTCAATACCAATGGCATTACTCGCATAATCCCCTTCCAGAAACGAGATCCTTTCCTCAGATTCATAATCAAAAAAATATGTTTGTCCCCCACATATTTGGCAGAGAAGAAATTCGCCCATAATGAACCCCCTTGAAGAATTTTTCAAGCAAACTTCATTAGCAAGGAAGTCTGCACTTCAGATAAGTCCTGAATCCCAAGCCCCCCTTCTTCTATTGGCAAACAAATCTCCCTCCACGAAACCCACATTCTTTTTTTTTCTCAACAGATGAACCCCATAAAAAATTGGAGAAAATCCCTTTCAAAGACGACAAAACACCTTTGGGCAAATTCAAAACTGAAAGCATGTGAATCGGCAAACTACCCAACACATGCTTAATTAAAACAATTTTCCCACCAAAGGAGAGAAGCTTCCCTTTCCAACCCGCTAATTTTTTCTCAACCTCAGCAAGCAAAGGATCAAACATCCTAATTCTTATTTTTCCCACATGTAAAGGAATACCCAGATAAGTACACGGCCAACCTCCTTCCTCAAACCCCGAGAGCCTCTTAGTATCCACTCTTCTACTACTTACCGGAATATTAGACGAGAAAAATACAAAAGATTTATGGGCACTAACCTGCTGACCTGACATAGTTTCATAAGCATGAATTACCTCCAAGATCCTTCGGATTAAGGCTTTTCCTCCATTCGAAAAAATCAATAAATCATCCGCATAGAGTAAATGACTAATTCTGGATCCCCCACAAGAATTAAAAGGCTTGATTTTTTCCAAGTTGACCTCTCTATTTAACATGCGCGAGAGAACTTCCACTGACAAAATAAACAAATACGGAGATAGCGGTCACTTTGACGAAGCCCCCGTGAGTTCTTGAAAAAACCCCGAGAGCACTCATTCAACATAATTGAAAAATAAGGTGAAGAAATGCAATTAAAAATCATGTTCCTCCATTTATCCGAGAAACCAAACCTCTTCAGAACCTCCAATAAAAACCGCCAATTCACCCTATCATATGCTTTAGCCATATAAATTTTTAAAATAACATTTCCTCCTCTACTTTTCCGCTTCATCCCTTGAACCAACTCCTAAGCAATCAAAATATTATCAAAAATAATTCTCCTCCTAATAAATGACTGCTCCTGAGAAATAAATTTTTTCCAACAACGGCACCATACGTAAAACCATCACCTTTGACAATATTTTATAAATCACCGAATACAGACTAATCGGACGAAATTGCCCAAAGCCCACGGGGTTATCTACCTTCGGAATGAGCACTAGATTTGTTGCCCCAAAATACGTTGATAGTGCTTGACCCTCAAAGAAGTCTACGGCCACCTCCAAAATATCCATCTTCACTATATCCCAAGCAAGTACAAAGAAATTTGTCGGAAACCCATCTGGACCCGGGCTACCATCCAAAGGAATAGACCAAAGAGCTGCTTTGACCTCTTCCATAGAAGGCTTTGCAATTAAGGCTTCATTCTCCATCCCTGAAATAACTGGCTCCAGCAGGGAAAGGGCTTCTTCATGAAAACTCACCTCCTCTGTGGCAAGTAAATCTTGAAAAAAAAGATACAGCACCGTTATGGACCTCTTCCGTAGAAGCCAAAATCTGACCACTCTCCAGCCGCATCTTCTCCACCTTAATATTCTTCTTCTTCGTATGCATCATAGCATGAAAAAAAGCTGTATTAGAATCTCCCTCCACTAACCATTTAACTCGTGATTTTTGACAACCCAAGATCTCTTCTCTATGCAACCATTGCAAATGCTGTTGTTTACAATTTAATAGTTCGGCTTCAGTTTGAGAAGAAAAGTCAGCCACTACCGCCTATTCTAACTCCACTATACGAGTTTCCAACGCCTTTAATTCTAGCTCAACTCTTCCGAACACCTCAATATTCCATTTCCGCAACGCACCTTTTACTGATTTTAATTTCTTACTGATACGCACCATCGGACAACCAACAATTTCTCTATCCCACACCTCCTTGAACAAGGGAAGGAACCCCTTGTGCGTACCCCACATACGCTGAAAATGAAACGGCCTTGCAACCGCTCTTTGTTCACAACTTAACGACACCAACATAGGCGCATGGTCGGAAGAGGATCTCGGAAGATATTCCACCCGAGTCGCCCCCCATAAATTTAGAAATGCCATATTCACCAAGACTCTAAGAATGAAATTAATCAATCGGCGGAGCCGTTCAGGTTCGCTGTTGAACCTACCACATCTTATCTACTACTTCCTTTCTTATGTGAAATACAAGAAATTAAATAACATTAAGCACAAGAAACTGTATACTTAATCATTTCAAATACAAAAAAACTTAGGTGCATTGGGCACTTCTCCTGGTGTGCACAAAATCAATAGTATTCTTGAATCTATTACCACATACATAAGTTCTTTTGAACTTTTTATGGACAAATGCGTGAATGGGAAGACAATTGCTTTGATTTTCTGAAGGA
Source organism: Juglans cinerea (assembly GCA_961763995.1). Classification (NCBI taxonomy): domain Eukaryota; kingdom Viridiplantae; phylum Streptophyta; class Magnoliopsida; order Fagales; family Juglandaceae; genus Juglans; species Juglans cinerea. Next base: position 25,953,791 of record CAUIVZ010000003.1, read on the forward strand.
TCTTGGGCAGTCGACACAACCAAATTCCATTCTTGAAAGATTATTAAGCATTGTTGTTGTTGAGGTTTGAAAAAGTGATAAGCAAGAGAGATTAATTTTAAAAATTATATAACCTCAGTTCAGGTCTACAACTTTGAATATCTGAAACTTCAATTCTTGGGAAAATAAGGTTGTTCTCTTCAGCAAGGATATCATAAAGAGTTTTTTTTTGGCTGAATAACGTTTACGAAAATTAGGGTTCGATGAGAGATTAAATGATACAACAGATCATAAGAATTGTATAGAATAACTTATCACGTCCTTTGATGGCGATCCTACCAATTATCGTGGAAAACATATTGAACCTACCACATCTTATCAAAATCTTCTTTTCTTTTGAGGAATAACAAAAATTAAAAAGCATTCAGCAAAGAAGCTGTATATTAAATAATTTGAAATACAATAGAAATTACTTATGTGCATACGGCACTTCGACTGGCGTGCCACAAAATTAGTAGCATTCTTGAATCTATTGCGAGATGCACAAGTTATCTTGAACTTCTAATGTACAATGCGAGAATGGGAAAACAAGTGCTTTGATTTACTGAAGGATCTTGGTCAGTTGACACAACCAAACTCCATTATTTAAATATTCTTAATTATGGGTTGTTGTTATTTTTTGAAAAAGAGATAAGAAAGATATTTTCTATTTGAAAAATAAGGTAACCTCAGTTAAGGCACTCTTCAGTTATGAATATCTGAAACTTTTAATTCTTGCGAATAAAGTTATTCTCTTCCGCAAAGATATCTTAAAGGGCTTTTTTTTTTTTTTTTGTTGAATATTGAAGCCTTTACAAGAATTAGAGTCCGAGGAGAGATTAAATGATACATCGAAGATGTATTGCATAGAATAACTTGTCACGTCATTTGATGGTCATCCTGCCATTCTTGTGGGAAAGATATTGAACCTACCACTTATTATCTATATCTTCTTTTCTTCTGTGGAAGACAAGAAACTAAATAACATTAAGCAAAATAAACTGGATACTAAATCTTTTCAAATACAAATGAAACTTACATTCGCGCATTCGGCACTCCTCTGGCCAGGTGTGTCACAAAACTAGCAGTATTCTTGAATCTAATGTCACATGCACAAGTTACTTTTAAAATTCCCATGGACAATGCGTGAATGGGAAAATAGGCTCTTTGATTTATTGACAGATTTTGGAAAGTCAACATGTAACGCCCCAAACCCGGTTGGCCTGGAGAATTACTACCTGTCTCTTAAGAACTTATTTTCCAACACAACTAAAATGAAACCCAAATCTTTAATAGCAAAACTCAATATCAAGAGTTCTAAATAACCACATTGACAACTCCACAAAGTCATTACATCAACTAAAATAAACTAAGGAGTCCGTAATCTCCCGGTAGTCATAACAACCCAAATAATATTTTCATAAATCTTACTGAAACCCAAGATATTAATAAAACTCAAAAAAACATTAAAACTAATAACACCAGAAGCCCTTCTTCTACCAACATTTCCTCAGCTTAAACACAAACAACAATCTAATCCAGGTCCTCATTTGGACTCTCCACATCATCTGAAAAATATTATAATGATAGGGGGTGAGTTATCAACAACTCAGTAAGCATAAGTCATATGCTAGCGTGCAAACATGAACATTTACAAAGTAGAGCATGCAGAACAAAATATTTTCCAGAGTTATCATGCAGAACAGAACATATTTTCAAAAGTAACAGAGCGATGATTTTAAGACAAGTAAAACCCTTAGTGCTTTGGCATAACATAAACTGAGTATCATCATCAGGTCAAAACAGAGCATCAAACAGAGCAAAGACCATGTTTCACCCCCGTGGTAGGGTTGTGCTAACCCCGGTGGCCAAACCAGGCAGAGACAGAGGTGAAATCTTTCCTTTATTCTTCTCGGAGCCCCGAGTGTGCACACAGGAAAGACCACAATAAAAACCACTTTGTTTCCAAAGTGGGTATACTCAGAGACAGAGAAGTTGGTACCAATCCAAACAGAGCAGAGCATAACAGAGCAGAGCAGAGCAGAGCAAAGCAGAGACAGAGTCAGATACGAAAACCAGTACACCATGCCAAAGGTTTTCAGATGTTATATCAAAATAATACAGAGTACCAAAACAGAATCAGACAGTTTACACACGCTGAACACAAAAGCCAGAACATCTTTCTAAATAAATGCGCAACTTTTCATATTCTCAATATCGCTCTTTTTCCAGATTTCAGAAACCACATGACAGAATTTAGCTCATGTCTACACAATGCATGTCAGAACATATTTTTCTCTTTTTCGTATAGATTTCATGAGTATGCAAATAAACGACCGAGGTTGGTTTTGTTTTTCCCAAGTTCTCATTTCACTACAAAAATATGCAAAGTTTTCAGAAAATCAACCTCAGTCTCAAATAATTCGTGTAAGGCCTAGCATAGGAACCCCGCTTACCTGACTCCTACAGCATATTATCTATAACTTGTACACGGTCCCTATTCGTCTCATCACCTATTCATAAAAAATATAAACTAAATATTAAAGTCCAACAATACAAAATTGGTCTTAAACAACTCAAGACCCAAACTCTAGACCAATTCAGCAAGTTTAATCAAACTCAAACAGCCAAATAACAATCCGGACAGCCCTCACTTCGACCCAAAATATTCTATACCAAACTCAGTATTGTCCAATACAAGCGTCAAGACCAATGCCAATTCAAATTCCAATAACTCACACTTATTCCAACAGTTCGCAGTCCCAAACAATTACTAACAAAGTAACCAACAACACTACACAAAGCACACTTCTTTCCATTCACAACTCCATAACAGAAATTATAAACTAATACCTCCAAAAATTAAACTGCACTCGACAAAGAAAATCAAATTCCCTTCTCAATATTTTCTCAACCACCAATCCAACAATTCAACTACAATGCAACTTCAAATAATCCAAACTTATAACATTCCACCACAAGAATTTCGTTATACCAAGAAATGCCCAAAGAGCCGCCCACGGAACTGATCTAAAATGAACACATGACCCCTAAATTCCATTGAAACAGACTAGGGGTGGAAGTGTGTGTGTGTACACTAGAAACTGAGATAAGAAAAAAAATTTAGCTTACCTACGGCAAGTAAAATCTTCAACAAAGGCCTCAACGATTACACGAATGACAACCTCAGAAACCCACAAAACGTAAACTCAAACCTCACGGCAAAGACAAAAACTGCAGAAAAAAATGAAGAGAGGGTCGGCTGAGAGAATGAATCAAAACAGAGTCTTGTTGCAGAACAAAAAAAATGGAAGGAGAAGAGGTTATACCTGAATATGAAAACTTGAACAAGAGGAAGAGAACCAACTGCAGACTGGAGGAACGCGAGGGAGAAACTGTGTGAGCTGTTGCAATGGAGGGATTCGGCAACTGAGAAATGATTTTGAGGGAAAACTGAAAATGATGAGATTAAGGGCAAGAGTTTCGGCAACAGCAGCAGAAATCGACGAGGAGAAAAACTAAAATGCAATGGAAAAGGAAAGGGTAATGTGGGAGAAAGGGATGCGGGAGGAAAAATGAAACCGAAATGGAAAACTGAAAAATGGAAACTGAACGTGCGAGAAGGAAGGAAGAAACGGAAAATAGAGGAGAAACACTTACCTCCCAAATCGACGCCATGCGGAAAAATCTTCAAGATAACAAAATGGCTGGGCCATTTCACGCATGGGTCCGGGCTTCACGTCGCCAGGGCCTTACACAACACAACGAAACTCCATTCTTCGAATATTCTTAAGGTTTGTTGTGGTTGATGTTTTCCAAAAGAGATAAGAAGACATATTCTTTTTTAAAAATAAAATAACCTTAGTGCACCTCTTCAATTATGAATGTGTGAAATTTCAATTCTTGTGAATAAGATTGTTCTCTTCAGCAAAGATATCATAAAGAGCTTTTCTGACTGAATATTTAAGGCCTTTTCGAGAATTGGAGTTTGAATAGAGATTAAATGTTACGACATAGATGCATTGCATAGAACAACTTATCACGTCCTTTGATGGTCATCTCGCCACTTCTGGCAAGAAACATATTGAACCTACCACAACCACTTCTTATCTACATATTTTTTTCCATATAGAATACAAGAAATTAAAGAACATTAAGCAAAAGAAACTGTATACTAAATCATTTCAAATATGGAAGAAACTTGCGTGTATTGGCACTTCTCCTGGTGTGCAACAAAATCAACAGCATTCATGAGTACTCTATTGCCACATGCACAATTTATCTTGAACTTACTATGGTCAATGCGTGAATGGGAAGACAAGTGTTTTGATTTACTAAAGGATTCTGGGTTGTCAACACAACCAAACTCCATTTTTGAAAGATTCTTAGGGATTGTTATTGTTGATTTTAGAAAAAAGATATAAGAAATAGATTCTTCTTGAAACTTCAATTCTTGTGAATTAAGGTTGTTCTCTTAACTAAGGATATCATAAGGAGTCTTTTTTGTGGAATATTGAAGCCTTTATGAGAATTAGAGTTTGGGGAGATATCGAATGATACAATGGAGATGTATTTTGCTTAGAATAACTTATCACATCTTTTGATGGTCATCCTGCCAATTCTTGAGGTAAACATATTGAGTCTACCACATCTTATAAAGATATTTTTTTCTTCTGTGGAATACTAGAATTTAAACAACATTAAGAAAAACAATTGTATACTAAATCATTTCAAATACATAAAAACTTATGTGCATTGGTTATTTCTACCAGTGTGCCACAAAATCAGTAGCATTCTTGAATCTATTGCCACATGCACAAGTTATCTTGAACTTGTTTTGGACAATGAGAGAATGGGAAGACAAGAGCTTTGATTTATTGAAAGATCTTGGGTAGTCGACATAACCAAACTCCATTCTTGAAATATTATTAAGGATTGTTATTGTTGATGTTTGGAAAAGTGATAAGAAATAGATATTATTTTAAAAAATAACATAACCTCAGTTCAGCTCTTCAATTTTGAATATCCGAAACTTCAATTTTTGGGAATAAGGTTGTTCTAACTTCTCTTCGGCAATGATATCATAAAGATAATTTTTGGCTGAATATTGAAACCTTTACGAGAATTAGAGTTCGAGAAGAGATTAAATGATACAACAGAGAAGTATTACATAGAATAACTTATCACGTTGTGGAGCCTTGTCCCTCATGAAAGATTAGGTGAGGTTCCGTGGTGCCAAGGATGCTGGTCGATGGGTCTACACCCAGAGCATTTTTTAGGCGTGCAATAATCTTGAGGGAAGTACACATGTATGGAACTCGTTTTAAGACAATGCAATAGAAATATAATTGGAACATGTTGTTGTAACAACATAAGCATTTATGTGTCAAAAACTAAACTTCATAAAAATAGGGGATTCTCGCCCTTCATAACCTCAAAACATTACATTGTTCAGGATACATAGGGTTAGCCACCATAGGCACTCGACTAGGTCACAAATGAGCACTTGGCTCAATTATGAACATCCTATGAAAGGCATTAGGTAACTAAGGCGAACACTAGTGCTAAAACGAGTCCTAGCCTTCTTAGTCATTATTCGGGCGGGATTGACTCCTCTTCCTCAGGCGTCATAACAATGTTTGAACCTGCATCAAAGACTATTGTCCCAAGAACGAAACCATAGGTAAGTTAGGTAGCTATGACAAGAGTGTTGATGAAAAATAATGCTATCGGAGATGTAATGAAAACATTTAAGGTAGATACTAAAAGAATACGTAGGTGCATGAGAGGTATCACCCTCTCTCCTTGCTGCTACATGCATTCCTCAAAACCTTGTGCATATATATATATATATATATATATATATATATATATATAAGCATGGCAAGGAATCACCCTCTCGGGACATAGCCCTCTCTTTATGTAAAATAGATAAAAACTCAACAATACTATTATGGTGAGGAGTTACTCATCTCCATATAATAGAAAACCTATAAAAATTAGTATTGGGTTAGGTATAGTTCTTTGCTCATAGACATTCATTCCTTCAGTTGCTCATAGGCACAGACTTGCTCATAGGTATACACTGAAACTTGTTGCCTCGGGGATGTTACTCTAGCTGATTGTAACCAACTTGAAAAATCCAATACGTGATAAATCGGAGATCCCACATCCCGACTATCAATTGAGGCCAAGAACTACATCGTTCCACCCTACTCCTCACGAGGCATTCTCCTTCTCGTGTGATGTACATGATAATGCTTCATGAAATGGACTTGAGAAATTCTTCGACCCATACCATGATTATAAACTCTCACTGACTCCACAGACACTTACATGTAAACACTTACACACACTGGCATCCAGGGTTCCCATTCAAGATATTGCATCAGAAGCAGAAAAAAGTTAAAGCATCGAAAACATTGAAAGCATAAGAAATTAGAGAGTAAATATAGCTAGAAACATAGTGCTGAAAATATTTATTTATGCTTGTAGAAAAGGTAAGAAGACTATAGAAGTGATGCAAGATCTCTCACACAAAACATTCACCCACATTATCCAACACAGTCTTAGAAAGCTAAACTACCTTCCTATGTCAGAAGTCCTCTAGTTGCTTTCCTGTTCCTTGCTTTTAGCAGTAGTCGTCTTCTCAAGCTCTTTAGTGAATAAGGTCTCAAAAGTAAGATCTTGTCCCACATCGAGGTCCTTTAAATAGAGCGGGAATGTCAGATGTCCTTTCTAACGTATCACTGACCCCATATATGCTTGGATAAGAATCTTTCATCCTTATCCTGTCATACTGTAGGATGATAGAGACAGGTGACCAGGGCATGGTCTGCACGCCCTACGATTTGCCAACTCCTCAGTTCTCTTTTGAATGAGGATTCTCCACTTGGTATTAGGCCATACTTTTGGGTCTTGACGACACGACTTGTCGAGCATTCACCTTTAATTGCAGAGTCACTATAGATGTGACCTCTCAAGATAAAGTATGGGCTTCTATGCTTGTTGTTGACATATCTCCGAACTTTTCCATGTTATTTCAGAAATTTTCCATGACTGGTTGTGTTAGTTGTTGTCCGTAGTTCCCCTTTGGCGAGTGAGCATATCTCGCCCTGGGCAGTTAGTGCGTAACTCGCCTGAGCCCATCTGACTCTCTAGCTCCTCATTCTCGTCCTTAAGGGTGATGACTTTTCCAGCATCTGCTGTGGCTAAGTTCCTCCCCTCTATCTTGTTTTGGGACATGTCAGCCAGATTCCCATATGGTGCCTGCTCGTCCAGATGTTGAACTAGTTGCACTCGGTCTCTCCCGCTACTGGTTCCTAAGACCATTGGAGTGCTCCTCTTCTTTGCCTTTCCTTCAACTCCACGAATGGTCTGTCCCCTTTCGTATTAGGTAGGACCCTCACACACGTCCTATGATGGCCATCATGCCAATTCTTGTGGGAAACATATTGAACCTACCACATCTTCTCAATATCTTCTTTTCTTATGTGGAATACAAGAAACTAAATAATATTGAGCAAATGAACTGTATACCAAATCATTCCAAATACAAAAGAAACTTATATGTATTCGGCAGTCCTTGTGTGCCACAAAATCGGCAGCATTCTTGAATTTATTGTCACATACACAAGTTACCTTAAACTTCCAACGGAAAATGTGTGAATGAGAAGCCAAGTGCTTCAATTTACTGAAGGATTTTGGGCAATCAACAAAACCAAACTCTATTCTTGTAAGACTTTTAAGGATTGTTGTTGTTAATGTTTGGAAAAGAGAAAAGAAGAGAGATTCTTTTTAAAAAATAAGAAAACCTTAGTGCACCTCTTCAATTATGAATGTGTAAATTTTAATTCTTGTGAATAAGATTGTTCTTTTCAGCAAGGATATCATAAATTGATTTTTTGGCAGAATATTGAGGCCTTTTCGATAATTGGAGTTCGAGGTGCGGGTAAATGATACAATGAAGATGCATTGCATATACCAACTTATCATGTTCTTTGATGGTCATCCTGCCACTTCTTGTGGAAAACATATTGAATCTAGCACAACCACTTCTTATACACTACGAGATATTTGCCTTTTCGCGGGGAGCTAGATCCCCGCAACTCCCCTGTTTTCTCGCAGCAAACCAGTGAATGCTGCGATTTGGCCGAAAGTAAAACGTCTGGACAGAGATCTTTTGGTGAGAAATGATGGGCGGCCGCAATTGCTCCATCTTTTCCGGCTGAGAACAACGCAGCAAAATACAATCCCCAATTTGGCAGTTTTAGGCAATTATGGCTGCGACATCGTCACAATTTTCCTTCCTTTACGGCGATGTTGTGGCGCTGATCCGGGGAAATTCGGCCATTGGGGCATGCCGGCAATACACTACTTTCCAATTGCGGTGAATACCTCACGCAGCAAGACACTCACAGGACTACATGCAGTGATTTTGGGGCGCCGCTGTGAATTTTGGGGCATGCCAATAATAAACTGTCTTCCTATTGCGTCAAGAATACAGAACCCAGCTATTTCTAAGGGATCCCTTTCAATATTTGGTTTTTTCCCCTTTCCCATTTCCGGTGAATAAATGAGTTGATGCTGCTTCAAATGCTTGCAGCAAATTTGATGGGTTTTCTATCGATTTCTCACCAACTCGCAGAAATAGAGTCATTTTGATGGGTTTATGGAACCTGTATTTTTTTTGGCTATTTTGAACCGAGGTACGTATGTACTCTGCTAATATATAATACGTTATATATTATGCCTATTTTTTTATATATTATGATATTCAGTTTCTAGCTAGTCTTTCCAAATCCCTCATTAAGAAACAATCAAGATAAATAATCTTTATGAGATTCGTTAATATCATTTTGAGCTGTCCTTGCTGTAGAATTATCACGATAATGATTTAAAAATATAGGATGCAAAACCCCAAAGAGCCAAAAGCATAGCAATTACCTTGATGCCATTCATGTTGTCATGGAAAACTATCACAGAAGCAATAGGAGTAATAGCTAAAGAGCTAGATTTGATTACATTGGAGAAGAGAGGTGACACCACAAATATCAAGCCCACAACACCAAGTTTGCAAACCTACCAAGCCATGGCAATGTCCAAACCAAAGTCATTACATAGGAAACTTTACCCGTACCAAAACCTTCCATTTCCCCATGTAAAGTTTTCCATTCCCCACTTGCAAAAAGTCCCACAATAGAGACACAAGTGGCAATGAGTGATGTGTAGATTTGCATTTCCAAAACCACAGAAAATGTTTCCCTTTTAAGAACCTTTTGGAATGGAATTTCCTTTTTAGAACCTTAAAGCTGCATCAGGGAAAGCGAAAGAGAGTAAAGTGTAGAAGCTGCAAGGGTACAAAGGAAGCCAATGATATATTTTGACTTAGAAACTCCTGATGGTCCTTTAATATATCTTTGAGATTCCTCTCATTTTTGTACTCTGCCAATTGCCTGTATTTTGAGGACTTTTTCTTTTGGACTTAATATAGCTAAATGGCATGCCATATATAAATCAAACACCATATATTTTACTTCCATTTTTATGTACATTGCCATCTAGATATAGTACAAGCTTGAATCACCACATTTCAATTTTTCTTTCACATCATACATTATAGCAACAAGTACATACCTAATTCTCATGCAATTGCTGAAATTCCTAATAACATACTGCATGCCACTAAACACAAAAAAATGTTACTCCCCATAAAACATTGCCTCAACATGGCTATACATTAAACTTGGGAGTGAAGCATCCAGCAGGCCTACTATTGGTGCATAAACTGGTTACACTTGGCTGATATTATGAACCTTTGCATTGGAAATGTCTACCTACAAATTACAGAGGTTCAAATAATGTCAAAGTGCTTGAAGTAATTACTGATGTCTACCTCCAAATTAGACAGACTCAAACAATTACAGAGCTTATGCCAGTCATTGCATGTATAAACAAAACAAATGTAAACTCTCTTAATCATTGCAGACAAGGCATGTAGCAGGTTGATTGTTTTAAAGCATACTTACAAAGTTTATAGAAATAACCTTTAACAAAGTACCTTCACCAAGCAACATTTGCAGGAAATATTCATCTTGGACTTTTTATGGTGCCATTCCAGCAAGTATAACCAACTTCAAAATCCTGCACCATTTTCTAGACAACTAATAAACAAAATATGTATAGGCCAGCAAAAGTTAGCAATATTGTATTCTTCACGATTACATCTTAACAAAATATCAAAAACTCCCAGGTTTAGAAACCCATCCAGCTAAACTGGTGCATGAGTGTCTCTATTAGACACTCTTTCAGATGGAAGGTCAGCCATGTGAAAGTCCATCCTCTGGTCATACGATTGTTGCCAAACCAATAATTGAAGTACATCCTTTTTAAGGACATCCAATTCATTCTTATACATCATTGCCTCATCTTTATGTTTCTCATTTTCTTGGGCAATGTGCTGAACTTGTGCTGACATGGATGATGGTCTAGGCTCGGGTATAACTGAACCACCAAGTCCTCTTGCATAACCAGATCTGTGTCCTAGCACATCTCTGAATATAATATTTGCAGCCTCATCTGTGCGCTCCTCATGCTCAATCTCATCTAACTTCTCAATCATCGTGTTCGAACATGCAAACAATATACTTAATATGAGTTATAATTAGGAGAATTAACTAAACTGCTTATTCTTATCTATGAATGGAACAACATATTATAAGGGGGGTAAGTTAGAGAGCACGCACATAGAGTGTTTCTGTCATGGGAGTTACAAATGCCCCTTTCTTATTTGACCATCTAGTTTCTTTATAGAAGCTTACCAAGTTTGATGAGCTTGGACCCTTCAATCACATACAAGAATATCATGGCAATTATTATTGTTTACACACTACCAATGATTCAGGACGCTCAACCCTTCGTGTCCACCTTCTAGGCTGCGACTGAGGAGTTGGACCACTCCATGTGTTCCCTTGATTTGCGCGTATGCGAGTTTCTGTCATTCGGGCATGTCCACCAATTCCTCTTCTTGTTCCTCTCATGGCAAATGGAACTTGCAATTGATTGGAAATTGATTCTATATGCAACCTCTGAAAAACAGAATTGCCATGTGAAAATACTTAGAGAATAGGGTGATCATCGTGCCTCTATGTGAAAAATTCATCATACATGAAGTTGCAACATTTCTATAGGCTTAAACTTTAATCATCACGACATAAAACTATAAGTACTCTGAAGTTAAATAAATGGGATAAAATGCCTGTTTGAGTATTACTATTTTACTTTCTACATGGTCCACACAACCAAGGGCATCCAAAAAGTCCACTTTCTTTCTCTGTGATAAAGCTCCATGCAGCATAAATTAAATTCCGAATAAAAAATAATAACTAAAAGCCATGTTGGTAGACCCAGGTGGATAAAATTTTATCGTGAAATCTGAATGGCAACAGAAAAGCTTTTGCAAATCGTTCATGTTTGGTTTGTGGTTGTAGACAGGTTGAAATAAGCTCATCAAAATATATTTTTAAACTGGGGTGAAATAAGCTCATTTTACAGATTATTAAACCTCTGAAAATTCTCCCTCACAGATTTGTGAAATAAACAAGAGCATTTCAGAAAATACCTCTCAACTGAGCTTACTTCACTAGATTGTACATCTATCTTTGCATAAATAAAACTTGAGAGCAATGAACAATAACATTCCACCTTAGCTGAGAAAATCCTACAAGAAAAGTTTAGCGGCACCCCAATATAATATTACCAAATTAACTCAATCATTAGATTTTCATGAAACTAATAAGTAGTGGACTTTTTTCCAAAAGACAAAGTCAAGCACGTAAGAAAATACTTACTACTAGGATCTCTTAGTGCTTAAAGGTTAGAAAAAATGAAATCAGTCTCCAATGACACCCACATGTGCTGCGTCTTGAAAACAATGAAAAGCAGCCATGGGTAAGCAGATTTCTCTAAAGATAAAACAACTCTCAACTTTCTGTGGACTGGTTTCGTGTAAAGGACTGACTACATAAAGTGACTTTGCACTAAGTGACAGCCTTCAAAAAGATAAGAGTAGTTCTATATAGCATCCACTGTAGTGGGTGCACACAATGCACTCACTATGTGGATGCTTGTGGTTTTTTGTATTTTTTTTTTAAATTTTAACGTATGTTTTGATCGAATTTGCAAATCTGTAGCATTTTCATCCCATTCGAATTCATCCCACGAAAGCTTTGCTCCATCACAACCCGCATCTGCTCCCGCAACCCAGCTCCTCCCGGCGACGTCGTCTCTCTCGTCAGTGCCACCGAGCGGCGCTCCTCCATCTGCCCAGCGCCTTTACTGTCCCGCGAGCTCGTTGAACGGAGCAAACAAGGTTTCAATCCCGTGAACCTCCTTCCTAGCCACGAACCCGCGTCCGTCGGCTTCCTCTTCCTCTTGCCAGCGCCACCTCGCGACAACATCTCTAGGTTCAGGGCCAACTTGCGACGCTCGTTAGTGTGCCCAGCGCCGCCGCTCCCCACGAGCTGATTGAACTGACCAAACCAGCGACGGGACCACCGAGTGCTCTGTTTCGCCAAATGGTTTGCTAGGTAAATATTGTACTACCATTTTTCCGTCCGTACATGCTATGTTCTTCATGTGTACATCGAGATGTGATTTTTGTGTGTTTCTGAGATGGGTATGCTTAGGGCATGGATAATTTTCCAGAAAATTAGGGTCCCCCCCTCACGTCCGCAAATCCATTATAAAAAGCCCCTAACCCAAATGTTGTCCGTATGAGGCGCACGAGAGCTTTGTAAACCAAAAGAGAAAAAAGAAAGAAAGAAAGAGACGTAATTGCCTCCAAACCTCTTTATAAATCCATCTCTCTCTCTCTCTCTCTCTCTCTCTCTCTCTCTCTCTCTCTCTCCCTCTCTCTAGAATACCTTCTTCGAATCCATCTTGAGGTATCGCTACTAGCCTGCATTTGTTTTTGTTGTTTTTTTCTATCAAGCGCTGATGTAATTTATTGCATTGGTTGATTTAACTAAATCTGGGATTTTTGTTTTTAGCAAACCGTATGATTTCTTCTAGTTATATTCTATTTATTGGATCTTAAAATTGACGTCTCCGAGAATGTGGTTTAATTATACTTTTCATAGGTTATTGATGAGTTTGGTGGAAACTAGTGAGATTTGATACTGCAATTTGAGTACTATGTGTGCATGTATGAGTGTTTATATATACGCATATATACATGTTGCATTGCGAGTGTAAACGCACAAAGATAAAACAAGTTGCAGTTGAGGTTTCTTGAGTTGCTTTATGGTGTCGTGGCTCGTGAATCGTAATGTTGCTGAATTGGTGGTGATCCTTTTGTATTCTATGATGTTTGGGATGTATGGTGATACTGCTGAGTTGCCATTGAATGCTTTGTATTTGATGTTATTCGGGACATTGTGCCCCGCAGTACAAGCAACAAATAGTGTTATGTGATATGGTAATTCTTACGTGATTGCTTTTACCCTTGTTAAGATAATGGAATCAGAATATGATAAACAGGTTATGATCTTCCCCCCACCCAGCTCTCCCTAGGAATATAGATTGGTTATGGGGAATGTTTGGATGAGGTACGACAACGAAATTAGTATACAGAAGGTGTTTGCATCTGCCAGGAAGGAACTTACAATACTCCTGGTCCTGCTTATAAAACCAGGTGGGCAGCTTTTGTAGTAAAAGATTGAAACCAAGCCTTAGGTTGTCTAGGGCATCTGTCGGTGCACTGGGTGGCTTAACCAAAACCAAATCTGATTTTTCTAAGCACATAAAGCATACAAACGAGTTCTTCTATATAGCATCCATTGTAGTGTGTGCACACTACGTGGATGCTCCTGGTTTTTTTTTCTTCTTTTTTTTTTTAAAATCAAAACGCACGTTTTGAATCAATTTGAAAATCTAAACGTATTTTCAATTTCATTCCCTCGCGAAACACCCTGCTCCATCGCAACCCGCGTCGCGTCCAGAACCCAGCACCTCCCGGCGACGCTGTCTCTCTAGTCAGTGCCACCGAGCGGCGCTCCTCCATCTGCCCAGCGCCTCCACTGTCCCGCGAGCTCCTCCATCTGACTGTAAAACTTGCTACAGTGGAGTTACAGTGGCGTTTGTTGTTGTCAACATAGATCAGTTATATTACAATGTTAAAACTTGCTGCTTTCAGTTATATTTTCCAACTTCATGTTGTAAAGATTTAATATGAACTTATGTGCATCAGGTTGTGATTGATCAAGTGCCATCGCTAGACTGTAAAAGGACCTTCTTGTTACTCTATTGGGTCTGGTGCTAGTGGGTCCCACATTGCATTTCTGGTAATGCTTCAGAGTCCATGCCTCTGGGTGCCTGGAAATTGGACATATAGCAATGACAACTTTTATTGTTATTTTCACCTAATATGTTATTATGGTGCAATGATTTAACAAAGATTGGTATGATTTCTTTTGCATTTTCAATAGTCTCCTTAGTTACAAAAAAGTAGTGTCTTTAAGTTTCTTTAGTAGTTCATATAGTTTGTTGGTACATACATTCGATGGATTCCATCTGTGGAAAGATATGTTTCACTGAGAGTTATTTTTTTTAATTTTTTCTGTTCAGACAATAATTGTACGTTTGTATTTCATTTCTGTAGAAAGTGCTTATATTTTCAGATTCTGCATTACGTATGAGAGTTTAATCTTCTTTTTTTTCTTTTGCCATCATGGAAGACTGGATAGAAATTATCGGAAGACATTCTTAGCCTTATATTTGATGGGGGAAGAGGAAGATGGAATGCATCATTTTGATGTAAATATGCCCTACAATTCACCGAGTACTCCGGTAGACTTTAGCCCATCTTCTGATTCATTTGAGGTATATTTATTTGAATTTTTAAATTCCAGAAATTAACATGTTAATTTCTTTACAGTCATTCAATTTTGCCTAACAATGTGCCTGTTTGAGCAGATGCCACCTTATATGCCCTACCCTCCGCCGAGTAATCTAGATGACTTGAGGCAAGAAGTGCCCCTGACGTCAACTGTGCCAACCGTTGTAGAATTTGAACAAAATCTTAGAAGTACATCACGGATGACTGCTGAAAGTTTTCTTGACGCCGATGGTATTACAAATTTGTTTGCCTTGATTATAATCATTGTAATATTGTTTTGATGCTAATCCATCCATATGTTTCCATTTTTAGAAATGGTCTTCGACATAAATGAAGATTTAGAGGGTACCGCTGTTGTCCAAGATGATGAGGTATGAGTTGAAGCACCAAGATCTGGTATGGAATTTGACAGTGTGAAAGATCTTACAGCCTACTATAAGCAGTATGCGAAGTAAGAGGGTTTTGGTGTACGGACACAAAGGACTAGGAAAGATGATAAGGGGAGGCTGTGTATGTGACTGTTGGTTGTGCCCGTGGCGGAAAGTACCATCCTAAGAACAATAATATCTCGAAGCCACGACCAACAACTAGAACGGATTGTAAAGCGAGAGTAAATGCGACATTGAGTAAGAATGATAAATGGGTTTTCACCACTATTGAAAATGTGCACAACGACATAACTGTGAGCCCCAAGAAGACAAGACTCTTGCGATCTCACAAATGTCTAGATAAATACTCTCAAAGGATCCTCGACCTGAATGATCGAGCCGGTATATGAATGAACAAGAATTTTTATTTTCTTGTCGTTGATGCGGGGGGTTTTGAGAATCTTCAGTTTCAAGAGAAAGATTGTCGGAATTTCATTGACAAGGCTCGACATTTAAGGTTGGGTAAAGGTGGTGGCGAAGCACTTAATCAGTATTTCCAAAGAATGAGAGATCGAAATGATGGGTTCGTTTCTAACATGGACTTGGATGATGAGGGAAGGTTACGGAATGTATTTTGGGCTGATGCTCGGAGTCGAGCGGCGTATGAGTATTTCAGAGACGTAGTAACATTTGATACAACGTACCTAACAAATAGGTACGGGATGCCTTTTGCTCCATTCGTTGGTGTTAATCATCATGATCAGTCCATATTATTAGGAGCGGGATTGCTTTCAAATGAGGACACACAGAATTTTGTGTGGTTGTTCCGAATGTGGTTGGATTGCATGAATGGCCGGGCGCCCAAAGCCATGATAACCGACCAAGATCAGGCAATGAAGAGTGCTATTGCCATTGTATTCCCCGAAACTCGTCATAGATGGTATGGTGATGAGAAGCCACATTTTTTGAAGCTCTTGGAGATGGTATAGTGTACTTTAATTTGCAAGTAACTTTTCTTGTTTTTGTTTTTGCCATTTTCCTTAAAAATAATGCAATGATGTTCCTCTCCCAATTTACAAATCATATTGCTCATCATTTTCAAAGGTCTTGTCATCATTTCTTTTCTTTTATATTTATTTTTTCCTTTGATGACTTAAAAGCCTTCTTTATAGATATTTGTATTTCTCATTGATATGGCTTTATATCCTCTAACATTGTATGATTGTATTTCTCAGATGTGCCACCATGATTGAGTTGCTGTTTTTGTGTCTGTTGGCAATGGCCATGGTGTAGTTTGTGTCTTAACAATGTGTTTCATTTTTTTGCCTCTTGTAAAGGGTTGGGTGGTAGTTTGAAAATATGAAAAGTGTTTATTTTTTGTTCCAAATGGAGAGGGTTGGGTGTAGTTTGTCAATATGCTTCCGGTGTAATTTTTGTATCTCTTTGAGAGGGAAAGGTAGTAGTTATTCAAAATGCATTTTTGTACCTCCTAGTGTAGTTTTGGTACTTGGTGAATATGCCAATGGTAAGGTTTTTTGTAGAGATGCAACGAGTAAGTTTTTTTACCTCTTGGAGATCAAAGATGTTTTGGTACCATGAGCCAACAAGTATGCCAAGCAGCTGGTTTTTGATAGGCTGATTTTGTACATTGCTGTTTTTGTGTATTTGATGACGGGCAACATGCAAAGGTTTGGTTTCTTTCCATTCTCATTTCAAGATTTACTTATTCATGAACATGAGTGAAGAAGCGTAAGTACTTTTGTAAAAAATATATATATATATATTATAGATATATCTTATTTCATTTATGTTCCTAATTTTGAGTATGTAAATATGTCCTTGCTGGTATGCAAATATTTTATAATTATATCTTACTTGGCCAGTTTTGTGGTTGGTTATTCATCAAAGTCTCTTGGTTAAGGGCAAAAGATCTGAAGATGGTTATTATTCAATGTGCATATTTTCCTTTGAAATTTGAACTTCTTACATGTGTATATACTAATTTTCAGATCCTGCTTTTTTTACGTCTCTCTTAGATCGAAGGAGCCCGATGGATGTAGATACTCTGGAGTTAGTACTTTGTATGGAATGGTACACTCATGCAGCAGGTACCTAAGCTGTTTAAAAAATATCAACTAGAATATAGAACTTGTTCAGCTCACCACAGGTACCTAAGCTGGTACCTGAGCTGAGCGGTTGGTAGTTTGAGTTAGGCTTCACAACATTAGTTTGTAACGCTAATCTTTTGAATTGAGTATTTTCAGATGAGTATTTGAATGTCCAAACTGGAATTCTTTTGCAACAGACCCAAATTGAACTGGCTTGATTTTGTTTAGTCACTAAAAGCAACAATTAGTATTCTGTTTTCATCAACTTTGCAATGCAAGTTCTTGTAAGATTTATTTTAGAAATCTCCTATTGCCATTTTCCTTCTCTTCTATCTTCATAGGAAAGATATCTACGATCTGCACCATAGCATTCTTGGTAATCTTAGTTCACAGTCATTATTCAGCTAGAACATTTTTTTAAGTTTTTAAGAGCATATATGTTCTTATTTATCCAAGGAAATGGCTTACATCTCCTTTGTTGAATCCTTATTTCTATCTTATTATGTGATACCTTACGTAAGCCCCTAGAATAATAGTATTAATCATATTTATTCTTTTGGAGTGAAGTTGCATTGTTAGAAAAGAAAGTACTTATGTAAGCCCCTGTTTTCTCTCACTTGCTCTGTTTCTTTATGTGTCTTTTGTTTCCTTTATCGTTGTTTGTGTTTGATTATCTTTACGTTTACACTGAGAATGAAGCACAGCAGGGATGCATTCAATGGTGGATCAGAATCAGATGAGTCATCAACCCCAAAGAAGATTCTCTCAAAGGCATAACTTCAACCGTATGATGATGGAAAGCCCTGCAATTTCATCTGATGGTCACAACAATTATGGAGGAGAGAGGTTTTGTTCTAGCTCAGGAGAGGAAAAAATAAGTGTTGGAAAGGAATGGGGCATATACTAAGACTTTTAGTTGTTGTAATTTGTAAATACTAGGAAAATGGTCCCTTAGTATACATATTTGATAATTACTTGTGGGATTTGTCTCTAAATTAGAAATTCTAGGTTGTCTATATGTTAAATGCCCGTCCCTTGTACAGATAATGACATATATATATATATATATACATATATCTAAGCTTTGGGTTGCCGGAAAAGATATCATAATGTGGTGGCATCGTGACGATGCAACATGTAGAGAACATATTTTGTGCATATAGACATATATAGTCTGTTTTTATCATCAAAAGTTATATTTTGTTGTGTGGATGATTCATAGTTTTATCCCATACATACATACATATATATATATATATATATATATATATTATGCTTATCATGATCCTTGTTCGTTTCGGGGAATTTGATGAACTAAACTCACACGGGAACCGATTTTTGGAACTAATTTCTGAAGTACAATATTCATGAAGACTTTAAAGTTGCAATACTACTAGTGGGTTGTTGATATTTTCTTTAGTCTTTGAATGTGGAGTTTGGTTTCTAGCAAGACCAGTGGAAGTATGAGCTGGTCGTTGCACATTGGAGGCATTTTAGTACTATTTATGGTACGTCAAATTTGTGAATGCCCGCACACGAAAATTAAAGTATCTATATATCTATATAAATATGCCCCATCTGGACCCAAAATAGTGATTCATATTCTTGGTCATTACAGATGTTGATTTAACAAAATCCAATTTACAAACATGGTTTCCACTTTCAACCATTCCTGCACAAGCTATTTCTACTAAAAAATTACATAATCCATACAACGCGCTTTTTACATTACATTTATCTGAACCAAGCAAACAATATTACAAAGGTGATAATCTAGTACAAACACAATAACTTTCGCTTTTCCTTTTTCAAATTCTTCGCTATCTCTCACTTTTTCTTCCCTTTCTCGAACGGCATACTCGCGTTGTAATACATCATCCCACGTCTTCTAGGCCTTATTCTCTTTTAATAACATGTTCTTCTCTAACAACTGAAAAATATCCGCCCATACGAAGAATTCACACCTCGCATCTCCCTGCACACAGTACGAACTCCCAAATTAATATGACAAAAAGTACAACCCGCAAAAGCAAATCGATTAGTTTAATATGACAAATATAAAGTTGCTTTTACCATATTATACTTGGGGCAGACAAAAATCTCCTTCCAGGATTTTTCTTAGTGTAGGACATCTTTAGTGGCGTTTTCAAACCACACCAACAAGTTGGTGACTCCACCACAAAATCATTAATTAAAGATGATGATTGAGAAGATGCCATGGTGATTCTATCAAAGGAAAGACAACTTCAAACACAGGAGTCTGTCTCATTTACAAAATTGAATACATAGTAATATTGCCTAGTGAATGTCCGATTAACTAAGACCATCATCAAATTTAAACATAACTTGATTTCAAGTAGCCCAATAGTAGTAGCAGCTCATTATCATGCCACCTCTGTAAGCTCACTGAAAAAAAAAATCTTTAGCATCTCAATCTTTACTAACCATTATTTTGTAGATGGTATTTAAGGTATTCAGACTTCAAATGTACAAGTTAACCTAACAATGTATCATTCTATCAATCATGTTTATGACAATAACCACACGCTTCCATTAAAGGATACAATACTTATAAAGTTAAAATAATTAATGATGTAGTTAGTCCTGGTAAATGTATATCTAAGTACACATTAGTGTTCCCAAATGGATAAAGATGCCAAAAAGAATACAGATTTAGATATTCAAGTTGCAGGGGTCAGTTTTAGCTTGTAAAGTCCAGTTCATTGCAACATGATTGGCCGTTTATTATGATTTATTTGTATGGTTCTATATACAAGTACAAGTAGAGAAGAACAAGTAGTGATGTAAGCCTCCAACCACAAGCGAAAATTAATTTTGGGTATTGGAGAAAAAAGAAAGTTACAGGAAAAGAACAATCACAAGACAAGAAAAGAAAGGTGAGTCTAAATCTGTCCTCAGATAATATTGACCATTTGGTCCACTCATGACTAAACCAGAGAGAGAGAGAGAGAGAGAGAGAGGGCATTGGGCATTTGCATCAATAGGGTTGTGGCTCTGTATGCATTAGAAAGCTTTTCATTTAGTGGAAGACTCCATTTCAGACTACATCCATTTTCTCTCTTTTGATTCCCACCACATATATATAGAAAGAGTTTTGATCTCATCAGGTGACCCTAAGTTCAGTGTCCAAGACCGTAGTCCACTCCATGTATGAATACCAAAACTTGACCAGATTTCAGGTATATATATATATATATATATATATATATATGCTTTAAAACTTACGAGTAATTAGCTGATTGAATAATAAAAGTAAACCAGATTGACAGTAGTCGAACTGCACTTGATTTTCATATGCAACCCACTTTAGTGCAAGCTTATTTACAGGATAGGTTACAAACGCTTCACCCAATACAATTAAATTAAAGTACACAAACCAAGTTTAAAAAAAAAATATAACACAATCATACAGATATCATTGTCACCAACTGATATCTTTCTACCTTTTTAAATAGTTTCATATGCCAACCACATAAATAGACATGCATTTAAAATGTGCCACTTAATAAATTTGGTTAAAGAGACAAAATTTAAGAAGAAGAGTTTTACTCATATCTCATTTCTAGGTTGCTTTCACTGCAATAGCAGGAAATTTGGTATTGCTAGTCAAATCAGGGAGTTTAACTAATAATAGAAAGCCATAGTCTATTTTTCTATTAACTAGTGTGAATAAAGTACAACCACATGCATGGTCTATTTCAAAGTAATCAAACCCAACCTAGGTAAGTGAAGAGAACATGCATTTTATTCTAATGAGAATTGGAAATATTGGGTGCATTCTATCCTGGCTAGTTTTAGTTTATTATTGAAGGTGGAAATAGCTGATTTTGGTTGCTAATTTCAAACAAAATCAGCTTCACAGTGGGAAAGACCCACCATCAACTTCTGTAATAGCCTAGGTTTAATTTTCTGGTTTTGCTTTGAATGGTTGTAATAGTCTAGATTATTTTTCTGTAACTGAAAAAATTTTATAGTTTTTGAATGAAGATCTCATAGTTTGAAAGAAAAGAAATATATATAGAAGAAGAAGAAGGTGTAAAGGAAGGATGTATAGGTTAGGTTAGGTGAGTTGAAGTACCTTGAATGTTTCAAGGTACTTCAACTTTTGTACGCACTGTTGTCTTCCTCACCGCCACAAGTGAGAAATAAAAACAAGTATGGGGGGATCCATCATTTCTGCCATGACAAGAAAGAACCAAAGTAATGTCATCCACACAGTTTTGAACAAACCCGACTAGAGTCCCATGGTGATGCACCATCCATCGCCTACGTTTGTGATTCAAAGCAATATATGTCCAGTACGGCACATATATATCTATATACATGATCAAAATCAAAATATACAACATACCCAAGAGGTTACATTGCACCACCCTTCCACTAAAATCTGGTTCGTTTTACCTTTAGCTATTTCCACCTTCAATAATAAACTAAAACTAGCCAGGATAGAATGCAACCTCCAATCTCCACCTAATACTAGATATGCATCATCCAGAAACAACCCCATTAATTTCTAGCAAAATACCATTAACTTACAGCTCATATAACTAAACCCTAGAGGAAAAAAGATGCTGTAAACACAGAGAAAAAAAATAAATGTATGACTAAACCCTAGAATCACAGAGAAAAAAATGTAATACATGGAAAAACTTGAAGAATATTATTTACAAGAAACTATACATTACCCCTCCCACAGATCTGAGGGCTTCAATCTGAGTGTGTCAAACACAGAGAGAGAGAAGAAGAAGAAGGAGAAGAAACCTTAGAGAAGAAGAAAAAATCTTAGAGGAGAAGAAGAAGAAATCACAGAGAAGAAGAAGAAGAAGAAGAAATCACCTGCAAGGAGCTCGGGGAGTCGGGGGAGGAACTCAAAATCGCAGTGCAGGGCTTCTCGGGAAATGCTTAGGGCAGAGGAGTTCGGGAGCTCGGGGGGGGGGGGGGGAGAATAAGGAAAGAAACGGGAAGGGAGACGAAACAGGGAGGGAGGAAACGCGGGGGTTTGGGGGAGAGGAACGAAACATACGACGAAAGGGAAAATTCAAAATGAAAGTGGCTTCTTCCATTTGGGGGGAGAGGAAATTGGATGACACATCATGTGTGCAAATTGGATGCAGCAAACAGTGGCTGCTAGATAGAGTTTTCCAAAAGGTAAAACTGATTTCCCTCCAATTTTACCGCCTAGATTTTTCTGCATCTCGCGTACTACTTGCATCTGACGGTGGGAACCAGCTGGAGCTTACACATGTGCATTGAGGTTAGATTAGATATATATATAAATCATATCACTATGTTACATTCTCTAGTGTTTAACACCTATTTTGTAAGAAAATATTTTTAATTGATCTTCTTTAGTCAATGACTGCCAACGAAGCAATTGATCTTATCTAATTTCTTTAAACGACACACTATAATTTAATACTAAAAAATAGAAAATTACATTTAGACAAATTTAAGACTCATTTTTAAATTAGAACACTGATTGACCTAAGCTCCCATAAATTTATTAAGCTATCACTATTCCATCCTCATCCTGCCATTAGATGGTCATACCTTTTCATATGGGAATTAACGTATGTGCATGCCACCTTTGTATAGAAATGAATCAAAATGAGTACATACCAATTGAGATTCTATGACATCTGTTCTCGCATAGAACTGTAGCACAAAGCAGATGAAATTAGGGAAAAAAAAACAGAGAGATAAAGGAAACTAATATATAGAAAAATAAACAAGATATAAGTACTAGTTCGGGAAGTATTCAAAGCCCACCACTTCTTATTCATCTGCTGAACAGCTACTTCAGTCTATGATAGGTCATTTAATTACATTCCATACAAGTCGGTTAACTAAAATCGAGACTATCATGCTATATTTGCAATCACCGTTATAACATATTTAAAGTCGGTATGCTTTCACTGTTTTTACATTATATATGTATATTATATAAATGCCAACAAACGTTTTAGTATTATTGTTTTACACACTTATTTGACAAGTGTGGTATTGACAGGATCACACTTAATTAGCACAAAATCAGCAACACCATGATTTTAGGAAATTAGCTATTGTACATTGTTTCCATATATATATATATATATATATATATGTCATTTGCTTATGAGTAGCAGTTTTATTATGTTTCAATTAATCACCTACGTGTATATATATATAGTAGTAGATGCAGTGTTAACCAAGATCTTAATTTTGTTGCAAGAACGGCATACCTTTGGATAGTTGATTATGGCAAAACCTATCTTCTTCGAGTTCTTAATGGTGTCATGAATGCAGAAGTGTTTTTTGCAGTTGCTCAACACAATTTCACAGTTCTTGGGATGGATGGTCATTACATCAAACCCATTGCCACGGATTATATCATGATAAGCCCGGGACAAACAATGGATATCTTACTCACAACAAACCAATCTGATCTTGGCTCCTGTATAGGTAATAAATAATGATGACAGAAGGCAATAACATAATTATGACAGCAAACCTCAAAGGAAGATGTGACGCCCCGACTCCCACATACAGGAACGCGAGAGTCGTGACGTCGGGATGATGACAACACGGTCACGCATCCCAACAAAATGTGCCCAAGTGTGTGCAACATGCAAAAGTGCACAACAAAAGTCGCAGCGGATAATATAATAAGTCAACTAAGTACCAGAAATTTAAATACAAGTATCTAAAATAATTTACTTTTAAAAAAAAGTTATACAGTCATCCCAAATATATTACAAAAAATAAATACATAAAAGAGTAGGATAATAAATCTCGATATATGAGAGCAATCCCAGATCGCTCTTCCAATGGAGCCAAAGCCTAAGGCTCGTCATCCTCATCTGCATCAAAATCTGCGATAACATAAAAACGGTACCGCAGGTAAGTAAAAATCCAAACAACCCTCGAGATAAAAACGTATTAAAGCAACCAACTAACAGATCACAAACCTCATTTTTCCAGAAAACGAGTAATTTTCCAACACACGCTAAAATCCCATTTGACCCAAAATAATCTGTAAAAACATTTTTCCAGAAAATGATTTACATAAAACTCAACCATTTATCGGACACTGTAGGCGGGAATCGCAGGTGGGACTACACCACCATCCCTGCTTACCACCATCCCTACAGTTCCTTTCCACACAATGAATACATATCAGAGCACTGTAGGCGGGAATCACAGGCGGGACACAACCACCATCCCTACTGCATGCACCATAGGCGGGAATTGCAGGCGGGACTCTATCACCATCCCTGCTTACCACCATCCCTACAGTCTCTTTCCCTTTTCCTCAAACCAGTCAATCCAAACATTTCAAATAAAACATGTGAACATGCATGCAATCATGCGAAAACCCAGTTTTCACTTACAAACATGAGCATGCATGTAAATGAATGAACACAACACGACAACAATAACCAACAATCAACAATGTCAACACAATACAATCACACAAGCAACTTCATTCTCCAATCCATCCGACCCCTGTACTCCTCAGACTCAGTCCGGCAAAACCAACCAACAGTCCAGTGCAGAGTGTTAGTGCAAAAATACATTTAAATCACAAGAGTTATTTGGAAAATACTTACAGCGCTATATAGTAATTTCCGAAGGATCACGAAGCTGCAAGAAGTGACGTCTGAGCAACGTAACAGTGCAAATTGCACTGTGGCCGTGGGTCTCAAATACCCACTTTTCAACGGAGACAAACGAAGACCCAAAATTGATAGGGTAGGGCCTAGGGAGGTCGGTGAAACTAGTGGTGGTGAAGGTTGGCCATGGGTGGCGGCGTGGGCGGGCGGTAGAAGACCAAAAACACCCAAATCGAAAATAGGGTTGGTTGTGTTTCACCGGTGACGGATCGGAGCTGGGGTTGGGTACAATGGGTTGCTAAGAGGTCGAGGATGAAGTGGTGAGAAGATGGTGGCCAATGGTGGTGTGACGGCGGCGCAGCGGCGGAAATAGTGCCGCGGCTAGGGAGGCTAACGGGCTGGGCGGTGTTGACCACCGCCGGCGCACGGCGGCTCTGGGTGGAGACGAAGAACGGACGGCGAGAGAGGGAGGGGGGCTGGGCTTCGCGCGGGAGGAACCAGAGAAAGAAAAAGAAAAGAAAGAAAAGAAAGGAAGAAAAGAAAAATGAAGGAGAAAATAAAAGAGGAAAGAGAAAATGTAGGGAAAGAAATGAGGTCCAATCCTCACATCTTGGGTCACAAAAATGATCCAACGGAAACGATTTTAAAACAGCAAGTAAAATAAAATAATTCAAACGTAATGATTAAAATGAAAATAAATAATTAAACCCAACAATAAGTTAATTAAATATGAAAAGAATTTAAATGCATAACAATAAATAATATTAAGAAAGTACTTCAAAATAATTTTCACAAAATTAAAAATCATAAAATAAACCAACTAAAAATCCAATAATTTTAAAACAAGGGAATAAATTTCTGAATATTTAAAAATAATCTCCCATTAAAAATACACTAAAATACGGGGTGTTACAGAAGACTCGATAAATGGTGCCTCAAAGAATGATGACAGAAGGCAATAACAGAATTACTTGCCTGGAATATTATGGAAGAACCTAGAATAATAGTAGTACACAACAGATTTGCTAAGTTGTATGGCTTGAATTCAATGAGAAATATGCTCTGTACATTGATCTTTGTATTTGTCAATAAATAGTTGGAATCTGAAGATATTTGTAGTAAGGAAAACTGAGTCAGTAAATACCACTATAATAGTTCATCCCCAAGATCAACTACATATCCATGATGAAATCTGATTTTACAGGAAGTATTTCATACACGTATACAAACCAATTACAAAGTTTCCATGGTATGGTCACCTGACCAGACTAGATGATGTTCGGGCATTATAATTAATAGTACACACTGACAAAGTTCTAGACTGATCAACATCCTGATATTGAAACTTTAAGATTACAAATTTACAAATGAAATGTCTTCTTCAATTATCTTCAACTGTCATCTGGGAATGCTTATATACAATAAACATGGCAGCACTGTGGACTTCTGTTATCTTCCCACCATTTTCAGCTTATATAGAATAAACTCAGTAGGACTGTGGGAAAAAGAAAGATGCAATGTGTGAGCAAATAAATATTCTGGAAAAGGTAATAAATAATGGCCACCCAAATAAATATTAAAACACATTCAAAATCTTTGTAAGATGAAAAATATAGGAGTTGGATGGTTGTCTACTTAAACTGGAGAAATATCATGTAAAGGTTGGTAATTCCAAATATACTATTCATTGAGGAGATGAGTAAGGGAATGTTAAATTCCCATTCTTGAGCAACTATGAAATACTTTGCTTCAAAGCAAGAATGAATGAGTGCTAGGGAGCATATCAGGAAGAGTAAGGGAATGTTTAAATAACTTCATCATGTACAACTAACTAAAAGAAAAGAAAAGTATTTTTCCTACAAGATTTTTTTCTTGCAGATCAACTTCAAAGAGACATCCTACTGTGGAGATGAAAAGAAACAGCTTTTACAATTTGTGGGAAAGGGTGTTGGGGTGTTTCCAAAAAAAAAACTCTCGACACCCTAAGTGGAAAAACTCTCCACCAAGAGGGCTTGAATCTCCTTAAAGAGAGCGATATTTCCGTGCCTCAGTCCAAACTGGCTTCATTTGAATATTAATTTGATTGTAACTTTTATTATATTATTGTGTGTTTCTCCAACAATTTTAAGGAGAATTCAGACATGGAGCCTACAACTGAAAAATCCACAAAAAACATTGGAGATCTCAACAAGCCCTTCCGGTTCAAAGGAGCTCATGTCAAGAGATGAAAGTGTAATGTGCTCTTCTATCTAAGTCTTCTCAACGTTTCTTATGTTCTCACTGCAAAAAATCCTAGCAAGATCACTACTGAGAACATGACTGAAGCACAAGCAAAGGTTACGATATGCCTCGCGCACCTCTTCAGGTACAATGGCGTCGATTGTGGTCTCATCAATTGCACCAATGCATCCCTGCAAATGAAGAACCCATCCTATTATGGTTGCATACGCTCAAATAATTTATTAAACACCCAACATAATCAGAATTATAATTTATTATGTATACCATAAACAACTTACCGAAAACCAAGGATAATTTCTCGGATTGCCTGCGATTGTTGGGTGCACCCCGGATGTGTGAGTTGGGTAAATAAGATGTGTCCCAAGCCTAAACAGGGCGTTCATAACTTTCTTTATGTGGGAGTTAATAGTTTTCGTTGAATGTTGAAATAGCTGCCCCACAATCCGTTGTTTGTCTCCAACTGCCACTACCGATATAAACATGCCTAATTGTTCCTCGATGATCAGCCCTTTTCTAGTATCCTTTAAAAATCTATTTGAACGTAACAAGCTGGATAATGCGCAGAAGGCATCAACCTCCATTCGGAATAACTTGCGAGAATTCCTCGGATTCCCATTCAAAACTTCCAAAATATATTGATGTCCCCGCAAGCCAATATTATGTTGTTGTCGTCTAAGATTTGTTGCGCTTGTCTACCGGCCCTCTCAAGAAATGCAAGTGTCTCAAGATCCTTAGTTGCAAGTTCATCTCCACTACTATCATCAGTCGAACCCCCATCAGGGAAGATGTCATATGCATCAAGGTTCACGTCCATCGAGGAGCTTCCTGCTGACCAATTCGCATTATCCATGTTGTCAACCTTTTTCTACTATGTTGTCCGACCATAATAGTTATGAAATAGACTTTCATATATTAACAAGGAAATAGTTTAATACATAAACAAATACTCTATTATTTTTCCGGCTATAGAAAGTGTACCTGAGTCGATTTGTTGCACACTAGATACCGTCAATGGAATGTGTTGGATAAGACCTAACAAGAAATAGATGAGAACTACATTTTTACAAGAATTTATATATGACTTGTCTATTTATAACTTGTAAAAATAATTTCTCTTCGTCATAATCACTACAAGAAAATGGCTCTATTGCGGCGATTTTTGGTCTACTGGAATTAATATCATCGCAATAAGTCATTAGTCACGACGATTTCTTGGTCGATGCGGCTTCCAACCCGTGCCTTTTTTTTTCGTTCTTTTGCGGCGATTTTAACCTTATTGGTGGCAAAAAGTTTTGCCGCAAATATTATTTTTATTTTTGCAGCGATTTTAAAGATAATTGCGGCGAATTAAACTGCCGCAAAATGTCAAAACCTTATGCCGACACACAAGTTCACTGCAAATCTCCAATTAATGTAAACGACGCCAATACCTCCACAGAAAATCAGATTTCCCCCCAAATCCCGATTTCCCCTCAAATCCCGATTTCCTTCGTCCCCATTTTTGCCTACCAGTAAGACACACGCCCCTGTTTCCACCCGGCGATTTACGAGCTGAAAATTCCATACCGTAGCATTGTTCTTCCGTTTCTTGGTTCTCCTTATGAGGAATCCAGGCCCCTCATTTCAGACTTGAAGCGAAACAAAGTCAGTGCCTCCAGATTGTTTTGGGAAGACGAATATCGGCGGTCAAGATCGTCCATCGACACGGTGGGGACTCTCTTTCATGCGTCGCAGGTATCTGTGGTTTCCTTTAAGAAATAGCTCTCCCCCTTCATCCTCGCATGAGTTGCTTATTGCAAAAATTATGCATTTTGGTGGGTACTGATTAAGAGTGTGTCTAAATTCACTGCAGTCTTAATGGGCGTGTAAGCATCCTTGTTTCTGGGTGAACCTTTTTTTTTTTTTTGTTGATCTGTAGCTTATGGATTTTTTCCCTTCGTTTGGTTTATTCATGGCCCCTTCACTGGTGCATTGTTTGTGTTTGTCTCCTTCGACTGTCTTTGAAGTTCCAAACTGTCACCCATTCAAAATTAGTGAAGATGATGGGTAAATGAAGTTACAAACTGTGGTTGAAGTTCCAAACTGATGCATTTAAAGGAAAGGAAATGTCTAAGTGTCGATTAGCTTGATAGGTGCAGCATGTGTGATGCTAGGAAGAGAAAGGCTAGCAGGAGAGATTATTAGTTTAGGTTGTTGGAGGATGCCATGGATAGGGAAAAAAAATGGTGTGAACCTGCTTGGAATACCAAGTTAAAAGGCAATTGTTTTGGTGGAATAAATTCTCTGTTTGCATTGATTAGAATATAAAGAGTTTACATGATAAGATGATAAGTACAACAAAGGATATGTACTGCGGATATGTGCTCCAGTTACAAACTTTATTTAATTATCTTTTGTTCCTATATTTTTTGAACAGAGGAGTTGGAACTGATCTTTAGTTTATTACTGTGTTGATAAGTCTTTAGTCGTGACAACTATTTGAGTCTTGAGTCATGACCACTGTCTTGGTATTTTTTTTTCATATTAAAATGTGTTCGGCCTTTTGGTTTTACGATGTTCTGATCTTTGCTATCAGTCATTACTTTGGATTGTTGGTGACATCACAAGAAAAACTGATAGCATATCACTGAATTCTGAACCATTTTAAGTTGATGTATGACAAGAACCAAAAGAAAGAATGCATGCAACCTTTCATTTACTGTAATGTCTGTGACACAATACCAAACTTAATTGTTTTTCTCCTATAACCCCTCCTTTTACTGTGTAGATCTGGCCTTTATTGGTACTTTGTTAACGGAGTGACTGCAGTATCAAAAATAGTGATGGTCTACTCTTTATCCAGGAAAAAGGAAAAAGTTAAAAAGAAAGCTATATACTTTCAAAGTTTCATGGCTGAGAAAATCCATGATGATTTTTTCCTGAAGCATGCAATTAATTACTTGCTGAAGATTGAATCTCTGATTTTCATCATTACGAAACCTGATAAACCTGCAAAAAAAAAAAAAAAAAAGAGGTTGAAATGTTAATAGAATAGGGAATTAAATGTACTGGTTTGAGCTGAATTATTTCCTCTGCTGTTTTCATGAATTTATTTTCTGCTTTGCTTCTGTTTGGGCTCAATTATCTAGCTATTGACTAACTTTAATCATGAGCATATGAGGGGATTCAATGGTGGAGTCTTATGTAAGAAGAAATGAAGAAATTCTGAGGAGACCATAAGCAAACAGTAAGAGAATTCACAATAGATTCTAACACTGAGTTGTGTAGATATTTCTGGAATTTCACTATTAGGAATACCAAATGACCTTAAAATCTCAATATGTGACATTAGAGAAACCTTTATAGAAACCACGTAAAAGGGTGGGGTATAGTAGAATCATAGCCTCCTGGGGAATAGTCAATTTACTGCTTGTGAAAAGATCATTATAATTGCTCTGGTATTTTTATAACAATACACAGTAGTGAAGTTTAATTTGTTTTTTTTTTTTGTGTATCATTGCCAGATTGGAGTTGGAGATATCAAAATATCAAATATGCAGAAATTTTGAGATTTTAAGGGCATTATTGCAGTCGTGTTGAAGCTTGTTCTACCCACCCCTCATGCCCAGGTGCATATTGAAATAACTGAGTAGATATAATTTCAGGTGCAGGACAATTGACAAATATTGAATGAATGTGCACATTTCAGATAATATTGTTTAGAAGATATTTAGTAGTTGAGTTGTAGGTTTTGGATTCCAATTGGTACACCCTAGTGTAGCCCATAATTACATTAATGTGAATTCTATGTAACTGACTTTGAATGAATGAATGTATTAGTTTATGAGCTGAAAATGTTTCCTATTTCTATGGTGTTTATTATTTTTTTAATACATAATTTATCTTATTTCAGGTCAGATACTAAATATATATTTAGTGGCTGACCTGAATTTAATAAGAAGTGCAATACGTGTTACTAAGATTAATTATATAAGTGTGACAACGAACCCCAGCCTAAACGGCGAATGGAAAAAAAAAATGAACCAAAGCATATTTGCGGCGAATTCAAACTCACTGGAATCAAACATAGACATTAATGTAATAAAGTATTAGCAGTGACCATATATCGCCGACAATTATCACCTTCAGCGATTTATATGCGCTGCAAATATACAGGACTTCCATCAAGTACTATTGCGTCGACTTGTGAAATCGACGCGAGTATTTTTTGCGGCGATAACTTTATTTGCGGCGACTTTTCGTCCGTAGGAATAGCTAATCATGCGACGAAAACTGAGATCGTCGTGATTTTAGTCTCGTCATTTGCGGCGACTATTATCGCCGTAAATCACCTCTTAGCGACGATATCACAATATCTCTGGGAGAAGTAGAAAGTTTTTTACGGCGATTTTCTGAATTATTTACGACGATATAGGTCGTCGCTTTTGATTTTTCCCAATGATATTGCACCAAACAGAAACGTTCTTTTACGGCGTGTCATGACATTATTTGGAGCGAATAAAACTCGCCGGAAAAAGTGGTTTTTCCAGCGAGTTTTGCCTTTCGCTGCGATGTATCAGAAAAGGCATTTTTATTTCGTCAAACGACCAGCGATTAAAATATCGCCGGAATTGATCACCTTCAGCGATTTGTGCATGCATTAGCGGCAATTTTGAGTGCTGCAAAAACCATTTTTTTCTTGTAGTGAATCCTTCCGATAAAAATCAAGAAGTTGGATGCAACAAACAGGAGGAAGAGTCTTTGCAGCAATAACAAGGACTTGGAAAAGGCCCTAAAAAGATTCCCTTCACTGTCTCTGGGGTGTGAAAAAAGACATTCGAGCTCTTTTTACTTTGCCACCACCAACTCTTTCAAGCCGAAATGAGTGTTACGGCATTGCAGCTGCAGTAGTGACTTTGCCCTTTGCACACCAAATAATATGGAAAGTTTCTAAGCATCAATCAGTCATAATTTTGGGCCATGGAAAACATGAGGAAGGATCAAGAACATGAAACAAATGTGCTCTTGGAATGAGAGACTTTCATTCTTTTTTTTTTTTCGTTCCATGAAAAGGTTTTTCTTTTGTTATTATTCAAACCCAGATTGTGCTGAGACTCTTTCTTTTCTGGTTCTATTTGAGAATTCTTTTCCATTTTAAAATACTAATACGCATTTGAGGGTTTCAATGTCTGTATCCTATTGTTTTCTTTCTGTCGTGGGTTTCGGTAATCAGCAGTATTAATTGCCCTAACAGAATGTAGATGAATCCTAGTTGAAAATGGGACCTTGCATGTCATTTATTTGTGTTGTTTATTCATGTGTTGTCTCTTTTATTGACCAGTAAAATCATCTTCGTAGAGGAGTCATGATTCATTCTCAAGGAAATGCATTGATATCTTTCTCGCATTTTGGACACTGAAAACATGCTTGGATTTTTCTGTCAATAGAAAACTATTTTATGGCCCATATCTAGATATATTTATTTGAGAGGAATTTATAAATTTCAATTACTTCTTATACTCTATCAAAATGAATATGAGCATGAACAGACAAAGGAAGACCATAGCCAACCCAATGTTGCACTTGCTACAAAGACTGAAAGCCCTTTGCAGGATAATGCACAATCCCTAAATCAGCATAGTCTAAATTTAAAATACTTATATTTAAAAGAAAATAGTATGAAAGATTTACCCTGCAAACAAAAGCTACAGCAGCCAATTTTGAGAGGTAATCAAATAGGTCGTGATACACTCAAGGAGTGCATAACCTGTAAAATAGTCAAACTGCTCGTAATTCACCCAAGGAGTGCATAAGTTTCTGAGAAGTACCTATTTTAGAGTTACTTTAATCATGCATAATCCAAACAGCGCCTTAACCCTTATCATCTTCCTCATCTACTTCATCTAAATTAATGGTCCAGACAACGATGGTGGAAAAATTAGCTGTACATAAACTCATCAAACCAATAAATCACCTCATGAAAGGTATGAGAAAATTAATAGAGTCACAATGCAATAAAGAATAAAATACAACTCATGCATTCTACTTTAACAAATACGGGCCCAATCGTCCCTCCCGGCGGCATCCAATGACAAGAAAAACTGCCGCATATCTGGGTTTAGTAATTCTTTAATTGCATGAACAAGTTGTTGAGGATCCAGTCTCAGGGAAAGCTCACTGAGCAATGTCGCACACTGACTAATCGGATCGTAAAATCCATTGCTGGGATCACTAGGTTGTAATCCTTTGCTGCTCTTTGATGAATCCACAGCTTCCTGATCCTCATACTACTTACGTCGTGCGATCTGCGTGCGTTTCTCCTCCTCCACGGCCTCAGAAAGCTGTACCTCAAACTCGCTCTTTTTCTTCTTTTGGCGCCTACGTGATGATTGTGTCGGTACATCGACTGAAGGTGACCCGATCCCCATCAAGTCAATAAAGCCATCATTGTCAATGGGCAATCCCTGTCGATTGCCAAATGCGGGAGGGCAGTGAGCTCGCATCTCCTCATCAAGGCGCCGCTCCTTGTCGCTATCTGCGGGCAGCTGTGTTGATGCGTGTTGCATAGTCCCGTATGCAACAGAAGCGCCAAATATGGTGCACAGCTCCTCGTACTTTGGGCAGCCAAAAGTACAAAATCTCCCCCATTTCGATTTAACCTAACAATTTCGAATATACATGCATGTTAATAATCAGATGAGTAGTGACCAAACTTTTTTTTTGGTTAAATAAAGATGCTTAATAACTTTATTTTTACCCTGATAGCATTTTCCCAGCACTCGTCGCTTGCAACTACTTTCTTCGTGTCGGGATCCCAACCCATCCCTGTTTGGCTCAATAAATCGGTAAAAAAACGTTGTAAACCTTTCAACCTCGTAAGTTTGCCGCGAACCTGTTTTGCGTCAAACACTTTTACACCAATAGCGGTGAGTCGCTGAGCATAAACTCCATGCTCTCTAAACGTGATCTTTCCACCCTTTAATCTACCGTGAAGGGCGTCCTGGTAGAGCATGTCAATGAATATCTCCTCCATGCTATTGCCCCAAATCTCACGATCCCGGATCGTGTTTTTCGAATCATCCATTTTGAATAGCTAAGAAATTGGTAATATAACATAGAAAAATATATTGTTTGTAAAATATGCAACGTTACAGGCAATATACCTTAATATGAGTAATGACCCGGAATTAAAATATGACCCATACTTGTTGATATGGACAATGTCTAGCAGATGAGCGTAAGGAGTACCGCTAGAAGAATAGGGAAGATGTAAGTTTATTAACAAGATTAAACTTTGTTATATATAAATACACTACAGTAGCAGAACAAAAAATAAAAATCAAAACACCCCACTACCACATTCAAGTATGCATACCAAAAACAAAAACAAAACACAGAACAAGAATTTCATTTTTGAAACAATGAAATGAGGCTCCAAGCAAACTATCACATTCAAGTATGCAAACCCAAAAAAAAAAACCACATGCACGGCAAACCATAAACATCACAAGATTATGCATTGTTAAATAATCTCATTATGTATCATTATTATGCAATTTCAAACCATAACATCTAAAGAAATGAAATGGGTAAACAACTTAGGGATTTTCTAAACAGCTGACCATTACAAATGAAAATTAAAATAACATCAAACTTAGCACTGCCGTGCTGATGAGCACATCTTGCATAATATGGATACACATTTATCTCGGTCAGTAACCACTACAATAAAAAAATTTTAGGTGAAATTCATCTCCCAACTAGAGTCATGCCAATTCATATTTGTGCATTGCATAAATAACAACTAAAAATGATTTGAGATGAGTTAGATTCACGTACTTGGAAGGACCATGTTCTTGGAGCCGTGGTGGTGATAGAAATACCCCGTGGGTGTTTATGGTAGGATCGACTTCTTGAGGTGCGGTGTTTGCAGATTTTTGGAATGGTGGGTCTCATTTGTGTCGGCAATTGTGAATTTGTCGTGCAAGTGGCTACGGAGCCCCAAATATATCTACACTGTTAAACGCTAATCTATGGTCAAAACCTTAGACGTGTGTTCGCAGCCTTTGGGTCAGGGGGCATGGGAATCTCTGTAAAAGGAAGGGGGAGGTGATGTGGTACGGTTACCAGGCAGTAGATAAAACCCAGCTAGATTGGAAGGGACTTATCACAAACGCGATAAACGGACCTGGTGCCCCCTCGCCCATGCCGTGAAGTGGGCTGAACTGGTGAGGTCTGGCATCGATGACGGCAGGAGATGGGTCTGCCCACAGTGACGAGGTCTGAGTTGATACAGAAGAAGCCGGAGCGAAGAAATATGCGGCAAGTCACTTCTTTCGATATCAAATGGTAGATGGAAAATCCATTGCGGAGTAAGCGCAAGATTTTTAAATGGTTGTAGCTGAAGTTAGATCCGAAGGCATCAAGATTGGAGACAATCTAATTGTTTGTGGCATCATCGACAAGCTACCACCTTCGTGGAGATAGTTTCAAAAGTCGATGCACCATAAACAAAAGGAGACCTCTTTGGAGACCTTAATCACACGTATTCGTGTAGAGGAGGAAGCTAGAGGCCAAGATGATTTGGTGTTTTAAAATGGTAATGAGGATTCCATGACAAAAGTAAACTTAATTTCTGAAAATGGTAGCATGCCCAAAGGTCAAAAAACAAGAAATAGTTTTTTGAAGCCGCAAGGAAAAGATTTCAAACAATTTAGTAGACTTCACAAAAAGGGTTTTCAAAACCAAAATGATAAGAACCAAGGACCCCCTTCACAAAATCAAGCTTGTTTTGTTTGTGGCAAAATTGGGCACTTTGCTCGAATTTGTATGTTCCGAAAACGAGAAAATAATAATCCTCAAGTTAATATAACTGAGGAGCCGTTTGTAGCAATGATTACAGACATTAACATGGTTCAATTTGTTGAAGAGTGGTAGGCATTTTCTGATGCCAAGCATGTCTGCTATGATAAAGATTGGTTCAAAACTTTTACTCCCTTTGATAAAGAAAAGACTATTATGCTTGGTGACTCCATTAAAACCAATGTCCTTGGGAGTGGTGAGGTTGAGCTGAAATACACATCTGGATGTATATTGATGCTCAAATATGTTCTCTATACACCGTCTATGAGGAAGAATTTGATGTCGAGTTTTTTACTCAACAAAGCGGGCTTCAAACAAACTATGGAACCCGATCAGTATCTAATTACAAAAAATGAAGTTTTTGTGCACAACGGTTATGCTTGTGATGAGATGTTTAAATTGAATATTGAGAATAAAACATAGTATGTTTCTTTTTATGTGCATTATTTTTTAAAAATTTTGACATACATGCTTATGTCTTTCATAGATATGGAATAAAAAATAGCAGTCCATTTTTCTTTTCATAATGGAATAAAGTTATTTTTGAGTGAGCTGCATTTTTTTTATGAAAAGAAAATTTCTTTTTATCTCTAAAAATCAGTGGGGGTCAAGTTTTTAGGCAATAATATTTTTTCCTAAATATTTGGCTTCAACGTTTTTTTTTATCTTCAGTTCTTTGAGTTTTTGGAAGTAAAGTCATAAAAATGTTATCTCATTGATAATTGTGTACCTTTACGGGAAAACTTTTCCAGGATTACATGAGATGCGTACTCTAATTTATTAGTTGTCATTTGGTTTGTTCAAGAAACGTTTGGTATTAATTTGGGTTTTAGTGCCATAACCGAAAGTTTTTAATGTTGAGATTTGGTTTCGTTTTTCTGAGATAAGTTTGGATGCATGTATAATTAATATTAGCCGTTTTAAGATTCTATTGATTATCGCTTTAAGCTGCCGTTTATTTTTCTTAAGTCAACTATGAAGTTGAACTGCTAGCTTTGGCCTCAATAGAAAAGCAAATTTGATGAGAGATTTATTCCCTTGCGGAAAAAATCAATTAATTTATTGTGATAGTACTACTATAATTGGTAGAGAACAAAACTGTTATTATAACGGTAAATCCAAATCCTTTGGAAGAAAAACACAGTAGTGTGAGATTTTTTTCTTACTGATGATGTTATTAATGTGGATCCACTAAACAAAGCTTTGACAAGAGAAATGATCTGGAATACATCGAGGGAAATGAGATTAAAAACCATAATTAATGAGCCATGTATGAGGATACCTAACCTGGGGACCAGGATGGTCGTAAGAAATGCACTATTAATTTTATTTCTCATTCATATAATGTGAGTGCATTTATCCTGTAATGTTGAGGATTATGAATTTTTGGAGAAACTCTTAATGAAATTATGTAGCTTTTACGAGTAGGGTGTAAGAATTACAGGAACATCCTTGACAGATTTCACCTATATGAGTGTGGGAGTGGGGCCGCTCTATGTGAAATTTGGGTTTATTCTCAAATACACTCATAAAACTGGGATTAGCACAAGGTCGTAATGTGCTGGCTAATAAATCTCATGTCAGCACCTGGATTAATATGTGTGAGTAATAATTCTTTATTTCCCCTAAGCAGTCATAGTTCAAGTCTGAGACCATTACTAACTCTGGAGTAAAGGTTGTTATTTCACTAAGTGAGAGTTCAATGTAGAGCACACATTTATGATGCATTATAATCCTTCTTTGTCTGGAAGTATCTTGTTTATATTATTATTTATATTATTTTTAAAAAATAGTGGGGGAATGTTGGTATTTTTTAATAAATACATTTTTTGTGTAACGTTTTTTTAGTGCCATTACGGTAGCATTAGAAATTGAGAAGGGTCTTTAACGTGGTTTTATTTTAATCCGTAATAGCTTTAATGGTTCAAGAGTGTACGCTCCAGAGTTAGCTACGGTTTTTAAAGAAAAAATTATGTTTGACCATTGTGGGGTTGAAACGTATTTTATCATTAGTTTTGTCACTTTATTTCATACCGGTTATGGGCTCGTGTTTATTGCTAAGCCGTTTGAATTTTTTCTCTCTCTAATACTCTCTTTGACCGGCTCTTTGCTAATGGTGTAATAAGTTAGTACGGTCGACTTTTATCCAAATTTGGATAACTACTATTCACCCTACAAATCATATTTTAATCATTATTTTTCTTTCCTCCCTCTCTCTCACAATTATTTACTTTTCTCTCTCCTTCAACAACATAACAAACATTCACTTGCACATTCATTTTATTATTATAATATATTATATATATATATATATTTTCATTTTATTATTTTTTAATATAATATATAAAAAATTATATTTTTTATTATTGCATTTGTATTATTAATGTCAAATGTATGTAGTGGATGCTAATTGCAAAATATATATAAAAAAATTGATTTTGGCAAAAAATTAATAATAATAAAATAATAATATTTTATATTATTTTGTCTCAAATATGCATAAACTAATGTGAGAATTTTGCTTGAATAACAAAGTGGATATGCAAAAGGGGTGATTTTGCATATGTATATGCATAGACCAATGGGTCTATCCATATGCATATGCAAAGTCATATTTGCATAATATAACCCTAAAATCCTCCACATTGGCTTATGCATATCCAAATATTTAGCTACCTATGAACAGTGTTTATCCAAATTTGGATAACTACTATTCACCCTACAAATCATATTTTAATCATTATTTCTCTCTCCTCCCACTCTCTCTTTCACAATCCTTTCATTTTCTCTCTCCTTCAACAATACAACAAACCTTCACTTGCACATTCATTTTATTATTATAATATATTATATATATATTTTTCATTTTATTATATTTTTAATATAATATAAAAAAAATCTATTTTTTATTATTGCATTTGTATTATTAATGTCAAATGTATGTAGTGGATACTAATTACAAAATATATATAAAAAAATTGATTTTAGCAAAAAATTAATAATAAAAAAATAATAATAATATTTTATTATTATTTTGTCTCAAATATGCATAAACTAATGTGAAAATTTTGCTTGAATGGTAAAGTGGATATGCAAAAGAGGTTATTTTACATATGCTTATGTATAGACCAATATTAATGCTTCAAGTCCAACGTCTTTTTTACGTTGAGAGTTTCTTTTTCATTGAATGCCCAGTTGCCGGATGGAGAAAAACGTTTATTTTTTATTTAAATGGTTGAGCTTATTGAGAGAAGTAGGGATTTGTCGAGTATTGTTTTTCCATTTGAGTGAGGTGTTGTTTTATAGAGAAAAATCTACAGAGAGATTAAAAAAAAAAAAGGGGTTGTACCTAGATAATTTTGAGAGTTTTTTCAGATAAAAGAAATGTGTTCTTTTGTTGGAGCTTTGAGCTTTATTACTTGTGCAAAGTTGGTTCGGACTATACGACGATCAGTTGAGCTGTTGAGCTGTTGTATTCTGGATGAGTCAAGTCAAGAGGAGTTCTGCTGCACCGGTTAATTTGAGACTTTGTACACCGCAGAGGGCTTGAATCTCCTTATAGAGAGCGATATTTTCGTGCCTCAAGTAGTATTCTTGCTGAAAATACAAATAAACAAGCATATGAATATTCTAAGGCAGGTTAAAACTTATCATAATCTCATTTTCAAATATTACTTAAATATAAAATAATTTTTCTTTTTTATTTTTTATTTTTTTATCTAATTATTACTTAATATTATTCAAACACAAAAATCAATATAATTTTTACAAACTTCAAAACAAAAATACTATTATAAAATTATATTCAAATAATTTCTTAATTTTATAATATTTTTATTCAATTTTTTTTCTCTTCTTTTTCAAAACTCAATAAAATCTATTCACACAAATCATTTCACTACTATTCACAAAATTATGAGATATTTCAAGTGTCCAAACGCGCCCAATGTGTGATTTGTGAATTGTTTCATATCTCATGCTTACGTGTGAAATCTTCACTTATCCCAAAAGTTTAAATTAATGTGAATTGATTGATTTAATTATTTATATTTTATTCTTAATAGTCCCCATCACATAATTTGGATCGGACTCTCCTTCAATGAGTGGTCCAACACATGAAATATTTAATTAATTCGGATAAACCGTAGAGTCAAGGTTCTAACTCAGGACTTCTGCTCTAATACCATGTGAAATCACTACTTATTCTAAAAACTTAAACTAATAAGAAGAGATAAATTTAATTATTTTTATTATATTGTTAACATTATCTAATGGTAAAATAGATTGCATTATAAAACCTGTAACGCCCCAATGGAAGGCCCAAATCACATGGCCTATACTTCAAAAGGACTAGTCAATGATACAATTGGAGCTCCATTGTAACTTTATAAAGAGAAAGAATTTCTCCTTCCTAAGCAATGTGGGATCTCATACACCACCTACCCTTATCCATATTATATGGGGTATCACAAAACCCACTTCATCATTTTTGTCCTCTTTCCTAACAAAGAAAAGATACATTTTCTAGGCAGATGAACTGAACAATGTGAAAGGCATATTTGCTGGGATTTTATAAAGAACAATTATTACATAATTGGTTGAACCAAATAATTTATAAAGAACAATGTCAATTCTTGTCATGACTAATTTTTAAATAATTTTAATATTTTTATAACAATTTTAAATGCTTGAACCAAATCAATTATTACAATCGGTATTTTCTTGACTAATTAAGAGCATTGAGATTGACTTTATCAAAAGTTAATACATCTTCAAAATTTTAAAAAATATAGATAAAATCATCTACATTGGCTTCATCAAAATGCACAAATTTGAACTTTGAACTATAGTGATTTTAATTTGAAAATGTACTATTCATTATCAAAAGTAATATTTTTTAATAAAAAATAAAACCAACTTCTTTTCTACGTAAACGGTGTACAATAATATAATAGTTTTTTTTTAAATAATAACCTAGTTAAATTCATATAGGGTTAATATTATAGGGTCATAGCTACAACAATTTTTATTTGTTATAATAATATAATATAATATTATTAGCTAAAAAATCCAATGCTCCTATCTAATTCCAGGCCATCAAAAAGGTTATCGATGCTATTTGGGATGCCCTCTTTTTAATATTTGATTATTAATCGTTGGGTTTTCTTTAAATAGTGTAATTGCAAAATATGAAAAAAAAATTAAAAGTATTATTATTAAAAAAATAATATTATATTATTATTTTGATTAATCTAATGGCTAATTCAATGTGAGGTTAGGGATATGGAGGTTTTGAAATTATGAAAAATATATACTTTTCATCAAATTTTAAAGATGATTTTAATGAAACGAATGTCAATACTTAAGGTAAAATAGAAAACAAGAAAAATAATAATATTTATCATTTTTTTAATAATCGCTTTAATGCAATTATATCAAATGATTAAGATATTATTTATTATATTTTAAATTATTTAATATCACGTAAAAAGAAAACAAAAACACTTTGATAATAGAGTAATAAATCATTTTTTTAATGAGATACTGCATACTTGGAGTAGGCCGCCAAATAGTCAAATGAAAGATAAAGAAGGAAGAGTCGATTGAATGAGAAGATTCCAGAAATATCCAGAAGGAAAATGAAGGACCCCATCCTCCTCGCCCCCGGAAGCAGGAAACTTCCGACACGCGCTGCCGCCGTTGAATAAAAAGATACAACTGTCAGTACGCGTTCCAACAACTAATGATCAATGAGATAGGCAGTGAGCTCAAAACCGTGTTCTTGCCATCCATATCCCCTTATCCCCTCCCTCCCTACCTATCTCCCACGTCTCAATACGTACGAACATCCATTCACCCACGTCTGTTACACAACTTTTCGTTTATCTTGTGCTTTATTAATTTAAAGCTTTTGACTTTCGTTTCCAATTTCCACCCATGTTCTGTCTATATATACTAGGACAAGCAGCCAACTTACTTTCATTCAACTGAATTTCGAAGTTCTGGTGTCAGAGTTCGAGCAGTCGAGAGTTGTTTTTTCTATAGTACTAACAGCTAGCTAGCATTTCAATCTTCGTCATGATCAAAGCTAAACACGATGCACCATTTTCTTCTTCTCCTCCTCCTCCTCCTCTGATGGATGAGAAGCTTAATAATGTGACATCTCCGAAATCAGCTCTGGGAAGATTACGTCGCAAGCTGTCTTCGAGAAAGAGTACTACTGAAAAGCAGCGTTCTCTTTCGGGTTCTGATTTCGAGATGACGAGCAAATTCTGCAGCGAGCTCCAAAGGGTGTTCGATTACTTGGACGTGGATGGAGATGGTAAAATATCTCTTGCCGAGTTGCAAGGCTGCGTGACCACAGTGGGGGGCACTATGTCCGTGGATGAGGCGGAAGAAACCCTGAAGTCGTCTGATTTGAACGGGGATGGGCTGCTGGACTTCGAGGAATTCCAGAAGCTAATGGCCGAGAGAAGCGGGGAAGAGGAAAAGAATGACACGCTCAAAGAGGCTTTTGCTATGTATGATATGGAGGGGTCCGGCTGCATCACCCCCACGAGCTTGAAGAGAATGCTGAGTCGACTCGGCGATTCCAAGTCCGTTCAGGATTGTAAAGCTATGATCCGAAAGTTTGATCTCAATGGAGATGGCGTTCTCAGCTTTGAAGAGTTCAGAATTATGATGCATTGATCCACCCAATAGAATATTTCTCCTTTCCTTTTCAAGTTTTTGTCTGCCTTTTTTCCTTTTCGCGTACATATTGATTGATGAGAGATTTCTTCAGTCTTGTAATATATATTATATACAATTAGATTATGTTGGTTTGAACTCATTAATTCATAGACTGTTTCAGCACTATTCTTTATGGATAATAAGTTATATATGTTCAAATGCTTTTTAAACTAGAAAATATGTAAAATAATAAGAACAAATTAGAAAGAGAGAATTCAGTGTTGAGGCAAGTTGTGATGAACGCTTTTAGAGTAGATTCCGCTGCCTCCAAATGTAAATATGCATTAGGCTTCTTAACAGTCTACTCCCAATATATGACAATGTCGGTTCCCATTAATCTCATTGTCGGTGTATATAAAAGAAGATTCTCGAACTTGATATAAAATAACCATAACCCAAAGAAAGAAGGACAACTGAAGGAGGAAGTATTTTTCTAATTGTTGTAGAGAATTTGTGGGTGAGGTTCCCTATTTATAGAGAATGAAATGACACTTTGTGAAAAGTTACAACTAGATAAAAATGACACTTGTACAAAGTCACAATTTATATAAATGAAATTGTATTTGTAAAAAGTCACAACTAATAAAGGAAATGGTACTTGTGAGAAGTCACAACTTCTAAAATATTAGAGAATACATTGAAAATGTTTCTAATTTACCAAAGGGTACAACCCTTTGTTTGGTTGGCAAGCGGTTAAAGCTCCTATCCCCAAGAGGAATGGTTTGATTCAAGTCACCATAGCACGTTTTTATTTAAATCTTGACAACCGAACCGATACAGTGAACAATGACAATGATTCACATTATTATTTTTTTACTTAACATTAAATATTTTAATCATTTTTAAGTCTAAAAATCCACTTGATTGAAATATTTTAAAAGATAAAATAGAACAAAATTTTCTTTGGGCTAAGTACTATGTATAAATAAAGATAGCTTGCGGCTTTGAACGTCTACTTAGTGTTAGCATGTTTCCATATGAAAAATTCATGGTGAACCAAGTCTTGGATCAAAATCTTTTAACTCAGGCTTCTCCACACTACACACATAGTACGACATATATCAGGGTCCTTTCAAGGTGGTGCATAAAGACTATGCATCGTATCTTGGATTCATGAACACTCTAGGGAATAGCCCAAGTACCAGACTGCGGCCCAGTCACACTCACATAGGTGAGTCCCCCAAGGGTACATGCAATTTAATACCTCACCTTAATCTTGGACTCATTCAAATCATTTCATTTGTAGCACTTACACCCTACGTAACGCCCGGTATTTTTACCCGAGGGAAAAATGCATCATGCACTATTATTTTTCATCCTTTCCACCGCCTAATTATTTTGTTTTTATTTTATCTTTCGGTGCATCATCATTCCATTTGGACCATTGAGGACAGTGCATCACCTGCGTGATACCATAGCCACACGGACCTCCATCTTCCTCATGGCCTCCACGAAGCCACAGCTCCACCCCAAGTAAACTCCTACTCAGACCCACACCACTGTAGCTCCTCCCCCTCCACCACAGCTCAGCCACCCACACCACCGTAGCCACTCTTCCTCCACGTTTTCAACTCACACGGCAAGACCAACAGCCCCTGTCTCTCCCCCCGAAAACAGAGTCCAGCTCTTCCGCTTGGCACGACTCCTCCACCAACAACCAACAACTCCACGCATGGAACCACCTTACTGCACCACGGAAGCTCTAGCCCTTTCGAAAAACAGAGCAACAATTTCGCCCACCTTGAGCCACTA
This sequence comes from Juglans cinerea, assembly GCA_961763995.1. Taxonomy (NCBI): domain Eukaryota; kingdom Viridiplantae; phylum Streptophyta; class Magnoliopsida; order Fagales; family Juglandaceae; genus Juglans; species Juglans cinerea. The sequence continues at coordinate 25,998,363 of CAUIVZ010000003.1, forward strand.
CAACCACCCTCCACCGAGAACTCCACCACGTTGTGACCCCACAGAAACTGCCGGCGAAGACTTCCTGTCACCCCAGTCTGCCGCACGCCGCCTCAGGCCCTCGATAAGCTCACGCCATTTCTTTTTATTTTTCTCTTTTCTCTCGGTCTCTCCCTCATTCTCTCACTATGTGCCTCTCTCGCTCATTGCTCTCTCTTGCTCTCTCAGCCAGTGCCCAAGTGCCGCTCCCATCCGTCGTAGTCAACTGCCAGCTCCACGCCGTCGTGCCTCCATCTCTCTATAAGTGCTGCCGCTGCACTATTGTTTAGTTTTTCTTCTGTTCTCTGGTAGTTCTTTATAAGGTGTGTATATATATATATATATATATATATAAAGCAAAGAATGAGAGAAGGTAAGAGATGCTCCCCTAAATTATTATTATTATTATTATTATTATTATTTTTTCTGGTCTTCCAATTGAATATTTTCCTTGAAGGTGCAACCGTGTACCCCTTGAAGATCTCATCGCCTCTTCGTTCCTGCAAGATGAAAGAAAAAGAATAATATTAAACAAAGAAAAAAACTTAAAAAAAAACTTGGGTTGCCCCCAAAAGCGCTTTATTTAAAGTCTATAGCTAGACATTGTTCTCTCATCATTTATTACTGGTGAGATCGATGAAACACTTTTCTGAGTTAAAGTCTCCATCCATATAGGGTTTTAATCTCTATCTATTTACTTTAAATGTGTCTTTTGTCTCGTGATGGACTTCAACTGCCCCATAAGGAAAGACACGGGTCACCATAAATGGTCCCGACCACTGAGAGCACAACTTTCTCGGAAGAGTCGAAGTCTTGAGTTAAATAATAGAACTTTCTTCCCGACTTTGAATTCCCTTATCAGAATATGCTTATCGTGCCATCTTTTCGTTTTATCTTTGTAAATCTGAGCATTCTCATAAGCATCATTGCTGAACTCATCCATCTCTTTGATCTGTAGTATTTTCTTCTATCCAGTCGCCTGTATCTCGAAGTTCAGTGTTCTCATCACCCAATAGGCTATGTGTTCTAGCTCCATAGGTAGATGGTAGGCTTTTTCATAAACGAGCCGATAAGGTGACATCCCGATCGGTGTTTTGAATGCTGTTCGGTAGGCCCATAGCGTATCATCTAACCTTCTCACCCAGTTTGTCCGAGAGACACTCATGGTCTTCTCCAGAATAAGCTTTAGCTCCTGATTGGATATCTTAACTTGATCGCTTGTTTGAGGATGGTATGGTGTTGCCACGTGATGGGTAACTCCATACTATGTTAGTAGCGCTTCAAATTGGCGATTGCAAAAATGTTTCCCGCCATCACTGATTATGGCCCTCGGAGTGCCGAATCGGAAAAAAATGTTCTTTCACAGGAAATTCACTACGACCCTCCCATCATTGGTTGGCAAGGGGACTGCTTCCACCCATTTGGAGACATAATCTAAAGCAACCAAAATAAATTTGTTAGAATATGAGGATGAAAAAGGACCCATGAAATCTATACCCCAAATATCAAATAATTCAATCAATAAAATAATTTTTCAAGGCATCTCATGTTTCCTAGAAATGTTTTCAACCCTTTGACAATGATCACATAAATTAACAAAATTAAAAGTGTGTTTGAAATAGTCGGCCGCTAAAAGTCAGATTGTAAAACTTTCGCTGCTGCTTTTGCTCCACCAAAGTGACCGCCCGCTTCCAATGAGTGGCAATGTCTGAGTATGCTCGCCATGTCCTCCTCAGGCACACATCTCTTGATTATCTGGTCTGTGCAATGCCAGTATAAAAAATTTTCCTCCCGAAAATAATATCTCAAGTCAGAGAAAAATTTATTCTTTTGTTGATATGTCATTTCGGCCGGTAGGATTTTGGACACCAAATAATTTACCATGTCGGCATATCATGGAACAACTTGTATATCCATTAATTGCTCGTCCGGGAAGGTCTCATTAATTGAGAAATTCTCCTTGCCAGCTGTCTCTTTAAGCGTAAGGCGAGGTAAGTGGTTGGCCACTACATTCTCGATACCTTTCTTATCTCAGAATTCCAAATCGAACTCTTGTAGTAGCAGAATCCATCTTAACAGTCTTGGTTTGGCATCCCTCTTCGCCAGCAAGTATTTAAGAGCTGAATAATCGGTGTAGACGACCACATTCGAACCTATCAAATAAGAACGAAATTTGTCAAAGGCAAACACAACTGCTAACAATTCTTTTTCAGTAGTAGCATAATTGAGTTGAGCTCCTGTTAAGGTCCGACTTGCATAATAAATAACATAATTTTTTTTCTCTGCCCCAAAACAGCCCCTATAGCATAATTGCTGGCATCACACATTAATTCAAAAGGTAAATTCCAATCCGGTGACACAATGATAGGTGCTGAAATTAATTTCTTTTTCAATGTTTCAATAACATGCGAGCATTTATCAAAAAATTCAAACCGAGTATCTTTAATTAAAAAAGTGTAGAGAGGTTTAGTAATTTGGAAAAAATCCTTTATAATCCGACGATAGAACTCGGCGTGAGCCAAGAAGCTCCTCACGCCTTTCACATTAGTCGGTGGTGGAAGTTTTTCAATAACTTTTATCTTTGCTTGGTCGACCTCAATTCCCTTGAAGGAAATGCGGTGGCTGAGCACTATTCCCTCATTGACCATAAAGTGACTTTTTTCCCAATTTAAAATAAGATTTGTCTCCTTGTATCTCTGCAAAACCAAAAATAAATTAGATAAGTAGCTATCAAAAGAATGACCAAAAACCAAGAAGCCATCCATGAAGACTTCTAAAAATTTTTCAACCATGTCCGAGAAGATGTAAATCATGCATATTTGAAAAGTGGCTAGCGCATGGCAAAGGCCAAAAGGCATGCGCCTATATGCAAAAGTGCCGTAAGGACAGGTGAAAGTGGTATTCTTTTGATCCTCGGGTGCAATGGCTATTTGATTGTGACCAAATATCCATCTAGAAAATAGTAGTAGGCGTGGCCCTCAAGTATTTCTAGCATCTGATCAATAAACGGTAAGGGAAAATAGTCTTTCTGAGTTGCATCATTTAGTTTTCGATAGTCTATGCATACTTGCCATCTCGTGACCGTCCTCGTCGGTATGAGTTCATTGTTGTCATTCTTGATCACGGTTATCCCTCCTTTCTTTGGGACGACTTGCACTGGACTTAGCCATGCACTATCTGAGATTAGATAAATGATCCCGACATCTAAAAGCTTCAATACCTCTTTATGAACCAGTTCTTGCATTGATGGATTCAATCTCCTCTAGGGTTGGATGATCAGTTTAAAATTATCCTCCATTAAAATCTTGTGCATGCAAATTGAAGGACTAATTCCTTTGATGTCCGAGATGGTCCAACCCATGGCCATCTTGTGTTCCCGCAAGACTCTCAGCAACTTCTCTTCCTCTACATCACTCAAAAAACTGTTAATAATGACTGGAAAAGTAGAGTCCTGGCCTAAAAAAGCGTACCTTAAATTTGATGGAAGCGGTTTGAGTTCAAGCTTGGGCGACATCGGCTGAGATGAGTTTAGCTCTTCTACTTTCAGTTTTATTGAAGGAGAAAGGGACGGTGTAGCTTCCAAATATCTCTCACACTCCTTGACCTTTTCATCTTCAGATTCAATAGATGTAGAGTGAGTAAGACATACCTCTAGTGGTAGCTTTGGAAATTCGGCTCCATAAGTCTCGTCAGCCTTGACCATGTCTCGGTTGTTTATTTGAAAATAAGAATGTACCTTGGATGAGAGTTCCATAGATTTAAACACGTCAAAAGTGACCTGCTCCTTGCCGACCCTCAAAACGATTTTCCCTTTCTAGATATCAATTAAAGTTCTCCTCGTAGCCAGGAAAGGTCAACCCAGTATCAAAGGAATCTCCTCGTCCTCCTCCATATCAAGCACAATGAAGTCAGCCGGAAATATGAACTTATCAACTTTTACTAGTAGGTCCTCAATGAGTCCTCTCGGGTACGTAATAGATCTGTCCGCCGACTGTAGAGAGATGGTGGTCGGCTTTGCTTCTCCAAGGCCTAATTTCCTGAAAATAGAGAGATGCATTAGATTAATACTTGCCCCTAAATTGCATAAAGTTTTATCAAAATAGGAATTTCCTATAGTGCAAGGGATCGTGAAACTCACCGTATCTTTCAACTTAGGCGACATCTTCTTTTGTAAAATTGCACTGCTCTCCTCGGTCAGCATTACAGCCTCATACTCCTACAATTTCCGCTTGTTTGATAATATATTATTAAATTTTTTTGCATATTTAGGTATTTGCTCTAAAGCTTCAATGAGAGGAATATTAATATGCAGTTGTTTAAATATACTCAGAAATTTAGAGAATTGATCATCAATCTTATTTTTGTTTAATCTTTGTGGAAAATGAATTTGTGAATCATAAATTGAAGGAGAATAAGTTTCAGAAGTAAACTCCCTGGATTTCTTGGATTTTCCAGCCCCTTTATTCTCTCTAGTCTTCTCAGTTTTCACCTCGTACTGGGTTTCCCTCTTGTCGGACTCTATATTTTCGGTAGCTTCTTCATCTCGCTCGGTATTTACCGACTGTGGCTGGTCATACCACTTCTCAACGTTATGGCCTTGACATGTTCTTTCGGATTGGTCACAGTGTTGCTCGGTAAGGTCCCTGCTATCCTCTCGGTAAGCATGTTGGAGAGCTGACCAATTTGTGCCTCAAGATTGCAGATTGAAACCGAGTTGTTTTGTATCACCATATTAGCCTTTTGCATTGCGATATCAGTCTTTTTGATTTCCATATTAGTCTTTTGCATGTACTGCCTAAACATATCCTCAAGTGTCGGCTTCTTCTCCTGCTGTGGAAACTATTGAGGTGGTCTAGCCGGCACTTGGTTATTGCTCCATGAAAATTTAGGGTGATTTCTTCATCCGGGATTGAACATGTTTGAATAAGGATTATTTTGACGTTGAAAATTGGACACGTAATGGGTTTGTTCATGACATGGCTAGACAAAAGGATCCACCACTTGATAATCTACACTTGAATGATTTCTTACGCAATAATCACAAACAACATTAGTTTGAATAGCATTAACGTAAGGGTGTGCATCCGGACCAGATCTTTTTCCGGTCCGGTTAAAAATTTGGAAATCTGGATGATACGGGCGGATAACCGCCAGGATTCAATCCGGGCGGATACAAATTTATTATATCCGCCCGGATCGGTTACAGATCTAGTATTTAACCGGTATTATCCGTAACCGGCTTTTACCAATAGGCTGAAGCCGTAAGGTGGTAACCCAAGATAATAACCCGTAGGTTTCCTCTTCCCCACAACAAAAGTAAAAAAGTAGTCACTTTTTGATTTCCTCTCTCAATCTCACTTCTCGATTTCCCCTCTCTCTCTCTCTCTCTCATTCATTCTGCTTTGTTTCTTTTCTTAGCTTGAAATTGCAGCAGACACACAATCCTTGTCTCTCTCTTAGGGTTTGTACGTGCTTCATCTGAAGCCCCCATCTACATCTATTTCTCCGTGAGCTCTCTCTCTCTCTCTCTCTTTCTCTCTCTAAGTTTGTATTTGTAGATCTGCTTTTTGGGTTTTCTCATTTTTAAAATCTTCTAGCAAAAATGTGTTTATAGATCTACATGCTCGCAACACTATAAATTTTGTAAAACTGTGTACTTTTTTGCTTGTGAAAAATAATGTTCCGATGCTTTCTCGGTTTGTATATCACTTTCCTCTCTCATTGGTTGTTTACCACTTTGGCTAGATCTATTTCTGTGTTTTTAGATCTGAGTTTCTGTGCTTATAGATCTAAGTTTCTGGGTTTTTAGATCTATGTTTCTGGGTTTGTAGATCTGAGTTCCTGTACTTGTAGATCTAAGTTTCTGTTGGTATGGTACTCGTATTTGTTCAATCTCAAATCTGTTGGCTTATCTATGTTTTTCTTTTTTCTTTTTTATCCTTTGGGTTTGGATTTGTATCTTGCTTGTTTTGTTTTTTCTACTGAAAATATTTTTTGTTGTTTATTTGCAAATTTTGTAACCTAGAACGAGAAGACAAGATTTGATTTTGCAAATTTATATATATACATATATATAAAAACTCAAAACCCCTAATTTTTACTTGCTCTGTTTTCACTGCCACCTCCAAACCAACCCCACATTCTAATCCAAAATCGATTTTGACCTGACAAGAAAATGGCTGAAAACACCCAAATCGCAAGCAGTAAAGAAGACCCAAAAGCACCCAAAAGCCTATTCTCGCTATTCCCCAAGTTTAAGCTCTAACTCCCTTTGTGTTTGGTTGCTAGGAAAGTTTGAATGTTATGGCTTCGAGATTATTTTTTTTTTGACCATGGGATGCTATTATTTTGCTCGGTTGAGTAACATTTTAAGATTGGGTTGGAAAACGTTTGCGTGATATTTATGATTTTACGCTTTGCTTGTTCTGAGAGAGGACCTTCCCTAATGTTGATTTGCTGCCTCTGTTGAATGTAAGAGTTTTTACGGAAAATTATTCCTTCTAAAAATAAATTTTACGTGTAAATTCTCCCCTAATCACAAAATTGTCTTTTGTATCAACTCATATTTGATTTTATTTAATTTGCAGGAATCGTTTTGTCAGATGCTTGGAACAAGGGGCAAAGGTGACTTCTTCCTGAAACCAATTCGATTATCTAATGTCAATAAGCTTAAATCCCATTTGTTGAAGTGTAAATCTAAGAGTTCCTTATAAAATTGATGTTTTGCATTGTGATGTAAACAATGTAATATGTAGTATTGTGTGTTGATGTCTATTATTATTTATTTTATTTTATTTTATAAAAATTTGAATGGACAAAAAAAAGTTTTAAAATGCCTATAAAAATTATTATTGTATAAAAAAATAAACATGAAAGCAATATAAAAAAAGTCTTTTAAAAAGTGTTACAAAAATTAAAAACCAAAAAAATTAAAAACCGGGTATAAAATCCGGTTATCCGGATATCCAGGTCCAAATCCGATACCCACCCGAATTTTGGCCGGATTTATCCGGGCGGATATCTGCCCGGTTTTAAAAAGCCGGATCCAGATCCCGATGCACAACCCTATATTAACGTTCATCTTACCTAATTGTTGTGACAAATTTGCCATATGCGTCGCCAATGTGGTAATAGAATCAAGGTCAAAACTCTAGCCGCCTCTCTTGGCATTGCTCTCTCTGCAGACCATTGATAATTGTTAGACGCCAATTCTTCCAGAAGTCCATATGTGGCTGCATGGGTTTTACTCATTAATGCTCCTCCCGCGGCCGCATCAACCATAGATCAATTTGTAGGTCCTAGACCATTGTAAAATATATGTACTTGAAGGCAGGCGGGGAGGTCGTGATGTGGACACTTGCACAATAAGTCCTTGTATCTCTCCCATGCCTCATATAATGATTCTCCCTCAAATTGGGCGAAGATAGTGATATTATTCTTTAATTTTGCTGTCTTTGGAGGGAAATACTTCGCTAAAAATTTTTGTGCCAACTCCTCCCAGGTGGTGATGATGCTGGGCGGCAAAGAATTCAACCAAGCTTTTGCTTTTTCCTTGAGTGAAAAAGGAAAAAATCTCAATCTGATCACATCATGTCACTCCGTTGTGTTTAAAAGTATCACAAATTTTTAAGAAATTTACAATATAGACATTAGGATTCTCTTGTGACAGCCCCCAAACTGGACGGTTTGTTGGATCATTTGAATAATAGTCGGCTTGATCTTGAAGTTATTAGCTTGTATAGCTGGTCACCTTATACTGGACATCGCCTCATTGACCGAGGGCATCACATAGTCTCTTAACGCCTCGTGCTCCTGTTCGGCCATATTAACTTTAGATGCGGCGACCTCTTTCTTTTTCCCTTTATTGATCAGACGTAATGTTCTTTCAATCTCCGGATCGAAAAGCTTATTCTCTAATGATTTAGATCGGCTCATGCACTTCTAATTCATGAAAAGAATATATATATCTATATCTATATATATATATATATATCTACAAGTGTATAAAATCTTAATAAGTAGTAAAATGTTTTAAAGAAAACGGTTATCGAACTCACAAGGAATAATTATGCTATTGAATATTGAAATTGACTAAATTAATTACTATTTGGAAGACTGAAATTTGAAGAATGGTTTATCTAAGTTAAACTTTAGAAAAGAATATTAAAATTAAGATTTTAAAAATAATAAGAATAGATTTAGAGCATTTAACTTAACCTAGGAAATCCCACACAATTTATTATTCCTTGTTATCGAATCCCAATTATCCCAAGTTGATGATAAAAATCCCTTAACTATTCAATATTTTCTCTCGAACAATACCAAAAATATCTCCAACTAATAACTCCATATCTCTATGTGAATTTAACTAATTGGAGAATCATTAAATTCTTTGAATTTTTCTTGAAAATCACACTAGTCGCGGTAAAGCATCTCTGTTTTCACTCAACTAATGGTGTTTAATTCTATAGCTTTAATCACAAATCACCTCTCGGTCTCATTGCAATCCAAAAGATTGAACAGTAGTTAGCTAGAAAATTGTAAGCATTAAGAACAATGAATAAACACTCAATCATGGAAATATTAAAAATAAAATTACTTGGAATATAAACTGTTTGTTCAACGCTAGGCTACATCAAAGCTCTATAAAATAAAATTAGTTCATAATGAAATTAAAAAGAAAAAGAATAAAACTAGTGTTCTTCGTTGGAGTCAGTTGATGAAACATGCAGCTCTCGCCTCTACTCCCCCAGATCTGCCTCCTTAAAAACACTTTAAGAATAAATTCTGGAACTCTAAACTCAGACTCAGACTAAAAGTTACACTAAGATTAAGAACCAAGATTCCTATTCATTCGACAAGACGGAATTAAATAGATGTCAAGACTCAAATCCGTAAACAAAATAAATGCGGCTACAATCTAGCCTGAAAATTTGGAAAATAGTTTCTAAAGATAGATGTTAACATAAAAGAAAATTATCTCAAGAATATCGAAATTACCTAAAATGGAAGATTCAGTAATATTCGGCATGATTTGTGGAGTTAAGGAGGATTTGGTTGCCAATAGATTGATTGCGGAACTTAGAAGGGTAGAGGCGAGTAGATGCCGTGTGCCTTGAATATAATTGGTGGGCGTGGAGGTCACAAATGAACGGACGTGGAGGTCACAAAGGAACTTGCCTCTCCTCGCCTACAGAGTGGAAAGACTTTCGACCGGGATGAAAGACTCCTCTCGCATTTTGTAGTTGTTGCTCACGACGTCGTTCAAGTTGATCTTTTAAGTTGGTCATTTAGACTAGTCGCCCAATCTAAACGCCTAGAGCCTTGTCGCCAAGTCTTCGCGCCTTTTGGTCGCGCCTTCTGGTCGCGAGTCTCCTCGCCTATCGAGAGGTAAGTCTTCTCTCCTATGGGCGAAAGAAATCTCTTTGCTGCCCACGGGACAAGGCTCCTCACCCAAATCTCATCGGTTCTCTTCAGATCTCGCTGCCTCTCATCGGTTTGGATCTGTAGTCTCTTCATAAATAAAATCAATAGTATTGAAGGGAAAATGATATTTTTCATAAATAAAAGAGTGATAAAAATCACATAAAAATAACACTTTTCAATTGTCTTGGCAACACCTTGTTGAATCAAGGTTAATGCTTTTGCATCTTTCTTCTTATGCTTCTTCAATTGTTGTTTTAGCATCCGTCAAAGTTGTGGTATCTACCGGTTCTTCATACCCATTTTCTACATATTCCCAAAGGTCATATGAAAGAAAAATAGTTCTCATCTTCACATACCAAAAATCATAATTTTCTCCACTGAAAAGAGGAAATGATGGTTGTTGGGCTCTTATATTTTAATTGCTTGTACTTGCCATTGTTGTTGTCTTCGGGGCTTGTTTTCTCGCTACAAATCTTCACGCCCAGCCACTTTTGATTTGAACCTTGCTCTTGATACCACTATATTGGCATATGAAATGAGATAGAGAGATTTTTGTCCAAGGAAAATTTTGTTTATCACTCTGTTGAAAATGGATTACAATGCATCAACCTATATATAGGCACATAAGCCTCATTGTACATGATGATCATAAATTACTCTTGAAAAAATAAAAAGACACTCTTGAGAAACTAAAAGTCACTCTTGAAAAACTAAAAAGTCTTCTTCGTACTGATGTTGTACTAAAAAGTCTGACAATGACATTAATTTATTTTTAACAGTGAGGTACTGATGTTGTATAATTTTTCCTTCGGAAACTTATGTTTTATTTGGGTTGTAATCTATGACAAGCATTTTTTTTTTTTTTTTTATGTTTTAACCGGTAGTATTTTTGTTGGTTTGGTCCACGCCTATGTGGGCAGCCAACTTTTCCACTGAAAGTTGACAGCCACCCAGTCGAAAGTAAGCCAAAAATAATGAACAAATTGGCTTGTGTTCACACCATCTGAAGGTGAAGCTTCTCCCTATAAATAGAGGGAGTTGTAATGGTGTAGACATCCTCACATGAAGTGAGTGATCAGGGGCGAAACACAAGAAGAGATCAGTGAAGAAGAGCTAAGGGAGAGAGAGAAAGAAAGAAAGAGAGTGAGTTCTGAGTTGAGTGTGAGTGTGTACTCCTCATCCTCCTCCTTTGTATTGGTTTCCACTTAATAGTGAAGTCTCTAGACATAGGTAAGTTTCGGAACCATGTTAAATTCCTTCTGTCAAGTGTGTGTGCGAGTTTTGTGTAGCTTCTGGTGCACCTCAATTCCCAAAAAGTGGTATTAGAACATGTTGGGAGGTGGTTTTCGTGCACCAAAGAAAATTCGATTTAGGTATATTGATCAATTTGAAAATTGGAGCATACCAAAGTGTTTGTGTTATTGAGACAAGAAAAAAAGTGCAAACAAAAGGTCGAAAAGACGTCGCATGCCTCACCAAGCGCTGCCAAAAGAAAGGCACCGACACTAGCAGCACGCGTGGATGGAGTTTGAAGACGCGTGGGGTCACTCGCACCACGCGCCAGGGCAGCAAAGTTGCCACACGTAAGACAAATGTTGGGCCATGTCAGAAAAAAGTGATGACGTGTCATGCTCCACGTTAGCATGAGGTGTTGATGTGTCAAAGCCATGTCAGCAACAAGGGCCACATGGTAGCTAAGTCAGCGATGGAATATTCTGTAATGCCCCGTTCCCAGAGGTCCAAAGAGTTAGCTCCTATCACTTAAGAACATCTCCAATAATCAATAATAAATAAACAGAAACTCCACAAAATACTTAACTTATTTGTTCGATCAAAAAATCCGTGTCCCTCCATAGAAATACTAAACAAAAACCTCAATAAAATAAAATAACATCTCCACAAAAACTCAAATTATTCATAACTTGACATACCAAAATGATCGACCAAAATACTTGTACCCTTAGCACTCATTCATTTATGATCATCAGACTTTTCCGATACTTCCTACTCTTGATTAGGGGTGTAAACCAGTCGGTCTGGACCGGAGAAACTGACCGGACCAACCGTTTCGGTCAGGATAGGATCGGACTGAAAAAAGGCATGGTCGGTTTTGGTCTAGTAATTAAGGGAATTTCGGTCTTCGTTCCGGTTCCGGGGTGGAGATTTCTCAGACTGGACCGACCGAATAAAAAATAAAAATAAAAAATATTTTATATATATTATTTATATAATAATTGTACAATTAACAATATAAAATTTTAAATATGTTATTAATATTTGTTAATATTCTATAAATTAACAATATTTTATATATATCTTTATCTAACCTATCACTATTAACAATATAAAATTTTAATTATGTTATTAACACTTGCTAATATTCTATGAATTAACTAATATATAATATCAATTAGGTAATTATATAGTAATTATATAAATTGATAATATAATTTTCATCAAATTTATTATCATTGACCTTATAAAATATTTTTTTATTGAGTTTGTTACATAATCCACATTAATAAGTCACTTCATTTAATTTAGTATTTTAAATAATTTTTTTTATTAATTGATTTAAAAAAAAATAGGCTGGACTGAATGGACCGACCGGACCGGACCAAACCGATTACTACCGGTCAGGACCGGACCGGCCATTTTACACCCTTACTCTTGATCTCCAGCTGAACCATAAAAATATCTGAAAAATGTTATTGAGATAAGGGGTGAGTTATCAACAACTCAGTAAGCAGAGAACATATGCTAGTATGTAAACATGAACATTTTCACAGAATTCAGAACGCAAAAACAAAACATTTCAGTTTCAAACGTTTCATATTCAGAACCCAACTTTTCACATTCAAAGACCCATTTGGCACAACATGACTGAACATCTTCATCTTATCATATCATATCAGAGCATCATATCAGAACATAGGCCATGTTTAACCCTCGTGGTAGGGTTGTGCATTATGCGGAAAGCCAAGCAGAATATAAATCACTATATTATCAAAGTGATTGCACTCAGAGCAGAGACCACTATTATATCCTGTGGTAGGGTCAGAGGTCACTATTGTATCCCGTAATAGGGTCAGAGGTCACTATTGTATCCCGTGACAGGGCCAGAGATCACTATTATATCCCACGATAGGGCCAGAGGTCATTATTGTATCCCGTGACAGGGCTAGAGGTCACTATTATATCCCGTGACAGGGCCACATATTAGAGCAAAACAAAATCGAAATCACATTAAAATCAGAATCAGAACGTCATGCCAAAGGTTTTTCAGACGCCAAATCATTTCAAAACAGTGTACTGAACAAATAAAGCTCACTTCATATTTTCCAAAACAGATTCAGAATATCTTCACATCACATGCAAAAATTATCAATTTTCGTATTCGCTCATATTTTTCTCAGTTCAATAATGTAATGCCAAAAATAAGCCATGTCTACACAGTCATGCCAGAAAATACTTTATTCTTATTCAAAATCTTATGAGCAATGCAGAACAAATAACTGAGGTCGTTTAACATTTCTTTTCATAACGCAACAGCACATTTTCAAAACTGACCTCAGTCCATTTTATTTTTATGCAAAGTCTAACATAGGAACCCCGCTTACCTGGACTTTTTAGCTTAACCAAATTTCTCCACAGCAATACTGAACAAAAAGCAATTGTCACCTATAAAATAGTCATGTAGTCCCATAAATTTCCAATCAAACACGTAGGGGTGGATTCGGTCCGGTCCGGTCAGTCCTAACGTGGTTTTGTGGACCGAACCGGACCTATTCGGTCCATGCTTTTTCCACCCGAGACCGGACCGAAATACACAAGAATCGGTTCGGTCCGGTCCCATTCAGGATAGGACGGTCCGGTCGGTCCCATTCGGTCCATGCCTTCTAGAATTCAATAAAATGAAATCAGATCCCAAATGCAAAACATCTAGACATTTCAACATTATGATGCAGTTTTAGCTTTCAAGAAGCAGTTTAGGAACCCCACAATGAATTATCAATCAAATAAATCACAAAAACAAAATGGCACCGTTTGATGTTTGGCACAGATATTGTAAATTAGTTAAAACAAATACAAGATTTCTCACATCAAAGAAAAAATACACAGATATATTGTAAGTTTGGGATGCGGCAGTGACATGGGGACGAGCAGCTAGAGAGAGCTGAGATGATGTCGTCGGCGAGAGAGAGCGACGAGTACCTTGCCGTCAGCGACGAGCGGCTCTTGTGGTTTGGGATGCGGTGGTGACGTGGGGAAGCCGCGAGAGAGAGCGTGCGAGGGAGAGAGGGGGATGCGTCGGGATCTGGGGTAGGAGATTTGGCCAGCGAGGAGGAGCTGATGATGCCGTCAGCGACAAGCGGCTCTCGTGGTGGTCTGGGATGTGGCGGTGCGGCTGGAGGGGAAGGAGAGGGAGAGGGAAATCGTAGAGGAGTGGCTGCGGCTGGAGGGGAGAGGAGAGAGAGAGAGGGAATAAGGGAAAATGAGGGATCTAGGATTTTATATTTAATCTAGACCCTTCATCATCTTGTATTTTTAATCTAGATTCAATGCTAGAGATTAAACACTTAAAATTAAAATAACTGATTAAAATAGATAAATAAGAGTATAAACATAATAAAACTAATTCAAAACCAACTTAAATTTAAAACTAATTTAATAGAGGTCCTTCTTCATCATAAGTAGATAAATAGAAAAATGATATGGAAGATAAAATGATTCTTTTATCTTTTTAGCACATAAATTAATTAAAAAAATTATTTAAATTAGGTAAACTATTTAATGTTGATTATTATTTTAACTCATTGAAAAAATAATTAATGATAATACTATATATTATACTTTAATAGTGTTACTACTACATATAGTGTGTATATATATATATATATATATATTATAATGATATAATGATACTAATAATATATATGTTATATATTATATATTATATAATAATACATTGATACTAAATTATGGACTATACTATACTAATAGTAATATATGGTCATAGACTTATAAAGTCATAGTGATATAGTCATTACTAATACTCATTAGTCATAGTGATATTAATACTATATATAGACTTATAGTTATAGACTTACATTGATTTAGTTATAAATTTATAATTATAGTTATAGTGATTTAGTTTAGTTATAATTATATTGATGATGTTAATTGTTACTTTGTTACTAACTTAGAGTATCTCAATGTATTATAATTTATGATAGTTTTAAGTTAATGCATAATGAGTTATATACAACTTTTTGCATTTTGTATATGAAGCAATAAGCATAGATAATTTAATTATCCATACATCCATACAATATATTATATAATAATACATTGATACTAAATTATGGACTATACTATACTAATAGTAATATATGGTCATAGACTCATAGAGTCATAGTGATATAGTCATTACTAATACTCATTAGTCATAGTGATATTAATACTATATATAGACTTATAGTTATAGACTTACATTGATTTAGTTATAAATTTATAATTATGGTTATAGTGATTTAGTTTAGTTATAATTATATTGATGATGTTAATTGTTATTTTGTTACTAACTTAGAGTATCTCAATGTATTATAATTTATGATAGTTCGAAGTTAATGCATAATGAGTTACATACAACTTTTTACATTTTGTATATGAAGCAATAAGCATAGATAATTTAATTATCCATACATCCATACATGCTTTATATTTACTTGGAACTTAGGTCATAGATGTAGATGTTAGTAATTAGTTAATGGTGTGAATTAGTGATAGGTTAGTTAATTGATATTCATGTCATACATTAGTTAATTACAATTTACATTAGTTATTTTTAATTGCTTTATATTTACTTACAACTTAGATATCTTAAAAAAAAGTTAACTAATAACTTTAGATAGATGTAGATGTTAGTAATTACTTGATGGTGAATTGATGCTATGTTAATTGTTAATATACAATTAATAGAATATTAATTTGTAAATTTGAAATTACATATTTAAAATTTTATATTGTACATGGGGTAAGTTAGATGAAAATTACACAATTTATTCTACAATCCTTATATAAAAAAATATATAAAAAATTAAAATTAATTTTATATTTTCGGTCGGTCCGGTCCAAAAACCTCCAACCCGAGACTGGACCGAAGACCGAAACCCTTAGTTTCCTAGTACCGAAACCGGCCAAGACTTTTTTCGGTCCGGTTGGTTTTCTCAGTCCGGACCGGCTGACTTTCAGCCCTACAAACACGTATATCAATGCTTAAACCTGAAATACTACATAACCTAATTTTCCTTAAAAGAAACAATCTACAATTCTTACAACCCTAAAATGTAATCACTTCCCAAATTACCTCAATATCAATTAATTAACCCTTCTGACTTATACACTAATTCTAAAATATTTCTGTAAAAATACAATTTTTGTACCAATATAAAGCAAAACTAGACCTAGTTTTAAAGAATATAATTACTAAATTTTTGAAAATCGTTGAGGGTCATGGTACAATTCACGTCCAGAAAAATAAAATTATGCTTTGGCTTATAACTCAAGGGTAAAAAGGTAATATCAAAAAATAAAACAAGTCTTCTCCCATAGATCAAGCTTTACGTAAAATTCCAAAAGAGACTTTAGTTTGTGATTGTTCAATAGCGAAAGAGAGACTCGCGATGGAGACTCACCGAGGGGAGTTGCGATAGAGCTGGGCGGATGCGGTGGATGATGGCTGTCCCGATGGAGGCCCACTGAGAGAGAGAGAGAAAGAGAGATCAAGAGGCCACGGCGTGAGGGAGAGATATGTTACCGAGAGGGAGGGTGGTGGCTTGAGGGGGCGGAAGTGCAGTAAGGTGGTGCAGGGTGTAGCAAGACTAGGTTGTGGCTGTTTTCGTCGAGAACGATGGCTGAACGAGTGCTTGGGAAAGAGGGTCTGGCTATGGAAGTACTTTGTTTCTTGGTGCAAAAATAGAGCAATTTCGGCTTCTTTCGGTGGTTTATCTGTGGGTCGTGTTGCTTCCGTGGAGGTTTGTTGTGGTTGGTTTTGCTTTGTGGTGGCGAGTCTACTGGACGAAACGAAAGTTGTGGGCTGCGGGGAGGTAGAGAGAGTGCAATTTCGTGGGTCTGGTGGCTTAGGGAGATGGAGGCTGGGTTGTTTCTGTTCGGCTGAGAGCACACGGGCGTGGGTTTTTGTGATGGTGAGGTCGTGCAACTAGGCTGCAGGCGAGGTCTAACACCATGAGTGTGGAGGTGCAGAGAAGCGACGGTGACTGCATGGAGCTTCTGGAGGGTGGCAGCTTGTGGTGGACGATGGTTGAGGATGGAGCTGCTTCTGTGCGTGGGTGGAGACTGCTGTGGGAGGTTTGCAGTAGCTATAGGCTTGGTAAACTATCACATGTAGTTACGTATGTATATATTTATAGGCGATGGAAAACCCTAGAGAAATGAGGGAGACGTGCGTATGCATGGAGTGGATAAATACATTAGAGACGTGTAAGCTTATGACTAACGGAAAGAGATGTGTAAAGGTGGGGAGTTTTTAAAAACAAACTACGATTGGGTCTCCCGTTTAATAAAAACGGGCGTGGCCATACGGTGATCGGGTAGAGTCCATTTCAAAAAATTTAACTACAATGACAAGTCCATTAAAAAAAATTTGATAACCATTAAAAACCAATTTGGACCCATAAAATAGTATTCAAAAAATTTCAACTGGCCTTTTCATAGACTTAATCCAAAAATATAAAAAGAAAAAGCTTAGTGCTAGGCCTGGGTGTTACATATTCCTTCTGGTAAGGAATATTCTCTAAAGGAGATACTTTGCAAAATTGCAAAAAGGTCCTTGAGGTTTTGAAAATTTCGGTTTGATCCCTTGAAAATTCCAAAATTTTCAATTGAGCCCCTTCTAAGGTTTTTCAGCTTTCTAGATCCATCCATGAGGTCAGAATCAAGAGATTTCGCTTCAAGATGAGAGAAGTGGAATGGTGAACACCACGACATGTGTGATGATGATTCTAAGGGAGTCACAAATGGAGGATACCCTTCTCTGCAAAGGCAGAGGTGAAGAAGGAAGATGGGAACAAACTGAACTAGGATTTGGTGGGTTGGTCCGTCAGTGGAGTGGATAGGCGATCCAAGTTCGAGTCGGTAGAGATGCAGGTTTTGGTGCTTTGACTGCGGTCGGAGTGGGCAGATCATGCCGGACTGCTCAAGGAACAAAGCAAGCCAATTACCAATGGCAATAGTATCAATATGCTGCGGGGATGGTAGATTGGTGGGAAATACAGGCTGGAGGGTAGTGTCGTGACGGGAGGAGCTGTTGTCAGACATGGGTCCAGTAGTACATGTGTATATGAACAAGGGGAGCAGCGGTCGTACAGACATACACAAAATAGGCATAGGTGTACACTAGGATGGAGAGTGGTAGAAGAGTGCGGATATTGACGAGTGTGCAGGAATCTGGCCAGATGACAAGTGTGATGATACCGGGTGTTCATGATAACCTCAGAGTAAGAGACAGAGAAGTGTTGTATAGCCACGACATGGATTATGGCGAATCTCGATCTTTGGCTCTCTCGTTCAGTGACGGGTACCTCTCCAAGTGCGCACAGGGAGTGGAGAGATGAGTTACTACATTTTGCAAAGAGTTGGTCTTTGCACAGCATGTCGATGGGGCGTGCAAGCACCTTGGAGGTGGGTGCAGGTACTTCGGCGGGAAGTACAGATACTCCAACATATCTCTGTTGGACGTATGAGCACCTTAGATATGCAGGCATCTCGATTGGAGATGCAAACACTCTGGAGGGCAGTACAGGCAATCATAGAGAAGCGATGACACGCTTGTGGGGCATGATGGCACCTGGACGAGGGTGTGTGTACTTCAAAGGGAAGTATGTCCGCTTCGACAAGGAACTGCAGGCATTCCGGTGGGGGAGTGCAAATATACAGGTACTCAGTGGAGAGTACGGTTGCTTCGATGGAGAGTGTGTATACGGGTACTTTGATTGAGAGTACGACCGCTTGAGATAAAGCGAGGACATACATGACCGCTCAGTGGGGAGCGCAAACATGTAGATACTCCGGTAAGGAGTATGGTTGCTCCGGTTAGGAGTGTAGCCACCTGGTGACAAGGTGAGGACAAAAGGCACTCAGATGAGGAGTACGGGCGCTCCAGCAAGGGAGTGCGGACAACCCAGGGTAGAGAGTACAATCGCTTGGATAACTAAATTAAAAAATAAATGCATAATTCACAATCAAGTTATTCACTTTACCTGAAGCAAGAAGTGTGTTCAACTAGAAGAGAGAAATAAGTAACCATCCAGGACAATTGTTTTGCCCTTCATACATCCAGCATAGATATGAAACGCCACACAGGAGGGTGAAGTATTGCGAATAAAATTTCATACAAAAAAGTCCCAAATGTTAGAGAGCATAAAAAGTTGTAAATAGCATTTTATACCAAAAAAAAAAAAAAAAGTGAGTATAAAAAATATCGCCTATATACAAAGAGCATTCGTTGCATTTGGATCAAGGCCTAAGGCTAGCCAGTACACCAATCCAATCAAGGTTGCAGGGATGCGTAAGGCCTCCTCTACAAATTTCAAACTTTGGTAGCTATTATATTAAAAACTTGAGAGAATTGAGAAAGGAATTCCAAAATTATAATCACATTTGACCAAAAATAAAGCGATCTCTAAAAATATGATATAAAGTTAGTACATCTAGAAAAATGTTAGAGAGCATTTAATACAAAAAGAGCTATGTTTAAAAATTACCTATATACAGAGAGCATTCGCCGCATTTGGATCAAGGTCAAAGGGTAACCAGTACACCAATCCAATCGAGATTGCAGGGATGCGTAAGACCTGCTCTACAAATTGCAAGCTTTGGTAGCTATTATATAATAAAACCCAAGAGAATAGAAAAAAAACACAAAAGTTCTAACCACAACTAAATTAACAATAAATGCGTAATCGGCAATAAAATTATTCACCTTACATAAAGAAAGAAGTAAGTTCAACTAGAAGAAAGAGATAACTAACTACCTAGGACAACTTTTTATCCCTTCATACATCCAGCATAGATATGAAATGCCACGTAGGAGGGTGAAGTCCTGCAATTAAAATCTCATACAAAAAAGTCCCATATGTTAGGGAGCATACGAAGCTGTAAATAGTATTTAATACAAAAAAAGTCGTGTTTAAAAATATTACCTATATACAGAGTGCATTCCTTTGGATCAAGGTCGAAGGGTAGCCAGTACACCAATCTCAAGCTTTGTTAGCTATTATATTAAAAACCCTAGAGAATTGAAAAAAGAAATTCCAAAAGTTTAATCCTATCTAACCAAAACAAAGTGATCTCTAAAAATATACTATAAAGATAGTACATCCAAAAAAAGTTGGAGGAGGAAGAGAAGTGGACATGAACGCGGACAAGAAGAGGCAGACATAGACGGTGAGGAAGAGAGGAGTAGGATGATGAGGACAGGGAGAGCAAGAAGAGAGGAGGACAAGGGCGAGGAGTGGAAAAGTGGAGGGATGAGGAGATGAATATAGGAGGAAAAGAGGAGTAGGATGAGGACAGTAAGAGAGGAGGGAGAAGAAGAGTAGTAGGATAAATTCAAAATAACAAGAATATAAAAAATACTAGAATAACCATAAATGAGACAACTAACTTAACAATAAATGCGTAATCGGTAATCAAGTTATTCACCTTACCTAAAGAAAGAAGTAATTTCAAATAGAAGAGAGATATAACTAACTATCCAGGACAATGTTTTTGTGCTTCATTCATCCAACATAGAAATGAAATGCCACGTAAGAGAGTGAAGTGCTGCAAATAAAATTTAATGCAAAAAAGTCCCAATGTTAGAGAGAGTACGAAGCTGTAAATAGCATTTATTACAAAAAAATGTGTGTTTAAAAATATCACCTATAGACAGAGAGCATTCGTTGCATTTGGTTCAAGGTCGAAGGGTAGCTAGTACACCAATCCAATGAGATTGTAAGGATGCATAAGGCTTGCTATACAAAACTCAAGCTTTGGTAGCAATTATATTGAAAACCCAAGAGAATTGCAAAACGTGACACCAAAATTCTAATCACATCTAACAAAAAACAAGGTGATCTCTAAAACTATACTACACAGATAGTACATCTAAAAGAAGGTGGAGAAGGAAGAGAAGAGGACGTAAACGAGAACGAGAAGGCGAAGATGGTGAGGAAGAGAGGAGTAGGACAAAGAGGACAGGGATAGGAGGAAGAGAGGAGGAGTAGGATGAGGAGAGAAAGAAAGGAGGGAGGAGGGGAGGAATATAGGAGGAAAAGATGAGGAGTAGGATGAAAAGAAGAAGAGAGGAGGGAGAAGGAGAAGAGTAAGAGAAATTAACAATAACAAGAATATAAAAAATACTATAGGAATAACCATAAACGAGACAATTAAATTTACAATAAATGCGTAATCAGCAATCAAGTTATTCACCTTACCTGAAGAAAGAAACGAGTTCAACTAGAAGAGAGACATAACTAACTGCCCAGAACAATAGTTTTGTCATTCATACATCCAGCATAGATATGAAATGCCAGGTACGAGGGTGAAGTCCAGCAATTAATTTTCATTGAAAAAAGTCCCAAATGATAGAGAGCATACAAAGCTATAAATAGCATTTAATACAAAAAAAAAGGTGTGTTCAAAAATATCACCTATAAACAGAGAGCATTCGTCGCATTTGGATCAAGGTCAAAAGGTAGCCAGTAGATCAATCCAATCGAGGTTGTAGGGATGCGTAAGACTTGCTCTACAAATCTCAAGCTTTGGTAGCTATTATATTAAAAACTCGCGATAATTGAAAATGCAACACCAAAATTCTAATCACATCTAACAAGAAAAAAGGTGATCTTTGAAAATATACTATGTAGATAGTACATCTAGATCAAGGTGGAGGAGGAGGAGAAGAGGACGTGAACGAGAACGAGAATGAGAAGATGAAGATGGTGAGAAGAGAGGAGTAGGACGAAGAGGATGGGAGAGGAAGAGATGAGGTTGGACTAGATGAATATAGGAGGAAAATAGGAGGGAGAAGGAGAAGAGTAGGAGAAATTAACAATCACAAGAATATAAAAAAAAAATACTACAGGAATAACCATAAACAAGACAACTAATTTAAAAATAAATGCATAATCAGCAATCAAGTCATTAACCTTACCTGAAAAAAGAAGTGAGTTCAACTAGAAAAGAGAGACAAGTAACTACCCAGGACAATTTTTTTGCCCTTCATACATCCAACATAGATATAAAACGCCATGTAGGAGGGTGAAATGCAGCAAATAAAATCTCATAACAAAAAGTCCCAAATGTTAGAGATCCTACAAAGCTGTAAATAGCATTTTATACAAAAAAAAGTGAGTATAAAATATCACCTATATACAGAGACTATTCGTCGCATTTGGATCAAGGCCAAAAGTAGCCAGTACACCAATCCAATCGAGGTTGTAAGGACGCGTAAGGTCTCCTCTACAAATCTCAAGCTTTAGTAGCTAGTATATTAAAAACTCGAGAGACTTGAAAAAGGAATATCAAAATTTTAGTCACATCTGGCCAAAAACAAAGTGCTCTCTAAACATATACTATAATGATAGTACATCTAGAAAACGGTGGAGGTGGAAGAGAAGAGGATGTGAACGAGGACAAGAAGAGGAATACCAGGATGGTGAGGAAGATAGGAGTTGGACGAAGAGGACGGTGAGAGAAGGAAGAGAGGAGGAGTAGGACGAGGAGCACGAGGAGAGGAATAGAGGAGGGAGATGGAGAGGAATATAGGAGGAAAAGAGTAGGAAGAAGAGAGTAAGAGAGGAGGGAGAAGGAGAGGAGGGAGAAGGAGAGGAGTGGGAGAAATTAACAATAACAAGAATATAAAAAAATACTATAGGAATAACCATAAACGAGACAACTAAATTTACAATAAATGCGTAATCAGTAATCAAGTTATTCACCTTACCTGAAGGAAGAAGTGAGTTCAACTAGAAGAGAGAGATAAGTAGCTACCCAGGAAAAGTATTTTGCCATTCATACAACCCGCATAGATACGATACGCCACGTAGGAGAGCAGAGTGCAGCAAATAAAATTTCATACAAAAAGGGCCCAAATGCTATATTAAAAAGTTGTAAATAGAATTTTATATAAAAAAAAAAGAGTATAAAAATATCGCCTATATACAGAGAGCATTCGTCGCATTTGGTTCAATGCCGGACGCCAGCTAGTACACCAATTCAATCGAGGTTGCTGGGATGCGTAAGGCCTCTTTTACAAATCTCAAGCTTTTGTAGCTTTTATATTAAAAACTTGAGAGAATTGAAAAAAGAATACAAAAATTCTAATCATATCTTACAAAAAACAAAGCGATCGCTAAAAATATACTATAAAGATAGTACATCTAGAAAAATGTGGAGGAAGAGAAGAGGACGTGAACAAGAACGAGAAGACGAAGATGAAGACGAGAGGAGCTGGACGAAGAGGATGGGGGAGAGGAAGAAGATAGGAGTAGGAGGAGGAGTACGAGGAGAGGAAGAGATGAGGAGAGGAGGAGAGGAAGAGAGGAGGGAAAAGGAGGAGAGTAGGATAAATTAATAATAATAAGAATATAAAAAATACTATAGGAATAACATAAATGAGACAACTAAATTAATAATAAATGTGTAATCGATAATCAAATTATTAAACTAATTACCTAAAGAAATAAGTAAGTTTAACTAGAAGAGAGAGATAACTAACTACCCATGATAATTCTTTGCCCTTCATACATACAACATAGATATGACATCACGTGGGAGGGTGAAGTGTTTGCAAGTAAATTTTCATACAAAAAAATCCCAAATGTTAGAGAGCATACAAAGCTATGAATAGAATTTTTTATAAATAAAATGTGAGTATAAAAATATCACCTATATACATAGAGCATTCGTTGCATTTGGATCAAGGCTGAAGGCTAGCTAGAACACCAATACAATCGAGGTTGCAGGGATGTGTAAGGCCTCGTTTAGAAATCTCAAGCTTTGGCAGTTATTATATTAAAAACACGAGAGAATTGAAAAAGGAATACCAAAATTCTAATCACATTTGACCAAAAAAAGTGATCTCTAAAACTATACTATAAAGATAGTATATCTTGAAAAAGGTGAAGGAAGAGAAGAGGATGTGAATGACGATAAGAAGAAGAAAACAAGGACGGTGAGGAAAAGAGGTATAGGACAAAGAGGATGAGGAGAGTGGGAAGGGAAGGGAGGAGGAATAGGACTATGAGTACGAGGAGAGGAAGAGAGGAGGGAGGAGGAGAGGAATATAGGAGGGAAAGAGGAGTAGGACAAGGAGAGTAAGAGAGGAGGGAGAAGGAGAGGAGTAGGAGAAATTAACAATAAAATATAAAAAATTCTATAAGAATAACCATAAACGAGGCAACTAAATTAACTATAAATGCGTAATCGGCAATAGAGTTATTCACCTTATCTAAAGAAAGAAGTGAGTTCAGCTAGAAGAGAGAGATAACTAACTACCCACGACAATGTTTTGACCCTTCATACATCCACCATAGATATAAAACGCCACATAGGAGGGTGAAGTCCTGCAGTTAAAACTTTAGACAAAAAAATCCCAAATATTAGAGAGCATACAAAGCTATAAATTGCATTTTAAACAAAAAGAAAAGAAGGTTAGTATAAAAATATCACCTATAGATAGAGAGCATTCATCGCATTTGGATTAAGGCTGAAAGTTAGCCAGTACACCAATCCAATCGAGGTTACAGGGATGCGTAAGGCCTCCTCTACAAATCTTAAGTTTTGGTAGCTATTATATAAAAAGCAAGAGAGAATTGAAAATGAAACTCTAGAATTCTTATCACGTCAGACCAAAAACAAAGTAATCTCTAAAAATATACTATGCAGATAGTATATCTAGAAGAATGTGGAGGAGGAAGAGAGGAGGATGTGAACGAGAACGAGAAGACGAAGATGAAGATGGTGAGGAAGAGAGGTGAATGACGAAGAGAGTGGGGAGAGGAGGAAGAGAGGAGTAGGATGATTAGTATGAGGATAGGAAGAGAGGAGGGAGGAGGGGGGTAATGTAGGAGGAAAAGAGGAGGGAGAAGCAAAGGGGTAGGAGAAGTGAACAATAACAAGAATATAAAAAATAGTAAAGGAATAACCATGAACGAGACAACTAATTAAAAAATAAATACTTAATCGGTAATCAAGCTATTCACCTTACCTGAAATCTTTTTTTCCATTCATACATCCAGCATAGATATGAAACACCATGTAGGAGGGTGAAGTGATGCAAATAAAATTTCATACAAAAAAGTCCCCAATGTTAGAGAGCATTCAAAGCTATAAAAATCACCTATATACAGAGAGCATTTGTCACATTTAGATCAAGGCCAAAGGCTAGTCAATACACCAATCCAATCGAGGTTGCAGGGATGCGTAAGGCCTCCTCTACAAATCTCAAACTTCGGTAGCTATTATATTAAAAACCCTAGAGAATGCAAAAGAGGAATTCCAAAATTCTATTCACATCTGACCAAAATGAAAGTGATATCTAAAAATATACTATAAAGATAGTACATATAGAAAAAGGTGGAGGAGGAAGAGAAGAGGACGTGAATGGGGACAAGAAGAGGAAGACGAGTATGGTGAGGAAGAGAGGAGCGGGACAAAGAGGATAGTGAGAGTAGGAAGAGAGAAGGAGTAGGACAAGGAGTACGAGGAGAGGAAGAGAGGAGGGAGGTGGAGAGGAATATAGGAGGAAAAGATGAGGTGTAGGACAAGGAGAGTAAAAGAGGAGGGAGAAGGAGAGGAGTATGAGAAATTAACAATAACAAGAATATAAAAAATACTATACGAATAACCCATAAATGAGACAACTAAATTGACAATAAATGCGTAATAAAAAATGAAGTTATTCACCTTACCTGAAGAAAGAAGTGAGTTCAACTAGAAGAGAGAGATAACTAACTATCCAAGACAATTTTTTGGCCCATCATACATCCAACATAGGTGTGAAAGGCCACATAAGAGGGTGAAGTCCTACAATTAAAATTTCATACAAAAAATCCCAAATGTTAGAGAGCTTAGAAAGTTGTAAATTGGATTTTATGCACACAAAAAAGGTGAGTATAAAACTATTACATATAGACAGAGAGCGTTCGTCACACAAGGATCAAGCCGAAGGCTAGCCAACACACCAATCCAATCGAGATTGCAAGGATTCGTAAGGCCTTCTCTACAAATCTCAAACTTTGGTAGCTATTATCTAAAAAAACCTGAGACAATTGAAAACGGAACACCGAAATTCTAATCACATCTAACAAAAAATAAAGTGATCTCTAAAGATATACTATGCAGATAGTACATGTAACGCCCCGAACCCGGAAGTCCGGAGAGTTAGCTCTTAATACTTAATATCAACTTCAATAACACAACTATAAAATCCAGAAAACTCAATAAAATATTAATTCATTTACTCAACCCAAATATCTATGTTCCTTCATAGGGACCATAAAGAAATTCTCAATAACATAAATTACAAACTCTCCAAAGACTAAAAAATATTCATAACTCATCAAATCAAAATAATCGAAAATAAATCAATTTACTAACTACGCTTCTCAAATAAGCACTTGTACCCTCAGACACTAATTCCACTACGATCATCACACCTTGCTAAAACTTCCTAATCTTGTTCTCCAGCTGAACCATCAAAATTATCTGAAAAATATTTGGAGATAAGGGGTGAGTTATCAACAACTCGGTAAGCAGAGAACATATACTAGTGTGTAAACATGAGCATTTACAGAGTTCAGAATGTAGAACAAAATATTTTCTTTCAGAATGCAGAATCAGAATAATTTTTTTCAAAATGCAGCGTCAGAACATGTTATAAAAAATATCAGAGCGGAAGTTCAAAAATATTCATAATCAAAATCCCTTTGGCATAGCATAAACTGAAACATCACATCTTATCTTATCATATCAGAACATATACCATGTTTAACTCCTATGGTAGGATTGTGCAAACCTCGAAAGCTAACCGAGCAGAAACAGAATGTGAATCTTCCCCTTATTTATTCTCGGAGTCCCGAGTGTGCACATAGGAAAGACCACGTAGAAAACCACTTTATTTCCAAAGTGAGTGTACTAGAAACAGAAAAGTTGGTACCAACCCGAACAGAGGCCACAGTTTTACACCCGTGGTAAGGTCAGAAGGGAACAGAAACAAGAACATAATGTTATGCCAGAGGTTTTCAGAAATCACATCATATCATATCAGAGTACCGAACAAAATGAGACAACAAAAACGTAATTTATGCACAACATTTCATGTTCGCTCTCTTTTGCACAGTTCAGCAATAGAATGTTAAAAATAAGCTCATGTCTACACCAGTCATGACAGAAAATACTTTCTTCTTAAACAAAATCTCATGAGTAATGCAGAACAAATAACTGCGGTAGTTCAAATTCCTTTTCATAACCAAATATGCATATTTTTCAAAAAATCAACCTCAGCTCATTTTATTTTATTGCAAAGTCTAGTATAAGAACCCCGCTTACCTAGACTTCTTAGCTTTTTCAGAATCTTCCTAAAAAATGCCTAACAATAATTAATCGTCACATATAAAATAATCGCGTAATTTTCATAAATTTCCAATCAAGCACGTATTTCGATCTTTAAGCCTAAGCTTCTAAGATAACCTATTTAATTCCTCAAAACCTAAAATTTCATAACCTAAAATTATATCTCTTTCTAAAATCATGAATGTCCATTTAATAACTCTGGTTAAAACATTTAAAAGTTTGACCTATTTATTAGTGAAAACAAACTATAAAGTTTAATACTAGATAATATAATTATCCCAAAAAATTCTAAAATAAACCATAACTATTTTTTAATAGACTAAATCATATCTAAAGTGTAAAAATAACATTACACCAATATTCTTTACTCTTAAAATAAATCTTTACTTAATAACATGTTAAAATACTTAAGTGATTTCTGTAATCATAATTAAATAAGAGTTTATTAACACATAATAAAATTTTTAAAACACCTTAGCATAACCTGCAGTTCATAGGGTAAAAAAGTAATTAAAAATATTAGTGTAAAATATAGCTTAGAAGCATGTAATTAGACTTACCTAAAATCAAATTCTTTGAATAAAGCAGCAGCTACGTACGCGATGGAGGTTCACCGTGAAGAGTGGAGCTGCGATGGAGTTGGGTGCGGTGGGCAGCGGTGGTTACTACGGCGGTGCACTGGAAGAGAGAGAGTGGTGAGAGAGAGAGAGATGCCTCACATAGAAAAAGAGGGAGAGACGGAAAGAGATAGAGAGGAGAGTGTGTGAGTTCGGTGGTAGCTTACCGAGAGGAGAGCGACGGACTTGGATGGAGTGCAGCGCTCGGTGATGCTCTCGTGCGGTGGCGATGTCGTGCATGAAAGGTTGGCAGCGTAGGATGGCAAGTTGGTTGCACACGATGGGGAAGACTACTTCCTCTGTTTTGGGGGTAAAAAACAGAGTATTTCGTGGGTGTGTTTCCTTCAACGGCTAGGCGACGATGGTTGGCTTTCCGTGGTGGTGAGGACGGGCTAGAGGGTGGTGCACTGTTTGCAAGGAGGAGTTGCTGGCTACGACTTCGTGTGGCAGGGCAGCGGCGTGAGGTTTTTTTTTTTTTTTCGTGCAGAGGGTGACTCGTGTTGGGCTTCCGTGGTGGGAGGATGTCGCCTGGAGTTGAACAACAGCTTGGTGGTCACAGCTAGGCAGCCCAAGGCTGGCAGTTGGATGTGAACGTGCTAACAACAATGAACGAGGAGTTAAAGTGGTGTGGACGTGCAACAAGGCAGACTGCGGCAGCCCTATTCTGAGAGTTTCTTCATGCAGCAGGGATAAATGTATGTATTTATACGCGACTGAAAACAAGAAAAAAATGGAAAAGAGAGACAAGAAAGAAAGGCGGGTGCGGCGCAACAGAGGGAAAAAGAGATGAAGCCCTAGGCGACAGTGCATGAAAGCGTAAAAGGTGGATTTATATATGTGATGGAAACCCTAAGGGAAACACCGAGATGAAGAAACGTGCATGCCAAGGACGTGAGATAACTCTAGGGGAGAAAACTGACAGAAAAGAAAACGTGCATGAACTGTGAAGTTAACGTGTGATTATATAGGTGATTGAAACAAAACAAAAACAAAACCCTAAAGCTGAGGAGAATAGAGGCGTACGTGCATGGGAGTGCAATTGTGCGAGGCGGCGAAAATATCATAAACTCAGTTGGTTTTAATGGTTTAAAAGACACAGGTGTGGGCTTGGGTCTTGGTCTTTTTCTTGAGTCATCGATCACGACTCAATTTCAAAAAATAATTCAACTAGTCCAAAAAATTTTCTCGACTCATAAAAATATTTTTAACCTAATTATAAACACCAAAGAAAAAATCATAAACCTCCAAAACAAAGATTGTAAGCCCATAGTCTATTCCAAAAAAACTCGAACACTCAATTGGGTTTTTCCATACGCATAAGCCCAAAAATATATAAAAATCTGGCTTGATTGGGTCCAGGTGTTACAGTACATCTAGAAGAAGGTGGAGTAGGAAGAGAAGAGAAGAGAAGAGAATGTGAACGAGAACGAGAAGACGAAAACAAAGACGGTGAGGATGAGGATGAGAGGAGTAGGACGAAGAGGATGGGAAGAGCATGAAGAGGGGAGGATTAGGATGATGAGTATGAGGAGAGGAAGAAATGAGGGAGGAGGCGAGGAATATAAAAGGAAAAGAGTTTTTAACAGGAAATAGTCATTTCGTAGGAAATATCTCACCACAAATAAGTAATTTTCTTGTAGTGATACTATAAAGATAATACAGCTAAAAAAAAGGTGGCGGATGAATAGATGGGGACGTGGACGAGAAGGAGAAGGCGAAGACGAAGACGAAGACGGTGCGGAGGAGAGGAGTAGGACGAAGAGGACAGGGAGAGCAGGAAGAGAGGACAAGAAAGAGGAGTACGAGGAGAGGAAGAGAGGAGGTAGAAGGAGAAGAGTAGGAGAAATTAACAATGACAAGAATATAAAAATACTATAGCTAGGAATAACCATAAACTAGACAACTAAATTAAAAAATAAATTCTTCATAGCCAATCAAGTTATTCACCATACTTGAATAAAGAAGTGAGTTCACTCGAAAAGAAGGATAACTAACTACCCAGGACAACTTTTTTGCCCTTCATATATCCAGCATAGATATGAAACACAACGTAGGCAGGTGAAGTGCTGCAAATAAAATTTCATACAATAAAGTCTCAAATGTTTGAGAGACTACAAAGTTCTAAATAGCAAAGACAAATATGAGTATAAAAATATCACCTATATATAGAGAGCATTCGTGGCATGGATGCGTCAGGCCTCTTCTACGAATCTCAAGCTTTGGTAGCTATTATATTAAAAACCCGAGAGAATTGAAAAAGGAATACCAAAATTCTATTCACATCTGACGAAAAATAAAGTGATATCTAAAAACATGCTACAAAGATAGTACATCAATAAAAAAAAGGGGGAGGAGGAAGAGAAGAGGACATGAACGATGACGAGCAGAGGAAGACGAAGACGAAGAGTAAGAGAGGTGAAGGACAAAAAGGATGGTGAGAGCAGGAAGAGATGAGGAGTAGGACGAGGATAGGAAGAGAGGACGGAGGAGGAGGAATATAGGAGGAAAAGAAGAGGAGTAGGACGAGGAGAGGAAGAGAGGAGGGAGAAGGAGAAGAGTAGGAGAAATTAACAATAGCAAGAATATAAAAAATGCTATAGGCATAACAAGAAATGGGACAACTAAATTAAAAAATAAATGCGTAATCGACAATCAAGTTATTCACCTTACATGAAAAAAGAAGTGAGTTCAACTAGAAAAGAGAGATAACTAATACCCAGGACAATGTTTTTGCTCTTCATACATCCAGCATAGATACGAAACATCATGTAGGAGAGTGAAGTGCTACAAATAAAATTTCATACAAAAAAGTCTCAATTGTTTGATAGCATACAAAGTTGTAAATAGGATTTTATAAAAAAACAGGTGAGTATAAAAATATCATCTATATACAGAGAGCGTTCGTCACATAAGGATCAAGGCCGAAGGCTAGCCAACATACCAATCCAATCGAGGTTGCAGGAATGCGTAAGGCATCATTTACAAATCTCAAGCTTTAGTTGCTATTTTATTAAGAACTCGAGAGAATTGAAAAAGAACTACCAAACTTCTAATCACATATGACCAAATATACAGTGATCTTTAAAAATATACTATAAAGATGGTACATCTAGAAAAATATGGAAGAGGAAGAGAAGAGAATGTGAACAAGGACGAGAAGTGGAAGACAAAGATGGTGATAGGAAAGGAGTAAGACGAAGAGAACAAGCAGAGTAGGAAGATAGAAGGAGTAGGACGAGGAGAGTAATAGAGGAGGAAGAAGCATAGGAGTAGGAGAAATTAACAATAACAAGTTTATTAGAAATACTATAGGAATAACCATAAACAAGACAACTAAATTAACAATAAATGTGTAATCGACAATCAAGTTATTCACCTTACCCAAAGAAACAAGTGAGTTCAAGTGGAAGAGAGAGCTAACTGACTACTCAAGACAATTTTTTGGCCCTTCGTGCATCCAGCATAGATATGAAATACCACATAGGAGCATGAAGTCCAGCAATTAATAGTTCATACAAAAAAAAATCCCAAATGTTAGAGAGCATACAAAGCTATAAATAGCATTTTATACAAAAAAAAAAGGTGACTATAAAAATAACTCGTATAGATAGAGAGCATTCGTCACATTTGGATCAAGGCCAAAGGCTAGCTAGTACACAAAACTAATCGAGATTGAAGGGATATGTATGGCCTCCTCTACAAATCTCAAAGTTTGGCAGCTATTATAGTAAAATCCCGAGAGAATTGAAAGCGGAACACCAAAATTATAATCACATCTAACGAAAAAAATCTTTAAAAATATACTATAAAGATAGTACATTTAGAAAAGGTGGAAGAGGAGGAGAAGAGGACGTAACGAGGATGAAAAGATGAAGACAAAGACGATGAGGAAGAGAGGAGTAGGATGAATAGGACGGTGAGAGCAGGTAGAGAGGAGAAGGATAAGGAGTACGAGAGGAGAGGAAGAAAGGAGGGAGGAGGAGAGGAATATAGGACACAAAGAGGACGAGTACGAGAATATAAAAAAATACTACAGGAATAACCGTAAAAAAATACTATAGGAATAACCGTAATCGAGACAACTAAATTAACAAATACAGGCGTAATCGACAATCAAGTAATTCACCTTAACTGAAGAAAAAAGTGACTTCAACTAGAAGATCGAGATAACTAACTACCCAGGACAAGTTTTTGCCCTTCATACACCCAGCATAGATATGAAATGCCACGTAGGAGGGTGAAGTTCTGCAAATAAAATTTCATGCAAAAAAGTCTCAAAGGTTAGAGAGCATAAAAAGTTCTAAATAGCATTTTATACAAAAACAAATGTGAGAATAAAAATATCTTCTATATACAGAGAGCGTTCGTCGCATAAGGATCATGGCCGAAGGCTAGCCAACACACCAATCCAATCGAGGTTGCAGGAATGCGTAAGGCCTCCTTTACAAATCTCAAGCTTTGGTTGCTATTATATTAAGAACTCGAGAGAATTGAAAAAGAAATACCAAAATTCTAATCACATTTGACTAAAAATAAAGCCATCTTTTAAAATATACTATAAAGATAGTACATCTAGAAAAAGGTGTAGGAGGAAGGAAGAGGATGTGAACGAAGACAAGAAGAAGAAGATGAAGACGGTGAGGAAGAGAGGAGTAGGATAAAGAAGACGGTGAGAGCATGAAGAGAGGAGGACTGGGACGAGGAGTGTGAGGAGGGGAAGAGATGAAGGAGGAGGAGAGGAATATTGGAGGAAAAGTGGAGTAGGACAAGGAGAGGAAGAGAGGAGGGAGAAGGAGAAGAGTAGGAGAAGTTAACAATAACATAATATAAAAAATACTATAGGAATAATCATAAATGTAACACCCTGATATGGTAGTATAAGGAAAATAGGGACAACAAATTGTTTTTTTTGGTTGGATGAACAATATTGAAGTTAAGCCTAGGTAATAATTTATGGACCAAGTTGGCCGAAATAATTGGAATTTGGCCCAAGAAATTCTCCTAAAGGCCCGAAGATATTATTGGATGATGGATTTATTTTGGACATGAGAATTAAGGCCTGGTTTATTTATGAAATCCAAGCTCATCAACATGTCCAATTTCAAACACACTATATTACATTTTTAGAATCTCCTTCACGTTAAAACTCCTTAGACCCACTACCCTCTTATATTTAAACCCATGCACGTAATAACCTTCCTTATCAAACCTAGGGATTTTAGTTTCACAGCAACCCCGCATTGCATGTCTCCACCACAGCTCCCACTCTCTGCATCTCTCTTTCTCTGTGATCGCCACCCACCACCAAACTAGTTCCTCCATGCACATTCGTAAATAGCACCTCTGAAAGCCAACCATTGTAACCCTCCATCATCAACCTCTCTCCCTCAGCCCTTCCATCGCCTAGGTCTAAGTCGCTGCACCATCGTGGGACAGTCTCACTACTACAGCCCTGCCGAGGCCACGCCAAAGTGAGTCACAGCTTCACACCCAGTGCCTCCAAGTTCTCTCCAACGAGCACAGGTGCAGCATCGAGGTCACCGCTTTCCTCAGCCATAAAGCCACCGTAGGCTAGCCCCTTGTTTCGGAAACCACCCAAGCTGTGTACGTCCACTACTCGAAACCTCCCTACCCAGACTTAACCACCACAATCCTGACGTGAGCTACCTTGCTCCTCACAGTTGCCAACCACCGAGAGCCATCCCACACCAACAACCTCTCCTCCACAGCGCTGCCTTATGCTACCACCTTTCGAGCCAAACCAAGTGACAGTGAAAGCTCTAGCCTTACCTAGCGCTTGAACATTCAGACACGAAAGCCTCTGTTCTATATGACCTAAAATAGAGCATGCACTTGCTGCCCCTCATAAACACCATTTGTAACGCCCCAATCCTGCACGGGTCGGAGAGTTACTTCCTATCACTTAAACTCATATTTCAACAATAAAAATATAGACTCTAAATCTTCAATATCATATAGAAATTTTGATTCAAACTAATTTCCTCAATATAACCAATTTATCAAAATGCCAAGTCATCATAACAAAATAAAATTTCCTAATAAAAAATCGCCAATACTCATAAAAACTTTATATGCTTAATCAACTATACTTATATCTCACCTAATGCCTTATAATCTTGATCCTCAGCTGAACCATCAAAATATCTGAAAAATATTGTGGAGATAAGGGGTGAGTTATCAACAACTCAGTAAGCAGAGAACTTATACTAGCATATAAACATGAGCATTTATAAAGTTTGGCATGCAGAACAAAACATTTACTTTCAGAATGCAGAAACAACATATTTACTTTCAGAATGCATAAACAAAACTTGTTACAAAACATCAGAGCGAAACTTTCAGAAAAACTTTCTTATTCAAGAATCCTTTGGCATATCATAAACTAAGACATCATCTTCATATCATATCGGAGCATTGCATAGGGACAAATACCATATTTAACCCCCATGGTAGGATTATAAACCACCATTACACCCATGGCTGGGCTGTATACCATGTTTCACCCCGTGGTAGGGTTATAAACCACCATTATACCCGTGGCTGGGCCGTATACCATGTTTCACCCTCGTGGTAAGGTTATAAACCGATGGGCTGTATACCATGTTTCACCCCCGTGACAGGGTTATAAACCTCCATTATACCCATGGCAGGGCTTTAACAGAAGCAGAACATAACAACATCAGAACCAGATCATATTCAGATACAGAATCAAAAATTCATGTCAAGGTTTTCAGATGCCACATCATATGAAAACCGAATACTAAATAGATTCAGATCATTTCACATGTTCGAAATAACCAGAAACAAAACATCTTCATTTATTCATAGAAAAAACTTTTAGATTTTCATATTCGCTCTTTTTGCATAGTTCAGAAACATAATGCACAAAATTTGCTTATGTCTACACTAGTCATGACAGAAAATACTTTCTCTTATATCGAATTTATGCATATGCAGAACAAACATCTGAGGTCATTTTTAGATTTCTTTTCGAAAACAAATATGCATATTTTTAAAGTTAACCTCATTTAATTTCTTTTATGCAAAACTAGTATATGAACCCTCCTTATCTGAGCTTCTTAACTTTTCATAAATTCACCACATCAGTACTGAACAATTATCAATCGTCACCTATAAAAATTCATGTAACTTAAATAAATCTCAAATGAACAGATAATCTCATATTACACCTGAAGTACCTATTTTAATTCCTCAAAAACATAAAATTTCTCTTAATTCTAAAATACCATCACTTCCTAAATTCCTCAATATCCACATACCTATTAAACTCAGAATATTTCTAAAATTGCATAATAATATTAATAATAAATACAATTATTCCATAAAATATATTTCTGGTTTAAAGACTCATTAAAACAAAACTAATTAAAGTAGGAGAGCAATATTTCATTTAATAAAAAATAGACTAATTAGTTTCTCTTCAAAGAGTTCTAAATAAAAATCTTGCACTACTATGTACTTCTAAAAAAAATATATTAATACTAATAATATATTTCAAATATTTATTTAATCTGTATTTAAAACAAAACTCATACAAAATGAGTTTAATATATAAAAACTAAAACATGATCACCTTATAATTACTCTGTAAAAGCATCAGTCTACTAACTTAGTACTATAAGTCCATACGTCTACGTCCAAATAAAAATGTTACTGCACGTAATATAATACTCATGATTTCAAACCCAATTTACAAAATCAACTCATTACAATATAAATTCATTAACCTAAACATCCGAAATAATATATCTGGAAACAAAATGGTAATAGTACATCTCATCTATTAGGTTAACCGAGACACAAAAATATTTCCTTTTCTAAGTAAACTACCACAAAAACAGAGGATCAAGACGTGAGTGCGGCAGCAGCACTTACCCAAGGAAACCTAGGAGGCAGCGGCACCGTGGGGGAAAGAGGTCGCGGCGGAGTTGGGTTGCGGTGGCTGTGCTGACAGCGGCGCACTGAGAGAAAAAGAGCGAGATGAGCGAGAGAGAGAGAACGATGAGAGAGAGAGAACAGACAGTGATGAGAGAGAGAGAGAGACACCAGAGAGAGGAAACACGGTGAGAGGGATACCGTGCGAGATACTCACCGAAGCAGCAAGAGACGGCGACAGGGTGGTTAGGGCGGTAGCGAAAGGGTTGAGTGGTGCTCTGTTTTGAGATGCAAAAACAGGGGTGTTTTGGTGAGGTTGAGTGTGGTCTTTTCCAACGTGGGTTCTTGGCTGGCTATGGAGGTGAGGTTTGGGCAGATGTTTACGTGGGGTGGATGAAGTGGGCGGCAGAGGCAGTGATGTTGGCATTGCAAGGTGGCTACGTGGAGGCTACGGAGGTTGAGGCGTGGCTTAGTCTCGGTTTGGTACTAGGTCTCACGGTGGTTGGCTGTTTTCATGGTATTACCTAAATGAGGGGGGGTTGGCCTACGGTGGCTGAGCAGAGATTTGCCGTCCTGGGTCAGTTGTTGTTGGGCTGGGCCCGTGGTGATGCAATGCGAAGGTCCTACCGTGGGGGAACTTTGCTCTATTTGTTTTCTTGCTTAGCACACACTAGGCCTCTGTGATGGTGGTATATGTTGTGCAAGGAGGAGCCGTGGTTTTCTTGTTTGTGTGGGGGGGTGTTTTCGTGTGTTGGAGGCTGGCAGTTGTGGTTGGGTGAATGCATGCTGCGAAACTTACGTGCATGGAGGACAGCGGTTACTGCTGTTGCCACTTGATGGGTGTGAGCCGCTTTACTGAACATGGGGAGGGAAAGAAAAGTAACGTGATGTGTGGTGAAGAGCAACTAGAGATAGATTAACTAAGATTTGAAAATAAAAAAGATGGTGCATGAGGCTGAATAATATATATATATATATATATATATATATATATATAAAGAACATGAATTTAACAATTTTAAAGAGAAAATGGACTCTAGAGTTGTAACCCTAATCCGTTTGAAATTGATAACTAATATTTAAAAAAAAAAAACAAACATGGGTTGCATCTTCGTAAATAAAATGGCCGTGGCCGAAACCCAAATTTACTCATTAAAGCCCAAGTGAGCTTTTCATCCATATATATATATATAAAATCAAATGCGAGTTTCGTGTTGGGCTCGGGTGTTACACCATCTAAGCCGTATCTTTCCCACAGCAAGCTGCTGCCTAGAGCTTCCTCTTCCCACTGCTACTCCAAGCCGCAACACCACTAGATCACAATAACCACCATTAGCCAATGGCATCAAAGACCCACGTTGAGGGAGACACGACCGCTCTATCTCATAGGGAAAACCCACACTCGACACAGCCTCCACGGACAGCCCAGTACCATGAAAGCCTCTCCCACATTTCCCTTGGTTCCAGCCATGACTTTACGACGGGAACCCCACACAGCCGCCAGCCTGCACCATGAACCCCAAGCCATCATCAAACATCCAAGAGGCTTCGGCTTCCCCTTGCCAAAAACCGAACAGCTTTCCCATCGTGGTGTTTAAGCCACCATGCTTTCTCTCTACTTACATGAGTCTCTCTCTCTCTCTCTCTCTCTCTCTCTCTCTCTATCTGTTAGGATACCAAAACACACACTGTGTTGTTTTTCTCTTCATTGTTATACATCAAAATGAAACATTTAATATTAAGTGGGCTTTTTCCTCTAGGTGGGCTAGTTTTTTATGGCATATGGGTTTATCTCTAAGTTTAGCTGGTGGTTTTAATGGGCTTGTGCTAATGTTTATGGGTTTAACGAGGAGTATCGATTTATGAAACATTAGACTATTTTAGAAAAATTGACGAAACGTCGAGAGATTATAGTTGGACATATGAACACTAGATTTATGACTTTAATGTATGTATTATGGAGTTAATATGATATTAGGAATTAATCATGAAAATTATTTGGAGAAATCAGATGAAAATCAAAGAATTTTGGGAAGAGTCGATATTTTAGGGTTCCAAGGATTTTTAGACGTTAAGGAAATATAGATTTTCATATCATAGGTTTTAATTTGAAGTATGTGCTCAATTGAAATTTTACGCAAGTTACGTGACTATTTTATAGGTGACAATTGACATTCATTCGGCATAGTTGTGAGAACATTCAGAAAAGTTAAAAAGTCTAGGTAAGCGAGGTTCCTATACTAGACATTACATAAAAGAAATAAACTGAGGTTGATTTTGGAAAATATGCATGTTTTGTTATGAAAATAAATTTGAAATAACCATAGTTATTTTTTCTGCATTACTCATGAAATCTGTATGAAAGACATGAGTATTTTTTTGTCATGACTGGTGTAGACATGAGTAAATTCTAGGCATTCTGTTTCTGAACTGTGCAAAAAGAGTGAATAAGAAATTTAAAAATTTATGCATGTGATGAGAAGATGTTCTGAATCTATTTTTGAATATGTGAAATGACCTGAATAAGTTTAGTACTCTGTTTTGATATGATGTGGCATCTGAAAACCTTTGGCACGACTTTTTGATTTTGTATCTGATTCTGTTCGTTTCTAATCTGTTCCGTTAAGGCCCTACCACGGGTATAATAGTGGTATATGGCTCAGTCATAGGCATAATAGTGGCATACGGCCCAACCACAGGTATAATAGTGGTATACGGCCTTGCCACGAGTATAATAGCAGTATACAGCCCCGTCATGGGTATAATAGTGGTATACGGCCTTGCCACGGGTATAATGGTGGTTTATAACCTTACCACGGGAGTTAAACATGTGACCTCTGTCCCGATGTGATGTTGTGATATGATATGAAGATGATGTCTCAGATTATGACATGCCAAAGGATTTTGTTTTTGAATAATAATGTTTCTGAAAGTTTCGATATGATATTTTGATAACATGATTTGATTCTGCATTCTGAAAGCAAATGTTCTGATTCTGCATTCTAAGAGTAAATGTTTTGTTCTACATTTTAAACTCTGTAAATGGTCATGTTTACATACTAGTATATGTTCTCTGCTTACCGAGTTGTTGATAACTCACCCCTTATTTCCAAAATATTTTTCAGATAATTTGAATGTTTCAGTTGAGAATCAAGATTATGGATTATGGACGAGATTATTTAAGTATAGCGGATTAAGCACAAAAATATGCCATGGTTATTGAAGAATGTTATTTGGTAAATCTGTCGTGTTCTGATGATGTGGTATGTGAGAGGTTGAGTTTGACATTGATATTAAGACTTTGTGGTGTCTTTAGATTAATTGTGTTAACATCATGTTTCTTACGTCTTTGGGCTAGGTTCTAGCAACTCAGGTCTTCAGGACTTGGGCCTGCAAAAGTAGAGAAGGCAACTGGGAGAGGGCGGCCTTGGGGTCGGGGAGTCTCCTATGCCAAAGTCAGTAAATTCTCTTGGAAGTTTGTAAATAAGTGAGAGAGTCTAGAGATCAAAGAGCCTTTCTCGTACCTGGGAGTTGTTATTTATACCATGGTCTGGGGAGGACACAGATCGTGTCTGTCCCTATGGAGTCCGTGCTCTCAGTATTGTTCCTTTTGTTAGAGTCTTTTAATGCGGCGTGACTTTGTGATGACATCATTTATGTGGCGTGTAGCTCGGGAAGTGGTGCCATTCATGAAGCGTGGTTCCCTGACCTTGCTTTGTCTTTGGTAATCCGTCGATGTTCCCGTGTCAGTGGATCAAGGGTTCTCCGTATTTTTGGGCAACCGAGAAGTGTTATTTTTTGGGGAGT
The DNA here is from genome assembly GCA_961763995.1 of Juglans cinerea. Taxonomy (NCBI): domain Eukaryota; kingdom Viridiplantae; phylum Streptophyta; class Magnoliopsida; order Fagales; family Juglandaceae; genus Juglans; species Juglans cinerea. The sequence continues at coordinate 26,037,788 of CAUIVZ010000003.1, forward strand.
TTGTCTAAGTTTTCTTGGGTTTGTTTTCCGTCTCACGGTATTCCTCCGCCATAATTGAGAGTTTTTTTAATAAAATTGGGTAGAGGTTACTCTTGGACATGTGACCTCGACTCTTAAAAAAAAAAAAAACTGACTACCTAAGACAATATTTTTGCCCTTCATACATTCAACATCAATATTAAATGCCACGTAAGAGGGTGAAGTGCTGGAAATAAAATTTCGTGCAAAAAATCTCGAAGGTTAGAGAGCATAAAAAGTTCTAAATAGTGTTTAATTCCAAAATAAATATGAGTATAAAAATATCACCTATATACAGAAAGCATTAGTCGCATAAGGATCAAGTCCGAAGGCTAGCCAATACACCATGGTTACAATATATAAAAAATACTTAACAAACCCACAAAACCAATAGACGAAACAATGCCTTTAACCAATAACCAATGAACCAATCCACCAATAACTTTCAAATTATCGAAACCGTAAATAAGACAAGGACCATTTGTCAATACGCAGTAGGCCTCTTAGTCTAGCCAGGAGAAAACTTCCAATACCAAGATTAAGACAAGAATTCCAGGCGCCTTCCTTTGCAAAGAAATCTGCAACCATGTTCCGTTCTCAATAAATATGATAAATCTGACCATCAACTTCTTTTAGGAGATCAACCACCTCTTCCCATAGATACCAATGAGAACAATCCCCACGTTGAAACCAAGAAACAACCATTAAAGAATCAGTTTCAACACGCAAACCCGATAAACCAAACTCCTTACACCACCGAAGACCATCCCTTAAGGAAAGCATTTCTGCGATAATGTTCGATTGCACATTATAATGATGAGCAAAACCCGCAAAAAAATTCCCTTTATCATCCCTAATCACACCACCCCCTTCAAGTGAGCAACCATCAACATTTAATTTCCAGCCACCCAAAGGAGGAGGTTGCCAAGCAAAAGCTCTCACCTTTGGCATTCGGCCAGGAATGATAGGACAATTAATACTTCTTAACAAATCTTGATGAAAACTGGAACATGGAGACAACTTCATTTGTTTTGAAAAAAAAAATCTGGATCTGAAAGACAATCACAAAAGTAATTTGCTTCCAAGAGGTAACATCACCTTACATTCTAGCCTTACAACGAGAAATCCACCATGCCCAAATAATCAATATCGGCAAAATACCACACAAAATACCCAGTTGAGAAGATTGTTTCACCCGAGCCCACCAAAGAGCTATACGAATAGAGAAACTCTGTCCTTTTCTATACGACACACGAAGCTTTTTGGAAAAAAATACCCAAACTTTCTCAGCTTGCCCACCATTACCGAAAATATGTTCATAAGACTCACAAGCAATATTTTCACTAAAACAATGGCACTTGGAAGCAAGGTGAACCCCAATTTTCTGGATTTATGAATCCAACAGAAGTGCATGATTCCAAAACCGCCATGCCACATATGAAAATTTTCCCGGCAAACCTTTCCACCAAGTCCATTTTGCCCAACCAGGTGTATCTGAATGCATCCTCAACGTATTCCACGCCCCTTTGGTAGAGAACTTCCCATTAGCACTAAGGGACCAAATGAAGAGATCCTGGCCTTGTTCAATTCTAACATCTGAACTAACAATAGAATCACAAATATCATCACCCACAATTTCTTTGAGACGTGAAATATCCCAGCCCATAGGTGAAAGAAGCACACGTACTAGAAGTAATGGAGAGCCAATAACCGAATTTGTTGCGCCAAAACACCCATAGGAAGCCATGGTTCAAACCAAAAATTTACCTTCCCTTTTCGAATTTTCCAAACACCATTTTTGAGCACTAAGGGAACTCGAGTTAACAAAGTCTTCCAGAATCTTGATCCCTTTGCTGCTTGAGCCGCTTCAAAAAGACTAACCTTCCTCAAATACCAGTTTTTAAAGAAAGAGGCCCAAAGAGAATCACTAGTAATGATTTCCCACACAAATTTCACTAGTAATGAATCATTAACTTCCTCTAAATAACGCACTCCCAGCCCTCCTTCCTTCACTGGACAACAAATCCGTCTCCACGAGACCCATACTCTTTTTTTTCTTCCATCACTTGAACCCCAAAGAAATTCTGACAAAAGGAGTTGAATATTCCGAAAAATAGCCAATGGAACATTCATCACAGACAACACATGAATCGAAATACTATTAAGAACATGTTTCAATAAAATTAAACGTCCTCCCGCCGAAAGAAGGTTACGTTTCCAGCCTGACAACTTCTTTTTTATTTTATCAATAACTGGATTCAGCATTATGGAAGTAAGTCTACCTATATGCAACGGCACGCCCAGATACAAACAAGGAAATTTCCCTTCACTAAAACCTGTGGCCTGTAATAGCTCCATTGTTCGAGAAAAACTAAATTTATTGGAGCAAAAAATCACTGACTTTTCAATACTCATTTTCTGCCCAGAAACAGATTGATACAACCGTAGAGTTTTCAACAATCCTTTCATAGATCTCCTATCTCCTTTTTGAGAAAATCAACAAATCATCAGTGTACAAAAGATGCGAAATTTTAGGACAAGACGAAGATAAATAAAAAGAGTTTATCTTCCCAAGATGAAACTGATAATCCAAAAGCCTTGAAAGAAAATCTTCTGAAAGAATGAACAAATATGGAGAAAGTGGATCTCCTTGCCGCAACCCACAAGAAGCCTTGAAAAAGCCTTTAGGCTTCCCATTTAACATCACTGCAAAATAAGGTGATGAAATACAATGTAAGACAAGATCACACCATTGATTAGATAAGCCAAACTTATGCAGCACCCGAAGTAGATAACTCCAATTCACCCGATTATACGCCTACTCCATGTCAATTTTACAAATGACATTACCACCCCGGACTTTACTATTAAGCCCTGACACCAACTCTTGCGTAAGAGATATATTTTCAAAAATGCTACGATTACTTAAAAAAGCTGCCTGAGCAGGAGAAATCAGCTTTCCTAGTATGGGAGTCATCGATTGCGCCATAATCTTGGTAAAAATCTTATAAACCACACAACATAAACTGATCGGCCGAAACTTGGAAAAGCTATCCGATTTCTCAACTTTTGGAATAAGAGCCAAGTTGGTCGCACCATAAAAAGTTGGTAAATGATTACCTTTGAAGAACTCCATTGCGGCCTTCCAAGCATCCATCCTAACAATGTCCCAAGCTGCTCGAAAGAAACATGCCGTAAACCCATCCGGACCCGGGCAACTATCCTCAGGAATGGAGTCAAGAGCCTCTTTCACCTCCTTTAGAGTAGGAAGTTTACATAAAGCATCATTCTCAGCCTTCGACACTAAATGTGGAATGATAGAGAGAATTTCATCATCTCGCACCCTCGACTCCGCAGCCAAAAGATTTTGAAAATAAGAAATGGCGCCTTCATGAATTTCCTTTGGAGTTGTAAAGGAAGTACCATCTTGCATAGTCAAATTAGATAAAATATGATGCCTCTTTTTTTGCATAACACTCACATGAAAAAATCAAGTGTTAGCGTCTCCCTCTTCAAACCATCGAATACGCAACTTTTGCTTCCACATCGTTTCCTCTCTATCCAGCCACTGCTTAAGCTTCAATTTCAGATTAAGCAACTATTCTCCCCCCTCCAAAGAATAATTTTCTGCAACTTTAGTCTCTAATTTCATCAATCGATCTTCCACCAGTTGTAGTTCTTCTTCCATTCTCCCAAATGTGGACACATTCCACATCCTTAAGGCTAATTTAAGATTTTTCAACTTCCTAGCCACTCTAGTCAAGGCATCACCTTCCACATCCCCATCCCAAACACTTTGAACTAGCGGTAAAAATTCCGCATGAGACACTCACATTCTTTGGAACCGAAATCGACGTGGCCCAAAGAATCTATTCTCTTCCACCAACTTCGTTAACATAGGACTATGATCCGAAGAAGTGCGCGGTAAAGAACACAATTTTGCATGTTGAAATCTTTGCAAAAAAAAAAAACTGTATCACAAGAATTCGATCCAACCATGCCCAAATACAATGCCGACCTTGTTGACCATTACACCCTGAAAATTTTGAACCCTCAAAGGGTAATTCCAGCAATCCACAATCATCAATAAATCTATTGAAATCTTGCTTTGGACCATTGGCCCGATGTATGCCCCCAATCTTTTCATTATCCCTACGAATAATGTTGAAATCCCTCGCCAAGAACCACGGTCTCCCCTCACTATCCCGACTCCCAATATGCTTCCACAAATCCCTAAGTTGTCGACGGAAGTAACTTGCATAAATAAAAGTGACAAGCACTTTTTCTGAACCCATCAACAACCACCTTGCTAACATTTGATCAGTGACCATAATCGAATTAAACTGGAAATTTTCATCCCAAAACAGACAAATCATACCACCCTCTTGCGTATTAGAAGAAAAATTATAAAGCTTTAGTCGAGCAGCCCAACGTTGTATATTTCTCTCATCAGAGAAAGGTTCAAATTTTGCAACAATCCGTTGTCTAAACTTCTTCATTAACCGGGTTAAATGATTCTCAGATGTGCGCACACCCCGAATATTCCATGTAAGGATATTAAACATGATCTTTCTGGATGTGCGCACGATCACGATTTTCTGAGGGGTGTCATAAACATGATCATGATTTTTTTTTATCTCGTGGTGACACCCCTCACCACCCCAGACTTCCTTCTTTCTATATTCAATAAATGCCGAATAGGCACTCCCATTTCTGGATCTAACTCATAATCTTTACAAAACTTGTCACCATTTCCATAAGGCAAATTAGGGCTGAGCTTCAACTTCGACGGAGTCGAAGAAAAATTTTTACTCTGACTCCGACTCCGAATGAAATCGGAGTCTGACTTCGATTGGAGGTCGGAGCTCCGACCGTTTATTGGGCTAAATGAATGCCCTTTTTCAACTTTTGGGCTCACCAAAGCCTAAGTCCGAACCTGTAAAAAAAATACTGACAAGATAAAAAAACTTAAATACAATAGTTTAAAAACTAAATAATATGTATGATGTAGCCATAGGTTATAACAGTCCCATTTGTAACAACATTGACTTAGACTTCAAAGATAACTACATAAATATTAAACACGGATTTCACTCAAATCTCAATGGTCTATTGGTCATGCCTGAAATGAAGATAGAAAGTTGCAATCAATAAATGAAAAAAACTGAGTAAAAGTATAATTTGATTCTTACCAAGAAAGGGGGTTCTCCATAGTCCATAGTCTCTCAACTCCATCCCAACTCTCAAGGGGCGTTCGTCTCAGACTCTCAGTCGTCGGCAATTATGTTAGGGTTCACAATTAGATTTAAAAAATCATAAAAGTAGAAGTTAGAAACATTAAAAATAATTAAATAATCATTTAAAAGCATAGAAAGTTACCCGATTCAAACCTATAGCTCTCGGCATCAACGCCAATGGTATCTAGTCCAATAGGCGATTCACTTATCCAATTCTATGTGCAAACGAGGGCCTCCACGGTTGATGGTGACAATGAACTCCGATAAGCATCCAACACGCGACCTCTAGTGCTAAACGCTGACTCTGAGGCAACCTTAGTGACAAGAATGACTAGCACATCTCGGGCTATACGGGAAAAGACTGGATACTTGGTGGAATTAACCTTCCATCAAGTCAATAACTGAAATACACCACTAGGTGCCTCGACAGCTTCCATAAAATATCGTTCAACCTTAGACGTACATTGCATAATATTCCTCGTTGCAATGAGTTGATGATACTATTGCATAATAAGATGGCCTGTAACCTCTACGGATGGGTCAATATCATCTAAGGAAGCTCTCGATCCCGTCGGCCTCGAATGTGAGGAGTTACCCGCTGCGGTTAAAGGTTGACAACTATTGCTGTAGTTTCTATATAGGTCATCAATATCACTTTTTAGCGCTTTAATAAACTCTGCAGCCTTCACTGTATCGAGAATGATATTTACCCAAAGTTCTAGAATGGCCAACTTATATCGGGGGTCAAGGATCATAGCTGCAAATAGTAATCTATTTATCTTCTCAATATTCCCCCAATATTTATCATATTTGGTCTTCATCCTCGTAGCCAAGCAGATTACAATCCCCAAGAGTCAGCACAACTATTTTACAAGTGAAAGTGAAGCCCTAAGAGCTCGTTGAAATACAAGTTCGCAGTCATATATTTGGATCCAAATATCCGCATGGTTATGTCATAAAAAATTTTCAAAAATTGAACAAAGTACCTCACACTAGTCCATTCATGTGTGTCTGGCGCACCGAGCCCCTATCCTGCTGGCTCCAACAAAGCATACCTTAGGCCCCCATCCTCGACCTCCATCCGCTCGAATGCTCTTTGGTACTTCTGTGCCACATCCAACATCATGTATGTAGAGTTCTATTGAGTTGGAACGTCCAAGCACAACATACTAGAATATCCAATCTGAAGATCTTCTGCTATTGCCTTAAATTGGCAAGCCTTTGGGGGGAACCACTCAGATATTGCACAATGTTGCAGACCTGGGTAATGGAATCATCAACATCTTTTAACCCCTCAACAATTATGAGGTTGATGATATGAGTACATCATCGAACATAAATAAACTCGTGGGCCAGAATGACATCATCTTTCACTGTCGTGTTTCGCTCGAACTGATCAATTGCTGTTTCATTGGCACAGGCATTGTAACCTGTAATACATAACACTTTTCGAATTCCCCAGTCCTTTATACAATCATCCATCTTCGCCCCAATGGATGCACCTTTATGATCCATAATTGCTTTGAAGCCAATAATTCTTTTATACATAATCCACTCACTGTCAATGTAGTGCTGTAATACACATGTAGCAGACGTTCTGTATGGACGTCCATGTGTCAGTCATAAATGACACTCTCTGGCTATTGGTAATAAATATCTTTCTCATATCCGCCTTATCCTTCACATGCTTCTTCATATAATCTCACATCACCGTATACCGTGATGGAATGGGAAATCGTGGCTCAACATAGTTTAGAAACTTTTGGAAGCCTCTTTTGTTGACTGTGGTAACGGGCATCTCATCAGTAATTATCATCTCTGCAAACATGTCCCTGAACATCTTCTCACTGTATTGAGGGATGACCAATTTCTTAGGCTGTGTATCATCAGTGGTCGTAAAAGTTTAACTGAGGTTGGTCTGATCAGTGGCTGCCAATCCCTTCGCGATCTTATATCGTTGGCAACCATTTAGATGTGCTATTAACACTCTGGTGCCTTGCTTCTTCGAATGTCATCTACAAAGTTGCCCACAGTGGTGGCATCTTGCTAGCGGGTTTGCAATATCACCAGAAATTTTGGTGAAATGCTCCCATGTCCATGACCTTTTTTTAGAAGGCCGTAGTGGTTGATCGTGCTCAATGAGCATCTCCTCCTCTTCGTTGAACATATCCTCCTCCTCTATATCTACTGGGAGTGGGAGTCGACTACTCGCACAAGATTTATCTGCTCTAGATGTAGCTACCCTAGATGTGGCTCAAGGGATGAAAGTACCCACCGGTGTAGGAGCTATAGCATTGGTATCCGCCACATCCCCTTGTGGACGATCGTCTCCACTAGGTCTAGGATCCATATCATAATGAAAGAAGCTGAAAAAATAAATTAGAAGCACAAAATTAGTTTAAAAAATAACTAGGTTGTACTAAAAGTTATGAACTCATTTAAGATGGAGAAAAATAAATTATAAGCTAAACATAAACAAACATACTTGAAAAGAGTGATAATTAAGATAAGAATGGGCAAGTTATGGCATAACCATCTCACAAACATACAATACATTAAATGTTATAAGTAAGAATCTTTTAAGTAATTCCAAATTAGAATCATGCACGAAGGTAATCTTTTTTATATAGCATGCATTTCGTTACATGCATCACATTGCATGATACTTCTCTAAGTGAGTATTAATAGTTATAATAGTGCCTTGCAAGGACAATTAATTAATAGTAGTTGAGATTAGTTTACAATAGTTATTAATAGTTATGTCTTACCCGAAGTGGCCAACCAAACAATAATGGGATAGAAGCGAGAAACTATATATAAAACTTAGAGTTGTCCTATATATATGTGTTTGCACAAGTTACCAGGAGTTAAAAGAAGTATTTTCATGAACAAGGCATGAGGAGACACAATCAAATGGAAACCTGCTGAGTTTTCAAACAAACTAGGTGGACAAGATCAAGAATAATGGTTTAAATATTGATTAACAAAATGCACCTAAGCTAGCATGCAAAGCTCTCATTGTGCTTGTAAATACTCAGCTGCAGGAATCAGCAAGTGGGTCTGAACATGCAATTATCTAATACTCTCTCTCTCTCTCTCTCTCTCTCTACCCCATAAATATGTAGTACTAAAATATGGGTTTGACACCTCCTACAGTCTTTTCCCTTTCTGTAAAGCCATAGCATACAACACATGTTGATGATTACAATGCTTAAGCAATCAATTAAGTAGGGAAAAAAGAAATCTACATGAATGATCATTGGAAAATGTAAAAACCGATTGGAATTACAAAATTATAAATATATTCTAATGAAATCTGTATTGGTACTATTATTAAAAAAATCAAAACAAGTTTTGAATTGGTTGGGTCATGTGGCTTTGATTTTTGAAGCATTAGCATCTCTTACACATTTTATCAAACACATTACATGCATACTGGTTTGCACAGTCCATTGCCATCAACCATATTCAATTTTTGCTACATTTCCTTACTACAACACAACTTCACAAGAATCACAACAATTAATCCCAAAACAACTAATTCTAGGCAACCAACAACATGGAAAAAAAGAAAACTTAAAATTAAATTTCCTTGATTTAATTTTAGGGCTTGGAATCAGACAACTTACTAGAGGCCAAGATGAACGGAGGCTGGCCTGAGAAGTGAAGGGGAACGGAGTGTTGCGCACTACGGAGGCGCAAAGAGGCAACGTCGAGGGAACGAGGCGCCGAGACGCAGAGATCCGAGGGACCGAGAGGTTCAGAGAAAAAGGAGAAGAAGAAGGAAGAAAGGAAGAAAGGAAGGGGCTCCTGCGTTTTGGACCCCCCGTGTGATGAAACGACACGGTTCCATATTAAGTGGAATGTCATCGTTTAATATTTTTTTTAAATCCAAATGTAAAAAGACGTCATTTTACATCTGGATTTTTAAAAAAAAAATCGAAGTTGGAGTTCGCTCCGAACCCCGACTCCGACTCCGACTACTTATTCGGAGCTACTCCGATTCCGACTCCGATTTCCGACCACTCCTACTCCGTCAGAGTCAGAATCGGAGTAGAAGTCGGACGGAGTTAAAATTTTCGGAAGTTTGCACAGCCCTAAGGCAAATCAGAATCAGAGCCAACACAACTTATATTTTCAGGTTCCATTTCGTTATCACTCACCATTTCCTCAATAATACGTTGGGCAACACCCTCTAGTTCATACTCCAAAATCTCATCTACCAATTTCAAAGAGCTACGGGGTGTTCTCAAATCTTCAGCTAACAATTGGTAAGCATCCCGTGGTGAACCATCCTCTTCCGTAATTCCCTCAATATTTTTATCCGACAAATCGAGTATGGAACTAACCAGATCATCCCCCTTCTGCAAAAACTCATCCCTAGTCATCACAAACCCCTCCTTTGCACCATACAATTTTCCTTCGAATTCACAACCTGCTGCCGAGACTGTATCCTTTGGAGTATTTCATCTCTCCGAGACTTCTTACACTACTCAGCCACCTTGCTATTACGATCAATTTGACGCCGAACTTTTCTCACCTCTTTTTGTTTCAACGACATTACTTCTCCTTTTGCAGACATTCTACCAGATTACATATTGAATCCGAATGGCCTTGAACATGACATCTATGTCAAAAGGCAAGCAAGGTTTCGAAAATTACCTCTTGAAATCGACTACCCATCTCACCAGGCATCCCAATCCAGAAACCTTTAATCACTTGTCGAGAAATACCCATTTCAACACAACATCTGGCTCATTCAGGGCGTGAGACACAAGCAGTAGCATTATCTCTTTTCAGAAATATCCCAAATCCTCCAGTGAGATTTTTCATCGTAGAAGTTTGATAAAAATTAGGGGGCAGACACGGTAGAAATAACCACACCGGAGCCATCACATGTTCTCTGCCCTCCTCAAAATCCGGCGACCAATGGAAGATACAATAAGACACACCCTCAATATAAAAAAAACTCCCTTGCCATGGCAGTGCAGAAATCCTCCTCCGTGGTCATACGAACCATAACATTCGTCGGTTTTCGCATAACCCCCCACAACTGATTGAACCTTCAATCCCCATCGTTGCTAGATGAATCTACGAATTTGATCCAGTGATGGCTGCTTGCGAAGAAATTTCAATACTATCGTGAATTGAAAAGGAGAAGCCGAACGATCTATTTCTTCTTTCGTGAAGGAAAAATACACTTCCCCCTTCTAAAAGCTAGGACTTCTCATAGGCATCTCAACCTCAAGAAGAGGAATCAGAGGCTCTACGACAATATCAGAGAACAGTTGACGAACCGCCGACACCTGGGGGCCCAGCAGGGCCTCCAAAGAGGCCATACGGCTACCCTTTGAAGATAGAAAGTGAAAAAGAGAAGAGAGAAAAAAACACTACGGCCACGTCAGCTTTAACCAAAGTTCACTAAGAAAATTATGTGCTTATGGTTGAAGAGTGAGCTACCAGTATCTATATGAAACGCCACGTAAGAGAATGAAGTGCTGAAAATAAAATTTCGTGCAAAAAAAGTCTCAAGGTTAGAGAACATAAAAAGTTCTAAATAGCATTTATACAAAAACAAATGTGAATATAACAATATCACCTATATACAAAGAGCATTTGTCGCATAAGGATCAAGTTTGAAGGCTGGCCAGTACACCAATACAATCAAGTTGCAGGATGCGTAAGGCCTCTTTAACAAATATCAAGCTTTGGTTGCTATTATATTAAAAATCCGAGAGCATTGAAAAAGGAATATCAAAATTCTAATCACGTTTGACCAAAAACAAAGTGATCATTAAAAATATACTATAAAGAAAGTAAATCTAGAAAAAGGTGGAGGAGGAAGATAAGAGAACGGAGGACGGGAAGAGGAAGACAAAGACTTTGAGGAATAGAGAGGAGTAGGACAAAGAGGACTGTAAGAGTAGGAAGAGAGTAGGAGTAGCCCGAGGAGTACAAGGAGAGGAAGATAGGAGGGAGGAGGAAAGGAATATAGGACGAAAAGAAGAGCAGGACTAGAAGAGGAAGAGAGGAGGGAGAAGGAGAAGGATAGGAGAAACTAACAATAAAAAAAATACTATAGGAAGAACCCTAGATGAGACAACTAAATGCGTAAGTGGAAATCAAGTTATTCACCTCTCCAGAAGAAAGAAGTGATTTCAACTAGAAGAGAAAGATAACTAACTACCCAAGAAATGTTTTTTGCCATTCATACATCCAGCATTGATATGAAATGCCACGTAAGAGGGTGAAGTGCTGGAAATAAAATTTTGTGCAAAAAAGTCTCAAAGGTTAGAGAGCATAAATAGTTCTAAATAGCATTTTATACAAAAACAAATATGAGTATAAAAACATCACCTCTATACAGAGAGCATTCGTCTCATAAGGATCAGGTGTGAAGGCTGGAAAGTACACCAATCCAATCGAAGTTACAGGGATGCGTTAGGCTTCCTCTACAAATCTTAAGATTTGGTTGCTATTATATTAAAAATCCGAGAGCATTGAAAAGGGAATACCAAAATTCTAATCACGTCTGACCAAAAAAAAAAGTGATCATTAAAAATATACTATAAAGAAAGTACATCTAGAAAAAAATGGTGGAGGAAGAGAAGAGGATGTGAACGAGGACGAAGAGAGGAAGACGAAGACATTGAGGAATATAGGAGTAGGACGAAGAGAGCAGTGAGAGCAGGAAGAGAGGAGGAGTACGACGAGGAGAGGAAGAGAGGAGAAAGGAGAGAGGAGAAATGAGGAGAGGAATATAGGAGGAAAAGAAGAGTAGGATGAGGAAAGGAAGAGAGGTGGGAGAAGGAGAAGAATATGAGAAACTAACAATAAAAAGTACTATAGGAATAACCATAAACGAGATAACTAAATTAAAAAATCAATGTGTAATCGGCAATCAAGTTATTCACCTTTCTTGAATAAAGAAGTGAGTTCAACTAGAAGAGAGAGATAACTAACTTCCCAAGAAGCCCATCATACATCCATCATCGATATGGAACGCCACGTAAAAGGTTGCAGTGCTGGAAATAAAATTTCGTGCAAAAAAGTCTCAAAGGTTAGAGGGCAGGAAAAGTTGTAACTAATATTTTATACAAAAAAAAATCTAAGTATATATAAAAATATCACCTTTATACAGAGAGCATTCGTCACATAAGGTTGGAGTCCGAAGGCTGGCCAGTACACCAATCCAATCGAAGTTGTAGGCTTGCGTAAGGCCTCATCTACAAATCTCAAGCTTTGGTTGCCATATATTAAAAATCCAAGAGCATTGAAAAAGGAATACCAAAACTCTGATCACGTCTGACCAAAAACAAAGCGATCATTAAAAATACACTATAAGGAAAGTACATCTAGAAAAAGCTAGAGGAGGAAGAGAAGAGGACGTGAATGAGAAGAGGAAGACGAAGACGATGAGGAATAGAGAAGTAGGACGAAGAGGACAGTGAGAGCAGAAAGAGAGGAGGAGTAGGACGAGGAGTAAGAATAGAGGAATAGAGGAGGGAGGAGGAGAGGAATATAGGAGGAAAAGAAGAGTAGGATGAGAGAGGAGGGAGAAGGAGAAGAATAGGAGAGACTAACAATAAAAAATACTTTAGGAATAACCATAAATGAGACAACTAAATTAAAAAATAAATGCGTAATCACAATCAAGTTATTCACCTTACTTGAAGAAAGAAGTGAGTTCAACAAGAAGAGAGAGAAAACTAACTCCACAAGACAATATTTTTGCCCTTCATACATGTTGCATCGATATGAAATGCCATGTAAGAGGGTGAAGTGCTGCAAATAAAATTTCGTGCAAAAAATCTCGAAGGTTGGAAAGCATAAAAAGTTCTAAATAGCATTTTATACAAAAACAAATGTGAGTATACAAATTTCACCTCTATAGAGCACTTGTCGCATAAGGATCAAGTCCGAAGGCTGGACAGTACACCAATACAATCGAAGTTGCAGGGATGCATAAGGCCTCTTCAACAAATATGTAGTTTTGGTTGGTGTTATATTAAAAATCCGAGAGCATTGAAAAAGGAATATCAAAATTCTAATCACATCTGAACAAAAACAAAGTGATGATTTAAAATATATTATAAAGAAAGTACATCAAGAAAAAGGTGGAGGAATAAGATAAGAGGACGTGAATGAGGACGGGAAGAGGATGACGAAGACGTTGAGGAATAGAGGAGCGGGACAAATAGGACGGTAAGAGCAAGAAGAGAGTAGGACAAGGAGTACGAGGAGACGAAGAGAGGAGGGAGAAGGAGAAGAATAGGAGAAACTAACAATAAAAAAATACTATAGGAATAACCATAAATGAGACAGATAAATTAAATGCATAATCGGAAATGAAGTTATTCCCCTTACTTGAAGAAAAAAGTGAGTTCAACTAAAAGAGATAGATAACTAACAACCCAAGACAATGTTTTTGCTCTTCAAACATCCAGTATCAATATGAAACGCCAAGTAAGAGGATGAAGTGTCTCAAAGATTAGAGAGCATAAAAAGTTCTAAATAGCATTTTCTACAAAAATAAATGTGAGTATAAAAATATCACCTATATACAGAGAGCATTCATCGCATGAGGATCAAGTCCGAAGGCTAGCCAATACACCAGTCCAATTGAAGTTGCAGGGATGCATAAGGCCTCCTCTACAAATCTCAAGCTTTGATTGTTATTTTGTTAAAAATCCGAGAGCATTGAAAAAGGAATACCAAAATTCTAATCACATCAGACCAAAAAAAAAGTGTTCATTAAAAATATACTATAAAGAAATTACATCTAGAAGGTGGAGGAGGAAGAGAAGAGGACGTGAACGAGCACGAGAAGAGGAAGATGAAGACGGTGAGGAAGAGAGGAGTAGGACGAAGAGGACGGTGAGAGAAGGAAGAGAGGACGAGTAGGACAAGGAGTACGAGGAGAGCAAGAGAGGAGGGAGAAGGAGAAGAATAGGAGAAACTAACAATAAAAAATACTATAGGGGTTGATGTCGTGTTTCGTGGCCCGAGCACTTCCGCGATAACCATGCTCACGTCACCTACAATTAAGAGGGGCTCTGGTGACATCCGGGGTCACTCCAATGCCAAAGTCAGTGAACAATCCTCTAGTGATAAAAACAACTTTGAAGAATAGTAAGAACAATCAAAATTCAGAGAGAGACCTCCCGAGAAGGGATGACCGTTATTTATACCTGATTCGGGTTCTGCTGCTGAGGGAGATTGTGGCGTGTCAGGTGTCAGACCTGCTACCACATTGTGTCAGTCCGCGGCTCAGGCGGCCGAAGGAGATTGTGGCGTGCAGTTGAGCGTCTTGCCCAGCGCCCTACGGTAGGGCTCTATAGTCTGTCGAGCCCTGAGATTATCTCATTGGTATATCCGAGCTTGGCGCTAAATGGCCTTCCCGGGTAGGTTTGAGGTCACGGGCTCGACACGCGATTCTCCGGCTTGGACTCTTAGCTTAAGGGATGGTTTCATCTTTGGGCCTGGAGTTCCGTGGCTTGGCTCCTTGGGCCTAGGCCCATCTGGGATGGGCCCCTCCCTCACAAAACCCCGCGAATTCCTATCACGTGCGCGTGGTGGGAATTCCTATCACAGTACCCCAGGAAGCATCATCTTCCGGACGATACTGCTGCAACATAATTAGAAGTATTATGAATTCCTACCACGCACACGTGATAGGAATTTGCTGGGTACTCTGAGGGAGGGGCCCATCCCAGATGGGCCCAAGCTCGAAGAAGCCAAGCCACGGAACCTACCCGGGTAGGCCTACTGTAAGGTGCCGTGCAAGATGCCCAACTACACGTAGACAGCTGAACGTGCCCAGTCACGGAATCGTCAGGCTCAAGGCATGCATTCAATGCATGTGTTAGGAGACCCGGCACGTAACGGTGCACCCTACGTACGAATGACAGCTCGCCCACAACTTGACACCTAACCCTGGCAGAAAGCAACAGTACAGACCAGCACGGCTGTAGTCAGGACGGTCGAAGCCCCTTCCATCGGGGTGGAAGTGTCTGTCATGACCGCATCACCTCCCGAGTGGGCAACAGATATCCAGAAATTCCTACAGGAAGGGCAACTGCCCAGTGATCTTGAAGAAGCATGAAAGGTCAGAAACAGGGCGGCCCGGTTCACCATGTTAGAAGGAGTTCTGTACAAGAGAGGTTTTTCTGAGCCACTCCTCAAATACCTCTCATCGGATGAAGCCCAATACGTGCTAGCAGAGATTCACGAAGGGATTTGTGGAAGCCACTTAGGAGGGAGGGCTCTCGCTGCGAGAGTGACCCGGGCTGGATATTACTGGCCCCGTTCCCTCAAGGCTGTGAAAGACTTTGCTAAGAAATGCCCAAAGTTTCAGGACCACGGGCTGATTCCGCACTGCCTGGTAGAGGAGCTGACATCAATCACGGCCCTGTGGCCCTTCACCCAATGGGGCCTGGACCTGATTGGCCCATTCCCAGCAGCAAGGGGAGGCGCCAAGTTTGTCATTGTCGCGGTCGACTATTTGACAGACTGGGTCGAAGTAGAGGCTCTCGAGAGCATATTTCCCAAGTCAGTGGTCTGCCAATTCGGCATACCTCAGAGCTTAATATCGAACAATGGAAGACAATTTGACTGCACACATTACCGGGAATGATGCAAAGAGCTCGAAATTAAAGTGAAGTACTCATCGCCAGGACACCCTCAAGCCAATGGACAGGCCGAAGCAACCAACAAAACCCTCCTCGCCACCCTCAAGGAAAAGATTGGGGCGCACAAAGGAGCATGGGCAGAAGAGCTCCCAAGCATGCTATGGGCGTACCGGACCATTGTCCGAACCCCTACAAGGGAGACACCATTCAGCCTCACCAATGGCAGTGAAGCGATAATCCCCGTGGAAGTCGGACTCCCCACATTTTGTGTCCAACATTTCGACCCGGAAGCTAGCCGAGAGCTTGGATGTCCTGGAAGAGAGAAGAGAAGAAGCAACAGTACGGACGACGAATAAAAAGTGAAAGGCGGAGCAATACTTCAACAGACGGGTCAGGCCACGCTCCTTCAAGGTAGGCGACCTAGTGCTACGACAGATTGGAATAATTACCCCTGGAGAGGTGAAGTTGGGACCAGGATGGGATGGCCCACACGTAGTGACTGTGAGCAACCGACCCGATTCCTATCACCTTAAAAACAGCTAGGGGCACGAGCTACCCCACCAGTGGAACGCCGAACACTTAAAGAAGTATTATGTGTAGAAGTATAAGGTGATAATTTGTACGAACAACTATGAATGAATGAGGACGCCTGGATGTTCATCTGAAATCTCTTGTTATTTAAAAAAATAATAATAAACATAAGCCTACGGGGTAAGGTCCCAAGTCTCCAGACTAGGTACCGACCCTCCATCCAACAAAGTCGAGTCCTTACACTCGCAAAAAGACGGGCCACTTCACTCGCTGTAGAGTAAGGTCCCAAGTCTTTGGACTGGGTACCGACCCCCCGTCCAACAAAACCAAGTCCTTACACTAGCAAGAAGACGAGTCCCTTGACTTGTTGCGGGATAAGGTCTCAAGTCTCTGACTGGGTGCCGACCCCCCATCTCACAAAGTCGAGTCCTTACACTCGCAAGAAGATGGGTCCTTTCACTTGCTGCGGGGTAAGGTCCCAAGTCTCCAAACCGGGTCCCGATCTCCTGCCCAACAAAGTCGAGTCCTAACACTCGCAAGAAGACAGGTCCCTTGACTTGCTGCGGAGTAAGGGCAAGTCTCTGGACATGGTCCCGATCTCTCGCCCAACAAAATCGAGTCCTTACACTCCCAAGAAGACGGGTCCCTTGACTCCCTGCGGGGTAAGGGCAAGTCTCCGAACTTGGTCCTGATCTCCCATCCAACAAAGTTGAGTCCTTACACTCGCAAGAAGACTGGTCCTTTGACTCGTTGCGGGGTAAGGTCCCAAGTCTCCGGACTGGGATCTCCCGCCCAACAAAATCGAGTCCTTACACTCGCAAGAAGACAGGTCCCTTGACTCGCTGCGGGGTAAGGGCAAGTCTCCGGACTTGGTCCCGATCTCCCGCCCAAGAAAGCTGAGTTCTTACACTCCCAAGAAGACGGATCCCTTGACTCACTGTGGGGTAAGGGTAAGTCTCTGAACTTGGTCCCGATCTCCCATCCAACAAAGCTGAGTCCATATACTCGTAAGAAGACGGATCCTTTGACTAGCTGCGGGGTAAGGTCCCAAGTCTCCGGACTGGGTCCCGATCTCTCGCCCAACAAAATCGAGTCCTTACACTCGCAAGAAGACGGGTCTCTTGACCCACTGTGGGGTAAGGGCAAGTCTCCGGACTTGGTCCCGATCTCCCGCCCAAGAAAGTCAAGTTCTTACACTCCCAAAAAGACGGGTCCCTTGACTCACTTTGGGGTAAGGGCAAGTCTCTGAACTTGGTCTCGATCTCCCATCCAACAAAGCTGAGTCCTTATACTCGCAAGAAGACGGGTTCTTTGACTCGCTGTGGAGTAAGGTCCCAAGTCTGCGGACTGGGTCCTGATCTCCCACCCAACAAAATCGAGTCCTTACACTCGCAAGAAGACAGGTCCCTTGACTCGTTGCGGGGTAAGTGCAAGTCTCCGGACTTGGTCCCGATCTCTCGCCCAACAAAGCCGAGTCCTTACACTCGTAAGAAGACGGGTCCTTTGACTTGCTGCAGGGTAAGGGCAAGTCTCAGGGCTTGGTCCCGATCTCCCATCCAACAAAGATGAGTCCTTACACTCGCAAGAAGATAGGTCCCTTTACTCGTTGTGGGGTAAGGTCCCAAGTCTCCGGACTGGGTCCCGATCTCCTTCCCAACAAAGCTGAGCCTTTACATTCACAAGAAGATGGGTCCCTTGACTCACTGCAGGGTAAGGGCAAGTCTCAGGACTTGATCTTGATCTCCCATCCAACAAAGCTGAGTCCTTACACTCACAAGAAGATGGGTCCCTTGACTCGCTGTGGGGTAAGGTCCCAAGTCTTCGGACTGGGTCCCAATGTCCCGCCCAACAAAGTCGAGCCCTTACACTCGCAAGAAGACGGGTCCCTTGACTCACTGTGGAGTAAGGGCAAGTCACTGAACTTGGTCCCGATCTCTCGCCCAACAAAGTTGAGTCCTAACACTCGCAAGAAGACTGGTCCCTTGACTCACTGCAGGGTAAGGGCAAGTCTCAGGTCCTGATCTCCCATCCAACAAAGCTGAGTCCTTACACTCGCAAGAAGACGGGTCCCTTGACTCATTGTGGGGTAAGGTCCCAAGTCTCCAGAATTTGTCCCGATCTCCTGTCCAACAAAGCTGAGTCCTTACACAAGCAAGAAGAAGGGTCCCTTGACTCGCTGTTGGGTAAGGTCCTAAGTAGGCCTGTGCAGAAAAAGTTCAGACTCGGTCTGTCCATGAGACCTGACTCCACCCGACCTGAAAAATGGGTTGAAGTAATTTGCGGGTCGAACCCGCTGAAACCTACTACACCAACACAGGCTTGTTCTTGTCGATCTTGTTCTTGTTTTCTTCGTCGTCTCCGTCTCCGTCATTACCTTTGACTTTGTTGAACACAGGCTTAGTAGCAATAGATTGGAAACCTGGAGGTTGAGGAGGCTTGGGCTTCGGGGTTTCAGAGAGTACCTCCTTGATTGTTTCTTCCTCAGCTGAAGGAGGGGTTGCTCTACTCTTTGCTACAAAGCTCCAGCCCATTAAACAAGCTTTTGAGAGCTTAACATCTAGCATTTTTAACGTCCTTCATCAAATATACCAACAT
This sequence comes from Juglans cinerea, assembly GCA_961763995.1. Taxonomy (NCBI): domain Eukaryota; kingdom Viridiplantae; phylum Streptophyta; class Magnoliopsida; order Fagales; family Juglandaceae; genus Juglans; species Juglans cinerea. The sequence continues at coordinate 26,056,800 of CAUIVZ010000003.1, forward strand.
CTACTTTCCCATCTTTCATGTCCATTAAGCTAGCAGGCACATCCTTGTTGCAGAAGCCTTGAGGTGGACCCATTATCTGAAGCCCATATCGATTTTTCATTTGTATCAACACCCACTAATCAGAGAAACACAACCCTTGGATCCAAGAATGAATGCCCACTTTAATAAAAAGACGATTATGCATGAAAGGTATATGATTTTGATCAGCGGGAAATGCATTAATGCCAATAACAGCACCACCACCTAAGCCATTACTGGTTTGAGCACAAGAATGGGACAGAAAAATTTAACCCAGAAGTTACAGATGGAGAGGATGACGTTGTCTACCCGATTCTTCATCATCGAGGGCAAGGGCGTTTTGTTTTGATTTGGGTTTGTTTTGTTCTGCAGCTGCTAATTTGTAGTTTTGCCCCTTGTGCTTCCAATCTAGGGGCAGGTCGGTTCATATCTATTTGTTTTGCTCTAGATCCGGGTCGGGTAGGGTCGGACCCAAACATGAACCAGGTGGGTTGGGTTGCAGCCCTAGTCCCACGCCCCCAGGCTGGGTATCAACCCCCCATCAGGGTCCCTTGACTTGCTGCGGGGTAAGGCCCAAAGTCTCAGAACTGGGTCCTGACCCCCCGACCAATAAAGCCAAAGCCCTCGTCAGAACCACAAACAGAAAAAACGAAAGGAGGAGAGGAAAAGGAAACAAAAGAACACAGCAGCTGTAAGAAATGAGTGTTCATTTCATTCATCATCAAACATATATAGTTACAAGGAAAGTCGGGGACTGCTATGCAAGGTTACAAAGTACCAAAAAAAAAGGGGGGAAAGTGAAGGGGGAGGGGCCGAGCCCATCACTGGGGTGGAGAAAGCTGAGGAGCGCCTGGGGGGAATGGGGGATACCCTGGCTTCCCAAAGTTCTAAATGTAAGCTTGCGCCTCGGAACTGGGAGGAACGAAGAATTGAGACAAAGTGCGCAAGTCTAGCTCGGGATTCTGCAACAAGTGCTTGTGCATCCGATCGAGGCCATCTCGATAGCCATGAGACCAGGCCGTGTCCCGGATGGCATTTGCACTCGCGATCCGAGATCGGATCTCCCCGGAATGTTTGGCGACGTCCTCCAGACGAGGCTTCAGACCGACAATCTCATTGTTGCGGGATAGGAGGTCAATGTTCTTCTAGATCCCCGCTTGTGAAAGCTCACCGATGCATGACTTCGCCTGTCACAGTTGCTCTCTTAAGTGCTAAGCCTCCTGAGAATGCCTAAAATGCCCGAACAACAGTCGTGAACGCTGTCCGACAACTAGAGCCCGATTCTTTCTGGAACTCCCTTCGGGCCGACTCTGTCTCCTCCCTAGACTCTCGCAGCTCTTTTCTAGCGGCCTCCAACTCTGCTTCCCGAGTGACCAAAATCCGTTCGGAATTTTGGCGAGCCTCTTCGGCAGTCCTTTTTGCCAACATCAGCCGAAAGATGTCTTGGTCGGCATCATGCAAAAGGGCCTTCTTCTTCTCTTTATGCATTGTTGCAACCACCTCCAGGTGCTGGTTTTGTTCCTTCACATACACCACCTCGCTGATCAGCTCCTTCTGCTCGATCTTGAGGCTCTTTATTCTTCGGGTCGCCTGCTTCAACTTGAAATATCCAAAGCGCGACAAGGTCCTGAGCTCCCTGTTGGCCTCCTCCAACTCTCCCTGTTGGAGGAGTAAAAGGCTGGAGAAGGCTTTTATATATATATATATATATGTGAGAAGTAAAAGGCTGGAGAAGGCTCGGCGGAATACGTCAAACGAAAGAAGATACCTGGGCTAATGGGGGCAACATCCGGCCCAGATGCTCTCGGTGGCAACGGCGCGAGCCTCGTCCAGGGCCGAGGCTCGCACTTGTGTCCCCTTTGACCCGGAGGAAGATGAAAGCCAGCGACCACTAGCTGCCAAGAAAAATTCGAAAGGGACCCCCAAGTCTCGCTGCAGGGCCTGGGCGCCATGGGAGATAAAGCCTTAGAGTCATCATCGTCACTCAGATCTATGAAAACCGGAGGCTCTTGGAAATCTGCGCCTCGATCGGTCCCTCTCGACCCAGAAGACGAAGGGGGAGCGACCCCCACGGCTGGAGAGGCAAGTCTGACGACCTTGTCTAAGCTCCGAGTTGCAGCAGGAGGAGCTTTGAGTCTCAGCCCTTCTCCTCTTCCACTGACTCCTTATTCTTCCTCGTCTTCTTCGTTGTCTTGGTAGACGAATTGTGCCCTCACCCCTTCTTGGCTTGAGGCACGAGAGGGGCTGGAGTCTGCCTCCTGTGACACGGGCCCCGGGGTCGTCTCGTCTTCGCCAGCACTCCATTGCTCGTATACTGGGAAGAAGTCTACCCAACCTGGGAAACCTTGCGGGCAATCTCCTCCCGAAGTGTATCCTCAAAAGAAGTGAAGGGCTTAAACGGGTTAGGCGCGTAAGGAGGGGAATGAGCTAGAGAAGCAAAAAATGATGCCTGAAGATCGCATGCATCCAATTCTTCTGGGGTCGGCTTCCCAATTCCCCAGCATGATCGCCGAAAGGAGAAGGACCCCCAGCCTCATCATTTTGCTGGGGAGAATCGTGGCGTACCTTTGGTCACTTTGCTTACGACTAGAAGAACTCAAAGCGCGCTTCCGAGGAGAGGGCAGGGCCTGGGGGGATGCTACCCAAGAAATTCCTCCCAATAGCATACGAACCGGTCGGGCGTAGATAGGTAGTTGCGAATGTTCTCGTCAGAAAGGACCAGATCGGTCGTCGACTCATCAGGGTGGGCCCGCACCCAAGCTTTCACCAACTCCAACAGAGCCTTTTCCCTCCGATTGAGGGTAAGTTCCAAGCACTTCGTGGAAGGGGGAACCCCAACACGCCTGAATACGATACTCCTTGTGGGCGGCCTCCCAGTCTAGGCCCGACACGAAAAAAAACTTTTGGGACCACTCTTTTATGCTTGAATGAGCTGCTCGACCGAGGCAATCTTTTGGCTCAGAGACCGGGCCTGGAAACTGACGATGCTTCCCGGTTGGTAGTTAAGGCGATATACATACAACAACTCCCGAGCTGTTAGGTCTGGGTATTCTTCAGGAGTCTTGCTTAGTATCATCCAGAAGATGATGCAATTGGATATCAGGAGCCGCCATGCATTAGGGTGGAGCTGCAACGAGAGGCGAAGACCATTGGCGAACATTAGCTGGTAAGCCACACCATTGTCACCGTGCCATCAGGATTCACCGCGTGCTCACCCCGGGGAATCTCCAGGACCACATTAAGAGGAATCTTGTATTTGGAGCGAAATGCCCTGAGGTCATCGCTGGAGACGGAGGAAACCCAATGTTTCCCCCCGAAATATGAAGGAACGGGATCAACTGTGGGTGCCGTCACAGCGGTGGGAAGCGACAATAAAGCGGTGACGGAGAAAAGAGAAGTGAGTGGAACACGACAGCTGGAGAGAAAGAGAATGAGAAACTGCAGAAACACGACAGACGAAGGCAAGAGGAAATGGTGAAGAAGAAGAGGAGTGGACCTTATATAGTGAAGGTAGGATGGAGAGTGCACACGAAACGAAGCAACTCTGACAACAGCGACGTCAGAAAGTGCCACGCGGTGCACAGTCTCTAAAGCGACGACAGGAATGGAAGGCGTCATGTCAAGAGAGTGAGGAGAACGGACCAATGAGGTCCCAGGATATGAAGGGAAGGGCGACCAGCACGTTAAATCGATCATCGGGAAACGGAGCCGAACGAGCGCCAACATAATTAGAAGTATTATGAATTCCCACCACCCGCACTTGATAGGAATTCGCTGGGTACTGTGAGGGAGGGGCCCATCTGGGGCCCGAAGAAGCCAAGCCACAAAACTCCAGGCCCAAAGACGAAACCCTCCCGTAAGTTAAGAGTCCAGGCCAGAGGATCACGTGCCGAGCCTGTGACCGCAAACCTAATTGGAAAGGCCTTTTAGCGCCAAGCTCGAATATACCAATGAGATCGTCTCGGGGCTCGACAGCCTACCAAGCCCTACCCCTAGGCCGCCAAGCAAGAAGCCCAACTGCACGCGGATGGCTTAACATGCCCGGTCACGGACTCGTCAGACTCAAGGCACACCACATTCAATGCATGTGTCAGGAGACCGGGCACACAACGGTGCACCCCATGTACGAAGGACGGCTCGCCGACTACCTGACACCCAACCATCGCCGAAAGCAATAGGACAAACCTAGCATGTCTGACACGCCACGAAAGAGACAAATAAATTAAAAAATAAATGCGTAATCGGAAATCAAGTTATTCACCTTACCTGAAGAAATAAGTGAGTTCAACTAGAAGAGATAGGTAACTAATTACCCAAGATAATTTTTTTGCTCTTCATACATCCATTATCGATATGAAACACCATGAAAGAGGATGAAGTGCTGCAAATAAAATTTCGTGCAAAAAAGTCTCAAAGGTTAGAGAGTATAAAATGTGAGTATAAAAATATCACCTATATACAGAGAGCATTCGTCGCATAAGGATCAAGTCTGAAGGCTGGCCAATACACTAGTCCAATCGAAGTTGCAGGGATGCGTAAGGCCTCCTCTACAAATCTCAAACTTTGGTTGCTATTATGTTAAAAATCCGAGAGAATTGAAAAAGGAATACCAAAATTCTAATCACATCAGAACAAAAACAAAGTGTTCATTAAAAATATATATAAAGAATGTAGATCTAGAAAAAGGTGGAGGAGGAAGAGAAGAGGACATGAACGAGCATAGGAATAGGAAGATGAAGACGATGAGGAAGAGAGAAGTAGGACGAAGAGGACGGTGAGAGAAGGAAGAAAGGAGTAGAACGAGGAGAGAAATATAGGAGGGACAAGGAGAAGAATAGGAGAAACTAACAATAAAAAATACTATAGGAAAAACATAAACAAGACAACTATATTAAAAAATAAATATGTAATTGGCAATCAAGTTATCCAACTTACCTGAAGAAAGAAGTGAGTTCAACTAAAAGAGAGAGATAACTAACTACCCAAGACAATATTTTTGCCCTTCATTTTTCCGACATTGATATGAAAAGCCATGTAAGCAGGTGAAGTACTACAAATAAAATTTCGTGCAAAAAATCTCGAAGGTTGGAGAGCATAAAAAGTTCTAAATAGCATTTTATACAAAAACAAATGTGAGTATAAAATTATCACCTTTATAGAGCACTTGTCAGATGAAGTCTGAAGGCTGGCCAATACACCAATACAATCGAACTTGCAAGGATGCGTAAGGCCTCTTCTACAAATATCAAGCTTTGGTTGGTATTATATTAAAAATCCGATAGAATTGAAAAGGGAATATCAAAATTCTAATCACATTAGACCAAAAACAAAGTGTTCATTAAAAAAATACTATAAAGAAAGTACATCTATAAAAGGTGGTGGAGGAAGATAAGAGGACGTGAATGAGGATGAGAAGACGAAGACAAAGACGTTGAGGAATAGAGGAGTAGCACGAAGAGGACAGTAAGAGAAGGAAGATAGGAGGAGTAGGACGAAGAGTACGAGGAGAGGAAGAGAAGAGAAGAATAAGAGAAACTAACAATAAATAAAAAAATACTATACAAATAACCATAAACAAGACAAATAAATTAAAAAATAGATGTGTAATCGGCAATCAAGTTATTCACCTTACCTGAAGAAAGAAGTGAGTTCAACTAGAAGAGATTGATAACTAACTACCCAAGACAATTTTTTTACTCTTCATACATCAAGTATCGATATGAAATGCCAAGTAAGAGAGGACGAAGTGCTGCAAATAAAATTTCATTAAAAAAAGTCTCAAAGGTTAGGGAGCATAAAAGTTCTAAATAGAATTTTATACAAAAACAAATGTGAGTACAAAAATATCACCTATATACAGAGAGCATTCGTCGCGTAAGGATCAAGTCCGAAGGTTGGCCAATACACCGGTCAAATCGAAGTTGCAGGGATCCATAAGGCCTCCTTTACAAAATCTCTAGCTTTGGTTGCTATTACGTTAAAAATCCGAGAGCATTAAAAAATGAATACCAATATTCTAATCACATCATACCAAAAACAAAGTGTTCATTAACAATATACTATAAAGAAAGTGCATCTAGAAAAAGCTGGAGGAGGAAGAGAAGAGGACGTGAACAAGAACGAGAAGGGGAAGATGAAGATGTTGAGGATTAGAGGAGTAGGACGAAGAGGACAATGAGAGCAGAAAGAGAGGAGTAGGACGAGGAGTTCGAGGAGAGGAAGAGAGGTGGGAGGAGAAGAGGAATATACGAGGAAAAGAAGAGTAGGACGAGGAGAGGAAGAGAGGAGGGAGAAGGAGAAGAAAAGGAGAAACTAACAATAAAAAATACTATAGGAATAATCATAAACGAGACAACTAAATTAAAAAATAAATGCGTAATCGGCAATCAACTTATTCACATTACCTGATGAAAAAAGTGAGTTCAACTAGAAGAGAGAGATAACTAACTACCCAAGAAAATATTTTTGCGCTTCATACATCCAGCATCGATATGAAATGCCATGGAAGAGGGTGAAGTGCTGCAAATAAAATTCCGTACAAAATATCTCGATGGTTGGAGAGCATAAAAAGTTCTAAATACCATTTTGTACAAAACAAATGTGAGTATAAAAATATCACCTTTATAGAGCACTCATCACATAAGGATCAAATCCGAAGGCTGGCCAGCACACCAATACAATTGAAGTTGCAAGGATGCATAAGGCCTCTTCTACAAATATCAAGCATTGGTTGGTATTATACTAAAAATCTGAGAGCATTGAAAAAGGAATATGAAAATTCTAATCACATTAGACCAAAAACAAAGTGTTCATTAAAAAAATACTATAGAGAAAGTACATCTAGAAAAGGTGGAGGAGGAAGATAAGAGAACGTGAATGAGGACGAGAAGACGAAGACAAAGACGTTGAGGAATAGAGGAGTAGGACGAAGAGGACGGTAAGAGAAGGAAGATAAGAGGAGTAGGACGAGGAGTACGAGGAGAGGAAGAGAGGACAAGAATAAGAGAAACTAACAATAAAAAAAAATACTATACGAATAACCATAAACAAGACAAATAAATTAAAAAATAAATGTGTAATCGGCAATCAAGTTATTCACCTTACCTGAAGAAAGAAGTGAGTTCAATTAGAAGAGATTGATAACTAACTACCCAAGACATTTTTTTTGCTCTTCATACATCAAGTATCGATATGAAACGCCAAGTAAGAGAGGACAAAGTTGTTGCAAATAAAATTTCATTAAAAAAAGTCTCAAAGGTTAGAGAGCATAAAAAGTTCTAAATAGCATTTTATACAAAAACAAATGTGAATATAAAAATATCACCTATAAACAGAGAGCATTCGTCGCATAAGGATCAAGTCCGAAGGTTGGCCAATACACCGGTCAAATCGAAGTTGCAGGGATGCATAAGGCCTCCTCCTTTACAAAATCTCTAGCTTTGGTTGCAATTATGTTAAAAATCCGAGAGCATTAAAAAAGGAATACCAAAATTCTAATCACATCATACAAAAACAAAGTGTTCATTAACAAGATACTATAAAGAAAGTGCATCTAGAAAAAGCTGGAGGAGGAAGAGAAGAGGACTTGAACGAGAACGAGAAGACGAAGACGTTGAGGATTAGAGAAGTAGGACGAAGAGGACGATGAGAGCAGAAAGAGAGTAGGAAGAGTGGGACGACAGGAGGGAGCAGGATAAGCTAACAATAAAAAATACAATAGGAATTACCATAAACGAGAACTAAATTAAAAAATAAAAGCGTAATCGGCAATCATGTTATTCACCTATCTTGAAGAAAGAAATGAGTTCAACTAGAAGAGAGAGAACTAACTACGCAAGAAAATTTGTTTGCCCTTCATACATCAGGCATCGATATGAAACGCCACGTAAGAGGGTGAAGTGCTCCAAATAAAATTTCGTGCAAAAAAGTCTCAAAGATTAGAGAGCATAACGAGTTCTAAATAGCATTTTATACAAAAACAAATCAGAGTATAAAAATATCACCTTTATATAGAGAGCATTCCTCGCAAAAGTATCAAGTCCGAAGGCTGGCCAGTACACGAATCCAATCGAAGTTACAAGGATGCATAAGGCTTCCTCTACAAAGCTCAAGCTTTAGTTGGTATTATATTAAAAATCCGAGAGCATTTAAAAACGAATATCAAAATTCTAATCACGTTTGACCAAAAACAAAGTGATCATTAAAAATATACTATAAAGAAAATACATCTACAAAAAGTTGGAGGAGGAAGATAAGAGGACGTGAACGAGGACGGGAAGAGGAAGACGTTGAGGAATAGAGGAGTAGAACGAAGAGGATGGTAAGAGCAGGAAGAGAGGAGGAGTAGGACGAGGAGTACGAGGAGAGAAAAAGAGGAAGAAGAAGGAGAAGAAGGGGAGAAACTAACAATAAAAAAAAATACTAAATGAATAACCATAAACAAAACATATAAATTAAAATAAAAATGTGTAATGGGCAATCACGCTATTCAACTTACCAGAAGAAAGAAGTGAGCTCAACTAGAAGAGATAGATAACTAACTACGGAAGAAAGTTTGTTTGCCATTCAAACATCCAGCATCGATATGAAACGCCACGAAAAAGGGTGAAGTGCTGCAAATAAAATTTTGAGCAAAAAAGTCTCAAAGGTTAGAGAGCATAACAAGTTCTAAATAGCGTTTTATACAAAAACAAATCAGAGTATAAAAATATCACCTTTATATAGAGAGCATTCCTCGCATAAGGATCAAGTCCGTAGGCTGGCCCGTACACCAATCCAATCGAAGTTACAGAGATGCATAAGGCTTCCTCTACAAATTTCAAGCTTTGGTTGGTATTATTTTCAAAATCTGAGAGCATTTAAACACGAATATCAAAATTCTAATCACGTCTGACCAAAAACAAAGTGATCATTAAAAATATGCTATAAAGAAAGTACATCTACAAAAAGGTGGAGGAGGAAGATAAGAGGACGTGAACGAGGACGGGAAGAGGAAGAGGAAGACGTTGAGGAATAGAGAAGTAGATCGAAGAGGATGGTAAGAGCAGGAAGAGAGGAGGGGTAGGACGAGGAGTACGAGGAGAGGAAGAGAGGAAGAAAAAGGAGAAGAAGAGGAGAAACTAACAATAAAAAAATACTAAACGAATAACCATAAACAAAACATATAAATTAAAATATAAATGCGAAATCGGCGATCAAGCTATTCACCTTACCTGAATAAAGAAGTGAGTTCAACAAGAAGAGATAGATAACTAACTACGGAAGAAAGTTTGTTTGCCATTCATACATACAGCATCGATATGAAACGCCACGTAAGAGGGTGAAGTGCTGCAAATAAAATTTTGAGCAAAAAAGTCTCAAAGGTTAGAGAGCATAAAGAGTTCTAAATAGCATTTTACACAAAAGCAAATCTGAGTATAAAAATATCACCAATACACATAGAGCATTCGTCGCATAACGATCAAATCCGAAGGCAGGCCAATACCCCAGTCCAATCGAAGTTGCAGGGATGCGCAAGGCCTCCTCTACATATCTCAAGCTTTGTTTGCTATTATGTTAAAAAAGCGAGAGCATTGAAAAAGGAATACCAAAATCCTAATCACATCAGACCAAAAACAAAGTGTTCATTAAAAATATAATATAAAGAAAGTACATCTAGAAAAAAGTGGAGGAACAGAAGAGGACGTGAACAAGCACGGGAAGAGGAAGAAGAAGATGGTGAGGAAGAGAGGAGTAGGACGAAGAGGACGTTGAGAAAAGGAAGAGAGTAGGAAGAGTGGGACGACAGGAGGGAGCAGGAGAAGAATAGGAGAAACTAACAATAAAAAATACTATAGGAATTACCATAAACGAGACAACTAAATTTAAAAATAAAAGCGTAATCGGCAATCATGTTATTCACCTATCTTGAAGAAAGAAGTGAGTTCAACTACAAGAGAGAGAACTAACTACGCGAGAAAATTTGTTTGCCCTTCATACATTCCGCATCGATATGAAACGCCACGTAAGAGGGTGAAGTGCTGCAAATAAAATTTCGTGCAAAAAAGTCTCAAAGGTTAGAGAGCATAAACTGTTCTAAATAGCATTTTACACAAAAACAAATATGAGTATAAAAATATGACCTATATATATAGAGCATTCGTCGCATAACAATCAAGTCCAAAGGCAGGCCAATACCTCACAGTCCAATCGAAGTTGCAGGGATGCGTAAGGCCTCCTCTACAAATCTTAAGCTTTGGTTGCTATTATGTTAAAATCCGGGAGCTTTGAAAAAGGAATACAAAAATTCTAATCACATCAGACCAAAAACAAAGTGTTGGTTAAAAATATACTATAAAGAAAGTACATCTAAATAAAGGTGGACGGGGAATAGATGAGGACGTGAACGAGCACGGGAAGACGAAGACGAAGACGGTGAGGAAGATAGGAGTAGGACGAAGTGGACGATGAGAGGAGGAAGAGAGGAGGAGGATGAGTAGGATGAGTACGAGGAAAGGAAGACAGGAGGGAGCATGGGAAGAATAGGGAAAACTAACAATAAAAAATAATATAGGAATAACCATAAACGAGACAACTAAATAAAAAAATAAATGCGTAATCGGCAATCATGTTATTCACCAATGCTGAAGAAAGAAGTCAGTTTAACTAGAAAAGAGAGAAAACTAAGTACGCAAGAAAATTAGTTTACCCTTCATACATCCCGCATTGATATGAAACGCCACGTAAGAGAGTGAAGTGTTGCAAATAAAACTTCGTTCAAAAAAGTCTCAAAGGTTAGAGAGCATAATGAGTTCTAAATTGCATTTTATACAAAAACAAATCAGAGTATAAAAATATCACCTTTATATAGAGCGCATTCGTCGCATAAGGATCAAGTCCGAAGGCCGGCCTACTACACCAATCCAATCGAAGTTACAGGTATGCAGAAGGCTTCCTCAATAAACCTCAAGCTTTGGTTGGTCTTATGTTAAAAATCCGAGAGCATTGAAAAAGCAATATTAAAATTCTAATCACGTCTGACCAAAAACAAAGTGACCATTAAAAACATAATATAAAGAAAGTACATCTACAAAAAGGGGGAGGAAGAGAAGAGGACGAGGATGCGAAGAGGAAGACGTTGACGAATAGAGGAGAAGAACGAAGAGGATGGTAAGAGCAGGAAGAGAGTAGGACGAGGAGTACGAGGAGAGGAAGACAGGAAGAAGAAGGAGAAGAAACTAACAATAAAAGAATACTAAATGAATAACCATAAACGAAACAAATAAATTAAAATATAAATGCGTAATCGGCAATCAAGTTATTCACCTTACCTGAAGATAGAAGTGAGTTCAACTAGAAGAGATAGATAACTAACTACGCATGAAAATTTGTTTGCCCTTCATACATCCAGCATCGATATGAAACGCCACGTAAGAGGGTGAAGTGCTGCAATTAAAGTTCTTGCAAAAATGTCTCAAACGTTAGAGAGCATAAAGAGTTCTAAATAGCATTTTACACAAAAACAAATCTGAGTATAAAAACATCACCTATATATATAGAGAGCATTCATCGCATAACCATCAAGTCCGAAGGCAGGCCAATACCCCAGTCCAATCGAAGTTGCAGGGATGCGCCCGGCCTCCTCTACAAATCTTACGCTTTGGTTGCTATTATGTTAAAAATCCGAGAGCATTGAAAAAGGAATACAAATATTCTAATCACATCAGACCAAAAACAAAGTGTTGGTTAAAAATATACTATAAAGAAAGTACATCTAAATAAAGGTGGACGGGAAGGAGAAGAGGACGTGAACGAGCACGGGAAGAGGAAGACGAAGACGGTGAGGAAGATAGGAGTAGGACGAAGTGGACAGTGAGAGGAGGAAGACAGGAGAGGATGAGTAGGATGATGAGTACGAGGAAAGGAAGACAGGAGGGAGCATGGGAAGAATAGGGAAATGTAACAATAAAAAATAATATAGGAATAACCATAAACGAGACAACTAAATAAAAAAATAAATGTGTAATCGGCAATCATGTTATTCGCCTATCCTGAAGAAGGAAGTCAGTTCAACTAGAAGAGAGAGAAATCTAAGTATGCAAGAAAATTTGTTTACCCTCCATACATCCCGCATCGATATGAAACGCCAGGTAAGAGGGTGAAGTGCTGCAAATAAAACTACGTGCAAAAAAGTCTCAAAGGTTAGAGAGCATAACGAGTTCTAAATTTCGTTTTGTACAAAAACAAATCAGAGTATAAGAATATCAGCTTTATAAAGAGAGCATTCGTCGCATAAGGATCAAGTCCGAAGGCCGGCCAGTACACCAATCCAATCGAAGTTACAGGGATGCATAAGGCTTCCTCTACAAATCTCAAGCTTTGGTTGGTATTATATTAAAAATCCGATAGCATTTAAAAAGGAATATCAAAATTCTAATCACGTCTGACCAAAAACAAAGTGACCATAAAAATATACTATAAAGAAAGTACATCTACAAAAAGGTGGAGGAGGAAGATAAGAGGACGAGAACGAGGATGGGAAGAGGAAGACGTTGAGGAATAGAGGAGAAGAACGAAGACGATGGTAAGAGCAGGAAGAAAGGAGTAGGACGAGGAGACGAAGAGAGGTGGAAGATGGAGAAGAATAGGAGTACCTAACAATAAAAGATTACTAAATGAATAACCATAAACAAAACATATAAATTAAAATATAAATGCGTAATCGGCAATCAAGTTTTTCACCTTACCTGAAGAAAGAAGTGAGTTCGACTAGAAGAGATAGATAACTAACTACGTAAGAAAATTTGTTTGCCCTTCATACATCCAGCATCGATATGAAACGCCACGTAAGAGGGTGAAGTGCTGCAAATAAAATTTCTTGCAAAAATGTCTCAAAAGTTAGAGAGCATAAAGAGTTCTAAATAGCATTTTACAGAAAAACAAATCTGAGTATAAAAGCATCACCTATATGTATAGAGAGCATTCATCGCAAAACGATCAAGTCCGAAGGCAGGCCAATGCCCCAGTCCAATCGAAGTTGCAGGGATGCGCAAGGTCCTCTACAAATCTTAAGCTTTGGTTGCTATTATGTTAAAAATCCGAGAGCATTGAAAAAGGAATACAAAAATTCTAATCACATCAAACCAAAAACAAAGTGTTGGTTAAAAAAATACTATAAAGAAAGTACATCTAAATAAAGGTGGACGGGGAGGAGAAGAGGATGTGAATGAGCACGGGAAGAGGAAGACGAAGACGGTGAGGAAGATAGGAGTAGGACGAAGTGGACGGTGAGAGAAGGAAGAGAGGAGGAGGATGAGTAGGATGAGGAGTACGAGGAAAGGAATTCAGGAGGGAGCATGGGAAGAATAGGGAAAACAAACAATAAAAAATAATATAGGAATAACCATAAACGAGACAACTAAATAAAAAAATAAATGCGTAATCGGCAATCATGTTATTCGCATATCCTGAAGAAGGAAGTCAGTTCAACTAGAAGAGAGAGAAAACTAAGTACGCAAGAAAATTTGTTTACGCTCCATACATCCCGCATCGATATGAAACGCCAGGTAAGAGGGTGAAGTGCAGCAAATAAAACTTCGTGCAAAAGAGTCTCAAAGGTTAGAGAGCATAACGAGTTCTAAATTGCGTTTTGCACAGAAACAAATCAGAGTATAAAAATATCACCTTTATATAGAGAGCATTCGTCGTATAAGGATCAACTCCGAAGGCCGGCCAGTACACCAATCCAATCGGAGTTACAGGGATGCATAAGGCTTCCTCTACAAATCTCAAGCTTTGGTTGGTATTATATTAAAAATCCGATAGCATTTAAAAAGGAATATCAAAATTCCAATCACGTCTCACCAAAAACAAAGTGACCATTAAAAATATACTATAAAGAAAGTACATCTGCAAAAAGGTGGAGGAGGAAGATAAGAGGACGAGAACGAGGATGGGAAGAGGAAGACGTTGAGGAATAGAGGAGAAGAACGAAGACGATGGTAAGAGCAGGAAGAAAGGAGTAGGACGAGGAGTACGAGGAGACGAGGAGAGGAGGAAGAAGGAGAAGAATAGGAGTAACTAACAATAAAAGATTACTAAATGAATAACCATAAACGAAACATATAAATTAAAATATAAATGCATAATCGGCAATCAAGTTATTCACCTTACCCGAAGAAAGAAGTGAGTTCCACTAGAAGAGATAGATAACTAACTACGCAAGAAAATTTGTTTGCCATTCATACATCCAGCATCGATATGAAACGCCACGTACGAGGGTGAAGTGCTGCAAATAAAATTTCTTGCAAAAATGTCTCAAAAGTTAGAGAGCATAAAGAGTTCTAAATAGCATTTTACACAAAAACAAATCTGAGTATAAAAGAATCACCTATATGTATAGAGAGCATTCATCGCAAAACGATCAAGTCCGAAGGCAGGCCAATACCCCAGTCCAATCGAAGTTGCAGGGATGCGCAAGGCCTCCTCTACAAATCTTAAGCATTGGTTGCTATTATGTTAAAAATCCGAGAGCATTGAAAAAGGAATACAAAAATTCTAAACACATCAAACCAAAAACAAAGTGTTGGTTAAAAAAATACTATAAAGAAAGTACATCTAAATAAAGGTGGATGGGGAGGAGAAGAGGACGTGAACGAGCACGGGAAGAGGAAGACGAAGACGGTGAGGAAGATAGGAGTAGGACGAAGTGGACGGTGAGAGGAGGAAGAGAGGAGGAGGATGAGTATGATGAGGAGTACGAGGAAAGGAATTCAGGAGGGAGTATGGGAAGAATTGGGAAAACTAACAGTAAAAAATAATATAGGAATAACCATAAACGAGACAACTAAATAAAAAAAAAATGCGTAATCGGCAATCATGTTATTCGCCTATCCTGAAGAAGGAAGTCAGTTCAACTAGAAGAGAGAGAAAACTAAGTACGCAAGAAAATTTGTTTACGCTCCATACATCCCGCATCGATATGAAACGCCAGGTAAGAGGGTGAAGTGCAGCAAATAAAACTTCGTGCAAAAGAGTCTCAAAGGTTAGAGAGCATAATGATTTCTAAATTGCGTTTTGTACAAAAACAAATCAGAGTATAAAAATATCACCTTTATATAGAGAGCATTCGTCGTATAAGGATCAAGTCCGAAGGCCGGCCAGTACACCAATCCAATCGGAGTTATAGGGATGCATAAGGCTTCCTCTACAAATCTCAACCTTTGGTTGGTATTATATTAAAAATCCGATAGCATTTAAAAAGCAATATCAAAATTCCAATCACGTCTGACCAAAAACAAAGTGATCATTAAAAATATACTATAAAGAAAGTACATCTGCAAAAAGGTGGAGAAGGAAGATAAGGGGACGAGAACGAGGATGGGAAGAGGAAGACGTTGAGGAATAGAGGAGAAGAATGAAGACGATGGTAAGACCAGGAAGAAAGGAGTAGGACGAGCAGTACAAGGAGACGAAGAGAGGAGGAAGAAGGAGTAGAAGAGGAGTAACTAACAATAAAAGATTACTAAATGAATAACCATAAATGAAACATATAAATTAAAATATAAATGCGTAATCGGCAATCAAGTTATTCACCTTACCCGAAGAAAGAAGTGAGTTCAACTAGAAGAGATAGATAACTAACTACGCAAGAAAATTTGTTTGCCCTTCATACATCCAGCATCGATATGAAATGCCACGTAAGAGGGTGAAGTGCTGCAAATAAAATTTCTTGCAAAAATGTCTCAAAAGTTAGAGAGCATAAAGAGTTCTAAATAGCATTTTACACAAAAACAAATCTGAGTATAAAAGCATCACCTATATGTATAGAGAGCATTCATCGCAAAACGATCAAGTCCGAAGGCAGGCCAATACCCCAGTCCAATCGAAGTTGCAGGGATGCGCAAGGCCTCCTCTACAACTCTTCAGCTTTGGTTGCTATTACGTTAAAAATCCGAGAACATTGAAAAAGGAATACAAAAATTCTAATCACATCAAACCAAAAACAAAAAGTTGGTTAAAAATATACTATAAAGAAAGTACATCTAAATAAAGGTGGACGGGAAGGAGAAGAGGATGTGAACGAGCACGGGAAGAGGAAGACGAAGACGGTGAGGAAGATAGGAGTAGGACGAAGTGGACGGTGAGAGGAGAAAGAGTGGAGGAGGATGAGTAGGATGAGGAGTACGAGGAAAGGAATTCAGGAGGGAGCATGGGAAGAATAGGGAAAACTAACAATAAAAAATAATATAGGAATAACCATAAACAAGACAACTAAATAAAAAAATAAATGTGTAATCGGCAATCATGTTATTCGCCTATCCTGAAGAAGGAAATCAGTTCAACTAGAAGAGAGAGAAAACTAGGTACGCAAGAAAATTTGTTTACCCTCCATACATCCCGCATCGATATGAAACGCCAGGTAAGAGGGTGAAGTGCTGCAAATAAAACTTCGTGCATAAAAGTCTCAAAGGATAGAGAGCATAACAAGTTTTAAATTGCGTTTTGTACAAAAACAAATCAGAGTACAAAAATATCACCTTTATATAGAGAGCATTCGTCGTATAAGGATCAAGTCCGATGGCCGGCCAGTACACCAATGCAATCGGAGTTACAGGGATGCATAAGGCTTCCCCTACAAATCTCAAGCTTTGGTTGGTATTATATTAAAAATCCGATAGCATTTAAAAAGGAATATCAAAATTCTAATCACGTCTAACCAAAAACAAAGTGACCATTAAAAATATACTATAAAGAAAGTACATCTGCAAAAAGGTGGAGGAGGAAGATAAGAGGACGAGAACGAGGATGGGAAGAGGAAGACGTTGAGGAATAGAGGAGAAGAACGAAGACGATGGTAAGAGCAGGAAGAAAGGAGTAGGACGAGCAGTACGAGGAGACGAAGAGAGGAGGAAGAAGGCGAAGAATAGGAGTAACTAACAATAAAAGATTACTAAATGAATAACCATAAATGAAACATATAAATTAAAATATAAATGCTTAATCGGCAATCAAGTCCTTCATACATCCAGCATCGATATGAAACGCCACGTAAGAGGGTGAAGTGCTGCAAATAAAATTTCTTGCAAAAATGTCTCAAAAGTTAGAGAGCATAAAGAGTTCTAAATAGCATTTTACAGAAAAACAAATCTGAGTATAAAAGCATCACCTATATGTATAGAGAGCATTCATCGCAAAACGATAAAGTCCGAAGGCAGGCCAATGCCCCAGTCCAATTGAAGTTGCAGGGATGCGCAAGGTCCTCTACAAATCTTAAGCTTTGGTTGCTATTATGTTAAAAATCCGAGAGCATTGAAAAAGGAATACAAAAATTCTAATCACATCAAACCAAAAACAAAGTGTTGGTTAAAAAAATACTATAAAGAAAGTACATCTAAATAAAGGTGGACGGGGAGGAGAAGAGGATGTGAATGAGCACGGGAAGAGGAAGACGAAGACGGTGAGGAAGATAGGAGTAGGACGAAGTGGACGGTGAGAGAAGGAAGAGAGGAGGAGGATGAGTAGGATGAGGAGTACGAGGAAAGGAATTCAGGAGGGAGCATGGGATGAATAGGGAAAACAAACAATAAAAAATAATATAGGAATAACCATAAACGAGACAACTAAATAAAAAAATAAATGCGTAATCGGCAATCATGTTATTCGCATATCCTGAAGAAGGAAGTCAGTTCAACTAGAAGAGAGAGAAAACTAAGTACGCAAGAAAATTTGTTTACGCTCCATACATCCCGCATCGATATGAAACGCCAGGTAAGAGGGTGAAGTGCAGCAAATAAAACTTCGTGCAAAAGAGTCTCAAAGGTTAGAGAGCATAACGAGTTCTAAATTGCGTTTTGCACAGAAACAAATCAGAGTATAAAAATATCACCTTTATATAGAGAGCATTCGTCGTATAAGGATCAACTCCGAAGGCCGGCCAGTACACCAATCCAATCGGAGTTACAGGGATGCATAAGGCTTCCTCTACAAATCTCAAGCTTTGGTTGGTATTATATTAAAAATCCGATAGCATTTAAAAAGGAATATCAAAATTCCAATCACGTCTCACCAAAAACAAAGTGACCATTAAAAATATACTATAAAGAAAGTACATCTGCAAAAAGGTGGAGGAGGAAGATAAGAGGACGAGAACGAGGATGGGAAGAGGAAGACGTTGAGGAATAGAGGAGAAGAACGAAGACGATGGTAAGAGCAGGAAGAAAGGAGTAGGACGAGGAGTACGAGGAGACGAGGAGAGGAGGAAGAAGGAGAAGAATAGGAGTAACTAACAATAAAAGATTACTAAATGAATAACCATAAACGAAACATATAAATTAAAATATAAATGCATAATCGGCAATCAAGTTATTCACCTTACCCGAAGAAAGAAGTGAGTTCCACTAGAAGAGATAGATAACTAACTACGCAAGAAAATTTGTTTGCCATTCATACATCCAGCATCGATATGAAACGCCACGTACGAGGGTGAAGTGCTGCAAATAAAATTTCTTGCAAAAATGTCTCAAAAGTTAGAGAGCATAAAGAGTTCTAAATAGCATTTTACACAAAAACAAATCTGAGTATAAAAGAATCACCTATATGTATAGAGAGCATTCATCGCAAAACGATCAAGTCCGAAGGCAGGCCAATACCCCAGTCCAATCGAAGTTGCAGGGATGCGCAAGGCCTCCTCTACAAATCTTAAGCATTGGTTGCTATTATGTTAAAAATCCGAGAGCATTGAAAAAGGAATACAAAAATTCTAAACACATCAAACCAAAAACAAAGTGTTGGTTAAAAAAATACTATAAAGAAAGTACATCTAAATAAAGGTGGATGGGGAGGAGAAGAGGACGTGAACGAGCACGGGAAGAGGAAGACGAAGACGGTGAGGAAGATAGGAGTAGGACGAAGTGGACGGTGAGAGGAGGAAGAGAGGAGGAGGATGAGTATGATGAGGAGTACGAGGAAAGGAATTCAGGAGGGAGTATGGGAAGAATTGGGAAAACTAACAGTAAAAAATAATATAGGAATAACCATAAACGAGACAACTAAATAAAAAAAAAAGCGTAATCGGCAATCATGTTATTCGCCTATCCTGAAGAAGGAAGTCAGTTCAACTAGAAGAGAGAGAAAACTAAGTACGCAAGAAAATTTGTTCACGCTCCATACATCCCGCATCGATATGAAACGCCAGGTAAGAGGGTGAAGTGCAGCAAATAAAACTTCGTGCAAAAGAGTCTCAAAGGTTAGAGAGCATAACGAGTTCTAAATTGCGTTTTGTACAAAAACAAATCAGAGTATAAAAATATCACCTTTATATAGAGAGCATTCGTCGTATAAGGATCAAGTCCGAAGGCCGGCCAGTACACCAATCCAATCGGAGTTATAGGGATGCATAAGGCTTCCTCTACAAATCTCAACCTTTGGTTGGTATTATATTAAAAATCCGATAGCATTTAAAAAGCAATATCAAAATTCCAATCACGTCTGACCAAAAACAAAGTGACCATTAAAAATATACTATAAAGAAAGTACATCTGCAAAAAGGTGGAGAAGGAAGATAAGGGGACGAGAACGAGGATGGGAAGAGGAAGACGTTGAGGAATAGAGGAGAAGAATGAAGACGATGGTAAGACCAGGAAGAAAGGAGTAGGACGAGCAGTACAAGGAGACGAAGAGAGGAGGAAGAAGGAGAAGAATAGGAGTAACTAACAATAAAAGATTACTAAATGAATAACCATAAATGAAACATATAAATTAAAATATAAATGCGTAATCGGCAATCAAGTTATTCACCTTACCCGAAGAAAGAAGTGAGTTCAACTAGAAGAGATAGATAACTAACTACGCAAGAAAATTTGTTTGCCCTTCATACATCCAGCATCGATATGAAATGCCACGTAAGAGGGTGAAGTGCTGCAAATAAAATTTCTTGCAAAAATGTCTCAAAAGTTAGAGAGCATAAAGAGTTCTAAATAGCATTTTACACAAAAACAAATCTGAGTATAAAAGCATCACCTATATGTATAGAGAGCATTCATCGCAAAACGATCAAGTCCGAAGGCAGGCCAATACCCCAGTCCAATCGAAGTTGCAGGGATGCGCAAGGCCTCCTCTACAACTCTTCAGCTTTGGTTGCTATTACGTTAAAAATCCGAGAACATTGAAAAAGGAATACAAAAATTCTAATCACATCAAACCAAAAACAAAAAGTTGGTTAAAAATATACTATAAAGAAAGTACATCTAAATAAAGGTGGACGGGAAGGAGAAGAGGATGTGAACGAGCACGGGAAGAGGAAGACGAAGACGGTGAGGAAGATAGGAGTAGGACGAAGTGGACGGTGAGAGGAGAAAGAGTGGAGGAGGATGAGTAGGATGAGGAGTACGAGGAAAGGAATTCAGGAGGGAGCATGGGAAGAATAGGGAAAACTAACAATAAAAAATAATATAGGAATAACCATAAACAAGACAACTAAATAAAAAAATAAATGTGTAATCGGCAATCATGTTATTCGCCTATCCTGAAGAAGGAAATCAGTTCAACTAGAAGAGAGAGAAAACTAGGTACGCAAGAAAATTTGTTTACCCTCCATACATCCCGCATCGATATGAAACGCCAGGTAAGAGGGTGAAGTGCTGCAAATAAAACTTCGTGCATAAAAGTCTCAAAGGGTAGAGAGCATAACAAGTTTTAAATTGCGTTTTGTACAAAAACAAATCAGAGTACAAAAATATCACCTTTATATAGAGAGCATTCGTCGTATAAGGATCAAGTCCGATGGCCGGCCAGTACACCAATGCAATCGGAGTTACAGGGATGCATAAGGCTTCCCCTACAAATCTCAAGCTTTGGTTGGTATTATATTAAAAATCCGATAGCATTTAAAAAGGAATATCAAAATTCTAATCACGTCTGACCAAAAACAAAGTGACCATTAAAAATATACTATAAAGAAAGTACATCTGCAAAAAGGTGGAGGAGGAAGATAAGAGGACGAGAACGAGGATGGGAAGAGGAAGACGTTAAGGAATAGAGGAGAAGAACGAAGACGATGGTAAGAGCAGGAAGAAAGGAGTAGGACGAGCAGTACGAGGAGACGAAGAGAGGAGGAAGAAGTCGAAGAATAGGAGTAACTAACAATAAAAGATTACTAAATGAATAACCATAAATGAAACATATAAATTAAAATATAAATGCTTAATCGGCAATCAAGTTATTCACCTTATCCAGCATCGATACGAAACGCCACGTAAGAGGGTGAAGTGCTGCAAATAAAATTTCTTGCAAAAATGTCTCAAAAGTTAGAGAGCATAAAGAGTTCTAAATAGCATTTTACACAAAAACAAATCTGAGTATAAAAGCATCACCTATATGTATAGAGAGCATTCATCGCAAAACGATCAAGTCCGAAGGCAGGCCAATACTCCAGTCCAATCGAAGTTGCAGGGATGCGCAAGGCCTCCACTACAAATCTTCAGCTTTGGTTGCTATTATGTTAAAAATCCGAGAGCATTGAAAAAGGAATACAAAAATTCTAATCACATCAAACCAAAAACAAAGTGTTGGTTAAAAATATACTCTAAAGAAAGTACATCTAAATAAAGGTGGACGGGGAGGAGAAGAGGACGTGAACGAGCACGGGAAGACGAAGACGAAGACGGTGAGGAAGATAGGAGTAAGACGAAGTGGACGGTGAGAGGAGAAAGAGAGGAGGAGGATGAGTAGGAGGAGGAGTACGAGGAAAGGAATTCAGGAGGGAGCATGGGAAGAATAGGGAAAACTAACAATAAAAAATAATATAGGAATAACCATAAACAAGACAACTAAATAAAAAAAATAAATGCGTAATCATGTTATTCGCCTATCCTGAAGAAGGAAGTCAGTTCAACAAGAAGAGAGAGAAAACTAGGTACGCAAGAAAATTTGTTTACCCTCCATACATCCCGCATCGATATGAAACGCCAGGTCAGAGGGTGAAGTGCTGCAAATAAAACTTCGTGCAAAAAAGTCTCAAAGGTTAGAGAGCATAACGAGTTATAAATTGCGTTCTGTACAAAAACAAATCAGAGTATAAAAATATCACCTTTATATATAGAGCATTCGTCGTATAAGGATCAAGTCCGAAGGCCGGCCAGTACACCAATCCAATCGGACTTACAGGGATGCATAAGGCTTCCTCTACAAATCTCAAGCTTTGGTTGGTATTATATTAAAAATCCGATAGCATTTAAAAAGGAATATCAAAATTCCAATCACGTCTGACCAAAAACAAAGTGACCATTAAAAATATACTATAAAGAAAGTACATCTCTACAAAAAGGTGGAGGAGGAAGATAAGAGGACGAGAACGAGGATGGGAAGAGGAAGAAATTGAGGAATAAAGGAGAAGAACGAAGACGATGGTAAGAGCAGGAAGAAAGGAGTAGGACGAGGAGTACGAGGAGACGAAGAGAGGAGGAAGAAGGAGAAGAAAAGGACTAACTAACGATAAAAGATTACTAAATGAATAACCATAAACGAAACATATAAGTTGAAATATAAATGCGTAATCGGCAATCAAGTTATTAACCTTACCCGAAGAAAGAAGTGAGTTCAACTAGAAGAGATAGATAACTAACTACGCAAGAAAATTTGTTTGCCCTTCATACATTCAGCATCGATATGAAACGCCACGTAAGAGGGTGAAGTGCTGCAAATAAAATTTCTTGCAAAAATGTCTCAAAAGTTAGAGAGCATAAAGAGTTCTAAATAGCATTTTACACAAAAACAAATCTGAGTATAAAAGCATCACCTATATGTATAGAGAGCATTCATCGCAAAACGATAAAGTCCGAAGGCAGGCCAATGCCCCAGTCCAATTGAAGTTGCAGGGATGCGCAAGGTCCTCTACAAATCTTAAGCTTTGGTTGCTATTATGTTAAAAATCCGAGAGCATTGAAAAAGGAATACAAAAATTCTAATCACATCAAACCAAAAACAAAGTGTTGGTTAAAAAAATACTATAAAGAAAGTACATCTAAATAAAGGTGGACGGGGAGGAGAAGAGGATGTGAATGAGCACGGGAAGAGGAAGACGAAGACGGTGAGGAAGATAGGAGTAGGACGAAGTGGACGGTGAGAGAAGGAAGAGAGGAGGAGGATGAGTAGGATGAGGAGTACGAGGAAAGGAATTCAGGAGGGAGCATGGGAAGAATAGGGAAAACAAACAATAAAAAATAATATAGGAATAACCATAAACGAGACAACTAAATAAAAAAATAAATGCGTAATCGGCAATCATGTTATTCGCATATCCTGAAGAAGGAAGTCAGTTCAACTAGAAGAGAGAGAAAACTAAGTACGCAAGAAAATTTGTTTACGCTCCATACATCCCGCATCGATATGAAACGCCAGGTAAGAGGGTGAAGTGCAGCAAATAAAACTTCGTGCAAAAGAGTCTCAAAGGTTAGAGAGCATAACGAGTTCTAAATTGCGTTTTGCACAGAAACAAATCAGAGTATAAAAATATCACCTTTATATAGAGAGCATTCGTCGTATAAGGATCAACTCTGAAGGCCGGCCAGTACACCAATCCAATCGGAGTTACAGGGATGCATAAGGCTTCCTCTACAAATCTCAAGCTTTGGTTGGTATTATATTAAAAATCCGATAGCATTTAAAAAGGAATATCAAAATTCCAATCACGTCTCACCAAAAACAAAGTGACCATTAAAAATATACTATAAAGAAAGTACATCTGCAAAAAGGTGGAGGAGGAAGATAAGAGGACGAGAACGAGGATGGGAAGAGGAAGACGTTGAGGAATAGAGGAGAAGAACGAAGACGATGGTAAGAGCAGGAAGAAAGGAGTAGGACGAGGAGTACGAGGAGACGAGGAGAGGAGGAAGAAGGAGAAGAATAGGAGTAACTAACAATAAAAGATTACTAAATGAATAACCATAAACGAAACATATAAATTAAAATATAAATGCATAATCGGCAATCAAGTTATTCACCTTACCCGAAGAAAGAAGTGAGTTCCACTAGAAGAGATAGATAACTAACTACGCAAGAAAATTTGTTTGCCATTCATACATCCAGCATCGATATGAAACGCCACGTACGAGGGTGAAGTGCTGCAAATAAAATTTCTTGCAAAAATGTCTCAAAAGTTAGAGAGCATAAAGAGTTCTAAATAGCATTTTACACAAAAACAAATCTGAGTATAAAAGAATCACCTATATGTATAGAGAGCATTCATCGCAAAACGATCAAGTCCGAAGGCAGGCCAATACCCCAGTCCAATCGAAGTTGCAGGGATGCGCAAGGCCTCCTCTACAAATCTTAAGCATTGGTTGCTATTATGTTAAAAATCCGAGAGCATTGAAAAAGGAATACAAAAATTCTAAACACATCAAACCAAAAACAAAGTGTTGGTTAAAAAAATACTATAAAGAAAGTACATCTAAATAAAGGTGGATGGGGAGGAGAAGAGGACGTGAACGAGCACGGGAAGAGGAAGACGAAGACGGTGAGGAAGATAGGAGTAGGACGAAGTGGACGGTGAGAGGAGGAAGAGAGGAGGAGGATGAGTATGATGAGGAGTACGAGGAAAGGAATTCAGGAGGGAGTATGGGAAGAATTGGGAAAACTAACAGTAAAAAATAATATAGGAATAACCATAAACGAGACAACTAAATAAAAAAAAAAGCGTAATCGGCAATCATGTTATTCGCCTATCCTGAAGAAGGAAGTCAGTTCAACTAGAAGAGAGAGAAAACTAAGTACGCAAGAAAATTTGTTCACGCTCCATACATCCCGCATCGATATGAAACGCCAGGTAAGAGGGTGAAGTGCAGCAAATAAAACTTCGTGCAAAAGAGTCTCAAAGGTTAGAGAGCATAACGAGTTCTAAATTGCGTTTTGTACAAAAACAAATCAGAGTATAAAAATATCACCTTTATATAGAGAGCATTCGTCGTATAAGGATCAAGTCCGAAGGCCGGCCAGTACACCAATCCAATCGGAGTTATAGGGATGCATAAGGCTTCCTCTACAAATCTCAACCTTTGGTTGGTATTATATTAAAAATCCGATAGCATTTAAAAAGCAATATCAAAATTCCAATCACGTCTGACCAAAAACAAAGTGACCATTAAAAATATACTATAAAGAAAGTACATCTGCAAAAAGGTGGAGAAGGAAGATAAGGGGACGAGAACGAGGATGGGAAGAGGAAGACGTTGAGGAATAGAGGAGAAGAATGAAGACGATGGTAAGACCAGGAAGAAAGGAGTAGGACGAGCAGTACAAGGAGACGAAGAGAGGAGGAAGAAGGAGAAGAATAGGAGTAACTAACAATAAAAGATTACTAAATGAATAACCATAAATGAAACATATAAATTAAAATATAAATGCGTAATCGGCAATCAAGTTATTCACCTTACCCGAAGAAAGAAGTGAGTTCAACTAGAAGAGATAGATAACTAACTACGCAAGAAAATTTGTTTGCCCTTCATACATCCAGCATCGATATGAAATGCCACGTAAGAGGGTGAAGTGCTGCAAATAAAATTTCTTGCAAAAATGTCTCAAAAGTTAGAGAGCATAAAGAGTTCTAAATAGCATTTTACACAAAAACAAATCTGAGTATAAAAGCATCACCTATATGTATAGAGAGCATTCATCGCAAAACGATCAAGTCCGAAGGCAGGCCAATACCCCAGTCCAATCGAAGTTGCAGGGATGCGCAAGGCCTCCTCTACAACTCTTCAGCTTTGGTTGCTATTACGTTAAAAATCCGAGAACATTGAAAAAGGAATACAAAAATTCTAATCACATCAAACCAAAAACAAAAAGTTGGTTAAAAATATACTATAAAGAAAGTACATCTAAATAAAGGTGGACGGGAAGGAGAAGAGGATGTGAACGAGCACGGGAAGAGGAAGACGAAGACGGTGAGGAAGATAGGAGTAGGACGAAGTGGACGGTGAGAGGAGAAAGAGTGGAGGAGGATGAGTAGGATGAGGAGTACGAGGAAAGGAATTCAGGAGGGAGCATGGGAAGAATAGGGAAAACTAACAATAAAAAATAATATAGGAATAACCATAAACAAGACAACTAAATAAAAAAATAAATGTGTAATCGGCAATCATGTTATTCGCCTATCCTGAAGAAGGAAATCAGTTCAACTAGAAGAGAGAGAAAACTAGGTACGCAAGAAAATTTGTTTACCCTCCATACATCCCGCATCGATATGAAACGCCAGGTAAGAGGGTGAAGTGCTGCAAATAAAACTTCGTGCATAAAAGTCTCAAAGGGTAGAGAGCATAACAAGTTTTAAATTGCGTTTTGTACAAAAACAAATCAGAGTACAAAAATATCACCTTTATATAGAGAGCATTCGTCGTATAAGGATCAAGTCCGATGGCCGGCCAGTACACCAATGCAATCGGAGTTACAGGGATGCATAAGGCTTCCCCTACAAATCTCAAGCTTTGGTTGGTATTATATTAAAAATCCGATAGCATTTAAAAAGGAATATCAAAATTCTAATCACGTCTGACCAAAAACAAAGTGACCATTAAAAATATACTATAAAGAAAGTACATCTGCAAAAAGGTGGAGGAGGAAGATAAGAGGACGAGAACGAGGATGGGAAGAGGAAGACGTTAAGGAATAGAGGAGAAGAACGAAGACGATGGTAAGAGCAGGAAGAAAGGAGTAGGACGAGCAGTACGAGGAGACGAAGAGAGGAGGAAGAAGTCGAAGAATAGGAGTAACTAACAATAAAAGATTACTAAATGAATAACCATAAATGAAACATATAAATTAAAATATAAATGCTTAATCGGCAATCAAGTTATTCACCTTATCCAGCATCGATACGAAACGCCACGTAAGAGGGTGAAGTGCTGCAAATAAAATTTCTTGCAAAAATGTCTCAAAAGTTAGAGAGCATAAAGAGTTCTAAATAGCATTTTACACAAAAACAAATCTGAGTATAAAAGCATCACCTATATGTATAGAGAGCATTCATCGCAAAACGATCAAGTCCGAAGGCAGGCCAATACTCCAGTCCAATCGAAGTTGCAGGGATGCGCAAGGCCTCCACTACAAATCTTCAGCTTTGGTTGCTATTATGTTAAAAATCCGAGAGCATTGAAAAAGGAATACAAAAATTCTAATCACATCAAACCAAAAACAAAGTGTTGGTTAAAAATATACTCTAAAGAAAGTACATCTAAATAAAGGTGGACGGGGAGGAGAAGAGGACGTGAACGAGCACGGGAAGACGAAGACGAAGACGGTGAGGAAGATAGGAGTAAGACGAAGTGGACGGTGAGAGGAGAAAGAGAGGAGGAGGATGAGTAGGAGGAGGAGTACGAGGAAAGGAATTCAGGAGGGAGCATGGGAAGAATAGGGAAAACTAACAATAAAAAATAATATAGGAATAACCATAAACAAGACAACTAAATAAAAAAAATAAATGCGTAATCATGTTATTCGCCTATCCTGAAGAAGGAAGTCAGTTCAACAAGAAGAGAGAGAAAACTAGGTACGCAAGAAAATTTGTTTACCCTCCATACATCCCGCATCGATATGAAACGCCAGGTCAGAGGGTGAAGTGCTGCAAATAAAACTTCGTGCAAAAAAGTCTCAAAGGTTAGAGAGCATAACGAGTTATAAATTGCGTTCTGTACAAAAACAAATCAGAGTATAAAAATATCACCTTTATATATAGAGCATTCGTCGTATAAGGATCAAGTCCGAAGGCCGGCCAGTACACCAATCCAATCGGACTTACAGGGATGCATAAGGCTTCCTCTACAAATCTCAAGCTTTGGTTGGTATTATATTAAAAATCCGATAGCATTTAAAAAGGAATATCAAAATTCCAATCACGTCTGACCAAAAACAAAGTGACCATTAAAAATATACTATAAAGAAAGTACATCTCTACAAAAAGGTGGAGGAGGAAGATAAGAGGACGAGAACGAGGATGGGAAGAGGAAGAAATTGAGGAATAAAGGAGAAGAACGAAGACGATGGTAAGAGCAGGAAGAAAGGAGTAGGACGAGGAGTACGAGGAGACGAAGAGAGGAGGAAGAAGGAGAAGAAAAGGACTAACTAACGATAAAAGATTACTAAATGAATAACCATAAACGAAACATATAAGTTGAAATATAAATGCGTAATCGGCAATCAAGTTATTAACCTTACCCGAAGAAAGAAGTGAGTTCAACTAGAAGAGATAGATAACTAACTACGCAAGAAAATTTGTTTGCCCTTCATACATTCAGCATCGATATGAAACGCCACGTAAGAGGGTGAAGTGCTGCAAATAAAATTTCTTGCAAAAATGTCTCAAAAGTTAGAGAGCATAAAGAGTTCTAAATAGCATTTTACACAAAAACAAATCTGAGTATAAAAGCATCACCTATATGTATAGAGAGCATTCATCGCAAAACGATAAAGTCCGAAGGCAGGCCAATGCCCCAGTCCAATTGAAGTTGCAGGGATGCGCAAGGTCCTCTACAAATCTTAAGCTTTGGTTGCTATTATGTTAAAAATCCGAGAGCATTGAAAAAGGAATACAAAAATTCTAATCACATCAAACCAAAAACAAAGTGTTGGTTAAAAAAATACTATAAAGAAAGTACATCTAAATAAAGGTGGACGGGGAGGAGAAGAGGATGTGAATGAGCACGGGAAGAGGAAGACGAAGACGGTGAGGAAGATAGGAGTAGGACGAAGTGGACGGTGAGAGAAGGAAGAGAGGAGGAGGATGAGTAGGATGAGGAGTACGAGGAAAGGAATTCAGGAGGGAGCATGGGAAGAATAGGGAAAACAAACAATAAAAAATAATATAGGAATAACCATAAACGAGACAACTAAATAAAAAAATAAATGCGTAATCGGCAATCATGTTATTCGCATATCCTGAAGAAGGAAGTCAGTTCAACTAGAAGAGAGAGAAAACTAAGTACGCAAGAAAATTTGTTTACGCTCCATACATCCCGCATCGATATGAAACGCCAGGTAAGAGGGTGAAGTGCAGCAAATAAAACTTCGTGCAAAAGAGTCTCAAAGGTTAGAGAGCATAACGAGTTCTAAATTGCGTTTTGCACAGAAACAAATCAGAGTATAAAAATATCACCTTTATATAGAGAGCATTCGTCGTATAAGGATCAACTCTGAAGGCCGGCCAGTACACCAATCCAATCGGAGTTACAGGGATGCATAAGGCTTCCTCTACAAATCTCAAGCTTTGGTTGGTATTATATTAAAAATCCGATAGCATTTAAAAAGGAATATCAAAATTCCAATCACGTCTCACCAAAAACAAAGTGACCATTAAAAATATACTATAAAGAAAGTACATCTGCAAAAAGGTGGAGGAGGAAGATAAGAGGACGAGAACGAGGATGGGAAGAGGAAGACGTTGAGGAATAGAGGAGAAGAACGAAGACGATGGTAAGAGCAGGAAGAAAGGAGTAGGACGAGGAGTACGAGGAGACGAGGAGAGGAGGAAGAAGGAGAAGAATAGGAGTAACTAACAATAAAAGATTACTAAATGAATAACCATAAACGAAACATATAAATTAAAATATAAATGCATAATCGGCAATCAAGTTATTCACCTTACCCGAAGAAAGAAGTGAGTTCCACTAGAAGAGATAGATAACTAACTACGCAAGAAAATTTGTTTGCCATTCATACATCCAGCATCGATATGAAACGCCACGTACGAGGGTGAAGTGCTGCAAATAAAATTTCTTGCAAAAATGTCTCAAAAGTTAGAGAGCATAAAGAGTTCTAAATAGCATTTTACACAAAAACAAATCTGAGTATAAAAGAATCACCTATATGTATAGAGAGCATTCATCGCAAAACGATCAAGTCCGAAGGCAGGCCAATACCCCAGTCCAATCGAAGTTGCAGGGATGCGCAAGGCCTCCTCTACAAATCTTAAGCATTGGTTGCTATTATGTTAAAAATCCGAGAGCATTGAAAAAGGAATACAAAAATTCTAAACACATCAAACCAAAAACAAAGTGTTGGTTAAAAAAATACTATAAAGAAAGTACATCTAAATAAAGGTGGATGGGGAGGAGAAGAGGACGTGAACGAGCACGGGAAGAGGAAGACGAAGACGATGAGGAAGATAGGAGTAGGACGAAGTGGACGGTGAGAGGAGGAAGAGAGGAGGAGGATGAGTATGATGAGGAGTACGAGGAAAGGAATTCAGGAGGGAGTATGGGAAGAATTGGGAAAACTAACAGTAAAAAATAATATAGGAATAACCATAAACGAGACAACTAAATAAAAAAAAAAAGCGTAATCGGCAATCATGTTATTCGCCTATCCTGAAGAAGGAAGTCAGTTCAACTAGAAGAGAGAGAAAACTAAGTACGCAAGAAAATTTGTTCACGCTCCATACATCCCGCATCGATATGAAACGCCAGGTAAGAGGGTGAAGTGCAGCAAATAAAACTTCGTGCAAAAGAGTCTCAAAGGTTAGAGAGCATAACGAGTTCTAAATTGCGTTTTGTACAAAAACAAATCAGAGTATAAAAATATCACCTTTATATAGAGAGCATTCGTCGTATAAGGATCAAGTCCGAAGGCCGGCCAGTACACCAATCCAATCGGAGTTATAGGGATGCATAAGGCTTCCTCTACAAATCTCAACCTTTGGTTGGTATTATATTAAAAATCCGATAGCATTTAAAAAGCAATATCAAAATTCCAATCACGTCTGACCAAAAACAAAGTGACCATTAAAAATATACTATAAAGAAAGTACATCTGCAAAAAGGTGGAGAAGGAAGATAAGGGGACGAGAACGAGGATGGGAAGAGGAAGACGTTGAGGAATAGAGGAGAAGAATGAAGACGATGGTAAGACCAGGAAGAAAGGAGTAGGACGAGCAGTACAAGGAGACGAAGAGAGGAGGAAGAAGGAGAAGAATAGGAGTAACTAACAATAAAAGATTACTAAATGAATAACCATAAATGAAACATATAAATTAAAATATAAATGCGTAATCGGCAATCAAGTTATTCACCTTACCCGAAGAAAGAAGTGAGTTCAACTAGAAGAGATAGATAACTAACTACGCAAGAAAATTTGTTTGCCCTTCATACATCCAGCATCGATATGAAATGCCACGTAAGAGGGTGAAGTGCTGCAAATAAAATTTCTTGCAAAAATGTCTCAAAAGTTAGAGAGCATAAAGAGTTCTAAATAGCATTTTACACAAAAACAAATCTGAGTATAAAAGCATCACCTATATGTATAGAGAGCATTCATCGCAAAACGATCAAGTCCGAAGGCAGGCCAATACCCCAGTCCAATCGAAGTTGCAGGGATGCGCAAGGCCTCCTCTACAACTCTTCAGCTTTGGTTGCTATTACGTTAAAAATCCGAGAACATTGAAAAAGGAATACAAAAATTCTAATCACATCAAACCAAAAACAAAAAGTTGGTTAAAAATATACTATAAAGAAAGTACATCTAAATAAAGGTGGACGGGAAGGAGAAGAGGATGTGAACGAGCACGGGAAGAGGAAGACGAAGACGGTGAGGAAGATAGGAGTAGGACGAAGTGGACGGTGAGAGGAGAAAGAGTGGAGGAGGATGAGTAGGATGAGGAGTACGAGGAAAGGAATTCAGGAGGGAGCATGGGAAGAATAGGGAAAACTAACAATAAAAAATAATATAGGAATAACCATAAACAAGACAACTAAATAAAAAATAAATGTGTAATCGGCAATCATGTTATTCGCCTATCCTGAAGAAGGAAATCAGTTCAACTAGAAGAGAGAGAAAACTAGGTACGCAAGAAAATTTGTTTACCCTCCATACATCCCGCATCGATATGAAACGCCAGGTAAGAGGGTGAAGTGCTGCAAATAAAACTTCGTGCATAAAAGTCTCAAAGGGTAGAGAGCATAACAAGTTTTAAATTGCGTTTTGTACAAAAACAAATCAGAGTACAAAAATATCACCTTTATATAGAGAGCATTCGTCGTATAAGGATCAAGTCCGATGGCCGGCCAGTACACCAATGCAATCGGAGTTACAGGGATGCATAAGGCTTCCCCTACAAATCTCAAGCTTTGGTTGGTATTATATTAAAAATCCGATAGCATTTAAAAAGGAATATCAAAATTCTAATCACGTCTGACCAAAAACAAAGTGACCATTAAAAATATACTATAAAGAAAGTACATCTGCAAAAAGGTGGAGGAGGAAGATAAGAGGACGAGAACGAGGATGGGAAGAGGAAGACGTTGAGGAATAGAGGAGAAGAACGAAGACGATGGTAAGAGCAGGAAGAAAGGAGTAGGACGAGCAGTACGAGGAGACGAAGAGAGGAGGAAGAAGGCGAAGAATAGGAGTAACTAACAATAAAAGATTACTAAATGAATAACCATAAATGAAACATATAAATTAAAATATAAATGCTTAATCGGCAATCAAGTTATTCACCTTATCCAGCATCGATACGAAACGCCACGTAAGAGGGTGAAGTGCTGCAAATAAAATTTCTTGCAAAAATGTCTCAAAAGTTAGAGAGCATAAAGAGTTCTAAATAGCATTTTACACAAAAACAAATCTGAGTATAAAAGCATCACCTATATGTATAGAGAGCATTCATCGCAAAACGATCAAGTCCGAAGGCAGGCCAATACTCCAGTCCAATCGAAGTTGCAGGGATGCGCAAGGCCTCCACTACAAATCTTCAGCTTTGGTTGCTATTATGTTAAAAATCCGAGAGCATTGAAAAAGGAATACAAAAATTCTAATCACATCAAACCAAAAACAAAGTGTTGGTTAAAAATATACTCTAAAGAAAGTACATCTAAATAAAGGTGGACGGGGAGGAGAAGAGGACGTGAACGAGCACGGGAAGACGAAGACGAAGACGGTGAGGAAGATAGGAGTAAGACGAAGTGGACGGTGAGAGGAGAAAGAGAGGAGGAGGATGAGTAGGAGGAGGAGTACGAGGAAAGGAATTCAGGAGGGAGCATGGGAAGAATAGGGAAAACTAACAATAAAAAATAATATAGGAATAACCATAAACAAGACAACTAAATAAAAAAAATAAATGCGTAATCATGTTATTCGCCTATCCTGAAGAAGGAAGTCAGTTCAACTAGAAGAGAGAGAAAACTAGGTACGCAAGAAAATTTGTTTACCCTCCATACATCCCGCATCGATATGAAACGCCAGGTCAGAGGGTGAAGTGCTGCAAATAAAACTTCGTGCAAAAAAGTCTCAAAGGTTAGAGAGCATAACGAGTTATAAATTGCGTTCTGTACAAAAACAAATCAGAGTATAAAAATATCACCTTTATATATAGAGCATTCGTCGTATAAGGATCAAGTCCGAAGGCCGGCCAGTACACCAATCCAATCGGACTTACAGGGATGCATAAGGCTTCCTCTACAAATCTCAAGCTTTGGTTGGTATTATATTAAAAATCCGATAGCATTTAAAAAGGAATATCAAAATTCCAATCACGTCTGACCAAAAACAAAGTGACCATTAAAAATATACTATAAAGAAAGTACATCTCTACAAAAAGGTGGAGGAGGAAGATAAGAGGACGAGAACGAGGATGGGAAGAGGAAGAAATTGAGGAATAAAGGAGAAGAACGAAGACGATGGTAAGAGCAGGAAGAAAGGAGTAGGACGAGGAGTACGAGGAGACGAAGAGAGGAGGAAGAAGGAGAAGAATAGGACTAACTAACGATAAAAGATTACTAAATGAATAACCATAAACGAAACATATAAGTTGAAATATAAATGCGTAATCGGCAATCAAGTTATTAACCTTACCCGAAGAAAGAAGTGAGTTCAACTAGAAGAGATAGATAACTAACTACGCAAGAAAATTTGTTTGCCCTTCATACATTCAGCATCGATATGAAACGCCACGTAAGAGGGTGAAGTGCTGCAAATAAAATTTCTTGCAAAAATGTCTCAAAAGTTAGAGAGCATAAAGAGTTCTAAATAGCATTTTACACAAAAACAAATCTGAGTATAAAAGCATCACCTATATGTATAGAGAGCATTCATCGCAAAACGATCAAGTCCGAAGGCAGGCCAATACCCCAGTCCCATCGAAGTTGCAGGAATGCGCAAGGCCTCCTCTACAAATCTTCAGCTTTGGTTGCTATTATGTTAAAAATCCGAGAGCATTGAAAAAGGAATACAAAAATTCTAATCACATCAAACCAAAATCAAAGTGTTGGTTAAAAATATACTATAAAGAAAGTACATCTAAATAAAGGTGGACGGGGAGGAGAAAAGGACTTGAACGAGCACGGGAAGACGAAGACGAAGACGGTGAGGAAGATAGGAGTAGGACGAAGTGGACGGTGAGAGGAGGAAGAGAGGAGGAGGATGAGTAGGATGAGGAGTACGAGGAAAGGAATTCAGGAGGTAGCACGGGAAGAATAGGGAAAACTAACAATAAAAAATAATATAGGAATAACCATAAACGAGACAACTAAATGAAAAAATAAATGCGTAATCGGCAATCATGTTATTCGCCTATCCTGAAGAAGGAAGTCAGTTCAACTAGAAGAGAGAGAAAACTAAGTACGCAAGAAAATTTGTTTACGCTCCATACATCCCGCATCGATATGAAATTCCAGGTAAGAGGGTG
This sequence comes from Juglans cinerea, assembly GCA_961763995.1. NCBI lineage: Eukaryota > Viridiplantae > Streptophyta > Magnoliopsida > Fagales > Juglandaceae > Juglans > Juglans cinerea. Next base: position 26,091,463 of record CAUIVZ010000003.1, read on the forward strand.
AAGTGCAGCAAATAAAACTTCGTGCAAAAAAGTCTAAAAGGTTAGAGAGCATAACGAGTTATAAATTGCGTTTTGTACAAAAACAAATCAGATTATAAAAATATCACCTTTATATATAGAGCATTCGTCGTATAAGGATCAAGTCCGAAGGCCGGCCAGTACACCAATCCAATCGGACTTACAGGGATGCATAAGGCTTCCTCTACAAATCTCAAGCTTTGGTTGGTATTATATAAAAAATCCGATAGCAATTAAAAGGAATAGCAAAATTCCAATCACGTCTGACCAAAAACAAAGTGACCATTAAAAATATACTATAAAGAAAGTACATCTGCAAAAAGGTGGAGGAGGAAGATAAGAGGACGAGAACGAGGATGGGAAGAGGAAGACGTTGAGGAATAGAGGAGAAGAACGAAGACGATGGTAAGAGCAGGAAGAAAGGAGTAGGACGAGGCGTACGAGGAGACGGAGAGAGGAGGAAGAAGGAGAAGAATAGGACTAACTAACGATAAAAGATTACTAAATGAATAACCATAAACGAAACAAATAAATTAAAATATAAATGCGTAATCGGCAATCAAGTTATTAACCTTACCCGAAGAAAGAAGTGAGTTCAACTAGAAGAGATAGATAACTAACTACGCAAGAAAATTTGTTTGCCCTTCATACATTCAGCATCGATATGAAACGCCACGTAAGAGGGTGAAGTGCTGCAAATAAAATTTCTTGCAAAAATGTCTCAAAAGTTAGAGAGCATAAAGAGTTCTAAATAGCATTTTACACAAAAACAAATCTGAGTATAAAAGCATCACCTATATGTATAGAGAGCATTCATCGCAAAACGATCAAGTCCGAAGGCAGGCCAATACCCCAGTCCCATCGAAGTTGCAGGAATGCGCAAGGCCTCCTCTACAAATCTTCAGCTTTGGTTGCTATTATGTTAAAAATCCGAGAGCATTGAAAAAGGAATACAAAAATTCTAATCACATCAAACCAAAATCAAAGTGTTGGTTAAAAATATACTATAAAGAAAGTACATCTAAATAAAGGTGGACGGGGAGGAGAAAAGGACTTGAACGAGCACGGGAAGACGAAGACGAAGACGGTGAGGAAGATAGGAGTAGGACGAAGTGGACGGTGAGAGGAGGAAGAGAGGAGGAGGATGAGTAGGATGAGGAGTACGAGGAAAGGAATTCAGGAGGTAGCACGGGAAGAATAGGGAAAACTAACAATAAAAAATAATATAGGAATAACCATAAACGAGACAACTAAATGAAAAAATAAATGCGTAATCGGCAATCATGTTATTCGCCTATCCTGAAGAAGGAAGTCAGTTCAACTAGAAGAGAGAGAAAACTAAGTACGCAAGAAAATTTGTTTACGCTCCATACATCCCGCATCGATATGAAATGCCAGGTAAGAGGGTGAAGTGCAGCAAATAAAACTTCGTGCAAAAAAGTCTAAAAGGTTAGAGAGCATAACGAGTTATAAATTGCGTTTTGTACAAAAACAAATCAGATTATAAAAATATCACCTTTATATATAGAGCATTCGTCGTATAAGGATCAAGTCCGAAGGCCGGCCAGTACACCAATCCAATCGGACTTACAGGGATGCATAAGGCTTCCTCTACAAATCTCAAGCTTTGGTTGGTATTATATAAAAAATCCGATAGCAATTAAAAGGAATAGCAAAATTCCAATCACGTCTGACCAAAAACAAAGTGACCATTAAAAATATACTATAAAGAAAGTACATCTGCAAAAAGGTGGAGGAGGAAGATAAGAGGACGAGAACGAGGATGGGAAGAGGAAGACGTTGAGGAATAGAGGAGAAGAACGAAGACGATGGTAAGAGCAGGAAGAAAGGAGTAGGACGAGGCGTACGAGGAGACGGAGAGAGGAGGAAGAAGGAGAAGAATAGGAGTAACTAACAATAAAAGATTACTAAATGAATAACCATAAAGGAAACATATAAACTAAAATATAAATGCGTAATCGGCAATCAAGTTATTCACCTTACCCGATGAAAGAAGTGAGTTCAACTAGAAGAGATAAATAACTAACTACGCAAGAAAATTTTTTTGCCCTTCATACATCCAGCATCGATATGAAACGCCACGTAAGAGGGTGAAGTGCTGCAAATAAAATTTCTTGCAAAAATGTCTCAAAAGTTAGAGAGCATAAAGAATTCTAAATAGCATTTTACACAAAAACAAATCTGAGTATAAAAGAATCACCAATATGTATAGAGAGCATTCATCGCAAAACGATCAAGTCCGAAGGCAGGCCAATACCCCAGTCCAATCGAAGTTGCAGGGATGTGCAAGGCCTCCTCTACAAATCTTCAGCTTTGGTTGCTATTATGTTAAAAATCCGAGAGCATTGAAAAAGGAATACAAAAATTCTTATCACATCAAACCAAAAACAAAAAGTTGGTTAAAAATATACTATAAAGAAAGTACATCTAAATAAAGGTGGACGGGGAGGAGAAGAGGACGTGAACGAGCACGGGAAGAGGAAGACGAAGACGGTGAGGAAGATAGGAGTAGGACGAAGTGGACGGTGAGAGGAGAAAGAGAGGAGGAGGATGAGTAGGATGAGGAGTACGAGGAAAGGAATTCAGGAAGGAGCATGGGAAGAATAGGGAAAACTAACAATAAAAAATAATATAGGAATAACCATAAACAAGACAACTAAATAAAAAAAATGCGTAATCGGCAATCATGTTATTCGCCTATCCTGAAGATGGAAGTCAGTTCGCCTAGAAGAGAGAGAAAACTAGGTACGCAAGAAAATTTGCTTACCCTCCATACATCCCGCATCGATATGAAACGCCAGGTAAGAGGGTGAAGTGCTGCAAATAAAACTTCGTGCAAAAAAGTCTCAAAGGTTAGAGAGCATAACGAGTTCTAAATTGCGTTTTGTACAAAAACAAATCAGACTATAGAAATATCACCTTTATATAGAGAGCATTCGTCGTATAAGGATCAAGTCCGAAGGCCGGCCAATACACCAATGCAATCGGAGTTACAGGGATGCATAAGGCTTCCCCTACAAATCTCAAGCTTTGGTTGGTATTATATTAAAAATCCGATAGCATTTAAAAAGGAATATCAAAATTCTAATCACGTCTGACCAAAAACAAAGTAACCATTAAAAATATACTATAAAGAAAGTACATCTCTACAAAAAGGTGGAGGAGGAAGATAAGAGGACGAGAACGAGGATGGGAAGAGGAAGACGTTGAGGAATAGAGGAGAAGAACGAAGACGATGGTAAGAGCAGGAAGAAAGGAGTAGGACGAGGAGTACGAGGAGACGAAAAGAGGAGGAAGAAGGAGAAGAATAGGTGTAACTAACAATAAAAGATTACTAAATGAATAACCATAAACGAAAGATATAAATTAAAATATAAATGCGTAATCGGCAATCAAGTTATTCACCTTACCCGAAGAAAGAAGTGAGTTCAACTAGAAGAGATAGATAACTAACTACGCAAGAAAATTTGTTTGCCCTTCATACATCCAGCATCGATATGAAACGCCACGTAAGAGGGTGAAGTGCTGCAAATAAAATTTCTTGCAAAAATGTCTCAAAAGTTAGAGAGCATAAAGAGTTCTAAATAGCATTTTACACAAAAACAAATCTGAGTATAAAAGCATCACCTATATGTATAGAGAGCATTCATCGTAAAACGATCAAGTCCGAAGACAGGCCAATACCCCAGTCCAATCGAAGTTGCAGGGATATGCGCAAGGCCTCCTCAACATATCTTAAGCTTTGGTTGCTATTATGTTAAAAATCCGAGAGCATTGAAAAAGGAATACAAAAATTCAAATCACATCAAACCAAAAACAAAGTGTTGGTTAAAAATATACTATAAAGAAAGTACATCTAAATAAAGGTGGACGGGGAGGAGAAGAGGATGTTAACGAGCACGGGAAGACGAAGACGAAGACGGTGAGGAAGATAGGAGTAGGACGAAGTGGACGGTGAGAGGAGGAAGAGAGGAGGAGGATGAGTAGGATGAGGAGTACGAGGAAGGGAATTCAGGAGGGAGCATGGGAAGAATAGGGAAAACTAACAATAAAAAATAATATAGGAATAACCATAAACAAGACAACTAAATAAAAAAAAAATGCGTAATCGGCAATCATGTTATTCGCCTAGTGACCAATCACGTCTGACCAAAAACAAAGTGACCATTAAAAATATACTATAAAGAAAGTACATCTCTACAAAAAGGTGGAGGAGGAAGATAAAAGGACGAGAACGAGGATGGGAAGAGGAAGACATTGAGGAATAGAGGAGAAGAACAAAGACGATGGTAAGAGCAGGAAGAAAGGAGTAGGACGAGGAGTACGAGGAGACGAAGAGAGGAGGAGGAAGAAGGAGAAGAATAGGAGTAACTAACAATAAAAGATTACAAAATGAATATAAACGAAACATATAAATTAAAATATAAATGCGTAATCGGCAATCAAGTTATTCACCTTACCCGAAGAAAGAAGTGAGTTCAACTAGAAGAGGGTGAAGTGCTGCAAATAAAACTTCGTGCAAAAAAGTCTCAAAGGTTAGAGAGCATAACGAGTTCTAAATTGCATTTTGTACAAAAACAAATCAGAGTATAAAAATATCACATTTATATAGAGAGCATTCGTCGTATAAGGATCAAGTCCGAAGGCCGGCCAGTACACCAATGCAATCGGAGTTACAGGGATGCATAAGGGGAAGTATTATATTAAAAATCCGATAGCATTTAAAAAGGAATATCAAAATTCTAATCACGTCTGACCAAAAACAAAGCGACCATTAAAAATATACTATAAAGAAAGTACATCTACAAAATGGTGGAGGAGGAAGATAAGAGGACGAGAACGAGGGGATGGGAAGAGGAAGACGTTGAAGAATAGAGGAGAAGAACGATGAAGATGGTAAGAGCAGGAAGAAAGGAGTAGGACGAGGAGTACGAGGAGAGGAAGAGAGGAGGAAGAAGGAGAAGAATAGGAATTACTAACAATAAAAAAATACTAAATGAATAACCATAAACGAAGAAACATATAAATTAAAATATAAATACGTAATCGTCAATCAAGTTATTCACCTTACCCAATCTAATCGAAGTTGCAGGGATGCATAAGGCCTCTACAAATCTCAAGGTTTGGCTGCTATTATATTAAAAATCCGAGAGCACTGAAAAGGGAATACAAAAATTCTAATCACATTGGACCAAAAACAAAGTGATCATTAAAAATATACTATAAAGAAAGTACATCTTGAAAAAGGTGGAGGAAGACGAGGAGGACGGGAAGGAAGAGGGGAGTAGCACGAAGAGGACGGTGAGAGCAAGAAGAGATGTCCTGTAGGACGAGGAGTATGTGGAGAGGAAGAGAGGAGGGAGGAGGAGAGGAATATAGGACGAAAAGAAGAGTAGGACGAGGAGAGGAAAAGAGGAGGGAGAATGAGAAGAATATGAGAAACTAACAATAAAAAGAAAATAAAAAATACATAAACAAGACAACTAAATTAACAAATAAATGCGTAATCGGCAATCAAGTTATTCACCTTACCTGAAGAAACAAGTGAGTTCAACTATAAGAGAGATAACTAACCACCCATGACAATTCTTTTGCCCTTGATACATCCAGCATAGATACGAAACACCACATAGGAGGGTGAATGCTACAAATAAAATTTCATACATAATAGTCTCAAATGTTAGAGAGAATACAAAGTTCTAAACAACATTTATACAAAAATAAATGTGAGTATAAAAATATCATCTAAATACAGAGAGCGTTTGTCGCACAAGGATTAAGGTCGTAGGCTAGCCTATTAACAATATTCACCCAATCAACTGAGATCAAGATACAAAGAGGATGCTCTCATAACTGGGTATTGAAAAAAAGAAAGATGCAACAATTAGTACCTTGGCAAGCATTTCCTGTGGTATGACTTAGGACAACGCCTTCCATACAGCAAACTGCAATTGGTGATCCTTCTTATTCTCTCCTCTTTTACAAACACAGCACTTATGGATTGGGCATGTAAAAGACCCTCCAGCAGCAATCTTATTCTCAAGCTCTTTTGCAGCAACCTTATTCTCCTGATGGAGCAGTTTCGCGAATGATAAAATAGCCACATGTTGCACTAACACACATAAAGACCAAAAAACACAATCGGTATAAACATTTAGCCATTGACATACACATTGAAGTGAATAACGGCAAAGAAATTTGGAACAACATTCATTCCAATCTATCAAAATGGGCATTGGACTTCCCAGCAGGTTAACAAAAGATTCAACAACAGCGACCGATTGCAATTAAGCAATCAGAATAGTAAACAAATGCATTGATATCTCCATGCACAACGAAGAAAATTTAAAAAAGGGACAGAGAATCACAATAGCTGTCCTGAATGAACAACCATCCTATCAAAACAAGAGAAGCAAGCATGAAATTTGTAACGACTTGCCATCAGGAGCAATTACATAAAAAATAATCAAATCTCTGGTGAACATCTAACTGAGCAAGCTAAAAGAAGCTAAAGCAGGGAAGATCAAGTTTTCTTACATGGAAATTAGAAGTACACCAAACAAAAAATAACAGATGAAACAAAGAAAGATCAATGCTTCCTGAATGGGATTTCAGGATGACAGAAACTACAGAAGAAGCAGAAGAGAGGGATGGGAGAAAGGGGTAAGGAGAGCACTTAATATGAAAGAAATCAATTTACTAGGCAAAACTAATTTCAAACTAAGAATTAAATAAAAAATGGAAATCCAAAAGCTGGAGGAAAAAAGTGTTTTGAGCGTGAGAGAAGAGAACAGTTTATTAAACTGGAATATACAACTCAGTCTGCAAGGTTCCAAGTGATAAAATACATAAATTAAATGAGGAAAACAGATGCATGCATTTTTCTTGGTATAATCAGATCAATATAAAAGTTAGAAATACAGCAATATATATATAACAAATTAGAAACAGAAAAATCAAGGTGCATTATAAAAGTTATTTAGATGAAGAAAAGCAAGCTCATAAGATGAAAGATATAAGTAAAGATGAGTAAGGCCTAATTAGAAATAACTGCTTTTAGGCGAGAAGGGGGAGGGAGGAATCAAGTCTTCCCATATCTTGCTTCTTTAAAACAAGAGAAAACACAAGAAGATAAAAATCCATTGGTTCTGAAATATTTTCCAATTATTATATAATACAAAACTCACTAGAAAATTAAGTGTCACTTCATAAAAGCAATGACGGAAATAATATGAAATGAATCTTTGTTTCCTTTTTTTTATTTTTTTTTTTTGGGGGGGGGGGGTAAACAGAAAAATAAACATCTGTTCAATTTCTTGGAGCTAAAACCATACCTCAGCACCCGAAAACTTATCGGAAGAGCCCAACTTCCCACAAGCAAAGCACTGATGCTGTTTATACTTGCAATTCTTACAGATGAATATCGGCAACTCCTATGAACTTAAAAAGAAAATAAATAAACGGTGATACTAAAAAGGTACAAACGAGATAGATTTTTCGAAGTAGATATGAACCAGCACCATACATCTACTTTTTTTGAAGCAAAACCCAAATGACACACAATTAGATTCCGCACCAGCCTCTTTAGTTGCATGAAATGACCTGATGCACCTTCCCTCACAACTGCATAAGAACACAAATAAAATCATACCGTGAACTCTCACATGAATTTAAACAAAAGATGCAGAATCAACAAAACAGCAGACCATGAATTAGGACCTTCTGGAGTTCCTCAAAAGTATGCATAAAAGAGGTATGTGCATGATCAATATTTAATTTTTTACAATATTCTAAATAATTGTACAAAATCGAAGATGCATGCAAAAATATTTTAGGCTTATTCATTAGTTTTCTCCTTACTGGATATTTCTTGTGTTATGTCACAGTCAGTGAGGCAAATTTTTGCACATTCGAGAAGTGGCTTCAAAGCACATCAAAGTAACATTGTGGGGAACAAAATGTTACACCTATATATGGAGTATTTGTAGGGAGACTAAGATTTCTAATGGAACTGAAATCTCATTGATTAAATTGAAATCATTCTGAAAACACTTTTCCATTGGATAAGAGTAATCACAGGGATTTGCTTTTTCCGCCTTGGATTCCTCAGTTCTTTGTGGTTTAGATCCTAGTTTTTTCCCCCTTTCAACTAGCATAAATCTTGTATGTTTCCCATGTACTAGCCCTACACCATTATATTTTCTCAAAAGAACCTTATTGGTTATAAAAATAAATAACAACCAAAAACAGAAATCTAGGCAAAACCCAAGTAGATGGGACGTATACAAGAGCAAACACCTAGTTAGGAAGAAGCTAGATGATGGACAAAAGAATTTTTTTTATAATTAATAAGAAATTTTATTACCAAGAATAGGCACAACCCAAGTACACAGGATGTATACAAACGAACAAAAGAATTACAAGCTATAAAAAAAGATTGTACCAAGTAACCAACAAAAAAACGCGTACCTTAAAATATTGCCACCATTGTCACAAAATGCACAAACATGATCATATATGCCCTTAACTTTATTGGACTCATCTTCTTCTTCTTCATCCAAGTCATAAACTATAAATCCAGACATTGCTGTATTTTTACGATCCTGGAACACCAATAAGTTCACAGACTTAAAAAAACAATTTAGAAAAACATATAAGAGAAAAAAGAAGGGAAGTTATAGAGGATAAATGGAGAAAGAAAATTGAGCTAACAAGCAAGAGTAATAACCTCATCAGATAGTTTCCTCTTCCCGGGCTTCTCCTCGAGAAATGTGTATAAAAACTGTTCAAATCATAAAATTCATCATAATATAAAAATGGAATGATTCCTTGATTCTAGCGAATTAAAAAACCTAGAATATATATGTAACGCCCCAATGGAAGGCCCAAACCACATAGCCTATGCTCCAAAAGGACTAGTCAATGATACAATTAGAGCATCATTGGAACCTTATAAAGAGCAAGAACTTCTCCTTCCCAAGCAATATGGGATTCCATACACTACCTACCCTTATCCTTATCATAAGTGGTGGTATCACAATTGATAAGGATAAGGGTAGGTGAATTGTGATACCCAATAAAAATCATCTCACTACTATTCACAAACCATCTCACTACTATTCACAGATTCTCATCTCATCTGAATATCCAAACGAGGCCTTAATGATTTATCTGTTTATATATTGCAGAGAATCTTGGATAGTATCCCATAAACCACATTGACTTAATGGGCAAAATTGGATCACCATGTACGGGCTCTCCTCCTTCAGTATCAGAGTCATATTAGTATGGGTCATCTTGAGAAGAATTAACGATTAACATAATTCTTAAAAAAAAGGTAATATGCACTTTCTGAGTTATAATTAACAATCCAAGAGAAATAAGCTATACAGAGTTACAAACCTTGGACTTTGCTAAGGTGTCATCCCTATTATATAACAGCTTCACTGATCAGAGGCATGTGGTCCACCAGATCATTCTGAGAAGGTCTGACCTCATACAAGCTTCAAATTAAATAACTGTCAAAATTTGAACAAAGAATACAAACAGAAAGAAAGTCAAAAGGTTCAGAAAATGGGAAATACCTGAAGACTTTAGACAAGTGATCCCACAAAGATTTTCCAGATGCTTCAGGATTTTTCTTTAAGAAATGAAGGCACCGCAATGTTACCATAATTGTCCTAATTATATCCTCAAAGCTTTTTCTTGGCTTCTGAAGCTTGATCCAATTATTTTCCTTAGAGAGCACCGATATCTCAGGATCCATATTGGAAAGATCAAACCTCCATGAAACCACATGCTTATATATTTTTGGAAGCCCACCCATTGTGGCAAGACATCAGCCTCACCATCAGATGACGCCATTGCCCTTCTTTGAGTCACCTGCACCTGAATAAGACATTCAAAAAATAAATACCGTAAAGAAATCATTGAGAAAACGATACAGACTACAGAGCATGTTAAGGGAATCCATAAAAGACAGGTTCCTTTATAGGACTTCCATGCGCTTCTTTTTATCTTCCTCTTTTTGAGCCTTAGACTTTCACATTTATAAATTAAAAGTTTAAGCCTACCAACACAACCAAAGGATGACGGAAAGTTAAGACAACATATTCTAAAAAAAAGTTAAAAAACAGCTTCTAACGATTATAACTATTGATGCCTTGCTAGCAAAGTAATTATCAATATGCAGTACTTGTCAATAACTGTTAATGCCAAGAGTGACTGCCTTTCAAGATCATAGTAATTAACATTTGGACCTACAAATTCTAACATATAAAAAATTATACAAGAGCATTGATCCTAAAATCTGCAATCAAATTATTCACCTTCCCTAAAGAAAGAAGTGATTTAAATTCAACTAGAAGAGAGAAAGATAACTACCCAGGACAATGTTTCTGCCTTTCATACATCTAGCTAAGATATGAAACGCCACTTAGGAGGGTTGAGAGCTGTAAATAATATTTCATGCAAAAAAAGATCCTAATGTTAGTGGGAGCTTTCATGAGTCTCCCTCTAGTACCAGCAAGGTATATACCAAAGTATCTTCCATAGACAGAGCGGTCTCTGACTAGGCTACCTTTCTAGCCACTTCACATGTCTTATCTCTTTTAAACAGAAGAATGAATTAAGAATAATATAATATGATGTGCAAAAGGTGAGCCAGGAATATTCACTGTTGTAAGACTCTGGAAAAATGGTTCAACAACAATGATGAAAGGATTAGAACACCTGTAGTACTAGTACCCAAAAAGCCACCTTTTTTAATAGTATTGCTATTTGCGTGACATAGAAAGAGTAACAAACAGAAAGAAAATATAACGGTTGAAGACAGTTGAGTCACAGGAGACAAAACAGCTTATGAGTATACGTGTTGATTCCTCGATAGCACAGTAGTTATCATAATGCAGTTGTCAGTATCTATTAATGCAAAGAGTGACTACTTTTCAAGATCATAGTAATAAATATTCGGCCAGACAAATTCCGAAGTCATAAAAAATTATACAGGAACATTGATCCTAAAATCTGCAATCAAATTATTCACCTTACTTAAAAAAAGAAGTGATTTAAGTTCAACTAGAAAAGAGAAAGATATCTACCCAGGACAATTTTTCTGCCTTTGATACATCCAGCATAGATATGAAGCACCATGCAGGAGGTTTGAGAGCTGTAAAGAATATTTCATACAAAAAAAATCCAAATGTTAGTGGGAGCTTCATGGTTCGTACCAAAGTATCTTCCATAGACAGAGCGGCTCCGACTAGGCTGCCTTTCTAGCCTTTCCATAAGTCTTATCTCATTTAAAAAGAAGAATTAAAAAAAGAATAATATAATATGATGTGCAAAAGTTAAGCTAGAAGTATTCACCGTTGTAAGACTCTGGAATAATGGTTTAATAACAATGATGAAAGGATTAGAACAATTGTATTCACCAGTTTCCCGACAACCCATCTCTAATATTATTCACTTACTAATTTCTCTAAAAAATGGAATTAAAATGGAATTAGTTTTAACAGTATCGCTTTTTTGCATGACCACCGAACCTAAACAAAGTTCTCTTGAGATTATTATCGATGGAGGCTCTTCAGAACATAAACGAGGCAATCATCTTACAAAACTTAAGAGTCTCATGTGGTTTCAACCGGAGGAGGCAAATAGCAAATACACTTGCAATTGGCATACATGAGCATGCTGAATATTTGGAGTGAAAAGACCATGAGACCCCATCCTGGTCCAACTTAAGAGGACAATTCCAGGACGAGGAACCCTATATAAATACTCAAGCATACAAATTTATCCTATCAGATGAGATCATGCACAATTATTAACACTAGGTGTTTATTTGAGGAGTTGCTAATGAATGTATGTGGACTTTGCACAAGCAGACCTGAACCTGTCAACCAATGATTATATTCATTCAAATAACTTATATTCCATATCTGTGCAGAAACTAACTCAAGAAGAGTGTATGCAACACAGAGCAAGAATCTAAGCATAGTCCACTTATAAGGAGTAATAAGAACGACAGACAAAAGCGAGAGCAATTAAATTCATCAAGAGTCTAGACAAGAAGCATAAGTAGAGTAACACTCCAACTCCAAAGCCCTCCATGGCACGGTTCTGTACTAGAGTAACAACAGTCCCCGCCCCATAAAATTCGAGCACCAATATGCTCCACGACAAGCGTTAAAACTGGTAGATTGGTTTTATTTTAAAAAGGAAAAAAAAATTGATTTAAAAAATTCAAACGGTTCAAAGGTTAAAGTGCCAAGAATAATAAATCTACCAAGAATAATATACCGGAAAAAGTACCAAGAGGCCGACCTTAAGGTCTCCGTCTTTCTTGGACCCTAAAAGACTAAATATATAATAAATAAAAAATAAAAATGAACTCAAAATCAATCATAAAAATAAACTAAAATACGGAAGATTGGGTGTTCAACAGATTTTACTTGAGGGGACATTCTGTCTTCTCAATGGAGCAACGATCGAGAAGAGAGCATGGCCACGTTTGGGAACCGGTCCAATGAACGAGATTCAAGCTGGGGAAATGGTTGAATTTGCAACTTCCCCGTTGCCCTAAAAGCAGAGGGGCGGGGGCGTAATTCGGTAGGCAGCATATACAGAGTGAGTGATGTCTCTAAGACGAACTAAAGGGATGTCTCTAAGCAGCCAAGGCCAAGAGCAAGCAGGAGTAGTCCTATCTGCCTAGAAGGATTCGATAAAGAGAATGTGAGTAGGCAGGAGATCAATAGACACAGAAAGAGAAGACCAAAAGGAGCAGAAGACACTCAGTTGTTTATGTGAAATCAAGGAGCAGCAGGTTACACTTTTACACTTTCTCGAAGAGAGCTCAAAGCAATAAGATGAAAGATGAGAAATGCTAGTAGATGAAAGATGAGAAATGCTAGTAGATGAAAGATGGGATGAGATGCTAGCCTTAGCGCAGAAGATCAATCTTAGTCGAATCAATGAAATCCCTTCCGCAATGATTACGAATCAAACCAGCAACTGATTTACTGCAATGCTTACAGTTTGGATCATCCGATGCGTCTTGATCGCCGTGGAAACCACCATTCTCTCCGTTGAAGCATGAGCTCTCTCGCAATATGCAGACGTATGTTCTCGTGTTCCACCTCCCTCCCTCTCTCTCTAACGGCTATTTGTTTATCTGAGGAATAGTGAATATACAATATATAGAGTCCGTGGCGCCTTATGTTCTCGTGTTATTTCATTATTGGAAGAACAGAAACGGCTAATTTTTTTAATTTTGTTCATAATTCAAATTAAAGCCATGGTAAATAGCTTTATTATTCAGCCTCGTGGGATAACTTATAGAAAAAGTATACTCATTATTAGGGGTGTTCATCTGGGTTCCGACCCGGGAACCCGAGTTTTAAATCCGGGCCGAAACCCGGACCGTGTTGGTCCGGGTCAGACCCGGGCCGGAATCCGGGTGGATCCGAGTTTTTTGAAACCCGAAATTCTGGATTCCAGATTGTACCCGTATTTTTTTTCTTTTTTTTTCTAGAAAAAGCCTTTATTCTGTTAATTTTTTTTTCTAAGAAGTCAAGTTCATGAAACGCATAATATTTGTGTTCTAAAAGCTCAATTAGCAAAACACAAAAAATTTCAAACCATAATTATATTTTATACAAAAGCCTTTATTTTTTTTAATTTTTTTTTTAAAGAAGTCAAGTTGGAACACATAATGTGTTCTAAATACTAAATGCATAAATTCATCCATGCATGCATCACAATGCAATCCATTACATATTACATTATTTGTTATTTATACATTACATTACAATATACAAAATTACAATATATGAATTGCAAAATCAATAACATGTCCATTAATGATTTAATCTCCACACCAAATAGCAACTTCAAGTAATTGGACTGAGAGATCCTGCAAAACACACAAAGGTTTGAACAATGATTATATACAAGGATTAAGACAAATTCCACTTAATAAATTAAAGATTAAGATGAGAATGGATTCTTATTTGGTGCATGCAATTTCAAACCTCTTTTTTCAAGTATTTTTATACAGACTATAGTTCAAATAGTTGATGCAGTACCATGACCCTAAAGAAATTGTTGCTGATCCCCAAAGTTGGCCTCAAAGTGGAGAAAGCACCACCACATGTCATATAGGATATGACCAACTATAGTGCATGCTAGTATAAAACAGAAAGGCCATGCAAATCTCATCAACATTAATGTATATATAGTTTCTCTAGCAAAGATGATGACTACTCCAATTCATAAACTTAAAAGCTTTAGATATTTAACAGGAAAAATAAATGCACGAGGTTGAAACTTGTAATAGATATTTACAATTAAATATGAGAAATGTGATTAGAGGACTAGCTGCTTCACCAAAGATAATGACAGCTTGATGGAAACATGAAGCTTTAAAAAATGTAAGCCAATGTAGATCTTCCCACCTAAACAGAACTACTAGGTCAATGGACCAGAACATAGCAATGGGAATGGACCACAAGAGGAAGGCTACAACTTCTAAGTCTAAAACTAAATTGAACCTGGCTTAACTCTCTAAAATAGGGTGTCTCTAGTTCCCTGGGTTTGCTTGGTCAAGCGGGGGATATTAACTAATTGACATATTTTCAGTTTGGTTGGGGCCATATACTGCTACGTACATCAAATCGGCACAATTATCAAAAGCTGTGTGTAAAGAGACAGTAAGAGAGAGAGAGAGAGAGAGAGAGAGAGAGAGAGAGAGAGAGAGAGAGAGAGAGAGAGAGAGAGAGCAGAGAGATGGGTTAGGTTGAAAATAGAGCTGGTCTTAGCCTTCTGGGTCTGGTTTGTAGTATTTCTTTTTTTTCTTTTTTTTTCAGCCTAGAGGGCTTTGGTTTGTGGTGTTGGGTAATGGAAACTGGGAAAACTGAATGGCAGGGCCTTTTAGGAGAAGCAGAAGTAGTAGAATCAGGTTTTAAAAATTTTCACCGACAACAGCAAATCTTCTAAAAACAAAAGAGAAAGCATTGAATCTCACAAGACCTTCGTCGAAATCAACAAAACAAACTCAAAATCAACAAACATAGAACAAAACATACAGAGAGAAGAAAACATACCCACGGATGAAGACGACGGCACGAGGATCTAACCCATAAAAATACTCCTCAAACATTCAAACATTCTCACCAAAACAAACTCAAAATCAACAAAGAGAGAACAAAACAAACAGAGAGAATAAAACATGCCCAAGGATGAAGACGACAGCACGAGGATGAAGACGACGCTTTACACAGCAAACCCAGATAGAGCACCTTGCAAATCGGGAAAATCTTTGCTAAAAGACCGACGGCAAGACAGATCGTGGTCACTGGTGGATTATCAACCCAAAAAAAACAAAAAACAAAAAACAACCCAGATATCAGAGCACATCAAGGATTCTAAGATCAACAAATAAATAGAAAATATAATGCAAATTATGGGATCAGATATAAGAGTAGATCTAGAACAAAAAAGCAAAAACAACTCAAAGCCACGTCTTAGATCTAAGAGTATTAGGGTTTCAGCACTTAACAGTCCAAAACTCAAACCCATGACAGAAAATATCGAAATTTCCCTCACCTGGTCGCGGCATGGGACCTTGACGAAGCGAGAGAGAGAGAGATGGAGACGACGGACCAACGGAGGTGATGAAGGTAGAGGAGGCTAGGGTTTCGGCGTGAGAGTGACAGAGGACATTGGCGCAAGTTGCATAGAGAGAGAGAGAGAGAGAGAGAGAGAGAGAGAGAGAGAGAGAGAGAGAGAGAGAGAGAGATCTGAAGGAGTGATTGATGAATCTGCTTTTGCATCAAGGTAGGGTTTTGATACATGAGTTTTAAAAATAAACCTGGGTACCGGCCCGGGTATGTCCCGGGCCGGAACCCATACCCGGGACCCAGTTATTCGGGTTACGGACCGGGCCGAAAAACAAATTCGACCTAGATGAACAGTCTTTCTCATCATCCTCGCATCACACACCACAAATAATATATATATATATGTTATTTTTCATCCGCCAGTTGGAGTATCATTGTTGTCTTCAGAATTTCTAATTTTTTCAATTCTAAAAAAAAGTATAAATCAAACATTTACTACCTTTTAAAGAAGAGTAATGCTATACATATGCATAATGTTACGTACAATATTATACATGTAGCCCTATTTTATCAATATTTTATATTTTAATTTTAATTTCAAATTTTGAATTTTAAAGTTTTTCCTCTTTTCGAACTTGCATTTTGATGCAGAAGATGGGTACGAGTATGGAGGTCCGACTTTGCTTGAGGAGTGAATGTATTAATGTTAATTTTTGGCTCTTTGTTATTCTTGGAAGACTATAAATTGTAATATTCTTTTGTTGGAAGACTTGTGGCTTATTTGCACTAGGATGGTGATGTAATTTAAATTTCTCTGAACTATTAATTAGATTTTTGCTACGATTTAATTGTATACACTATCTAAATATGTGAGCACATATTTATAACAATATGAGAGGGGTGTATGACCCGAGTAGCCAACATCCCGACATCGCAGCTCCTGCCAAATTACAAGTGGGTGTTGAGGGGGCCATAATATTCTACCCAAAGTTTTGAATTTCGTACCGTACCGGCCGGTACGGTCGAAATATACCATTTATGTGGCGTAACACAGAGAAGGGTATTGTTTTGTACCGGTCAGAATTTCGACCGTTTCGGCTTGTATAATCCAATATTTTGGCCTTTACTTTTTTCTTCTTCTTTTTTCATTTCTTCAAACTGTAAGCTCATTTTTTGACCCCCCAATTCAGACCAGACTATTTATAATTTAATATATATATTTATATATAATTTATTCATATATAGACTATTCCGAAACAATACCGGTACCGAAATATCTCGTTTCAATCCCTCGACCATAACAATCACCGGTACGGTATTCAAAACATTGATTCTACCTCTTATACTCGACAAGTTAAGATTTATAGGGACATTTATGGGTGTCAAAGTTAACCAAAAACTGAAGAACCAGTGGAACCGTTCCCTTAGTTCCAAAACTGACCGGTACTGGTCCGGTTCCGGTTCTATGGTTTTTAGGACCGGACCGGTTCACTATATTAAATATTTTATATTAATTTTTTAAATATTATATATAATAATTTATATATATAATAATATAAATTATAATTGTATATAAGACAATGTTATTATAATTTATAACATAAAATTTTAATCTTAAACATGAAAATTTATTTGATCATATGCTTTAAACATAAAATATATATATTAATAACATTTTATGGTCTAATAAATTTTTAATATATTCATTTTGATAAATACATAATACATTAGTATATTAATTATATTTTATGCCCTAATACTAATACTATTAAAACCAGAAAACCAGACCGAACCGAACCCGGTAAAACCAGAGGTACCGGTTTAGGAGGGTAACCGGTGCGTAATCAGTTTTCAAAAATGTAAAACCGGTGCATACCGATTCAATCCTAAATTTTATCCAAAACCGGACCGGACCGGTTACATATAAACTAGGTAGAAATTAGCCTTTATTTTCTTAAGAAATTTGTTTATTGGGTCTTTTCTTAAGCTTCTTGGCTAGCTAGTCTAATGATCTTTTATTTATACTTTTTATTTTCATCCTGCAAAATGCAAGATCAAAAGCATTTGATAGTGAAAAATGCATGCTGACTTAATTTAGAAGGCCAGATACTTTTCATTTTTATTAAAAACTAAAGGATAAATATTCTTTATATCTCATAATTAGACATCCTTGTGTGCAAAAGTTCCAATTTCTTAAACCATTGCAGCACTACTCTAACATCTTCTAACAAATGAGACAATTCTTCAACCAATTAACAAAGGTAAATTGAATCAATCAATACAAAGATAAACCATGTGTAAAAATATCAACCTTAGGAAGAACTAAAGCGAACATACATCACTCAGCGAAAATGATTGCAAGAGAAATCTTATGTGTCCTGACATTTGAGAAGTTATTAGAACCAAGAAGATAATAATTCAGCCTAAAATAGAGGTGTGTTTGCTAATGGTTGGCATTGGTCAGTTAGATTTCAGCTAGCATAACTGACTTCCCAACTCTCTCTTACTCGAGCTCCTCCTCCTCTTCTTCACAACATGCACAAGTCAGTAGCCACCAATACAGCACACATCCAAGGCTGCTACAAGTCTAGCCACTATCATGGTTCCAAAATTCAAGCAACAGCAGTCCCGGTAGCTGCATCAAGTAGTCAACAACAACAAACCAATCTCTCCTCCATTTTAGCTACACTACCGACACTTGCATTTTGTCTATGCTCTGTTCTTTCTCTAGTTTTCCTTGTTCTCCACCATCCACGACAATAGTCTTACCAGCCACCATGATAGTAATTGTATAGCAAATGAAGAAGAAACAACAAACAACATGCCTCCATGAGCGGCACATCAGCAACCAGTATCCACGGCAACTATGCACAACGACTTCCTTTCTCCCTCCCTTAATTTCTTACAAGGATTAGCACTTAAGCCACACTTCACACTCAGTTCAACCAAGCCATCAGCCAGGCCATCGTACCAGCATACTAGCCATGAGACCAAACTGTTTCTCCATTTGTTTCCTCCACCGTGATCAAGTCCTGCAGTAAGGAGAGTAGCCTCTATTCTTCATCTTCTTGAGCCAGCTAGCCACCTAGCTATGTCCAGCTTTGTGTGCCATGGAAGGGCATTTAGTCAACCCCATACAACACCCCATACCAACTAAACTCCTTTGCCCCACTCGTGAGCCACCTATTTAGCCCCAAGACACACCTATTTTGCCCATGTTCACTCCACTTTCTCCTATTCCCTCTCTATTTTTGTACAAGCCACCAAACCAGCAGCTCATGTTTAATATTTTTGTCTCTCTCTGCCACATGTAGAGGTTGTCTAGCCACACCATATGCCTAACTCTTGACCATGGCATTTGGTAAGTATTTAGATCATTACCACTCTCGTTTCTGGGCTGTTATGTTTATATAATTGAATGGTGTTGTGTTGGATTTCATGGATCAAGCCAAGGAGGTGATTGAATGGACATTATTTTGTTAGTTTGATGTATGTTAAGTTTAAATTATGTATAATTGATGGAATGGACATATTTGAGGTTGAGTTTTTAACTTCAATCATGTATGTTTATGTTGATACATTAAGTTGGACAGATTGTGTGTGTGTGTGTGTTAAGCTTGTGAAAGGTGCATGTATTGCTATTATATGTTGAGTTTAAATATATGATGGATTGAGGATATGTGTAAGCTTTGCTGAGATGATGCTATGTACATGTTTCTTGTTGGCAATAGCCTATCTCTAAAGTAGAATCTTGGTATTGTGTTCCAACTGCAATATCTATAGTCGTTTCCCAATAGAGTTTTTCATGGGGGCGTTGTTCTATTTTGTGCAAGGAATTAACAGCTTCGTCCTTTACATGATGTAGAATTTGCCACTTGGATAGATAGCACTAATGTCTAAAATTCATACAACCAACCCCATGTAGGTTGAAATTATGCAATATTAACAACTAAATTAACCCATGCTTAAGAGAGTTTTGACTTTGATAAATATGGAAAAGCGTTAACGATCTAATTTATTGAAGAAAAATTATACTCATAATCCTTATACCACATACCACACATGATTGTTTTTACTTCCCTTACGAAATATGTAGTGTATAAATGATGAATAAAAGAACTCAATTAGTTTAGTAAGAATAAAATAAAAATAAATTTGGTGTGTAGTGTGGGATGATAAGTAACAAAGCTCATTATTGAATGTCCAATAAACTTTTCAATATCTTAATTTGATATATTTTCTATGGAACGTTTGAACCAGAGTGAATCAAATACATAATTTATAAAGCACTCAAATAATGATTATGGAATATAAATATTATCTTGTATTGGTTGCATTATTAATTACAAGTTCATAACGCAATCGGAGTGCCCTTTTCGCCTGGCTCCATGGTGAGAAGATTTAATGAAACCACCACACATTTGAAGTGGTGAGTATTTTTCATTTATATTGATTTACATATTGCATGAAATAATTACATATCAATTACAATTAATATTGAATGCAAAGAAATGGAAAGTAGATACAAAATAATATCCTAGAATTAGGGGTCAGCTATGTCACATATGTCAAGCCTTAGATCAAGGCAAAGTATCCTCAACACCCCTCGCCCCCCGCAAGCTAAGCGTCGGATTTGAACAAACTTGAAGCTTGGATCGGAAAAATTCAAACAGTGGTCGAGGAATAATTTTGGTGAAGATGTCGGCAACCTGTAGGTGAGAGGGGACATGATGAGTCCAAAGTTTGCCAGCAACAACAAGTTCCCGAAGGAAATGGTAGTCTAATTCAACATGCTTTGCTCGCTTGTGAGAAATGGAGTTGGAGCTCAAAAAAATGGCACTTTTATTGTCGCAAAGAAGAAGAGGCCGCTGTGGAATCGAAATCTGTAGATCATGAAGAAGGTGCGTAAGCCAAAGAAGTTCGGCTGCAATGTGTGCAAGGGCATGATACTCAGATTCAAAACTGGAACAGGATACAGTAGGTTGCTTCTTGGCACTCCAAGAAACCAAATTTTCGCCAAGATAAATGGAGTAGCCAGAAGTAGAATGACGAGTGTCGGGACAGTCGGCCCAGTCAGCATCAGAGTAAGTAACTAGAGCACCAGGAGTTGCAGATGAGCAAAAAGTGAGGCCAAAATGGAGGGTGCCCTTGACATAGCGAAGAATACGCTTAACAGCAAGAAAATGATCTGCAGTTGGTGCATGCAGAAATTGGCTAACAGAGTTGACAGCATGGGCAATGTCTGGGCGCTTGATGGTCAAGTATTGGAGGGTGCCAACGAGAGATCTGTAGAAAGTGGGATCCGAGAACAGAGGACCATCAACAGATAGATGTTGGGAAACAACCATGGGGTGTGGACTAGTTTGTTGTCAAGTAACTGAGCCCGAGTGAGAATATCCCGTGCATACTTCAGCTGATTGATGAAAAGACCATCTGCAGTTAACGAAGCTTCAAGACCAACATAAAGAAGTTTCCAGTAACAATAATGTCATCAATATAAGAAGCAAATAGATAATGTCAGACTGCTTATGAAAAACAAATAGAGAGGTGTCAGCACGCCTGCAAGAGAATCCAAGTTGAACAAGAAAAGAGTTGAAGCGTTGAAACCAGGCACGAGGAGCTTGCTTTAGACCATATAGAGCTTTCTTCAACTGACAGACATGATTAGGGAAGCGAGGATCAATGTAACCAGGATGTTGCTCCATATAAACATTTTTAGTGAGAGTACCAATGAGTAACGCATTCTTAATGTCACGTTGGCGAAGAGGCTATTTGTTGGTCACAGCAATAGAAAGTACAACACAACAGTGGTAGCCTTGATAACAGGACTAAATGTGTCAGTGTAGTCAAGACCAGGAACCTGTGTATAGCCCTTGGCAACAAGGCGGGCTTTGAGATGCTCAATGGATCCATCAGGTAGATATTTCGTCCGAAACACCCATTTGGAGCCAACAATGTTGGTGTTTGCAAGTCGAGGGACCAAAATCCAGGTGCGATTGTTTTGCAGGGCCCGAACTTCTTCATCCATGGCGGCAAGCCAACCAGGGTTCTTAGCAGTAGATTGGAATCCTTTAGGCTCAATAGAGGCAACAAGAGTTGACAGAAGTCCAGATGAACCCAAGAAACTAAGGTTCGCTCGATGGCGAGTTTTGAAAATACTAGCTTTAGCTCTTGTGAGCATAGGGTAAGAACCCAACAGAAATGCAAGAGCAAGAGCCTGAGGAGTGGTGCTTGGCTCAGTGGGGAGCGGGCTAGAAGCCAGTGATGGCGAGGAGGGACCTGCCAAAGAATCAGTAGTCTGCAGAGACTCATCCACTGGGTTTGTACAAATAGCACACGAGATAGATTCGGATTGAGTAATGTGTGGGGAATTGGGATCAGAGGAAGAGGGGGGGTCTGCATGAAGAAGATGGGGTTTCAGAAAGTTGGAAAACTGTATAGAGGAAATGGGTTGAGCCTGAGAGGTATCGATGAAAGGGAAATTATTTTCATCAAATTGGGCATGTCGAGTGATGTAAAGCCGAGAGGTGAGGGGATCAAGGCAACGAAACCCTTTGTAAAAGGGACTGTAACCCAAAAAAATGAAGGGAATACTGCGAGGAGAAAATTTGTTAGGCATATAATTACGCAAACAAAGATAAACACGACAACCAAAGGGATGAAAATTTTCATAATTCGGAGAGGAACCATATAAAAGCTCAAACGGTGACTTACCTCCAAGAAGTGGGGTGGGCAAACGGTTGATGATGTAAGTTTTAGTGCTGAAGGCGTCAACCCAGAAACGAGTAGAAAGGTGAGAGTGGAAAAGAAGAGCCAAACCGGTCTCAATTACATGACGATGTTTTCGTTCAGTGCGACCATTTTGGGCGGGTGTATATGGACAGGAAAGTTGATGACGAATGTCGTGGGTATGAAGATGAGCTTTGAAGCAATTGCTAGTGAATTTGGCACTAGTAAATTCGGCACCACCATCACTTTGAAAAATCTTGATACGAGCTGAATATTGATTTTTCACAAATTTTTGAAATTGAGTGAAGACATCATAAAAGTCAGATTTGAATTTCAAATGATAGAGCCAAGTAAACCAGGAATAATCATCAATGAATAGAACGTAATAGGTAAATCCTAAATTTTATTTGACGGAGGAAGGGCTTCATATGTCACAATGAATAAGATCTAACACATGAGACGATCTATGTTCGTTACATGAAAAAGGCAAACGATGATTTTTCGCATGTTGACATATACTACACAATGCTGGAGAGGGCAATAAAGATGTGAGATAAAGATGTCCTTTTTTATTTAAATAAGAGATAACATAATAATTCACATGTCCAAGGCGAGCATGCCATAAATCATATGAAGCATGTAGAGATTTATTTTTAAGGACAGAAATAAAAAGTAGAGTTTCCGCGCTCCAGCACATATAAGCCTCCATCTCTCTTACCAATTGCCACCACCCTTCCTGTTTGATAATTCTGAACAGTGAAAAGATTATTAGTAAATGTAACAGATAAAGAAAAATTAGACGTTAATTTACTAATGGAAAGAAGATTTTTGGTAAGGTGAGGAACAACCAAGACATCTAATAAATGAATATTCGAGGCAGAAGAGAGGATACCAGTATGTGTAATGGATAAAGAGACACCATCCCATATAATTAACGAGCCCTTACCCGTTTATTGAGTGGACTGATACAAAGTGGATAGGTCATTGGACATATGGGCCGAAGCCCTAGTGTCCAAGAACTAATCAGAGACCTTAGGTCCATTTAGAGAACATGAACTCGTGAAAGCTTCAGCGAGATGTGCACTGGACTCGCTGGAATCAATGTGTGCATACTTCTAGTTGCACCGGTCAGTATAGTGACCATCTTGGCGGCATATTTGGTAGAGGGGAGGGCGGTGCCCTTGGCCAGAGTGGGTTCGAACTCTCGGGACCACGATTTACGGCCATGGCCACTGGTTCGGCCATGGGAGTTGCAGAAGGAGCTGTGCTGGTTCGACCGCTCTGGACCACGATTTACGGCAATGAACGCTACGGCTGGAGGAGCAGCGGTCTCAAGAGACTTCTAGAAGAGCTCAAAGCTCTCAACTTTGGAGACTAAATATGCAAAACAAGGGAGAGGAGTAAGCACCATTTGTGCAGTGAAGAAAATGGAGAAGTCGGCGCCG
This sequence comes from Juglans cinerea, assembly GCA_961763995.1. Taxonomy (NCBI): domain Eukaryota; kingdom Viridiplantae; phylum Streptophyta; class Magnoliopsida; order Fagales; family Juglandaceae; genus Juglans; species Juglans cinerea. Next base: position 26,115,293 of record CAUIVZ010000003.1, read on the forward strand.
ATACCATGGAGGAACCAGTGCACCTTATCGGTGCCATCAACAGGCCGACCAATCATATGGAGTTTATCACAAAGGGCCTTGAAAGCTTGAGCTTAGCCGACAATAGGTCTGGTACCACGCTTCATTAACCGAAGATCGTCTTTGAGACAAATTTTGCTGGCCTTTGATTGGTGGTTGAAAGTATTCTCCAGGGCGAGCCAGACGTCGCATGCGGTGGAGAGGCCAACAACCTCTGCCATGGCCTCCTCGGTGAGGGAGGAAAGTAGGAGGCTAATGAGGCTTTGGTCAGCAGCTTTCCACGCTAAGTGTTTGTCATTTGGCATGTGAGAGTCGTCAGGTTCAAACCTAGGGGGCGGCACAAAGGTTCCATCAACATAGCCTAATAAATCTTGGCTCTTAAGAAGGGGAATGAGTTGGCTCTTCCATAGGAGATAGTTGGTGGAAGAAAGTTTGATGGTGACCATGTGAATTAAGGTGTTGAAAGGGAGAAGGGTGGGGGAGGTTTCGGTAGCCATTGGGAGGGAGGATGAAGGGATCGAATTGAGGATGTTAATCCAGTTTGGCTCGTGATACCATATGAGAATATTTGATGAAACCACCACACATTTGAAGTGGTAAGTATTTTCCATTTATATTGATTTATATATTGCATGAAATAATTAGATATCAATTACTATTAATATTGAATGCAAAGAAATAGAAAGTAGATACAAAATAATCTCCTAGAATTAAGGGTCAGCTATGTCACATATGTCAAGTCTTAGATCAAGGCAAAGTATCCTCAACACATGGGACCTCACCGTGCTTGCTGCACACTACATCCAGGGGAGCCTTCTCTTCACAAAACCTAAATGGCAGCCAAAAACTAAGTATTCACACCAGATATCTATCTTTGAGACTTTGAATGAACTGGGTTCTTGTGTCTCGAACATCCTTCCATTATCGATAGGATCGGACCTGAGAATCCTCTACCAACATGAGCTGCTTAGTCGTGTTGATCCCCAATCTCCTATAATACACCTACCTACCTAGGCTGAATGGAGAGTTTTGATACCTCTCTTGAAGTCCCAATCATGTTTCCTGTCCTGTACTATTATTGATCTCCCATCTTCTATGACCTTCTTTAATAGCTTCATTCAGAGAGATAAGAAAGACCAACATGTGGGAATTGAATGAGAAGTGCAAGAGACAAAGGAAAGGAAAGCCAAGCAAAACGGAATGAAAGGATGTTCAAGGGTTGTTGTAATAGGTGTAGAAAAAAATGAGCACACAAGACCAATATTAGAATAGCGAGAGATCTTTAATGTTCTCCATATTAGCATGTACAGGAACATCAAAGCTACTTGTCATGTGTTTTTAAGTTGGATAATTCAACCAAAGAACTCTACTACTTCTAAGATCAAACTCATGTTCTTGCTTTTATCCATTGGTAATTAGCTTGAAGAACATGTAGATAGTAAGCAAATAAACTAACACAAACATCTTAGCTTATGGAATTTCCAACAAAACCTATATGATTTAACCCTAATATAATCAAATTCCATAGCCATAACCAATTCTAGCCAATCCATGCCATAAGCTGGTTGGGTTTAGTTTGGGTTCGATCTCCGATCCAGTAATTGGGACAAATTAGACAGTAAAATTAGCACTGAAAGCATGGTCAATTGGGGATTCTAATTTATAATTGCCTCGTTTTCTTGAGCTTGGATTAATGGAAGAAATGTTTTGCTTTTCCTTTTTTTTTTTTTACTCATTAAGTAAAAGAAAAATAAGTTGCAGGTCGTCAAACATTTCAAAATCTTATATATGTGGTGTGTGTATGTATATATATATATATATATATATATATATATGGAGTTAAGAGCTGTGAATAACAAAGTGAATCTTACACATTAGCCTCCTTCAATATTTTCGAGAAACTTTAGTTTGATCTTGTTGAGTGTAGCGGAAACCTTTTTTATATCAATCCTCTAATTTGGTGAATTTGCACAACCACCCAAAGCCAATCCCATAGTAGATGATAAACACTCCTCTACGGCAGCAAAATCACTTTCATTTCTTAACAATTTGGTGTCAACAACATCAATTATTGAAAGGGATAATGACTCCTCTGCAAGAGACTGCAAACTCATTTCTTCAGTAAACATATCATTTGTGGGCTTTTTTCTTATAAAAGTTTCCATCAGTAGAATGTCATAACTATACACATCACCTCTTAAGGAAACAATTCCCTTAGATCCATACTCTCAAGAAGATATTATACAAAGAAAGTACTATAGTGATCACAAAAATAACAATTCCATTACATATGCTACATATAGTCATTTTCGCCCATGAAATTGTGCACACCGCTGATGTCAGCGCTTGTTTTATTAAAAACAAAATTATGAAAAACACGAAGAAGAAGAAAACAGACTCGATGGACTCTTTACCCCACGTCTCCCCATTTTCGCACGGAAGAGTATAGCTAGGGGTTTAACCGGTCCGGTCCGGTCTAGTTTTGAAAAAAATTTAGGACCGAACCGGTATGCATCGGCTTTGCATTTTCAAAAACCGATTATGTACCAGTTATCCTCCTAAACTAATACCTCCGGTTTTATTGTTTCGATCATGTTCGGTCCCGTTTTTCGGTTTTAATAGTATTAGTATTAGGGCATAAAATGTAATTAATATACTAATATATATTAGTATGCTAATGTATACTAATTAATTAAAGTGAAATGTAATTAATATATTAATATATATTAGTATTACTAATGTATTATGTATTTATCAAAAGGAATATGTTGAGAATTTATTTGTCCATAAAATGTTATTAATATATATTTTATATTTAAAACATATGATCAAATAAATTTTTATGTTTAAGATTAAAATTTTATGTTATAAATTATAATAACCTTATCTTATATATTATTATTATTATTATTGTATATAAAAATTATATATAATATAAAAAATATTATATATAATATTAAAAAAATTAATTTAAAATATATAATATAGTGAATTGGTCTGGTCCTGTCCTGTCTTAAAAAGCATAGAATCGAAACCAAACCGGTACTGGCCGATTTTGGAACTAAGGGAACCGATTCCAAACCTGGACCGGTTCCACTGGTTCCGAAACTGGACCAGTTCTACCTGTTCGGGCCCGTCCAGGCTGGTTTCCTGATTAATTTTTACACCCCTAAGTATAGCTAAAAATGACAGACTTTCATTTATTTTGCAAATTGCAGAAAATATTGTTAGAATATATTGTTTTTAATATTTTTATCGTTTTGAGATTTGAAAATTTTGAAATGTTTATTTTATTTTGTGTGAGAATTTAGGAAAATTGTATTTATTAGATGAGATGAAATGAGATGTCTTGTGAAAACAAATGAGACTTTAAGCAACTTTATTAAGCCGTTGAGAGAGAAAATAGTTTCCTTCCTTCCAGTTCCTTCCCTCCAAAAACAGAGAGAGAGAGGAAAAACTAAAGCAAAAGAAAAAAAAAAAACCCTTCTAATTGCGGTAGATTAGGATTGGGCGGAATAATGGAGGTCAAATCGTTGATGGCACACACCTGCACCGGATCTGGCTCTGGTTCTAGTTTTCATTCATTGTCTGACACTCAGACTCAGCCCAATCATTTAGCCAACGGCTTGCGCTCGTCGATCAATTTAACTCTACACCTCAGACTACATCGAATCATAAACAAAAAAAATTCTCTCTAATCTCTATTGTTTTTTTTTTTGGGTTGGGGGGACGTCTTGTTCTACATTAGAGCAAGAGAGTTTGAGAGTCCAAAACTGTTCCTGAAACTTGACTTGACCTGGCTTCTATTTTTGCCAACTTTCTCTCTCTAAATTATTGTTCTTATTCTATTTCTCATTTTTAAAGAATTTTTCTCTCTTTTCCCGATCTCTCTCCCACCATCTCTCTTTTGTCAACCGAAAAAGCTGCACAATTCACAGGGTAGGTATTCGGTCCCCAACATCAAAAAAATAGAATGTGTAAAGAGAGATTGGTTGGTAGAGATTCGTAGGTTTGAGTGACCGTGTACTGCTTACTTCCATTATCGAGGAAACAGACAAGTCTGTCTAAGAGACGACAAGGAGCCCCAACAGTGTATGAAGAATTATTTAATACGAAAGGATCAATTAATCTGGGGAAGAATTCGAATGGTGCCATGGGGACCTTGGGGGTGATGAGATGACAACCTCTTTTTCGGGGAGGCAACGTTATGGTCTTCTGAGCCCACTTAGGATCCGCAACCACCATCGAACCCAGATCCTTTGTAGTGCTCAATGAGTACAAAGACCTCACTCAAAAGGGAGCTGAGGAAGGCTTAGCAACGATGTTTGCATGGGTTGCAAGCCCACCCACTTCCAAACAAGCAGCCCAAGAATGTTCCAGAGCTGGGGTGCTCAGAACAGGGGCAGTCCTGTAATTGTAACCTCTACGGCACATTACTTGTCGCTTGGTGTGAGAGTAGTTTGCAACAAGTTTACTTGGTGTTTGCAGTCAACCCAAATCATAAGAAAAAAATACATAGTTGAATATGATATAGTAAATTATAAAATTCTTTTAGAGTGGCACTTGGAGCCGGTCGGGTGTCTAATGTTGATTTACACCAGCCATTAAGCAACTGCCACGTGCATATTTCAACCATATTGAGAATAGAACAACAAATCACAATTTCACAGCCTGAAGATCTCCCGAAACGCGATGCAAGATTGAGCCAACGTAAAAGTCTTGTGCCTCTCCTCCTTGCCCCACCGTCGGCCTCCTTCGGTTCTCTCTCTCTACTCTGTGTGAAAAAAAAGTCTGTAATACCCCGTATTTTAGCGTATTTATTTATTTTATGTGGAAGATTATTTTTTTTATTAATTTAAATATTATTGTTCTTGTTTTAAAATTTATCGAATTTTCTCGTTGGGTTTATTTTATAATTCTTAAGTTGTGAAATTTACTTTGATGTGCTTTGGTGATATTAATTAGTATTGTCTTATTTATTTATTTATTTTTCCCCACGCACGACACTACACGGTGCACGTCTATCTCTTTTCTTTCTCTAGGGTTTTTTTTTTCTTAGCACCGGTATAATTTCACACTTTCATCCTTGACCTTCGAAAACTACCCTGTGCCGTCGCTGCCACCAGCCTCCAGAACCACCCGGGCCCTCCTAGTTCGTCGCCAACATCCACACACGTAAAACTGACGCCAGTAAACGTCCATCACCAGGGCTCAACGCCTCATTGTGAGCCATCACGTCCATCCCGGCCTTAGCCCCAGTAGCATGCCATTACCGTGAGAGCATTCTGCTCATACAAGGAGGTCAGCAACTGCGGGCAACCATTGCACCACATGAGACGCTGAGCATGCGGATCGCACGGCAAGAGACTCGCCGCGCACGGCCAAAAGCCAACCTGCATCTGCACGGTTTTACCCAACCGTCTCCTAGAAAATGCAGCCTCCCAAGGAAGTCAAGTCGCCGCATAATCCTCCTCAACGCTGCCATACACCGCCACCGTGACCTAGCCGTGAACCCACCAGTGTAGCCTTCGATAGCCATCCCGCAAGCCTCTGTTTTTCACTCCCGAAACAGAGGATGTTTCTCCTCCTACCGTGAGCCATTGCAACCATTAACCACCGTGACCTCCTTCACGTTGCGGCTCCAGAAACCGCCAACGAAGTTTTCCGTCACCCCAGGTCCGCCTCTTGCCACCCCGCCGCATGGTAATCTCCCTCTCTGTTTTCTGTCTCTCACGTTCGGTTAACTCTCCCGAAAGCTCTCTCTCACCGTGCATCTCTCTCTCTCTTTCTCGTTCAGTGCATAGCCACCGAGTGCACCACCTCCCGTCGTGCACCGCGCCGTCGTACTTCACCATCTCGGTGAGTCCCTGCCGCCGCTGCATGTTTTTCTTTTATTCTGTTGTATGTTTATTGTTTGTTTTACATATAGGGTGTTTATATATATATATTTATATATATATATATATATATATATATATATGTGTGTGTATATTTATAAGTAAAGTTTTAACTTGGGCACTTACTAGTTTTAACCTAATATATATTAGGAAAGTTCACGGTTTGAGTTTTCAGCTGAGAAGTATTTTTGTGTTGAGTTTATATTCAAATAGAATGTTGTTTTAAGTTTCAATAAATATTGTATTGTATTTTAATAATATTGTTAGTTAAAGTAAGTAAATCTATTTTTCTTAAGAGGTGAGTTTTTCATGAATTATTTTAGGAAAAGTTTATTAACCAGTGTATTCTTTTTAGTTATAAAATATTGTTGGTATTTTAGATATTTTGAATATTAATTTTGATTGAGTTCTATAATTATCATAATACTTATTCGATAAATTTTCTTCTCCAGTACGAATTCGTTTAAGTGGATATTGATGGTCTTAGAAAATGTTGGTATTTTAGGTATTATGAGAATTTTAGGTTTTGAGGTTCTTAAAATAGGTTCTTTTAGCATTTTAAAGTTTAAATATTGAAATACGTGGTTGGTTAGAAATTTATGGAAGTTACATGATTATTTGTATAGGTGACGATTAATATTTGTTCGGCATTTTTGAGGAAAATTCTGAAAAGCTTAGAAGTCCAGGTAAGCGGGGTTCCTATGCTAGACTTTGCATTAAAATAAAATGAACTGAGGTCCTTTTTGGAAAATGTGCATGTTTTGTTATGAAAAGAAATCTGAAAACAACCTCAGATAATTGTTCTGCATTATTCATGAGATTCTGTTTAAGAAGAAAGTATTTTCTGTCATGACTGGTGTAGACATGAGTTTATTTTTGACATTCTATTTCTGAACTTTGAAAACGAGAGCGAATATGAAATTTTGTGCATAAAGTATGTTTTGTGATCTGATTCTGTTCTGTTCTGTACTCTGTTATGATGTGGCATCTGAAAAACCTTTGGCATGACTTTCTGACTCTGATTCTGACTCTGATATAGTGATTCTGATTCTGTTTTGCTCTGATATGTGGCCCCGTCACGGGATATAATAGTGACCTCTGGCCTTGTCACGGGAGATAATAGTGACCTCTGGCCCTGTCACGGGATACAATAGTGACCTCTGGCCCTGTCACGGGAGATAATAGTGACCTCTGGCCCGCCACGTGATATAATAGTGGTTTTCTGTTCTGAGTGCAATCGCTTTGGTAACACGGTGATTTATGTTCTGCTTGGCTTTCCGCAGGATGCACAACCCTACCACGGGAGTTAAACATGGTCTCTGTTCTGATATGATATGACGAAGTTGTTCAGTCATGTTGTGCCAAAGGAGTCTTTGAATATGAAAAGTTGGTTTCTGAATATGAAATGTTTAAAAAGTCACTCTGATTTTTTGATAATATGCATTTTTTAGATTTGCATATTGATACTGAAATGTTTTGTTTCTGCATTCTGAACTCTGTGAAAATGCTCATGTTTATACACTAGTATATGTCCTCTGCTTACTGAGTTGTTGGTAACTCACCCCTTATCTCCAATTATTTTTCAGATGATTTTTGAATAGTCCAGCTAAGGATCAGGATTATGGAGCATCAGTGAGATGATTATTTAAGCATAAAGGATTACTCATAGAATATTTCTGAGAAGTTGCGGATTTTATTAAGAGATTTTATAGTATTCTGATGACGTTATATTTTGGAGTTTATAAATATATTGATGAATTGTGAGTTTTAAGTTATAGGGAGTAACTCTTCGATCCCTGCGGGAACGGGGCATTACAAAGTCGGCATTGCTCTCACCGTCCACTATCCCCCCAACCCACGTCTGCCTGCTCCCACCGTCCACTGTCTTCTCCTCCCCCAAACTTTGATTCATGGGCTTGTCCATGGCAAACAGCATCAGCAGTTGTGGATATCACACTGCCTTGCAACTCTTTCCCCTGTCCTTAAAAGCCCCAGAGTTATCTCTTGGAGCTTTCGAGTAATTTTCTGGTGAAGATTGGGAGTTCAAATATGATTTGCCAAATTCTTATTTGTACATCTCCTCAACCATGGACTTCCAAAGACGGACCCGTGCATTAATAAACCAGTTTGCAACCTGATTGGTATACAAAATTAATGAAGATGCCACATAACTTTTAAATTCCAGTACCAATAATGCATATTAAAAAACCATTTTTAGAATCATCTTACATGATTTCTGGTCAAGCCCGTTTCTTTTGCGAGCATAATTTTTTCGGATTCCTTTGGGTTACTGGTGAAATAAGGTGAGAATTAGTGAATTACTTCTCAATATAATAGCAAGTACATGATAGAAATAGAATTTGGGAAATCAATTGTTGAGTGACATGATTGCCCAAGGAAGTATCTTGCCCAAGGTTTCTCTAGGTAGCTTGAATCTGACCCATGATTGCATCACGTAAACAGCAGAAGTGTCAAGAAATTGTCTGGAATGCAAGAGCTGTGTATGGTTCCTCGTCGACCCCAACCTTCACATAGTTGCGCTACCCAGTTCTTGGCCTTCTGGCCCCCGTAGAAATTATATATGCAACACCCCGTAGAAATGATATATGTGAACTTCGAATCGGCTTACCTTTGAATCAAGATCCTTGGAATCGGGATGAGAGAACAAGAAATTGAATCTCAGGATCCTTCGAATCGGAAGAACAAGAAAGGGAGGGGAGAGGAAGAGCAGGGGTTCAGAAAGAGGAGGGAAAGGAAGTTGCTGGGATTCGGGAGGAGAGAGAGGAGATGGAAAGGAAATTGAGTTATTCCGTAAGGTTAGTGACATTGGAAGAGAAATAAATCTCATACGTGATGCGATCTTATTGGCCGGTGTGAAATTGGGTATTACACCTAACCGGTTGTAAGCTTTTCTCATTCTTTTATTATAAAATAAATATATCGTATTACATCAAGTGACGTAGATTTATAAGATAATTTTTTCTACTTCTTTTTGTAGACCTAACACTAACCATCCAATTTAATTTTTTTAACAAGAATGTTTGATGTGTCATGTTTCTACATTTCACATCAAGATTACTTAAATGCCATGAAATGGGTTTTATCAAACGGGGTCTGCATTAGAAAATGAGCCTAGACCATATTAAACATTTTCGATTTTGGGTCTTACATTCGTATTCTTAATTCATATGTTTTTCTTTTCATATGAAAGAGTTGTTTCACTCTCTCCGTTGATTCTCAAGTACATATATACACAACCTTTTTCACTAAAATCAGTTAGTTTATTTAATGGTTAATATCTAATCAATCATTTAACAAATTTTCTTTACATTTTCTTCAACCCAACCAAACAAGCCGAAGAAATCAGTTTATCTTATTCTGGGAAAGTGTTTAGTTGATTTGTTTGTGAGGTGGGGTTCAACTCATTTCAATCAACAGCAATAGCATTAGGGGTTAATTACACTTTACCCACTCAAATTTTCACTCAATTTACAATGTGCATCTGAAACCAATATATAATTGTATCAAAGTGGACTCTCGAACTTTCAAAACTTCCCAATCTCCCCCTTCCGTCTACCAGCAGCGGTAAATCTAACGGAAATTCACTACACATGCTGCTCATGTGCATACCATTCACTGTAAAGATGTAATTTTCATCTAATTTATTATCATTGGCCATATAAAATATAAAATAATATATGTTATCAATTAATAATAAATCATAAATCATTAAATATTTTTTTATTAATTTATTTATGGTTAATGAATATAAAATAATTTAATTTTGTACATAGATTATTCATACTTGCTTGCAACTTAGGTATAAAATAATTTTGTATATGGTTAATGATTAATGATTTATTATTAACTGATAGCATATATTATTTTATATGGTCAATGATAATAAATTAGATAAAAATTACATCTTTGTAGTTAATTTCCGTTAGATTTGACGCTACTGGTAGACAGAATTGGGGGATTGAGAAGTTTTGAAAGTTTGAGGGTCCACTTTGATGCAATTATTAGTTTCGAATGTACATTGTGAATTGAGTAAAAGTTCGAGGGGGTAAAGTGTAATTAACCCTTGCATTAGATAACATCTTCTGGTTCTCATACTGACTTGTCTTCTTGTTGCCTTTTCTTTAGGATGCAGCCTTGATTCTAGCTCATATGCAGCTCTATTACCTGGGCCGAAATTCGGGTAACCCGGTTCATCTGGGTGGTTATTGGCCCAGATTTTACCCGGCCCGATAATTGGATTTCTCTACACGAGTATACCTGAGTACGAGTACGGGTACGGTATAGTACCCGGGTTCCAAGTTTAAACCTGGAATCTGGTCTAGTTTTTTAGTTTTAAAAAATACTTTAGACACTGAATTCAGTATGCATTTTTTATGTTTTTGGTTGAAAATAATGATGTGTATGATGCGTCGGTGTATGATCTGTATCAGCATAAGGTTTTATTTTCTTTTAAACTATTTTTTGTTTTTTTATATGTTAAAAGATCTTGAATTTTACTCAAAGCATGATAATAACCACATTGCAGCCCATGTGTTTAAGATGGTCAATATATATCGCACTCTAATGCCACTTCTCTCTACAAATTAAAGTTAGCCCATGTGTTCTTTTCTTCATGATGGGTCCGTCTGATTGGTTCATTAGAGTTAGTAATTGAGATTTTTATTTGAAGTTGATCTTTTTGATAGTAAATACATAAGCCCGTGTGTGTAAGTGCGAGTTCAGATTGCTTGGAGATAATTCAGTTTAGTTTTTTGTTTATTATACTTTATTGTAAAGTAATGTTGGGTCTGTTTGGGTATTGGTCCTTACAGGCAGAGTTTCTTGCCTATGGAAATTCTCTCATTCTATTATGTGCCACACTCTTATGTTGAAAATTTAAGAAATGATTGGTTATGAAAAGCTTAAATTCATATCATTCAAAGCTCAGTTTAGAGAGGTCCTCGCAGCTTGTGAGGTTTTCTCTCTATGCTCTTAGGAACATAGAGACTTTGTCTCTCAGATCTTCTTAATCTGTAGAGTGTAGTAGATTGTGGTACGAGTGTCAGTTATGTAAGAGGAGCTTTCTCATCTTTGCGAGGGCCTCAGGTTAACAGAGGAAGAACAACTAGAAATCGTTTTTCCAGAGGAAGAGGTTCTGTTATCAAAGGAGATAAGCCAGGCTTGCCTAGTTGCACTGGTGGTGACAGATAAGGTAGTTAACAAAGGGGCATTCAAAGCTACAATCATGAAAGTTTGGAAAGCTGAAGGAGGCTTGACCTTCAAAGATGTAGGCAGAAACAAATTCATCATCAAGTTTGCTGAAACAAATGTTAAAACCAGGGTGCTAGCGGGTCGACCATGGTCTTTCGATAGGAATCTTGTATGCCTTCAAGAGTGTGCAGGCAGGGTTGCATTAAAAGATGTAGATTTTTCCCTAGAACCTTTTTGGATCCAGCTTCACGACCTCCCTTTTGCTGGAATGAATAGAAGTATGGGAGAGAAACTAGGGGCTAGCGTGGGGAAAGAACTGGTGGTGGATGTGGATAACAAAGGTATAGCCTGGGGTGGTGTCCTGCTTGTAAAGGTGCTGCTAAACATCTCCAAGCCTCTGGCAAGGGGACGCCTTATCAATATGGAAGAATCACGTATCTAGATTCCATTCAGATATGAGCGTCTGCCTTCCTTCTGTTTTCACTGTGGTGTACTGTTGCATTAAAGATCTGGCCACTCAGGACAGGTCTCAGATGGTAGATCACATGATGGACTTCAACAGCAATATGGACCTTGGCTCAGGGCTAGTCTAATGCCAAAACATCACCACCCTTCACCTGAAACCAGTATGCAAGATAGGGGAGAATTAGCTGACGGCCTGCAAGGAGGCAGCTCCGATGGGTAGGATTTTGGTTTGCGCGGGAACAACAATAGGCAGAAGACAGTTGTCTCATTGGAAACTGATTCAAGGGTACAAATGCAACCAGGTTGTTTTCAGGAAAAAGGTAAGGAAGTTGACAACCTCCTGCATGCAAGGTCCCAAGGTAGCTCTCACCTGCCTTTTGAGGAAACCATAGTTTGCCTCGAGATCCCCACAACAGTAGCTGAAAATTTTATTTTCACCAATGGGCAGACAAACACTCAACTCCATGACCTTGACATGTCCCCTGCAGAAGACAGCAACCATGTAAGTCCTTCTAAGCTTTGTACTCCACAGTTGCCAGTGGGCCAAAACAAATCTCACCTTTTGTCAAACTGGAAAAGAAGGGCCAGGTGTGGTCAGATCCTTAGTCTTGATGTAACTATGTTTACACTTCCTGCAACATCTAGTAAATCCAAGCACAAGAAAAGAAACAATGTAGAAACAACTAACGAGGGCTTCTTAGAGACTCAAACAAACCATGAAGGCAGAGGCTGTTAAATAGCCCTGCCTCTCCCCATGATCACCCTTTGCTGGAACTGCCGAGGGTTTGGGAACCCTCAGACAGTTAGAGAACTCCACCTTTTGGTGAGAGAAAAGTTTCCATCCTTGGTTTTTTTAATAGAAACCAAATGTAAAAGAATCAGAATGGAAGTAATCCGCAACAGACTAGGGTTTAACTGTAGTTTTGTGGTAGACTGTTTGGGCAGAAGTGGGGGCCTAGCAATGCTATGGAAAAGTGACCTTAATTTTAACCTGATATCCTACTCCCTCAGCCATATTTCTATGCAAGTTCTACCTAAGGACTCAGACAAGAAAGCCATTATCACTGGCTTTTATGGCCAGCCAGTGACAACAAAGAGGAAAGCAAGTTGGAACCTACTCAGATTACTAAAACCTGATCACAGCACTCCCTGGCTTATTATGGGATACTTCAATGAAACCATCTCCCATGGGGAAAAGATGGGTGGACCTCTCAAACCTAATAAACAAATGGATGAATTCAAACAAGCACTAATGGACTGTGACTTGGGTGATCTCAGTTTTGTGGGCTCCCAATACACCTGGTGTAACAACCGAGAGGGGACATATTTCACCAAAGAGAGGTTGGACAGGGCCCTTGTCAATGGAGCTTGTCAGCAACTTTATGACGTTAATTCAGTCACCACCTTACCTGTCCAATGTTCTGACCATAACCCTATCCTTATTTCAAGTAATAATTTTGAACCAATCCAAAACCCTCAAAGGAGGATTTTCATATATGAGGTTGCTTGGGGCAAGAAGGATGAATGTGAGGAGATTATTAAAAGAGCATGGCAGGGCTCCCTCAAAGTTGGAACCAAAGCTGATGTGACCAGAAGGGGACTTGAGAGGTGCAAATTCTAGTTGAGACAATGGAACCATGAATCAAGAAGGAAATCCCAGTAGGATCTTGCTCACAAAAGGGACAGCTTGAGATCTTTACAAGCTGCTAATACTAGGATAGATAATGCTCAGATCAGAACTTTACAGAAGGAAATGGACATTTTGCTTGAGGAAAAATACCTATTTTGGCGCCAAAGAGCCAAACAAAAATGGCTTCAAGATGGTGACAGAAATACCAAATACTTCCACAAGTGTGCCACTCAAAGGAAGCAAAAAAACTCAATTGTTAAGATTGAGACTGAGAATGGACTGCCTTACAAACAATGAAGAAATTGGGAGAGAATTTCAGTCTTTCTCTATGGATCTTTTCTCTTCTTCCAATCCAGTAGGCATTGAAGGCCTATTGGAAAGCTTTAATCCTACTGTCACTGCTGAGATGAACACAAACCTTACAAAGGCCTACACTAGAGATGAGATTGAAAGGGCCATTTTTTACATGAATCCACTGGGATTCCCTGGACCAGATGGTTTTCCTGCCTTATTTTTCCAAAACCATTGGCCTATTGTTGGAAATGATGTAGTTGTTGCTGTCCTTGAATTGCTTACCACGAAGACAGGCTTTCAGGCCATTAACAATACCTTCATTGCCCTCATTCCCAAAAGAACTCCCCTTTGCTTGTCTCAGACTTCAGACCTATTAGTCTTTGCAATGTCCTCTACAAAATCATTGCAAAGGTCATTGCAAATCGACTAAAAGCCATTCTACCTTCTTTGATTTCAGACACTCAAAGTGCCTTTGTTCCTAGGAGGATGATTTCTGATAATACCATTGTAGCTTATGAATTGCTACATTCCATGCAAAATAGAATGAGGAAGCAAAAAGATGCATTCATGGCTCTCAAATTCAATATGAGTAGGCCTATGATAGGCTAGAGTGGTCCTTCCTACAAGCAGTACTGCTTAAGATGGGTTTTGTCAAGGGTTGTGTTGACCTTATCATGCAATGTATTGGCACAGTTTCTTACTTCATCCTTCTAAATGGATCTCCTCAAGAATCTTTCAAACCTACAAAGGGAATTCGACAGGGAGATCCCCTCTCTCCCTATCTTTTCATTTTGTGTTCAGAAGTGCTTAGCTTTGCTTTAAACCAAGTTGAACAAAAGGAACTCATATCTGGGATTCCTATAACCCAAGGATCCTTTACTGTTAACCACTTGTTTTTTGTAGATGACAGCCTTGTCTTCTGTAAGGCTCAGGCTTTAGAATGGTCCAGACTACACAACACATTAAGATCCTACGAATTAGCTTCTGGGCAGAGGCTCAATCTTCGGAAGACTTCCATCTATTTCAGCAAGAATACCAAGCCTGAAATCCAACAAACCATCTTGGCTACTGCAGGGTTTCAAATCTCGGGTCCATTTGAGCAAAATTTAAGCCTGCCTTCCTATGTAGGCAAGAACAAATCAAGGGCCTTCAACCATATCCTGGACAAAATCAAAGAAAAGATTTGCAGCTAGAAAACCAACTTGCTATCACAAGCAGAAAAGGAAATCCTTCTAAAGGCAATTATCCAAGCAGTTTCCACATATTGCATGGGAATCTTCCTAATTTCTAAGGGTAACCTGAGAAACATTAATAAGAGCATGCAATCCTTCTGGTGGGGTTTGAGAGACCAGAAATCCAAGATGCATTGGCTTAGCTGGCAGGGACTGAGGAAGCCTAAACAGAAGGGGGGTTGGGATTCAGGGATTTTGAAGATTTTAACAAAGCCCTCCTGGCAAAGCAAGGATGGAAGCTCCTCACAAACCCATCCTCACTTGCAGCACGTGTACTCCAAGCAAAGTACTACCTTTCAGAAGATTTCTACACTACGAAAGTAAGGAATGGTGACTCATTTGTCTAGAAAAGTATCACAGCAGCCATACCTCTACTACTTGAAGGCCTTCTATAGAAGGTAGGGAATGGTCATAGTATTAAAATATGGTCAGATAGATGGATCCCTTCTCCATCTTCTTACAAAATACAATCCTGCCTCATGAGGCTACTGTGGTCTCTGTAATTGACCAAGACTCCCTTCAATGGAATATGCCCTTGATCCAAGACTTATTTAGCCCAGTTGAAGCCTCAACTATATCAAAGATCCACATCAGTCCCTGCAAAAGCAATGACAAACTGACTTGGAGATGCACTGTAAATGGCAAATTTTCAATGCAATATGCATATCACCTCCAAATTTCACTTAAAATAGAAAATCTTGGACAAACTTCAGAGCCAACTCACAACACAGAAGTATGGCAACACATTTGGAAGCTTCAGGCCCCAAATGCATTCAAAATCTTTCTATGGAGAGTTGTCAAAGACATACTCCCCACAAAGGAGAACCTGCATAGAAGAAAGGTCATAGACTCCCCTCTGTGTCCACCTGTCTGAACCTGAGACCACTTCTCATGCGCTTTAAACATGTATAGCTACTTAGGATGTGTGGAGTTGCAGCTCGAGAAGACTCCAAAAATGCAGTATTGACGAGGCCCCTTTTAATGTAATTCTGGAACAACTCTTTTCAACACTTCCAAAGGAGGAACATCAAGCAATGGCATTAACCACAAAACAGATTTGGGTCAGAAGGAACAAGTGGATCTCTGAAGCTCAGTTTTCCTCTCCTCAACAAGTTATTAACCTTGTCTCCACTCGTATCTTAGAATTACAAATATCAAGGAGTCCTCAACAACAGAAAAGCACCCAAGTTCAATCTCCTCTCCAGTGGAGCAAGCCACCACTCGATAGTTTCAAGGTGAATTGGGACGCAGCCATAGACAAAATTCATTGTAGGGTAGGCATTGGAGTAGCAGTCAGGGACAGTAAGGGACTGGTTACCGCCACTCTCAGATCATCTTGAGCTTCCTTCCCGAATCCATCGCTGGGGAAAGCATTGGCAGCCTTAAGAGCAGTTCAATTTTGTATAGAGCTTGGCCTCTCAAACATCATTCTTGAAGGGGATTCCATGATTGTGGTAAATGCTATCAATGGAAGGGAGGATAGCTGGAGTTCAACTGGCTTAATCTGTCAAGATATCAAGCTGTTGTTAGCAAATCTTAGTTCATGGTCTGTTAAGCATGTTCTTAGACAGGTCAATGTAATGGCCCATTGCTTGGCTAAGAGCTCTTTAGATTGCTCTGAAGATTCAATTCATGTAGAGGATTGCCCTTATTGTATTCACAGCCTTCTTGGGTAAATTATTAATATGAAGTATTCGATTTTCTCAAAAAAAAAAAAAAACTAAATTTAGAAAACATAAATTTACATTGACGTGCATTTTACGTTATGAATATTGAATTTTCTTTTTTTTTTCCTTTTACTAGTAGTACAGTACAAAAGAAAAATAAAAAAGGGCCCCGAGAACAAAAAAAAATGTACCTACACTTCATTGGTTTGGAATGATTGTTGAGGAGATCCACTTTTACTCATCTTCACGATCATTTGGAGGAAGAGGAAAACTCTTATGGCTAGATCAAAAATCCAAACTCCATTGTATTATTGTGTCTTTGCAAAACTCCATATTCTCTCAAAAGAATACAAGTGGTTCTTGTCCGGGGGTTGAAGTGAAAAAGGTGGGGCTTGTAGGTTGTGGCAGAAGGAGATAGCCAAGGGATTGTGGAAGTGGTTGGTGATAAACGAATGGAAATGGTTCGGATCTTGGACTTTTTCATTTTGGATATAAGAGTACAAAAATGTTTTGGATCTCGAAGTTGTGTCTCGAATGGTTTTTTTTTATTTAGTGATTAAGAAAATATTTTTTAATGATGTTGTGAATTTTTTATTTTTTTAAAAAATATTTATGATGATTAAAAAAATACATAAAATAAAATAAAATAAAAAAATAAAATATACGGTAGACTTAAGGAGGCCACTTTTTCGTGGCTTTAGCAGGGCTATCCTGATTCCTAACTCCTGTATTTAGAAAAAGTAAGATAAAGGAAAAAATTGATTGATTACAGACTAGGCGAACCTCGAAAGGCGTAGGAATTTGCACCCGTGTGTGGGACATAGGCGCCGGCCATTGTGCAGTCATGATGGCCAGACTTGGAAGATCTAAGGGTGGGGAATCTTTTGGGCCGGCACATGTGACAGATTGGGCTACATGAAAAGGAGGCGCGAGGGTTATGTTAAATTGACTATAAATATCACAAATTGAGTTTAGATAATGTTAAATTGACTATAAATGATGTAAGTCAACAAAATGGAAACTATCTAGTATCTATGTAGGACACACGAGACCAGCTTCTCTGGACCATCTCACAGAATGGAAACTATCTAGTATCTATCCAGACCAAATTTTGGTGGGCACTTTAGGATGTATAGAAACTGGGCTAACAAAGGTCAACCCATCCCAGCCCCTTCTTATTGGTCAAGCACATTACAAGACTATCTCGAGAGCATGGCCAAGCACAGAACCATATACAAAAAAAACTCCACCCATTCACTCACTAGAAACCTCCACCAGAGTCCTTGAAGTTCAATTATAAGATGCTGCTATTAGAGACAATTTCACCATTTTAGTGGAAATATGCAGAAATAATCATGGAGATTTAATACAATCCTGGGTAAAAAGCATGCCAGCCACATCACCTCATTGGAGGAGAAGCACAGGATCCATTATTGGCCATTAAAGAAGCAACTGTCCCGAGGCAGGAAATTACATCGTAATAGGAGATTCAAAGCTTGCTTTTTTGGCACTAACTCATCCTATTCAAGATTCTGATTTGCAAATCAACTATATAATTGAAGACTGAGCATCTTATCCAGAAATTGCAACACAGAAATCCGATTCAAGTCCAACGATGTGCAAACAAAAGAGTACATGAACTCACTCAAAATATAGCTGCCGCCTTCTAGAGTGACAACAATTCTCCTGACCTTCTTATTCATAATTCCTTATACTGGACACATGCAAGATTTTCCGCCATGAACTTCGTAAATTCGTTATGTTATTGAAAATGGCACATTGCTCATAAAACAAAAAGGTTCAAAGGATGAAACCATTATCTATAAACCTTTGGGAATTATAACTTGCTACAAAAATGAAACAGACGCAACCAACGCAACATGGCTTACGAGTTACACCTTCCCAAACTTCTAATTTCACTCACTAAGGAGACGAATGTTAAGGGTGGTAAAAAAATACAGCATGTAGGGAGAAACCTGAGTAAGATTGCATAGACACTACCAAACGAATGCCCAGACCCAACTTCAGTAAGATATGCACTGCAACACATGTTGGGCACTTTTTTATGTGAATGATGACAAAACACGCTTGCCAGTTCTATGAGTATGGAGTCATGGACACCTCTCCTTTAAGACATATTTACAAATTTTCAGTTAAGTTTAAGGTAGAGCACAATTCAGTCAAAATGTACAAAGAGGCATCTGTAGATAGATGGTTTCGCGGATGAATATACCCTATTCCTGGAGTCACCTCTGACTTTGACATATTTTACAACATCTGCATTGCAACTCTATTTCGTCCATGTAAAATGTATTCCAAGACAATGATAACAAGACTACTTTGAAAGGGAGTAGTCACTACCCCTCAGATAATAACAAAGCATCTTTAAATATCCATCAAATCCTTGTTACTGGTTCGATGAACATATACATGCACCATCATCTATTTCTATTTTATTTTTAATTTTTGCTTGCATAATAGACCAAAACAGTTCCACATGTAACGCAGAATCACATATCAAAATATGCAACTTAATCTCCTTAATGATACACAGGAAACATTAAGACCACGACAGAAGTTTATAAGCCCTCCACCTTAGTCCTTTGATGGCCATCCTGCCAATTCTTGTGGGAAAGATATTGAACCTACAACTAATGGGCATCTAATAAGTGGCAATGAAATGGGTTTTAAAGCTGACGCCAAGGAAATCTTTTTGACAATGTTGATTTTTGCATGGAGTGCTTTCTGGATGCTGGTGTCACCTACCATGAGAGCACCAAGGCATAACTTTTGTAAAGGCTATGTATGGAAGAAGCATGAGGGTTGATATTCCTGAGCTGTATCTTCAATATAGTTATAACCTCCTTTTTAAAAAAATAAAAAGTGATAAAAAATCATTAAAAACCAAAGGGTGTACCACTGTACCCAAGAAATATACATGAGAACCACCTGAATGAATGGGGAAAAAAACCACCAAACCAAGCCCTAAACCGACCAGATCCTATCCCACAGAAACAAGCCCTAAACGAAAACTTAGACAGTTATACCTAATATATAATATAGACTAGATCCCAATCTAAACATTCTTAAACTACTATTTCGCACTGATATGTCCAAACACTAAATTTTTTAATTTCTTTAGATGGAAGTAGTCTATTGAAATTTTCAGATTCTTTGGATTTACTGTATTTGGGATGGCTAGTTATGGAGAATACTTTTTATATACAGCTCAAACATGGAAGTTACTCCCTCTGGTTTCCACTAATACTATTATTTTTACTTACAAAAGTAAAAGTTGCTACCGGCAGCTGCAGAATTCAGCATGTTAATAGAATGGGGAATGAGGCAGCCCATCGGCTTGCTAGGCATGCATGGAATGTAGACCATATTGTCATGTGGTGGGATCCAGTTCCACAATTCATTTCACAAGTAAACCAGATGTAATGTTCTGTTGAGATTCAGTGAAGTTCATTTGTTCTATCAAAAAAAAAAAAAAAAGGTGAAAGGTCCTATCGACAGCATTGGAGCAGAAATTCTGCCGAGACAGGAACCAGCTGATGAAATCAACCCATTATACATAGGAAAGAATCTTTAGTTTAAAATAAAACGAGGCTGCGCATGAAAGATCTAAAGAGGGTACTATCAAATACTTGCATTATTAAAATTAAAACAAGTGGATGCTATTTTGCAAAATTGTGGAAGAATTGCCCCAACACTGCAGAAACTGCTACATATACTGCAGTGGATTTATTAAAAGATCGCCGGGAGGAAACTCACATGCATACATTCAAGAAGGTTTTAGACTGTTGCACATAAACATGTACATTCAGCTGGCCAAACAGGTCTTGATTATAGACATCTGTTTTACACCAAACATAATAATTTCCAAGCACAATACAGAAAAAAGCAAGCTAGTGAGACAAAATCCAGCCTTACTTTCTCAACAACAGTTCACAGTTTACCTCTAATATAATCAACAAGGCAAAGTATTCAAGCAAAACATGCAGTTTCTCTTAATTTCAATTACTGCTTCTATTACATCAAATAAACTCATAGAAGATGTAATAGTCTTATTAAAACCAACTTCACTAAACATTACAACAGGTGCAGGCAGATACAATTGCGCTGGATCATAAAGCAGGTAAAAATAAAATTCGTAACGGACAGACTCATCAGCTTGAAACAGATAAGTTGATTGTTATGCTTTTTTATCCATACGGCACTAGACAATTCAGGTAAAAATAACAGCAAGAGGAATTTAGAGAAAACACCACCCGCATCCAAACACAACGCGATCACAGGAGAGAGTCCCTATGTTTGGCTTGTTTCAATAGCTCCTCCCGGACTCTCTTGATCTCCGCTTCCTTGTCCAGTCTCTCTCTCTGTCAAAAATGAACAAAAAACGAAATTAATCTCACTACAGCAGAAAATGATGCGGATAATCTTTAAGGCTTAGACATCTATTTGTTACCTATCAAAACAATATGATGCGGATAACATAAAAATCAGCAACCATATCTTTCAAATCGGAAATATTATACGAACAGTTATAAGCAGCCTTGAACGAAAAAAAAATCTAATTTGAATTAAACAAAGGCACGAATTCAACAAATATCGGAATTTTGACAAGTTCAATGACGAAATGGATCGATTACTACGTTTGGGACAGCCGAAAGATCACAACTAAACAGAGACCTAACTAGCATACGGAAAGTAATCTCGAAGATATTCTCTACATTTGAAAAATGAAATTAGGGTTTAACCAAATCGAGAAAACTCTTTTTAAATGATGGAAAGAGAATAAAAGGATGCAGAGGTGGCCTTTCCTTGGAATTTGAAGCAAATACATACAGCAGACATGAGTAGCAAGGAAATTGAGAACAAGATTAAAACCTTTTCGTCTTGATGTAGAGCGATCCAAACGTGAAGCTTATCCATGGATTCCCAGAATAAGAAGGCTCCAAGTGACATCGCGAAGTAGGTCGACACTTTCACCATTTTCTCCTCCTTTGTATTCTCCTATGCCTCGGCAAATTTGTTTTGGCTGAAATGTTTTTTTAGAGTTCTTTATATGATACATTCAAGGAGATGCATCGCAAATAATAAATCTGTTTTATTATTATTATTATTATTATTTATTATTATTATTATGGTGCTTTTTGTAGTTTTTTTAATACATTTAATTATTAAAAAAATATATAATTTTATTAATAGTTATTTTTTTAACTATTAAATAAAAATAAATAAATTAAAAAAAATTAAAATATTCAAACAATAATCTTGAACGAAAGTGATGTTGAAGTGAGTTGAGTTAAGATGATAAAATATTATTAGAATATTATTATATATTATTATTATTATTTTGGGATTTGAAAAAATTGAATTGTTTATTATATTTTATGTTGGGATTTGAAAAAGTTGTAATGATGAGTTGAGATGAGCTCAACTTCCAAACGAAGCCTAAGTAGTATTTTTCTTATTATTATAACTAACGGGGAAAATTTTTATTAATTCTAAAGCTTCTCTGGTCATTAATTTTAATATAAAACATAAAATAAAAAAAAAACAAAATATTATAAACAAAAGAAGACGAATAATTTTTCAATATATAAATTTTAATTTTTTTAAAAATAATTTTAATTAGTTATTTAAGACGTGAAGGAATGAAATAGCTTAACAGTAGCAAAATTGTTGATTTGTGAATTATATATAAGAAAAAAAATTAAGAGACGAAATGTTATAGATGAAACCTTAAGGTCCATTTGGATAGTGAAAATGTTTCATCTCATCTCATCTCATTATTACAATTTTTTCAAATTCTCACACAAAATATAATAAACAATTTAACTTTTTCAAATCACAAAACAATAATAATATTAAAAAATAATATTTTAACAATATGTTAATCAACTTTCATTTAAAATCATCTCATCTTATCTCATCTCACTATCTAAACCACTCTTCTTTTTTTTTATTGAGGGATGGAGGTTTCGAATTCCAGACCTCAATTTTGAAGGCAGTTTTGTCAATCATGTCACGACCTTTGGCCAAACCGCATCTTAATGATTAACATTGTTACATTTTTTGTGCCTATCTTAGTTACCAGGGATTCTGCCTGTTATGGGCGTGTTTCACCACCACCACCTCAGATCACCTACAGCCAAAGAGTAGAGGGTTTGGGGATTCGAGAGAACGG
Organism: Juglans cinerea; assembly: GCA_961763995.1. Lineage (NCBI taxonomy): Eukaryota > Viridiplantae > Streptophyta > Magnoliopsida > Fagales > Juglandaceae > Juglans > Juglans cinerea. The sequence continues at coordinate 26,137,903 of CAUIVZ010000003.1, forward strand.
TTCCGATACCTAAGTCAGTGACTGGAGATAATAATAATAATACCAACGAATTCGATTTCCTTTACGTACTTGGATTCTCTCCTCTTATATAGAGTCTCTGAACCATTTTGTTGCTTACGTGATAATAGATATATCTATTATTCAAATTCAAACTTGGTAAGGAGGGTTCTTGTTTTAGTGGATGGTTACAATAACTGTCCTTCCTATATCATTGCTGGGTAGCTAAAGTTGGCGATGGGAAGTAGGTTGTGCCCTTCTTGAATGTAATGGACCCTTCGGTGTTGAGACTCAAATGAATAAGCGAAGGCTCAGCCCATACCGGCGAGAGGAATGTCCTCTCCAGGTGAAACACGTCCATAACACTGTCCCTAACCTCGTTGGAGTTGGTGGACCGTAGGAGAGATTACTTACGAGAATGCGTCGAGGCAAATGACAAAGAATTACAGGTTTGTATGATTAACGAAAGATCCATTCTGTTGAAGCAACACAACAGGACATAAACAAATGTACATGATGACAAAACGAAAGTGACAAAACAAAGGCCGGCTTTCTAAGAAACTCTTGCATATTTCTCCCATTTGGCACTGGATATCAGAAACGTAACAACAGAACAAACAACCAAAAAGGGTGGCTAAACTACCTCTTTTTAAGCTCTTTTAGCCAGTGACAGTGCGTTTGATTGCAGAAATAAATGAAAAGTTGAAGATCAAGTAATTGATATGGAGAGCATAGGTCATCTTTTCAGGTACAGTGATGGTCTGGACAAGTTGCTCTTGATTTTTGGTACTTTGGGCAGCATTGGTGATGGGCTGATGACTCCACTCACGATGCTTGTTCTCAGCGGCTTGATCAATGAGTATGGAGGAATTTCGGGGATTTCTTTCTCCAATGACATTGTTAACAAGGTATGCAAACTAACTGCAGTACGGTTTTAAATTACATCAGGACCAGATATATCTATATGTAAGAGAGCCTCGTGCCTTTTTCTTGCAGTACTCACTCAGGCTGCTTTATGTTGCCATTGGAGTTGGGATATCGGCTTTTGTTGGTAAGAAATTTGACTCATGTTTGAGAGAGAGAGAGAATGCTTCTCCTTGCCCTGCTTTATAGAATGATCAGGTCTTCATAGTTCATAGTTCATAGTTCAACAGATATCCATTTAATGTCTTAGAAGTCCAATCTTTTCACATCAGATGGATTAGGCTTCTACATCTTGCACCATAGAGGCTTGCTCGAAATTGAATTTTTTTTTCATTTCCATATCTTCATTTTTTTCCTGTTTATCACCCACATGAAAGCAAGAACTTGGGAGTAAATTTATCAAGCCTAGTGTCGTTTTTTTCCATTTTGCCATTTCTACCTTTTTTTTTTTTTTTTCTTTTTATGTCGGGGAACCTCTCCAAGGTAGGGCTCTTCGGACCCACCCCTGCAGAGTAAACCTTGGTCCCGTGCACCGCACTCTCGAAAGTTTCTTTACATGGAACTGGTTAAATCGCTGACTTTTCACCAGGAGTGTGGTCCCAAAAAATTGTTTGCACCCATGAGATGTTGAACCTTGGACCTTGAAGGGAGTGATACCCCAAGGCCAAGGCCTTCACCACTTGGGCTAACCCCTTGGGATTATTTTGCCATATCTACCTAAACGCATGTTAGTTGTTCTTCCCATATTTTCTCGCTGAAAACAGTAATTGAAACGGCCATTTGATTGGTAAGAACAATATGAAACATCAGCATATAGGAACAGTATAACAGCTTTTAATCATAATCTGCATATAGAGCAATAATTAGAAGCATTTGGATTTTTAAGGCACCGCACTAGATTAAAACTTTTGAGTTCTGATTATGCCTATACAAACTCATACTTAACAGAGGGACTATGCTGGACAAGAACTGCAGAGAGACAAACATATTGCATGAGAGTAGAATACTTAAGGGCAGTCCTCAGGCATGAAGTTGGTTTCTATGACAACAATGCCGCTTCCTCCACCACCTTCCAAGTCGTTTCTACCATCTCCTCTGATGCCCATATAATCCAAGACACTATAGCTGAGAAGGTTTTTGATTTTGACAGAAGAGATTCTTATTTTTTCTTTATGCTATTTTGTTAACTTCATCTACATTTATTTTACTGTAGATACCCAACTGCCTGGCTCACCTTACATCATTCATCTCTTGCCTAATAATTGCATTTGTGCTTTCTCGGCGACTTGCATTGGCCGCTCTTCCATTCTCGCTCCTGTTTGTCGTTCCAGGAGTTGGGTTTGGAAAGAAAATGAAGGGCCTCGGATCAAAGGCTAGGGATGCTTATGGAATTGCAGGTGGGATTGCAGAACAAGCAATATCATCAATCCGCACTGTCTATTCATATGTGGGGGAGAATCAAACACTGTATAGATTCAGCTGTGCACTCCAGAAAAGTATGGAGCTCGGCATAAAGCAAGGCCTCACAAAGGGAATGATGATAGGGAGCATGGGGATGATTTATGCAGTTTGGGCTTTCCAGGCTTGGGTCGGTAGTGTTCTAGTCACCGAAAGAGGAGAGAAAGGAGGACTTGTTTTCATTTCTGGAGTTTGTGTCATGTTGGCAGGAGTGTGAGTTACTTTCACTCATACTACTATAATTCTTCCATCATTTGATTTTAATTGGCACTGACATGTTTTGTGCTTTGGAAGCATTTGCACCTTGTGCCTTGTAAACTTCAAAATTCAAAAATCTAATGGAAATATGATATTTAATTCAAAAATATTTGGAATGTAGTGGTTGTTACATAAAAGAGTATAACATAAATTATTTAAGTTATTGAAGAATTCTCCAAGTACTATAGAAAGTTTTTCAAGTTCAGTTCCCTTGTATAAAATTTTGGTGTTTGGAATAAAAAGAGGAAAAGAAAAGAAAATGTTGTTATTATTTAAAAATATCAATATCAATAGCCTTCAATTTAGAAGTTTCTCTGTCATAACTCACATTAATCTTGTATTTTAGGTCCATTATGAATGCCCTCCCAAATCTCTCCTCCATCTTGGAGGCAACAATTGCTGCCACCAGGTTTCTGGAGATGATTGATCGGATTCCAATTATAGACTCCGAAGCTGAAAAAGGTAAAATTCTGTCAAATGTCAGAGGAGAAATCGAATTTAAAGAGATTGACTTTAGCTACCCATCAAGACCTGATACCCCAGTACTTCGAGGATTCAATCTTAGAGTGGAAGCTGGAAAGACAGTAGGTCTAGTGGGAGGTAGTGGTTCTGGAAAGTCTACAATAATTTCTTTACTTGAGAGGTTTTATGACCCTGTCAATGGAGACATTCTTCTTGATAAGTACAAAATAAAGAGACTACAGGTTAAGTGGCTAAGGTCCTTGATGGGACTAGTTAACCAACAGCCAATTCTCTTTGCAACATCCATAAAAGAGAACATTCTGTTTGGCAAGGAAGAAGCTTCAATGGATCTAGTTATCCATGCAGCTAAGGCTGCAAATGCACACGACTTCATCATCAAACTTCCTCAAGGATATGAAACTCAAGTAAGTCATGATTTATTACTTCTAGTCAAGTGAAAGATAATTTTCAATGCTAATTTTGGCTTTGGAAAAGTTTTCCTTGTATCTCAGGTAGGGCAATTTGGAGTTCAATTGTCTGGGGGGCAAAAGCAGAGGATTGCTATAGCAAGAGCTTTAATCAGAGATCCAAGAATCCTTTTGCTTGATGAAGCCACTAGTGCTTTGGACTCAGAGTCTGAAAGAATAGTACAGGAAGCCTTGGACAAGGCATCAGAAGGAAGGACAACAATTATCATTGCCCACCGCCTCTCCACAATCCTCAGGGCTGATTTGATAGTGGTTCTTGAATCAGGAAGTGTGGTCGAATCTGGGTCTCATGATGAGCTAATCCACACGAATAATGGAGAAGGTGGGGTCTATCGCAAAATGGTTCAGTTGCAGCATTCAGCAATGCAAAATGAAGCCTTCGATAGTTTCTACCATCAAAGAGAGGATACAAATCTTGGCAGAATGATTAGTGCCATGGCTCCACAGACACCTATCAGTGTGAGATCAAGTAGGCAAAGTAGCCCAGCCTATCCATTCAGCTCAGTTTTCTCCATTGATCTTACACACTCGTTAGAAATGCATCCTTACGATCGTGATAATGATGGAACATCCAAAACCCATGCTTATCCTCCAGTTTCCCAATGGCGGTTACTACGGATGAATGCACCTGAGTGGAAGCAAGCTTTACTTGGATGTTTAGGGGCTGCTGGCTTTGGAACTATTCAACCAATTCATGCCTACTGCTTGGGAACAATTGTTTCAGTTTACTTCAAAGACGACAATTCTTCCATAAGATCGGAAACCAGATTTTACAGCTGCATCTTCCTAAGCCTAGCAGTTCTTAGCTTCATTGCCAATCTCTTACAACACTACAATTTTGGAATTATGGGAGAGTGTTTAACAAGAAGGGTGAGAGAAAAATTGCTTGAAAATTTGCTAACCTTTGAGATAGGATGGTTTGATCAAGATGATAATACAAGTGCAGCCATCTGTGCACGGTTAGCCACAGAAGCTAACATGATACGCTCACTAATTGTGGAGCGTATGTCATTGCTGGTTCAGGTTTTCTTTAGTGCCTCCGTTGCTTTCATCATTGGATTAGTTGTCACTTGGAGGGTAGCCATTGTAATGATTGCCATGCAGCCTTTGCTCATTGCAAGCTTCTATTCAAGGAGTGTTCTGATGAAAAGTTTGTCTGAAAAGGCTAAGAAAGCACAAAGTAAGGGTAGTCAACTAGCAAGTGAAGCTATCATCAACCACAAAACCATCACAGCATTTTCCTCACAGAAAAGAATACTCTGTCTATTTGGAGCAGCAATGGACGACCCTAGGAGGGAGAGTGTCAAACAGTCGTGGTTTTCAGGTTTTGGAATGTTTAGCTCTCAATTTTTGACTACAGCTGCCATATCTTTAACTTTCTGGTACGGAGGGAGGTTGGTCAATCAGAAATCGGTCACCCCAAAACACCTATTTCAAGCTTTCTTCATCTTGATTAGCACTGGTAAGAACATTGCAGATGCAGGAAGTATGACTTCTGATATAGCCAAAGGTAGCAATGCCATTAGATCAGTTTTTGCAATCATAGACAGAAGAAGTGAGATTGAACCTAAAAGCTCCACTGGTATGAGTGTTAAAAAGTATATCAAGGGTCATATAGAACTTAAGAAGGTGTATTTCTCTTATCCAAGTAGGCCTAACCAAACAATTTTCAAGGGCCCAAGTCTCAAGATTGAAGCCGGGAAAACCATGGCACTGGTAGGACAGAGTGGTTCAGGCAAATCCACTGTCATTGGGTTGATTGAAAGATTTTATGACCCCTTAAGGGGATCTATATTTATAGACGAATGTGACATCAAGAGCTACAATTTAAGGAAGTTAAGGTCACATATTGCATTAGTGAGTCAAGAGCCCACTCTCTTTGCTGGAACTATTTGTGAGAACATCGTCTATGGTAAAGAGGATGCTTCAGAATCTGAAGTAAGGAAGGCAGCAATACTTGCAAATGCTCATGAATTTATAAGGTATGGATCCCTCCTCTTTATGTTGCTATAGAAAAAAAATCACGTCAAGCTACTTTATAGGGAAATAACACTTTATAATGCAGTTCTATGAAAGATGGCTATGATACTTACTGTGGAGAAAGAGGAGCCCAACTATCAGGAGGCCAAAAGCAGAGGATAGCACTAGCTAGAGCTATACTTAAGGACCCAGCAATACTTCTCTTGGACGAGGCAACCAGCGCCCTTGATAGTGTGTCAGAAAATCTAGTCCAAGAGGCACTGGAGAAGATGATGGTAGGCAGAACATGCGTAATCGTAGCTCATCGACTATCCACAATACAGAAGGCAAACAACATAGCTGTGATAAGGGATGGTAAGGTTGTGGAACTTGGATCACACTCGGATCTACTCGCTGTTGGACGTAGCGGCGCATATTATTCTCTAATTCAGCAGCAAAGTAGTCACTCTACATATATGTGACTCGAAGACTCAATGACAATGTTCATCATGTAATCCCACTAGTTGGTTTTTCATTAGGAAGGAAGACCAACCTAACATGAATGCATTGCATTAGATTGTGTTGGAATTTAAGACCAAGAACCCTCCATATGATTCTGATCATGTTTCTGTCACTGTTATATTTATGAGCAAGATTCATAAAAATTAATCCCATAATGACCCTTCCATATGTTTATACTACAGGAATTATTGTATGGGAGCGCAAACACACAAGACTCAAAACAGTCGTTGAAAATTCAAATTACAAATGAATTCTTCAAAGATTATATGTAAGAAGAACAGTTCAACTAATAATTTGAGGAGATTCTTTGCCAGTATAAAAGCTGAGAACAAATTGAGTGTGCCCGTTGTTGTGAATATAGTTATTAATAAAATTAAATAACTATATTTACATAATCTTCATAAGCTTACATTATTATGAAAGTGGTGATTTAATATTACATTAGATTGCGTAGAGCCTCTGATTTGAACCCGACTCCAAATTTCACCCAACATTTTATTGTTTTACGAAATCATGATTACATAGCTTGTCCTTGATAGACTTTTTTTTTTTTTTGGATTAATTACGCTTTACTCTCTTGAACTTTTACTCAATTCACAATGTGTTTCCGAAACTAATAATTGCATTAAAGTAGACCCACTTACTTTCAAAACTTACCAATGTGCCCCTTCCGTCCACCAGCAACGTTGAATCTAACGGAAACTGCCTCCAAGTGTTGCACATGTGCATAACATTCAATGCAAAAATGTAATTTTCATCTAATTTATTTATCATTGACCATATAAAATATAAAATAATATATGTTATCAATTAATGATAATAAATTGATAATAAATTATATGAAAATTATATCTTTGTAGTGAATGTTATGCATATGAGTTGCACGTGGATGAAATTTCCGTTAGATTTAACGCTACTGGTGGACTGAAGGGGCACATTGGTAAGTTTTGAACATAAGCGGGTCCACTTATGGAGGCCGTAAGCTCCGCATCGCGTCTATGGCATCTAATCAACCTCCTCCAGTCTGCTAGTGTCTGCTCCCTACTCTGGTCCTGACACATCACCTACCATTTGGGGGAATGTAGTTGAGACTACTGCGGTGAGATTTGATTACAAATCTCAGCAAGTTAACAGGAAACTTCTACACAAGTTAATGATGCATGCATGGCAGGAAAGGTATGAATGCATAATCAAAGTCAATAATCAGCATAACATAACTGGACATAACATGGCATGAACTGACATAACTTGAACTAAAATGTGAACTAAATTGGAAACTTGACATGACATGAACTTGAAACTGAGACTTGGCTTGACGTGACATGAACATGAACTGACTTGGACATGAATGTGAACTTGAAAGTTGAAACATGACTGAGCATGAAATTGAACATGAACTGACTTAGACATGAATATGAACAAAAACATGACGTGAAAGTGAAATATATGAACTCGGAACATAACATGGACGTGAACTTGAAACGTATTCTTGTCTCATAGGGTCACCATGATAGAGTAGTCTTATCTCATGAGATTACCATGATAACGTAGTCTTATCTCATGGGGTTATCATGATAGAATAGTCTTATCACATGAAGTTACCATGATAGCGTAGTCTTGTCTCATGGGATTACCATGATTGAATTACAACAATGAACTGAACAATAACTTAACTGCACGAGGGCCTACATGAGCCTGAACTTGACATGACTTGAAAGACTGTTCCCGAGGTACACAAACTGTACTCGAGATGGAATGTGACATGAAACAAAAGCATAGAAGTTCTAACATAGCATAACATGGCATGAACGTACTTTGAAATACATGACGTACTTGAGACAAACAATATTTTGTAGCATGACATAACATATAACAGACAATATTTCATAACATGGCATTACATGTAACAGAAAATATTACGTGTCATGACATACATGTAACTGATGGCATAACGTAACATGACATACTTGCAACATATAACAATACGAGATAGAATATATTGTGTAAAAGATAAGTATTTCATGACAGCATAAATCATGTGTAACAGATAAACATGTAATGACATAGCATGGCATGGCATATATGATAACAAACACATATAACTATAATTCTCTTACCCATCACACATACACAATAAACTGATAGTAAGTTAAAAGCTAACATACCTCGATCATCGCATTCTACAAGAATTCAAGCTCGATTACGAAGAACTGTGAATAATGATTATAAAAGTTAAAAATTTAATCATTAACAATTAGAAACATGAAAAAAGCTAACTTAGAGTAAAATTACCATTTTACCCTCTACATGTGGAAAAATGACCATTTTACCCCTAACTTAAAGATTTTGCATCCTAACTTCAAAAATCACCAAAATTTACATTCCTCATGTACATTTTGTCCTAAATTCAAATATTAACTTAGAAAAATTTAAAACAAAACACAACTATGAAAACTTCACTATGGTTGAAACATCCATAGGTCATTTCTCTTAATTTTTGTTGCAATTCTTCCAACTTTAAAACTCATGATTAAACCGAAATTTCTTTAATATACTCATAAAATTATCCTAATATCAACCATGATTTTAAAACATCAAACAAAAGTCACAAAAATAATCACAAAACACCACTTGGAGTGCTCGGCTCCACACTTAGTTCAAAAACAGAAACTTTTTCTTAACTAGATTTGATCAACCACTTGATCCATGACTTAAAAAGATTAGATCTTCAAACCAAAACATCCCATGGTTTAAAAAGGTGTCTTTAAACAGGTCGAAGCTTTAAACTCAAAACCACATGGCTAAAAATCAACCAAACCATGGATCTAACCAAAAACATGAAGCCTTTAGCCTAACCGAGTATCCTCTTACATAAAAACTCATATCCTTGAAGCTAATACCAAATATCTTCAAACTAACATCCTAACACGCATATAAGAGGCTTAGGATCATCCAATAAAAATATCAAAGCCATTGAAATAAGATTAAACCATTGAAATAAGAGGAAACTGTTTTTCCTCTTCCAGATTCTAAGTTTCTAAATCTAAGAAAATATTTCATCAAAAGCTTTAGTCATGCAACAAATCATCAATGAACATTCATATGAACATGCACATGAACATTCATATGCACATGTCAAAAACTCCAAAATATAACACACTCTCTAGATTAACGCCCATAATAACCTTTCCATGGTTAAAACCGATCAAATTACCCCGAAATGAAACGAATAAGATATCCACGGAAAGACACTCAAAGACAAACAACTTTGATGGAGTCGTCGCGAGAAAATAATTCCAAGGGGTGGAAAATCACCACGCAAAATGATTCAGAAATCTGCCCGAAAGAGCTCCTAAGGGTTTCTCTCTAAGAACGGGGTGGAAAAATAATGAAATGAAGTGAAGTGTGTCTTGCATGACTCTAGACTTCTAGAGGGGGAGGCATGGGCTTGAATGACCTTTTGAATGGAGGTGTCTATGTCACAAAAAGTGAAGAATATTGAGGACGAAGGGCTGCTGCTGCCGTGAGGTATGGAGGGTGGTGAGGTTGAATTTTCTCTCCCATCAAGGAACTATTTGGGTGCTGCCAAGGGTAGAGGCTGGTCTGCCATGTAGGAGAGGAAACTTCCTCAAAAAACTTTGTCAAGGTGGCCAAATTCGTGGGCCTTATCAACCAAGTGGGCTTCAATTTGGGGTTTAGAGAAGGTTTGGTTAGGATTTAGGATACTATCAAGCCCAAATCCAATTTTTCTTGGCTCAATCAAATTTCAAGGTTTAAATCGTTGGATAATGATGTCATAAAAATAATTTGATGAATTAATAACATGTAGAAGTGATTTAATCAAGTGATTAAACATAATGCTAGAAATCGGATAAAAAAGGGTTTGGATGCCAACTTTAGGGTTTGGGAAAACCGTTTAAGGTTTCGATTTCAACCAAGTTTTTGAGGTTTCAAATGGATTCCAACTGTCTAAGGTTTCACTAGGGTTGAAACCCTCTTGGGTTTGGCACAATTTGGTTGATCAGATGGAAAATAGGGTTTTACTTAGGTGGCATGAGCTCACACCTTGATTTCCTTCACAAATCCATCTAATGGTCCTCTTGTTACCAAGTGTCTAATACTATTGACCAAGTGTGACTAAGATCTTACCAAGTGTTTAAATAAAACTTTCCTAACCTAATTTGGACATTCCACACCTTGATTTTGAAAATACTGTACTAGATGATATTATTGAGGTTACTTTTCACTTCGGGAAAGCGAAAAATAAACTTTACACTGTAAATCCTAAATATTCATTCAAACCTAACTGTGCAATTCATTTATTGAAATCCTATCTCGAAGTGCCCCGAAATAAGCAAAAAATGCATTTTCGAACAAGCGTATCATCCGAAAACTGAAAATGAGATTATTGCTAGCTCAAACTGACACTTCTAACTATCTCAAATAAATAAAATTGCACTTATGGCACCATAGAGAGTGCTAGCTTTGATTATGCTGACAGACTATAACCTACGCGATTGGTCAAATTGTGAAAACTTATGGTATTTTCATGAGGTTCCTAAAGCCTATAGAAATTCCACCATTAAATTTCTAGTGGGTTGTTACATCTCTTGCTACTCCGTCTAATTCCCAGTTGTTTGCTTTATGGGGTTGGTTTAACTATTAATAGCATTTGAGGAGTCTCCTTCTATGATGATTTTTTTTATCTGTCTTGTGAATGCTTCTTGTACTCCTATGTAAGCTGCCATTACCTCACCTTGATTAGGGTCAGTACTCCTTATGAATCTGGTGACTACAAACTGAATTTCTCCCCTTTTTGATTTGCAAACTATTGCTGATGTGCTTCCTTCATTTCTTACTACAACATCAAATGTGGTTGAAAAATTTTCCTCTGATTCTGGTGGATTCCTTCTGGAGTTGTATTCTTCAACTTTCCACTCTCATGCTTTGCAATATTCCTGATACTTGTCTAAGGTTTTTTTGACAAAATTTTCTGCTACTAGGCTGCTATCATTGTGAATTTTCTGGTTTCTAATGAACCCAATGTTATCCATTGCCAAAACAGCAAAAATCTGGAACTGGTGAGCTTCTTTGTCCGAGAGATTGAGCTTGGTGGTGGGGTTTAGGATAGTTTCAATCCAGTTCTTAAAACCTAGAGGTCTGAAGGATGATATATCTAGTGGCCAAGGTGATTGTCTCCATAGGATTCTTGTGAATGAACAATTTAGAATCAAGTGTTCAATGGTTTCTTCCTCCAACTAACAAATTGGACAGATTTTTTTGGTCTTTAGAAAGTGTAATGCAGTTACTAAGAAGAGTCTTAGTAGGCAAAATATCATTTAGCACTTTCCATAAAAATAGCTTAAGTCAATCTTGAAGTTTAAAAGACCAGAGTTTTTTCCATATCTTAGTAGAGTGAACTATATTTTTTTTCATTTTGTTAGATGACAATAGCAGCATAAGCTGACTTGACAGAAAAATGGCCAGAGGAATGTTGTGTCCATCTTGGAATGTCTTGATGGTTGTGATATTGATGTTCTATTAGATGAATTTTTTGAATTTTTGTCACTAATTCCTAAGTGAAGAGAGCTTGTAACAAAATTGGGTTCCATCTTCTTGGTTCCTCTAGGATGAGTTCAGAAGCTTTCAAATGAGGGTCTTGCCATGTGTCTGATGTTTTTGGTTCAGGGGTGAATCTGTACTGAATTCGTTTACACAAAACTCATCCCAAAATCCAGGGATCGCAAAACTACATTACACAAAACTCAGTTTCAATTTTTCATTCATGCATTACAGGTAATGGAGCTTGTTCACTTTCACAAAAATGTACTACAGAAAATTCCACTAATTACATTACAGGAAAGCATTACACAGCTTGAATATTCCATTACATGTATACCAACCAACTCTTCGAATTCCCACACAACTAAATAGAGCAAAACCAACATCGCCAAGAGTTGCAATCATCATATATGCAGTCATCTCCACCAAAAACTTTCTAACAAAACATACTCCAATAATTTCCTAAGAAGATAGTCATGACTCCCACCATACCATATATAAACGTGTAGCCCATCATCCTAGTCTGGGAGATGCAATCAAGATGGTTACGCCTAAATGAACAAAATGTAATAAGAACGATATTCAAAAATAAAAATCATAATTTTGCCCGTATCTCATGTCGACACTACCTAAATGATGGAGCAGCGGGTCTAATACCCATATAATCAGTCATGTATAGTTGTCTGTGTGTATACTGTTGGCATAAAAAAAGGTTAAATTATCCAACAAAATTTTAATGATTGATCATAATGTAGTCTTCGAATTACCCACGAAGGAGGAGCGAGTAGAAAGAAATTTCGATGCATGTGTCCAAATTTGTTTTTGTTGATCCTGTACCAATAAAAATACGGACAATGTAAAATATTATTCTTCACGTACACAAAATATACAAATGTAACAAAACAAAACACCAGAGGAAGTACCTCGGTTGGAGAAGGCCCATGTTGTGTCACTCACATGGCATTGATCTGGTAATTGACTACTCTTTTGTCCCATAGAAGAAATATAACATTGAATCGTTAAATTATCTAGAGAACTGATAATTTTTTAGTCAACAAGGATTTTTTTTAATTATTAAAAAGGAACCTCAACTTCATTGCAGCGCAATCACCTTCTCATACTAGGTTTCTTAAGAGCCTTCTCAATGAGGTGCACTTTTCTTCTAGTGGTCTTCCCTTTACTTCAGACTACCCACAAATTAAGAACTCTACTTGTCCTACCCTCCATGGAAATTGCTGGATCAACTGTGTTGCTAGCACACTGTGAAGCGATGCCAGGGTACTCTACCTTTAACTGCTTTAGTTCGCTTATCAATTTCACACAACTGATCTCTTCCTTTGAAGCATTCGAACAAAATTCATAGAAAAAATTTGGTTCCTATCATATGTTTGTCCATCGTGGTTGCTACTCGGCTCATAACTATTTTTGACAAATGTGTATCTTTACTTTATATCCTTCCTCCACCAATCCTTTATATATTTTGATGGTACCGTATTCTTGCCTAGCTAAGCCAAGATACAAAGAGTGTGTCTGCATAATATGCCCTTAAACTCAAACAACTTGCAACTACATTTAACATCGAGGGAGTCTTCATCAAGTTTGACAGTGTAGTTTGCACGTTTTATTAAGTCATCATTCACTCGAACCTCATCGGCAACTACGTATGTATATCTTCCACCTTCGCAACAAGGTAGTCAAATATAGAAATCCTCACAAATTGTCTGGTACTTCTTTGAGTTTGGAAATTGTGTGTGCTTTTCGAAATTGCTTCTCAAAAGGATAGTGACTGATGCAAGGAGTCTCGATGTTATATGAATTGAAGTCAGCAGTGGCCTCATTCTCTACCTTCCTCCTAACAGCTGAATTGTACTGATTAACAAATTATTTCAGAGTGGTCTTAGAGTTAACGTACTCATCGAAAAATGCATTTATGCCTTCACTCCGTTGTGCAGTTGACATTCCAGCCCAAAATATTTCTCTAATCTAGGCCGGCACCCAAAAATGTTAGTCACTATATAGTGATTCCAACCATGCATTCTCATGCAGATCATATGTATCAAGAAAATCAGACTAACGTTTTTCAAATTCATGCTCACTTAAAGAGTCATACACGCACTTCTGTAGAGTACTCTTAATCTTCTCATAACAAGAATGTGATCCAAGCTTCTCTGGAAGATCTTTCATTATGTGCCACAAGTAAAAGTGATGCCTAGACATTGGAAACACCATCGCAATTGCAATTTGCATTGCCATGTCTTGGTCTGTAATGATTGCATTCGATGGTTGGTCGTTTATACACTTCAACCATGACTCAAACAACCACTCAAAGGTATGTGCGTCCTCATTGGATATCAATCCGCACCCGAATAGGATTGACTAACCATGGTAGTTCACACCCACAAACGATGCAAAAGTCATCTTATAAGCATTAGTCTGGTATGTTGTGTCAAATGTAATCACATCCCCGAATGATTCATATGCAGCTCTATTTCGGGCGTATGCCCAAAACACATTCTTTAACCTCAAGTCATAGTCTCCGTCTATCTCATAAATACGGATTTGTTTTTTTGCATTTCTCGTAAGTAGTTATATAGAGCTTTAGAACCTCCAACCCCAAGGCGAAGTTGTTATACTTTTTCAATATAGTTTCGACACTCCTTTCCGAATGGCACATTCTCGTAACCCCTGCCTCAACAACTAGAGACTTAAAATTTTTTGACATTCGTATTCCTACCTCATCATTTATTTCAAGCCTCTTAATCACACAAGCATCAACCTTTTTAAAGCATCTGAAATGTCTTGTCTTTCTTGGACTACAAACGTGTGTGCGCTCCAAACTTACTCTAGATAGGGTAATCCACCTTCATCATTCATCGTCGCATTAATCCTAGCAATATACCCTATTTTCTCTATTTGTCTTGGCTTGATAACATCGGCAACCTTATTCCTTGATGTGCTTTGTCACGCACATACCAAGGTAAACCATCTGATATTCACATCTTCTCCCTATTTAGAATTCTTTTTACACACCAAAGCCCCTTCTGCTTGCCATACTTCATACAGTAAGACCAAGCTTTTTATGCAGATGAAAATTTCATTCCAACCTTAGGTTCATCAATGGTTTCATCACATTCTTGTTCATTATCAACTCCTACCTCGCCATACCCATCATCTGCATGTCCCATGTCAGAATCCATTGCAACTCCAACCTTTGGATTATCTAAAAATATACAACCAGATTCAAACCAAGATATTAAGTTGAATAGTGAAAGAAATCATGTACAATCAAAGGGAAAAAAAATTGAGAGAAAAGTGTATAATTTGATTTCACCTTAATTATGGACAATCAATTTGATATTGAAACACAATACACTCAAAGGGGACATTTTTACCAATCAATCAAAGTACTTTAAGAAAAGTACTAGAGCCACGAAAAGAAAGAAAAATCATACAAACTAGCTAGAACAAGTAGTGTTGTGGCCGGAATTCATAGCCTTTGAACAGTTTCTCATAGAAATTTTTGAATCCATTGATAGTTGAGCTGAATGCTCAAATCTTTGTGTGCAAACATATCCATATCTCAATACTTTGTGTCACTGAGGTTGGCACAAATGGCAAGCTGATTTTGTACTTTCTGAGCCAGCATCTAGTACTATATATATAATGTAGGGCACATATCAAAATATGATACTACAACGCATCAAATTGATGTTATGGCAACAAATTCTTTCACAGAGATCACACTAGTCGATCTTATGAATTTTCTAAGATATTCACTTTGAAAACTCTTTCGTAAAATAATTTCATTATAATTTGAAATAACGTACACTAACCCACATTAAATATCGAAAGATACCCCACTGGTAACTTAGTGCTTATAAATTTAGAATAAGGATAAATACTTACATATATATACATAGTCCCTATTTTGCTTCAAAATCCAATATTGTTTTGCATCCAAATCATTCTGATAGAAAAAAAAAATGTTTGAGATATAAAAAAAGAAAGGGAAAAAAAATCTATGCCAAAGCAAGATTGTTTCACATCCAAATTAGGCATAATTCAATAGCTAGAGTTGAATAGCTTGGAAAAATTCTACAAATTTGTTCCTGGTATTATTTAGTAGGCAATTAAGGTGTGATTACTTATCAGACTCCGAACATCCTTCGTAGAGAAGAAATAAATACCATCAAGATGTAAAGCCACATGAGGTCAAAAACCCTAACATTTCTAGATCAAAAACACTAACAATTGAGTAAAAACAGAAAAAAAGATGGAAATCTAGAAAAACTAATGCTCGGGTTTGTGGGGGGAGCGAGGTCGACAAGAGGCGATCTAGAGCCAGAGGACGATGCCGATAATGGAGCTCTACCGATAGGACTGGAGGACAACAGCGGATGGAGGGAGAGGGACGATTATTGGTATATGTTGGGTTATAAGGGAGAGGAGAGGGACGATCGGGTATGATTTTGTGTTTTATTTTTAATAACAATGTGGCATGCCATGTCAGTCGGTGGGAATTATTGGTGGCCATCCTCGGTGACTGTAGCATTACCTATTACGTAATGATTATGTAAGAAATTTAAAATTTTAAAATTGAAAAGTGTTTTGTGTTTGAGTTATGTTCATAAAGGAATTATCTGAGAATACTTAAGAACAATTTTATTGCCAAACGGACCCTTAAATATGCCAACGTATGCACGTCGAGTCTCCTTCCAGAATTTGGTAAGCAAAGCCTTGGTTAATTGCTTCTTTAATGGCCATCGAGCTTGTTGCTAAGGCTTCACCTGCCACATATTTCTTGTAGTCTTCTGGCATGGTCTTGACTTCCAAATTGCTTTGCCAAAATTTAGCTTGAAAAAAGGTAAATTCTATAAGGGAAGGCATCTCTCTCTCTCTCTCTCTCTCTCTCTCTCTCTCTCTCTCTCTCTCTCTCTATATATATATATATATATCATCATATGTTTTATTTATTAAAATTCCCTTGTCTGATAGATTTTTCTTATTCATATAGGTGATTTGGTTGGGATAATAGGACTACATTTGGAGTAAAATGATCTTGCATGACTTTATTGATTTGGGGTCTCCACCTG
The DNA here is from genome assembly GCA_961763995.1 of Juglans cinerea. Taxonomy (NCBI): domain Eukaryota; kingdom Viridiplantae; phylum Streptophyta; class Magnoliopsida; order Fagales; family Juglandaceae; genus Juglans; species Juglans cinerea. The sequence goes on from CAUIVZ010000003.1 coordinate 26,154,626, forward strand.
CATGTCAATAATATAGAGGAAAATAGAGTAAAATTGTCACTTCTTATTATGGGTGTGAGGACTACGCCGAAGTAAGGGAAGAGATCCCCTTTGTGAGCGAAGAGCAGGTGAAGAAGAGGCAACTAGGTGAGCAATGTGCGGTTAAATTGAGAGTAAGGCGAGCAACATAATGTAGGAGGCCTGGCTGATACGGTCTAGCATCGGGTGAAATGTCGCACAGGGTGATAAAGGACATTTCACCCTATGCTAGGCAGACAAACACTATGTCGACCGTTCGAGGGCGAGAATGAGGAGTTGAATAGGCTATTAGTTCTGGAAAAGTACGGCTCATAGTACAAGGGCAACGGTAAAGGACAGACCGGTACAAACGTGAGCACTCTCCCAGATAACATGGAGTTGCTCAGAGGCGGCAGGTGATGTATACAGATGTCCATACTCCATAAGAGCTCTCACATCTAGAGTGAGCCCACAAAAAAAATTTATGAACCTGCAGGCCATATTGTCTTATTTCAGAGGTATGGTCCAACGCCACTTGGGAGACCTTTATAAGGGACAAACTGCAGAATTTGATAGAAGGCAAACTGTAGAAGACGTGAACGCCTTGTTTCCATCAGTTTCTACCATCCTACAAGGCCAGAGGGTAAATAGATAGATGACATCAAATGTCTCCTATTCGAGCATATTTGGAAATAGACAGATGTCAAAAATACGACCGATAGTCCCCTCAATTTACAAGGCATTGGATAAAAGCCAAAACCTCACTTTTGTGGTTGTTAAGTATTTAGCCCTACATCCAATCAGAGTCTTCAAGAAAGTAAGTGACTTCAAAGGGTACTACGAAAGGGGCAGCGTAAAAAAAAACTGGTACTCAAACAAGAACAAGATATTCATCAACCTAGTGGATTACACTCTAACTTTAACCACTCCAGAGTGGACAGAGAAGTTCCACTAGGATAATCCTTCATCCTAGCACTGGGTTCGCAATAAAAAAAAAATGATTTACATACTTGACTCATGTTTCATGACATGTACTTATATTTCATGAGATACGACAGATATCATGTCATGATCATTTCAGATATAATTGGATATTCAGAATACTAACATAACATATATCATTAAACATACTAATATAAATCGGGAGTAAGTAAGAAGCTAACTTACAGACTGCTCTTAGTCACTGAAGATTTTTTATAGCTGAAATAAAGATACACTAAGGTAAGGGACCATTTAATACATTGTAAGAACCCATCAACCACTTCCAAAATTAGAATTTCCAAAACAGCTCCTCAAGTATTCGAAAATTGCAATTTGATTCCTAAACATTTAGAAATTTCATTTTGACCAAGAAATTACCAGGATTCACAAGCTTACAAGTAATACCATTATAAATCTATTTCTACTCTTAAAATATGATTAACCCAAAAACAGTCTCAAGAACACCCTAAAAATTTTGCAATTGCTAACTTAACCACCTCACTAAGGCCTCGTTTAGTTACACAAATGAGATGAGATGAGAAGAAAAATTTGTGAATAATAATGAAATAATTTGTGAATAGTGGTAAAATGGTTTGAGTTAAGATTTTCTTGGAGTCTTGGGAAAGGAAAGAGAAAAGTTGAATAAAAAATTCAAAATTTAAAAGAGGGTTAGAATATAGCAAAAGTATCTCAGTTATATTCGCGGGTCAATTTTTTTTATATTCTAACCCTTCGCAAGGTACAGGTTGGGCACCCCTACACCACTCGCCCTGCCAATTGTTGCACTTCGTTGATGTTTCGAGGAAGGGGCATGCTTACTATCACTATGACCTTTTTTGGTTTGGCTTCGATTCCCCATTCGGAGATCATAAAGCCCAGGAACCTTCCCGACTCCACTCTGAATGCACACTTTAGCGAGTTGAGCTTCATTTTATAGCGTCGTAGGACTACGAAGGCCTCTAGCAAGTCGACAACGTATTGCTTGAGCCCTTTGCTCTTGACCAGCAAGTAGTCCAGATACACTTCCATATTGCGGCCTATTTGGTCCTTGACCATCCAATTGACCAACAACTGGTAAGTTGTCACCGCATTCTTTAGCCCAAAGGGGATGGCTCGGTAACAATAGAGTCCCCAGTCCTTGATGAAAGTCGTCTTCTCCTAATCATCCAGGCTCATACGGATCTGGTTGTACCCTGAGTAAGAATCCATGAACCTGAGCAATGATGGCCCGTAGTGGAGTCAAAAATTAATTCGATACATGGCAGCAGGATGCTATCTTTTGGACATGCCTTATTTAGGTTGGTGAAGTCATTTGTTCCCGATTAAATCGAGATAAGTATGCCTTCAGGCTTTCATCATTGTGTTGTTTGACGGCAAGATATATGTCGCCGGTCATCTCCTCTTCCAGCTCGCCATAAATTGTGTCAAGAATAGGAGGGCCAGCTCTTTGAACCCGTCGGTGGATCCCAGGAGTAGCGACCCGAACCACCCCCTCGTTGCGCCTTTCAACGTCAGGGGAAAAGCCTGGCACGCGATCTCGTCTGGGAACCCATGAAGAGTCTGTGGGCTTTAAACATCTCCAAATGTTCAAGAGGATCCTAGATACGTCATACATCTCCATCTGAGGGACTTTAAACATGGCCAGGAGAGGTGCTGCCATGATTTCCACTCTGTATGGTAAGTCAATGCCAGTGAGCAGTTGGTCCATGAAGGATGACGCGCCCATCTTCTTGGCCATTTCTGCATACCTTTCCATGAGTTCCTACAGCTTGTGGTGCACCTGTAGCTCATGGTCCTCTGTAGCTCGGCGTGCTCATTCTAGCTTGGTCCTACATCTCCCATTAGCTCTCCATTCGTTCTTTACAAAGCTTCATTTTCCTACCGAAGACTTCGCACCTCCATGGTCAGCTTCTTTATCATGTCCTTCATCTCGACAAGCCTTGCTTCGATGATCCTTTCAATCTGCGTGTGGTTTGTGAATGTTTCATTGCCGACATAGGAATCACACTCTATTCTAAGGATCCCACAGACGACACCACTATCGATGTCGTGTTTCGTATGCTGGGCAACTCGTCTGTTCCACTCGCTGACCTGCAAGATCCACTAAGGTGAGGGCTCGGGGTGGTGAGGGACACCTATGATGCCTAAATTAGATTTAAGCTTCTTGTGAGAAGTGCACTTATAGAAAGTATTCGAGAGAGTGAGTCCCCTTTACTTGAGCTCAGGGATGTGTTTATATACCTTTGTAGGGTGGTCCCAACTACCTCCTGTCCATTGTGCAGGAAACGTACCAAGCGCTGCACTAATGGCAAGGTGTCTGCCTGCCATGCCAGTCATATTATGCGGGACTCTGTCTTACCACCTCATTTGTCCTTTGTGGCATGAATGGGGATGGTGCGCCTACCATCGCAGCCTCAGGGACAGGTGTGTGGTAGGCTCCGAACATTGGTTGTTGTTCCTTCTTATCAGTGTGGCGTGATGTGTCCCTTGTTTGATTACGTAAGTAGCGGTTCGCATAGGTGAAATGGTTCTCCCTTTTCTCTTGTGCATGTACCCCAAGGGCCCTGCTCGGCCTTTCTTCTGGAGTGGGCAGCCCACCCATCAAACGGGCTCTCGTGGAAATGGGCCTAGTTGGCCTAACACAAGAGGGTGGAAAACATCCTTCCCATGATAGTTTCAAAAGTTTGTGAAACTAAGCCATGCTTGAAGGCTTTACACCGAAACTCCCTATGATCAAAACTCTAAATATGACTTCACAACCATGTGTACTTGCTAATCTCACTTCAAAATATTCAAATTTAAATATAACCACAATTAGAGCAAACTTTATCCACAATCATAAAAAACATGACTCATTCTTTGTTTCCCCTTGTTCATTACAACTTAGCACTACATGGCAAGGAAAATTCTAGGTATACTCATGTCCGAAATTACTCCAGAAACTGTTAAATCCAAGCATTTACATCAATTACAATTATAGATGGAAGGGAACATATGATGTAAAAATTAGTCTTCGTCGAGACATGAGTATTGCAAAACTTGACATACTAACTTCCATTCTTATGCTCCTATAATAGAAACTCATAACCCTGTAATATACTCTTGTTACAAGCTCAAATAGAAGTTGTTTCCATCATTCAAGGCAATAAAGTCTACTTTAACAAAACTTAAACTCAAGAACATCAACCCAAAAATCCATGTGTAGCATGCTTTGTTTCTAATGTAAATTGGGTTCTAAAATCTTCCAGGTGACCCAAGACTATATCATGTTCTTTTCAAATAACATTTATTAAAAGTCCTAAGAAAATAACTTCACACCAATCCGAGGATATACAAGTGAGAAAGTCATAAACATAAGCCAAAGTCAAACTGAGATATGCATCAACCTATATGCTACTTAATAGCTTCCAACATCCAAAATCTTAGTATTAATCACACATTTGAACAATACCCTTAATTTGCAGGCCCAAAACCGAGACTAGATTTACCATATAATTCGTAAAACTCAACGTTTTCAACTCAAAATTCAAGTCAACAATACTAGTAACAAAGTGGCTAACTGAGATGCTTTCGTTCATCTTTTTATTCATGTAACTTCTAATATGGAAAAACTTAAAAATGGATCATAAATCTTAGTACCAAAATCAAGTTCCTAACTTATCAAAATTAAATTCACCAAGTAAGTCCTAGGGCTACATGGCACGTCAAGTTAGAACTCCAAATCAACACAAAGTTCATGCTAGCTGAATTGAGCCTAACTTCACAAAAAATCAACGATTTTTCTCAAGAAGGTACTACTTGCACACATGCTATCATGCTCTTAGCTTGAGTACTAAAAGAGAAAAGAAATAGAAGAGGAAAATAGGCTCACCAAGATTGCACTTGGAGAAGAAAGAGCTTGCTCCCTACAATTGTCCCTTACACGCTCGGTATACACTTTATGAATGGCTTGAAGTGATTAAACTTGTGCAAGTAAGGATGACCAAGTGAGCATGAGTGAGGGTCGACGTGGGAAACAAAAGGGACTTAAGATGATAGAGTTGGGGTTTTGGTACAATGCAGGGCATGGGTGAAAAGCTTGCTGCTTGGGGATTTAAACATGTGATTTAATGTAATGGATGAAACAAAACTGAGAGGCATGAGAGAGGGGCGAACTACTTAAGTGAAAAGGTGTTTGTTGGCTGGAAAGCTGGGCACTAGGGTAGGGTATGGGCTGTGTAGGCATGCCAAGCATGGCTTGGTTCAATTGCTTGCAAGGAGTGCATTTATGTGTGAAAGAAGGAACATACCGAGTGATTGGAGGTGGGCAAATTGGAGAATTGAAATTCAGACTAGAGGGAGAGTTGTGCAAACCAGTACAAGGCTGCAAAGGGGCGTTCTCTTTGCGGATAATAATTTCTAGTTGTTAAGATGCATATTTTGGTTAGGTGACCACCCATGTTCAGTTCGTTGTATTTTTATATTAGTAACGAATTGATGATGGTGTATAATATTATTTGGGCAGAAGTGACAATGATATATGGATATTATTAATATTAATGGATGAATTTTCTTATAGTATAAGCCTCTAGTACAATTAGTATTAGTCTCTGACTAATCCCTTACATATCCCACTGCAATTATTTCTCTTATCGGGATACTCAATCCATGTTTATGCGCCTAGACCCAACACAACATCGGGAGTGTTGCCGATCATCTGGCATCCCTGGCACCACGGATCCTTGCCAGGCTCTTTATCGAGGAACAGGGCGCCACCATGGGTATATCGAAAATGGCATATGGGTGGAGGAGAACTTTTATCAAATCATATAGGACTATATATCAACAATATGTCAAATATGAAAAGGCTAAGGAGATAGCCTCCGGATAACTCACGAAAAATTTCTAGGGAGGAAAAGACACTCAATTATTTATGGTGTTACAACATAAATTGATCAAGGACAAGAGAGCATCAAGAGTTGAATGGGCTGGAGGTATATAATTGTACTTTTCCTATAAGAAGAGTGTGGGACGTTACTACCAAAGAGGCATTTTCAGCCATTCCTGACTGAAAATGAAGGGTTGGAAATGAAGCATTTTCTGAAGATCAAGATCTTGGCCTTGATGAGTAAAAGTACAAATGAAGGTTTGAAATACATTAGGAATTAATTAAGGGTCTTGAACTAAGGTTAGATACAGTTAATGAGAAAAACGCTACCAATCTTTGTTGATCAGTAAATGCCTTACAAATTTTGATTTTAACTAAGATTGACATCCCTAATACTCTTTCTTATTAACTTCGCTTGTACTAAGATATACATACATGGTATATGTAAAAAGAGAAAAATGGTATGTTTTTCTTTAAGTAAATTAAAATAAATATTATTTACGTTATCCAAAAGCAATAAGTTCTTGAGATAGGAAAGATAAGTAGTGAGAAAGGTCTTCTTTAAAGCTTAACAAAGTGTCAAAAGATGGTGGTTGTCAAATATTGATCTTGCATAATAGTGGCCAATTATAGCAAAACGACTATTGATCTCTATATTCAAAATGTGGAAAATGTTGTGACTGCGGAATGGTTATCTTCAAATCGATATATCTTCAAGGGAATCACTCTACCCATTTGAACCTCGTGGCAACGTGACATAGGAATGGCGTGTGGCCTCCTCAACCCTTCCATGATAATTGGCACACGATATGACTCAACACTCATAATTGCAATCATCATCAATTCGATTCATTCAAATGCATCATCTCAAGATCACATCAAAAAGATAATCCATAAACATAATGAAGAAGATGTATTATTTTCATGTAGAGAAAGAGGGAGTTACAACATATGCAATGTCTAATCTTACAACATACTCACAAACATTTACCCCACATTTCCAATATGGTCGTAGGAGCTAACCTATCTGAACAATATTTTTACCACCAGTAGCACTGGCGCCACTCATTCCATTGCACCATTTGAAGCTACTTGCTTTCTCGAAGACTGACCGGATGCAAGGGTAAACACTTGACAATTACAAGAGTGAGGTTTTGTCTTTTATCCAATGCATTTTAAACAGTGGGTCTGCCAGTTGTATCTTTGGTGTTTGTCTGACTCTAGACATGCTTGAATATGAGAACTTTGATCTTGTCCATCTATTTGCCCTCTAGACTTGCAGAATGGCATTATCTGATAGGGGCAAGGCCTGTACGTCTTTTGATATTTGCATTCGATCAAATCTCATTGTCCATTGTGGAGCCACCAGATCACCGCTTGGGATGTAACGAAGACTTGGAGTGTCGAGACATGTAACACATGGTTACATACTCCCGTTCATGACAATTAATATGCAATACATCCTAGTATGCAACTAACAGTATTTAATAATTGTAGCAAAAATATGGGTGACAAAAACATTTAATGCCAGAATGAATTAAATATCCCAATGATTAATAAACCATAAATAGGTACTTCCTCACTTAAGAGGTCCACATTAGTTCATCGTAAAGTGGGAGATAGAATTTCCATAATACAGAAAACTACAAAATTAGATCAACTCTCTCATCCGCTTTATAGTATATAAAGTCAATGCTATGAATGTTAATTAATATCAGGTCCAGACTTTGCTCCAAATCAGGCTCATCTAAAACTAGCGGTACATCCTGCTCGTCATAAGTTGGTCCTGGCATAACTTCTACCATTCCAGGAGAATGGCAGTAGGTCCACAAGGGTGAGATTTGTTTGAAATCTCAGTAAGTTAAACAACTAACTTGCACAGAGATAAAATATACATGATAATGATAAATATGAGATGCATGCTATGCAGATAAAATATCCCCATTTGTCTCCCATCCAAGTTCCTCAAAATCTTTTAAGAAAAACTTTAATGCACATTTTCTTACAAAGAACATTTTTCACTTCATCTTTTCAAACATAATACTTCATCATTATTAAAGCATCAATATCATTAACATAATGTATGGTATCGTCACAGCTCTCCATTATATACTGTAAGTACCTGCTAGTGACCGAAGTACAACTCATGCTGAAACTACGTTGTCTGCAGACTCGTTCTCAATGCATTAGTAACATAACATTTCATCATACATAACATCATAACATATGTACCCACCAGCCTTAGGTGCCATAAATGACTTTGCTCTGGTTTTCTTTAAAAACAATCTATTCGAAATCCGTTGGTGGTTATCTCTCAACCCAGTGATTTCCACTCCATTTGTGCTTACTCTAGAGTAAACAGAGGAGTTCCACTAAGATAATTCCATATTCTAGCCTTTGGGGTCGCAAAAAAATCTCTTTTCATATTATGCTAGAAAATATTTTTCATGTCTTGTGCTTGTGAAGTATGCTTCATGTGAAAAATGGCAGTTTCATATAATATGCTAAAATGGTGAAAATTATACATCTCATGTAAGCAAGTAATTAAATGCTCAATGATATATCATACGATGTTTCATTCTCAAGATTATATTTATATCATGAATGTGGCATTTATACATATATCATAAATAAATTATCTAAGAGTAAGTTAAAGCTAACTTAAACTTTTCGGCTGCTAGGAAATTGGTGCGGCTATAATGGAAATTATTCTAAGTTAGGAATTGCACATCTAAAAAATATGTTCATAATTAAAAGGGTTCAAGCTCAGTATTTTCAAAATTGCCCCTATATTTTCTCAAAATTGCCACTTAGGCCCTAAATTCTCATTATTTGCAATTTGGCCCCAAATTTCACCAAATTTCACAAACTCCATATTTTCCATGTTATGAAACCATCTATACCTTTAGAATTGCAAGAATCAATCCGCAACCATGTCAAAATCAAACAACCCGTGCCATGCATCATTGTGGGCCTATTTGTGATCTCAAGTCTATAACTTCTATGGATGCATGTGTGCTCAAATTCCATCAAGTGGAAAGCATGAATATGATCTTAGGGACAAGTTTATAACTTAGGTCTCACGAATTCATCACAACAGTACTTAAGCATTGATTAAAACCAATTCATCACAAAACCATCAAACCAAGCATATGCATGATGTTTCTAGATTTTCCTTATCAAAGAGAGGTTTAAAACCTAAATGAATCATGCATTTTTATTATTATCCCAACCACATGGCTTTCCTAAATGTTCATTACTCAAGCTTAGGAAAATTTAACCAAGACTTCATAAAATAAACTTCAATAAAGTGAAAACCGAAACAGTTTGATGATCAATACAAGAGTTTTTCCTTATCAAAGAGAGGTTTAAAACCTAAATGAATCGTGCATTTTTATTCTTATCCCAACCACATGGCTTTTCTAAATGTTCATTACTCAAGCTTAGGAAAATCTAACCAAAACTTCATAAAATAAACTTCAATAAAGTGAAAACCGAAACATGTTTGATGATCAACACAAAATATTGATTTCTAAACCTATCATGACATGCTATTTTTCTCAAATTTAAACTTTAAATCAATCCTCCAAGATGTTAACTACACTTAAGGTAACATATCACAACATGTCATGACTAAAGTTTCATACCAAAATAATATATACATGCAAAGCCTCAAATCTGGCCGAATTACATCACTTGAATAAAACCTTTTTATAAATCAATCAAATCTTCATTCTCATACCATAAATCAAAGTCTAACATGTTAATATAACACCCAACAAGAGATAAGGCAAGAAAACTTACAAAGCTCGTGGCCCATGAGCTCTCAAAACTCAACTCACTCCAAGAACCTCACACAAGCTACTCAGTTTCAACCTCTTCCTCACTCTTTGAATGCTTTGCTCTCAAGAACACCGAAGGAAAGCTAGAGAGAGTTGTGTGAATAAGTGAGGAGTGAAAGAGAGGTATTTATAGGACTCCATGGAGGGTGAGGGGTTAGGGATACATGGCAATGGCTTGAAGAATGAGGGAGTTGATTGGTGGAGCTGGACGGTGGAGGTGTTGAGTGAATTCTCAGATTTTTTCATGCTATGGTTTAGATGAATAGTGCCCTATCTTTTATGATTAAGCCATGGAAGAGAGTTATAAGAAGACTATAGGTGCAATGGGTTGAATTGGTGCAGAAAAATAAAACAAAAATACAAATGAAACTACACAATGGAAGCCGACGGTTTTGATTTTCAAAACTGTCCAGAATTTGCTTCCTTTCTTGTCCCATTTTTGTGGTCTGTTTTGAGGGCATTATTACCTCTATTTGGTGGCTTTTTCAGGTGAGGAAAATAGGCATGAGTCGCTGCCAAGTGATCATGCTTGAGTAGAAAATGAAAGAGGGTGGTTTGGGTGGTGGTTTAGCCGAGTGATTCAAGTGTATGCCTCTTCATTTGCTAATCAGTTTGGCTGGCATAGGGAGGTAATTGGATAAGCAAGCACTTGAGTACTTTGAAGCACTTCCTAGGGACAAAATGACAAAGGTGGTGGCATGGGGAAGGTGGCTGTTTTGGTGCAGAAAATTTTTTGAAGATGAAGGTGCAATCGGGTTGAGTCCATTCCTCAAGTTCCTAATGAATAGTTACGTTTTTGGATTGTTTTTAGCTCCTTTTTAGGTCTGGTTTTTTCGGATGTAATGATGGTTGAGAGGTGCAGAAAACCCTTTGAAAATTTGTGAAAGAGGCATGGGTTTGGGGCTGGTTTGTTGAAGTATTGCATGGTGATGCACCAAGGGTGCCAAATGGTGGTTTAGTATTGACATGCCTTTGGTTCATGTGACATGGGTTGGTTAATCCTAACCTTCAAGGGTTGTCTAAGAGTGATGCAAAATAAGTTCAAAAGACAAGAATTTTAGATTTAAAAATATGAAGAAAAAGGTTTCAAAAAAATTATACAAATTCATGATGCTTGAGTTTCTATTTATGAGTGAGATAAATAGTGATCTTAACTCAAGTTAAAAACTTAATCAAGGTTGAATTGAGAACCCTAGGGGTGTGTGGTTGAAACATGGGTAAGATGGAAACCAATGGTATGGTGTATGTGGGTCCCATTTGGAAGAATGAAATGAAATACAAGGTTTGGGCTTCATGGGTTGGGTTTTTTATTGGGTCATATGAACAAGTCTTGGTTGTGGGCCTAGGAGTGGGCTTATCCATGGGTCTTATGTCTAGGTTTATTGGGCCTATCGTTGGCCTCAATAGCCCACTTGGTTGGGTCGTCCTAGCTTTGGGTCTTTTCTAGATTAGGCCATTAGCCTTGGATTTCACTAAGTTGGGTCCAATAATCTAATATCCAATAAGTTGGGCCTAAGATCTTATATCTCCCAAGTTGGGCCTAAGGATTTTAATGCTTATCCTTAGCCCATCTCATCTTAGAAAACTAGGGCCCTTAATAAATCACTCTTGGGCTCTTCTAAATCCATCCAAATTAAACCCAATTCCCTAGCCCATCAATATGCCATGTGTCATTCTTTCATTGGCCTCTTAGCCTTAATCCTCAAAATTTATAAAGCTTTAATAATTCTAACTAATCCAAAGGTGCTAGCTCTTATGCCAATTCAAGCTCTAAAATTTCCCTAAAAAAAGAAATCACAACTTACACTAGTTAGGATTATGGGTGCTAAGGCCAAGTCCTAAGGTATTTTTAAGTGGGGTGTTACATCCGCCTCCAAGTGAGGGTCTCTCACGTGGCACTAGATCATTCCGTTGAAATCATATGATATGGTCCATGGGTTCGTAATATTTTTTCTAGGACTCACTCTAGACGTGACAATTCTTCTGGAGTATGGGCCTTTGTGTACGACACCTGCCACCTCTGACATCTACCTGTTGTCTTGGAGAGCTCTCACGTCCTCGTCGGTCTTGTCCTTGATTGTTGCCCGCCCTAGTCCTGTGAGGAACTACCAGCCTCTTTAGCTCTTCGTTCTCGCCCTTATATGGTCAGCACGTCCTTTGCTCACCTAGTGTCAGTCGAACCATCCTTAGTCACCTGATATTGTACCATGTCAGCCATACTTTCTACATAGTGTCGCTCGCCCATCTCTTGGACTAGAGGCACTTTGCTTGCCCCACTATCTCACACTATCTCATCTTCCACAGTATATCGCCCGCGAGAAGGAGTCTCTTCCCTTACTTCGGCACGGTCCTCACAATTTTTTATGTATTTGTATTTTATAATTTCTTGCTCTGTATTAATCTATTTTGGGTATGTATTGGAGTCCCCCTCTCCCACCGTTTGTACTATCCATTAGTTTAATCTAGTCATTATCTTGCTCGTAAAAAAAGGAAGTTCTGATAGAAGGGGAGAGAGAATTACCTAGCTAGTGGGAAGGACCTTGCTTGAAGTTTCACAAAGGAGATTAATGTTGTCAATTTGACGTCAAAAAGCAGTAGTAGCACAATATAACAAAATGACCATAATCTAACTCGTTTACCAAAGAAGAGGAATCTCAATCGTCATTTAAATTTCTATGTAACAAGGAGAGACTCCCACACGTTATGTCATGCCCCCACCCTGCTCATGATTTACCCAAATTGTAACCCTTTGGGATATGAAGTGGCCCACTTCATGATGAGGTGTAATGAATGGCTTTTTCGGTGAGCCTGTGAGTTAAATTACCAATCCACTAGTTTACACTCTGAACATCGAAATATTCAACTTTGAACACTCTCTAATCTTTGTTTTGTTTTATTTTCTTCTATTTTGGCTCGCCTTTAAGGAGCTGATTTTCATGATGGGTGAGGCTACTATGCCGCCCCGCCTTTACCGCTTGGGCAGTGCCTTTACCGTTGGGTGTACCGCCCAAGCATTTTTTTTTTCTTTTTTTCTTTTCATATTTTTTTAATACATTTAAATATTTTTAAAAAATAAAAAAATATACCAATATACTTAAAATCACTTCTTTAATCACTAAAATAAAAACAAAAAAATTTGATAAGCGGTCAAACAAAGTGGGTAAAGTATTGTTTTCCTTTTCATGATATGGCTGTGAGTTACGTGTTGCTCTAAAGTTATCTAGCTAGCTAGTGGTGCGGTTCTCCACCATCAAGATGAAGGGAACCGAGAGGAACAACGTTGGAGTCTTGGAGAAGCCGTGGAAAATTTGTACGTGGAATGGCTACCGACTCAGATTGCATTTTACGTATTTCATGACTGTACGTGTTTAATTATATCAGAGCTCTGACAATTTCTCTAACATTCTTTTCCGGGCAACCAAAGCATGAGCTAAAGGGTTTGTCCTTTTTTGGGCATTATGAGTTTTCCCGCTCTTTTACTTTCCTATATAAGAGTGTACTAACAACGTAGGCAAATGTATACACGCTTCTCTTTAATCAATTCCTACTTATGTTGCATATATTTCATAGGCAGATGTATAAAAAGTCTCATATTTCATTATCTATAAAAATTAATCTAATTAGATCATCACTCGCTATTTTTATTCTTACAAAGCGTCCGAAATGTTTTGAGTCTTTTAAGATTGTGTTTGGGTACTGTGGTATTATCAGGTATTCTGTGAATAGTAGTAAAAAAAGTAATGAAAAAATAATTATAGAATATTAAATAGTAATTAATAGTATTGAAAAATAAGTAAAATGTAATAATAAAATAATAAATAATAGTCATGTTCTTACCTTTTGTTCCTCGGCCTGTTTCTAGGGTCTGACCATGGATGACTATGTTTTGCTAGAAAAATAAGTAACTAGATCTCATAGAAATGCAAGTCATTATCTTTTTTTATTACTTATAAAAAAAATATTTATGTATTTTGCTGATCTAATATACAAAACTTCGCCATCCTTTTATTTTGTCTTCAAGTGTTCCTACATTAATTTAGTTTCACTTTTTGATGATAAATTATTCTTCGTTTTTATGTTTTATTTGCTTTGTTAATCCAATTTGCAGAATTATTTTTTCCCAATTGTCACGTCTTCAATGGCTTCTTTTGCAATTTGTAATGTATTCATCATTTTCTTGACTTTTTTGTGCTGCAATATCCATAAAGTAGTGTTTTATGTATTTTTTTAACATTTCAATTTTTTTCCTCCTGTCCAATGCTATTTGCAGGGAGTTTGGCCGCAAAAGTATTTTTGGTCGTCTATTGTTATTTGTAGCGAAGAGAATTCGCCACAAAACAATTTTTTGACACGTATCATTATTTGTAATGAGAGTGCTAGCTTCTTGAAAGGAAAACTCTAAAGGTAGGCGGTTTGCGCACCGCTGCGCACCAAAGTGTTGACATGGAATGACTTTAATGAAACGGTGTGTTTCATTTTAGTCGTTTGGGGCGGGAAAGAAACTTGGATCGAATTGGGGAAATCCAAAATGATGCAACGCACCGTTTCCCACCTTCTTCTCCATTCTCGCATCCCACCTTCTCCTGCATTATCGCCCATCACAGAAAGGCTCCTCCATTCTCGCCGAAACGGTAAGGCTCTCTCTTGTCTCTATTTCCATTCTCTATTTCTCTTCACTTCAGCAATTTCGATTCTCGATCTCTCCTCCGTCAAATTCCATTTTTTTCTTTGAGATTATTATGAACCCTAACCCTAATAGCACAAATGTCCTCTTCCCTCTTTGGTTCGAAACCCTAACCCAGATGTCCTCTTCCCTCTTTGGATCGAAACCCTAACCCTAATCAAATTCCAGTTTTGGTTCCGAGCCCTAATCCCTACAAATCCCTCTTCTCTATCAATTCAACATATAGGTATCTCTCTCTCTCTCTCTGCTTCTCTCTCTTTGCTTTTCATATTTTTTGCTTCATCTGAGGAAATGTGGGGAGCTGTTTAGTGATAGAGTTCAGTCTATGAGGATGAACTAGTAAATTTAGGTTGATTTGTTAAGTTCATTTGTTTAGGGATTTTCAGTCAAAATTTCCTAATATACAGCCCTTATGCCATCAATTGATTCCACAATGAAAAGGGAAACATCGACTATCAAAGAATTCATTTTAATAACATTAACACATGCATATAGAAGGAAAGATGTTACTAAAGAACAGATTGTTTATAGAATAATAAATACCTTCAATTGTAGATCCATAGCAATAGCGACAGAAAAACACAATGTGAGAGTGACTGCAAGTTTTGGTAATGTGCAGTTTTGCAAATTTTGGTAATGTGCAGTTTTGGTAACTTGCAAACTTTATAGCAGTTTTGGTAATGTGCAAAGTTTTGCTTGTTATATGCAAAGTTTTGGTAATGTGCAGTTTTGGTAATGTGCAAAGTTTTGTGTAGTTTTGGGAATGTGCAGTTTTGGGTAATGTGCAAAGTTTTGCTTGTTATATGCAAAGTTTTGGTAATGTGCAGTTTTGGTAATGTGCAATTTTGGTAATGTGCAAAGTTTTGCTTGTTATATGCAAAGTTTTGGTAATGTGCAAACTGTTGGTAATGTCCAAAGTTTTTTGTGTCGTTTGGTTGATTTGTTGACATTGTCTTCATTAGGATGTCATCTTCAGCTTCTTCATGGATTTCGACGAACAACCCATTGTGCACTTGTGGGAAGCCTGCAAAACTTAAAACATCGAATATTCCAAGAAATCCAGGCCGATCATTTTTTGGGTGTCCAAACTACAATACAGAGGTAGAAATTTTTTAGTATAACTTTGACGTGTAATTGAGTTTCTACAAAAGTTTGATATTTTTCATTTGTTTCTTTATAATTAGGGATTACCACACTGCAACTATTTCAAATGGGTAAATTACAGTGAGGAAAGAAGAAAAAAACTCTTCAACATAGACGATGAGTTGTTAAGGAATGAGGAAGAGCTTCGAAGGAGAGATGAAGAGATTGTAAAGTACAAGTTGGGAATTCACAATGACCAACTTGATATTCAAAGGCAACAAGTAGACATCCGGCGTGAACGCACACTACTTCGTGTCTTTTGGATTATTTTTATATTAATTTCATTGTATTGCGTCTGTAAACAATGAAACCATATTACTAGAGGGAACTTTGTATATACTTTTGTGGTCTTTGTTGTGTATAATCTTAAGCAACTAGTTGAGAAATTGAGATGTAAACGATGCATGCACATCAATGTCCTTATATATAACTTATCTATGTATGAAGCTGGGAAGTGTTTCCTAAGATTATTTGTTCCCATGAAAGTACTTTAAACAGGTTGATACCAAATATTGTCCTAATACATCAAGTTCATACCAGATATTGGCAAAAAGAAGCCAAGCAACTATTCACAAATGACATGAAAAATTACACAACTCAGTAGCATAACTTCAATAACCTAAATACACTTTAACAAAATGTAACTTCAACTCAGCCAATTACAAAATGTTACATCACATTAGCTTTCCCTTGAATTCGTCTACTGAAAATGCAAGTAACTAGCAAAACTCAGCCAATTACAAAATGTTACATCACATTAGCTTTCCCTTGAATTCGTCTACTGAAAATGCAAGTAACTACCAAAACTCAGCCAATTACAATCCAACTACATCACATTAGCTTTCCCTTGAATTCGTGTACTGAAAATGCAAGTAACTACCAAAACTCAGCCAATTACAAAATGTTACATCACATTAGCTTTTTCATGTCAGAGCAAATCATGCAAGAAATTCATCTGCATGATTTAAGTTATCTTCAATATTTAGCCCATCTAGCAAACCTGCAATGCATAATGGATAAACACAAGTGAAGTTAGTAAACCTGAATTATTAATCATAATGATCAATAACGTTGGGCATACCTTCCAACACATTGAAAGTACCAATACATTAATTCAAAATATATTGCAGCAAAACAAATATGGGAGTAATAATGGCTAATGAAAATGTTAAATCTCGGAACACCTAAAATGTTAAAATGTTTAATCATAACATTTCTGATTTAAAATGTTATACCTTTATCTGACTCAGTGCTGAAAGCTTCAGGCCAGTCATGTCCAAAACCTTCACACAAAGAAACAAGTCAATACCACAAAGAGCAATCCGGATAAAAAGGCATTGGTATCACCTATATATATACACCAATTCAAACTAAAGATTTGAAGATAGACCAAAATCAAAATTAAATCTACTAGATGGCCAGTTCTAAATTTTTTATATTCATAACACCTAAGTTGCAGGATTGACAGATGGATCTATGCTAGGAGGTGTTGACAAATATGTATAAAATGGTGTTGGAATCATCTGATTTGATGGATTTGTGGTAGGAGGTGTGATAGGAGATGCGTGCTCTTTCCCTTTCTCCATCATAATACTTTGTTGGATGAGAAGCCACTATAGACTTATTAGTTTTGTTTATCAGTGCTTGAATGTCCTGTACAAGAATTAAGAGTGTAAATTAAAAATTAGTCCAATACAATCACTAAATGGACAGGAGAAAGCTTAAAAGCATAGAAGTTGCAGTGAAGCCCACCAACATTAATCCTGAAGAAGAAGTTATCAAATAAAAACAAGTTATACCAAAGGAACTACACAATCATACAACTAGATTTGTCGCATTTATTGATTTTTAACATACTTGGAATTCCAAATCCAAGTAATGCAAAAAAGAACTTCAAATATTTGGCACTTCTACAAAATCTCAAACTAAGTTCATAACAAGTGGATATTCTAAATTCTAGAAATGCTAAACATAGATAGAATTGCACAACTAAGAAAAGTTTTGTTTTATATGATTTTCTTGAAGTATGAAATTCCCCAAACTAGAATCTTCATGAAGTTCCAAGCTAAGCCTTGAATCCAATAGCACCCATAATTGAAATCACTCATTCAAACTTTTAGACTTAATTATTTATGTACGATTGCACTCATAGACAAGAATATGAGCCAATTAGAAATATCTCGTATACCCTATTTGTTATCACTTAAGTGTAAGATTCTTTTCTTGTAGATCTTCCCACTTTGTAAGACCAAAGTGGGTCCAAAGCCACCAAGACATTTGTTATCACTTAAGCATGGAATCTAATATTCTCTCAAAAGCAAGAACAGAGAGTAAAGTAGTGCATTCATCAGAAAAAGAGAAAAAAAAAAGCATAAATCCTAGAGAATCCTAGAAAGTGGGTGACTCTTTTAGAGCAAAAGCTACTCTCTTTTTCACTCCTCATGGCTGATATTTAACACCTTCTTACAGGGATTTCAACACTAAAGCATGCTTTTTTTTTTTTTTTTTTACATTCAGATGGTTCACCTTTTTCTTAGAAATTTTACTTACAAAAACAGAAAATAAAGGTGTTCTTGTAGCTCAATGTACAACCAAACCTTATTACTTGACAATGTGCATAAATTTTCGGTTGGTTGATTCTTCAGAGGAGATCGTCTGCATCTCAATGATTATTCGATCGATTGTGCTTCTCCACTCAGTGACTTTCATCTCAATGATTCTTCGGTTGTGCTTTAATACCTCTACTCAATGACTTTTCCTTTTTTCAACCAAAGAGATTTGAGGGAGTTGGCTATTTGGAGAGATGGAAGGAAACAACTGCGATTTAGGAGGGAGACAGGTTCTGCTTTTGATTTAGGAGGGAGACGAATGAATAGTTCACTTTTCTTTGTTTAATTGCTTTTAGTTCTTATAATTACATAAATACCCCTGCTATGTTCTTATAATTACATAAAATCCATGCCATGTCAGCTTTCGGTACCCAATTGGTACGCAGTCTGCTTGTATATAGTAGAATTGTTCTTGAAAAAACTTATTTGCCACCAAAAACATCCATCGCGCAAAAGAAAATATTTGAAGCCCACTTTTTCTTGATTAAAAATGGTTGCAAAAAGTTTTATTTACAACTGCAAAAAGGAAAAAAAATAATTGATGTAATAAGCGTTTGAAACGAGTCTTTTGCGTCCACTTTACGGTGAATTTTTTTTTTTCTGCTACATACCATTTTTGAGTGCGATAGATATATATATATATACACGCTAGGTGAAATTGAACGTTGGCTTAGTTTATATTTATTTATTTATTTGTTAAGAATTATTTTTTTATTAATAAAGACGTAATGTTTTGGTTAATTAAATAAAGATGTAATATTTATATAATTTACAAATAATTACACGCAATGATATATTATAAAATAAGGACATTAATAGAAGCTTTAACATAGTCTTATAAATAAACATCACAAGTAAAATAAATCATCGCATACCTAAATATCTATCCCCACAACATTTCTGGAATGTGCAGAAAAAAAGGTAATGCAACAGATAAGATAAAATGTACTTTATTTTGAAATTAAACTTGCGAGGGAAAACATTTTCTCTAAACAAAATTGAAATATTGTTTCCAAGGGAAAAATCATTAGAACAAAAATTATTTGTGGAAACATCAATGTGTGAGTTTGCTTATGCACTTAATTTCTTGCATATGACCTTCGGAAGCCATATTTTTAAATTTTTACTTATCAAAAATATATATCTTCTTATATATAAAAGCGGCAATGCAAAAATAAATAGTGTTTTTCGTCTCACATTTATTTTCCAATGTTGCCCTTCTTCTTTTGGTATTTTTTTGCTTTATCCTTGTTCTTTTTTATATTCTGCTTGTGCTTTTACAGTTTTACCCCTCTCTTTTTTTTTATTCATGATTTTACATTTTTACCTCTCAATTCCATTAACAATAGCTTCTTGACCATTTTTTCTTCCCGTTCAGATTTAAATGAAAAAAAATTCTGTTTAAATCCTATTAGGTTTGTTAATTGCATTAGTTTTGAAACTATCCGATCATAGAAATTAATTGCATGCTCGATGGATCGAACTATATATATATATATATATATATATATATATATATATATATATATATTAGCTTTATTATAATTACCCATTACTTATAATAATATTATAATATATTTTATAAACATTGAAACGTGAATGTCAGGAGTAGGCCTGTGCATAAAGGGCGGGGATCCAATCCGTCCGAGACACCCGATTTGTCCAACCCGAACAAAGACGAGTTCATCGGGTCAAAATTTAACATCGGGTTTGAAACAATGCAATCCGTCGAAACCGATCAACACTAGTAAAAATTGAATTTCAACGGAGGTACATACAAAGTAACATACAGATCTGAGAAAAAGGAAAAAGTTGAGTTTTTTAACAACAATTACTTTGTTTATATTCAACAGAAATTTTGAATCGCATCATACTATAGTGAAAGAGATGAAATCCTGAAACCAGACAGAAAACAAAAAAACCCTCTGCAACAGACCATGCCTCTACAACCAGAAAAATCCTTCTAGCAACCCACTTTGCCGCAACCTTGAGTTTTGACCAAAAACTTCCTTCAACCCACTTCGGCACTATTGAAGAAGCTCTACACCAAAGTTGAAAAAAATTAAAAAAATGTTTAGTTGACTGAAATCCTTAAGGGGAGAAGAAACCGAGACCCAGGAAGGCTCTTGCCCCGGCCATCCTCGATCTTGAGGACGGAGCAGCATGACGAGTTGAGGATGCTCTCGACGGTGCTCTCGCATCGAGCCTTGCAGGAAACGATCCGAAGGCAACCCAACCAGATCTTGTAGATGGCCACCTCCTAGATCACCAAAAGGGTCTGCTCCAACGTGGCCTCATCCTCCTCCTACAGCTAGTTAAACGACATAGTTCAAATGTGGGTGATTTTCACTTTTGGGAGAAGAATGAAAGATGAGAAAGAAAAGGAGATTCGGGGGCAGAAGGTGAGGTGGAAGAAGGTACATGAGAGAGATAGAGAGACGTAATAGGCAGATTATATACCTAAAAACCGACCCGACACGACCCGAACAAGACCCGGCTTATTCGGGTCGGGTCGGGTCGGGTCGGGTCGCGCCTTTATGATGCCGGGTCGGGTCGGTTCGGGTGTAAATCAGTGTTTTTTTTATTGGGTTGCAGGCCTAGTCAGGAGCACATATCTAGCTTATACGAACTCATGACTTGATAAGCCGACCAGCTTCTAGTGATCTTCTAGAATCTAGATTGCAGATCGTCATGATGCTCATCTGAGATACACAGCTGGTGACAGCCTATCACCAACAAAGTCCCGCTCACACCTCTATTCCCTCTAACTACGTTCTTTCTCTCTCCCTCTCTGTGCGAATAGGGCTTCTCTGATCTTGTTTTGCAATTCTCTAAAGATCTAAGTGGTTTTAATTTTTTTTGGTGATGTAAATCTGTGATGTTATTGTGTGAGATGTTAATATTGTTTCTTTCTCAAAGCTGCAATTTTTTTTCCATTTTCCCTATTTTTCTTTCTGAGATGTAAATCAAGTACTTGACGTGTGAGATGTTAATATTGTTTCTTTCTGAGAGACTTGTCCTTATAACAAACATGGTGTCCAAATCTGAGTGGTTTTAATTTTTGTTTCCTTTTTGGTTGATCTGCAAATTTCTTTTTTGATTTCTTTTTCTAATGTTTCATTTTTTTGTTATTCCTTCTATGGTGTGTTTGGATGTAGATGAAGAAATAGGTGCATTTTTATTTTGTGATTCTGTCTTTTTTTTTTTTACTTTAACTCCAATATTCGCTGTCTTTTATTTATTTTGTTTGTTGTCTTTTTTTTTTATTCCTATTAGGTTTGTTAACAATAGATCTTCATATATTCAAAGAGGTCGTGTTCAGATCTGACTATTTTTTTTTCTTTCATTTTCCTACAGATCTGTAGATCTTTAGAAGGGAGTTAATGTTCATTTTTCTCTCTTAATTTTTTTTCTTCGTACACATCCGAGTCGTTGTATTTTTTTTTTAAAGTTGGTTTATTTATGGTTTCTTTTTCTCTATAGATCTGAACAGGTCTTCATATATTTGAAGACATGGTGTCCAGATATGAGTGGTTTTAATTTTTTCTTTTTTTTTTTTACTTTTTCATTGATCTACAAATTTCTTTTTTGCTTTCGCTTTCTGTTATTTCATTTTTTTTGTTTTTCCTTCTATGGTGTGTTTGGGTACAATCTATCACTATAGAATGGCCCCCTTCTCCAGGTAATTTCTGACCGTTTTTTCCCTCAATTTTTATACTTGATTTTCTAATTATTTCTGCTACATTTTTCTTACAAATATGAACAAAAATGTGTAATGCATAGATAGACTATATATAAATACTATAAACACACAAAACATGGATAAACTATATATTTATAAATATATATATATATATATACACTATAAACACACAAAAGGCAGTTAGACTAACCTTTTCAATGTTCCTTCAAACCTTAGGACCACTGCACTGCTTCCACACACCTGATTTGAGAGAAACAGAGCGTAGAAGAAACTGAAAGAAAAAAAATAAACTGAATATGCAGTTGTACAAATAAGTTTTCTAAATTGAGTTTTCTGAATTGAGCTGAGTTTTCTGATAGGTTTTTTAATAAGTTTTATGAATTTCTAGGTTTTATGGTATCAATTTCTTTTATTTCTTAGAAATATGAACAAACATATGTAATGCATAGATAAGCTTATACTATAAACACAAAAGACAGTTATACTCACTTTTCAATCTTCCTTGAAATCGTAGCAACACTGCACTACTTGTAATAGAAGGGTTATTTGAGAAAGAAGGTAATAGAAGGTATCAAATCACTTTTCAAACCTTAGCACAAAAGCACTGAAAGTAATAGAAGGGTTTTTTTAAACACAGTTCAATGCCTCTAGGGTTGCTACGAAATATGTCTCTTGGTGCTCAAACATTGAACCTGACTACTGCACTACCTGGCCATTCGACTGCCTCATGTGATTATAAATTTCAAATTTATCACTACCAAGACAAACGAACATAAAAAGTAAATTATTAAAAATGATAAGTTATGCTGCATATTATAACTTACATGTGATTAAATCTGCCTCCATAGATTTAATACTGGATGCAATATAATATGCTATCTAATTTCTAAAATATTTTCTCTCTGTTTGCAGCTACCATTCCAATGCATGTATTCACCAATTCAGTTGCTGGGACACGAACAATAATGGAAAATCGCTATTTAAATTCAGTTGCTGTGTTTTTTCAAATTGTAAATTATTATAATGTTTTACTATTATAATGAATAGGAAAAGAAAATTGCATCCATGATTTATTATTATAATAAATCTGTTTTATTAGCAGATTTAAAGATATTAATAATGGAATACAAACCGACAGAAACAACAAAAATAGCCACAAACGGAATGTATAGAAAAATACGATTGTATCCATGTGCACTGTCTTCATTGTTGATTTAAAGTTCTTATAATGGAATACAAATAGACACAAATAACAGAAATTGACACAAACGGAGGCTTAACGGAAAGTTAATGGAAACAAGAAAATTCTGTTAAAACAAGAAAAATCTGTTTGATAGGCTCTTTATATATAGAAAGAGATATATATCAGAAAGAAAATCTGTTAAAACAAGAATAAGTTATTCATACAAATTACTGAATTCATTAAATAAGAGAACTAATTATCATTTATAAGTAATATATATTATATATATTGAGCTAAAAAATACTTATTTCTTAAAACTTCAATAGGTATAAATGCCGTATTCGCTCGTAATTCGAGCAGATCAGCCTCGATCGATCCATGCATGCTTCCACTACATATATATATATATATATAGAGAGAGAGAGAGAGAGAATATATATTCATCATCTATTTTCTATCATCCTCTCATCATCCCATAATGTGGCATTAGATGATAGTTTCACAAGTGAAATATAATAAATAGTCTTCAATCATCACAACAAATAAGGTCTTTTGGAACGAGAAATTTCCTCCCAAAAGACTGGCATTTCGTCCCAAACTATATTTTGGGACGAAAAAAACTATCCCAAGGTCGTCCCAATAAAACTGTCCCAAAAGGTTTTTTGGGACAAAAATCACAAATCCGTCCCAAAAAATATCTTTTGGGACGAAATTAAGCTGGACCGTTCGATTGCGTTCGAACGGATTTTTTTTTCTTGGATGATTTAAATTCGTCTTGGAAATTTGTTCAAACGTCGTAAATAACGTTCGAACAATGAGGGACTGTTCGAACGGGTATTTCATGGCCGGTCAATCGATACCAGTCCGTTCGACTAAATACACATAAAGAAACGTTCGAACAAAAAAATTAATGATCGAACGCAAATAGTGAATTTTCTGTTCGAACGGCAAGCAAATTATTTACCGTTCGAACTCTAACTTGTGATGTTCAAACGGTTGTGTCCGATTTATATATGCAAAAACATTTCTAATGAAATCAATTGTTTGGAGGCCTGAATTGTTACATAAGCATCTGCATTTGAAGCTGCATCTGTCTTTGTTGTTCTTGCATTTGGAGTTGCATATCTCTTTATTGATCTTCTTGCTGTTTTATGCGCATCTTCATGTCTGCTTGTTTCGTCAATTGAGCCTCTGACTCCTGTTGGTTTGCAATCAATTCTTCGATCCTAGAATTTGCATTCTCTAACGCAATAGTAATAGTGCTTGACGTTGATAAAGAGCTTGAAGGCTTTACACAGCGACCCAAACCCCTCAAATATCCCGAACGTTGACCCATAACTTGTGTAAAAATTTCAACATCACTTGTTGATGAATTATGATCTGATGCAGCTTCAGCATGGAGGACAACCATTTTATCTAACACACAACATATAAAATTAATATTGACACAATAATTTAAATATGGTTAATTAAAAAAAATTATAATACTTATATAATTCTCATGAGCATCGGATGAGTCCACTCTCCATTACTATTAGTATGTGATGCAGCATATAATTTTGTCAAATCATAATTGGTGTCTGACTCTTTCTACAAGAGACATTGTTAAGATATAAAGTCTATATTAAAAAAAAACTATATAGAATAAAAATAAAAAATAAAAAAAAGTACATTACCAATTTCTGAGAGACGATGGAAAGATCTTGAGCCTGCATGATGATGAATCTTTAATTTTAATCTATTCATTTTGTTTATAGAACTTCGCTCCTACATAGAAGTTGTAAAAGTTAGTAAGTGAAAATTACAAATATGACACATAACAAATTCATTTAATTTACTTTATATGATGGATCCTCAAACATGTCGTAAAGTTTTTCCCATTCTTCATGTCAGACATCCTGAAAAGGATGCTGGCGTGCATCTTCCTTGTTCTCATACTTCTTGTAATGCTCGTGACACCTCGCCTTATACTTGCAAAATGCATTACACATCAGCTCTTCGACAGTCCTACGCTCCTCTCTCCGACCAAAATTTAGTTCGAATTCATCCTTGAAAAAGTATATACACAAAAATATTATCATTTAGAATATCAAATAATATCAATATAAATTTATTATTTAAATATTACGTACCAAACAACGCTTCTTTATAAGCTCTTTCACATCTTGCGGGACTTTATGCCATGAACTCGTAGCCAAATGTGCATAAGTCCGTGTAAGAGAACCCGATTGCGATGCAAGCCAAGCTGCTTGTTGTCCCTCACCTCCGACATGTTCATCAGGAATGTTAACCTTAATCTTACCTACTTTACGATATTTCTCTAACTTCACGCCTCTAGTAGTGCCTCGTCCGTGACGAGATTGTACTGTTATCTCTATAAAATAATATTAGTTATTTACCTCATATCAATTATTATATATCTTAATTGAAAAAATGAATATTAGCTATTTAACTTGTTCCGTAGAGTCAGTCTCTAATGGTGAGTCAGACAGAGAGCTAGGAACAGGTGGAGATGCGATGCAAACTTACTTCCTCTTTGGTGGCATAATTGCGAGATACTGTATAATGTGAACACAAAACCGATCAATCATCTGTATCAGTTTCATCTATAGATTCGCTCTCATCATCTGTAGATACTTCAGATGAGTCAACACTTTGATCAACTGTCGCCTCAACTATTTCAGCCTCAATATCTTCCCTATGTAATGGGATCATCTCATACTGGCTCAAATTCACAAATAAGTTAAAGGCAAGTTGACTCTCTTGGTATGCTTCTTGAGTAGAGGGATCATCTTCTTCTTCATCTTGTCCCTCCGCCTCAAGAATAACGTCATAAATATTTCTAGGAGAAAACTTTTGTACTACTTGCCATTGATTTCCTAACCGATGATCGTCTAAATAGAATTCTTAAGATGCTTGGGAAGGCAAAATAAAATGATCATCTTCATACCATTGTTTTAATGTATTAATACTCAGAAAATATTCATATTGGCATTTTCCCCTTCGAGGATTGCTTAAATCCCACCAATCACACTTAAATATATAAACCACAAGCTCCCCCACATATCTCATTCCAATTATATCTACAATAACTCTATAGAAATCAACATTGTCTCCATCATGACTCCATTCGACAAGGACACCACTATTTTGTGTTTTCCTATAAATTTTTCGATCAATTTTGTGATACCTACTTCCTCGAGAAGTATATGCAGAATATCAAGCAGCGCGTCTCGAGGGGCCACGCGCCAGTGTATATAGTTTGTCTGATATATTGTTCGAATTACTCGCATGCATTTGTACAACCTACATATTCAATAAAGTATAAATATTCAACCGTTAACAATCCTCTATATTTTAAATATGTTAGTGCAAAATTACATCTGTATTAATGTCATTACCCGTTATTCAAACCATTTCGGGAGCTCCTGTTCATGTATCTAGTCTATATCATTTACTCCCAGTTCTAGTACGTTAATATGATCAATGAAATTAAAAATTACCAACAATAAGTATATTCGTATAATTGTTTCATAAGTAAATTCAATGATTAATTAACAATTAATTTGAACTTACTTCAAGTGACTCTCTATCTCTAGACAATTATTTAGCACGTACCACGGAACTTTCACAAACTCCCTTTCACACAAATCATAACCACGCTGAGCACCAAGTGGACGTACTTGTTGGGAAAATACAGAAAATCCGTTCCGATGTCTTGCTTGGTCAACATCAAAGTTTCTTTCCGACCGATCAAACCTTCTGTCAACGCCGTGGAAGTATTTAGAACAGAATGTATGCCACTCATCATCAATATATGTTTCTGCAATTGATCCCTCTGGACGGGCCTTATTACCCACTGTGCGTTTCAACTTTCCAAGAAACCGTTCAATGGGATACATCCATCTATACTGGACTGCTCCTGCAAGTCGAGCCTCACGTGGCGAATGAATGGCTAAGTGAACGATGATGTCGAAGAATGACGGTGAGTAAATACTTTCCAACTTACACAATTTTAGTGCAATTTCTCATTCCATACGATCCAAAGCTTCTACATTTAACGTTCTAGCACATAAATCTTTAAAAAATGCACACAACTCAATTAATGCAACCTGCACATCTCTGGTCAAGAACCCACGAATACCAACAGGCAAGATACGTTGTAAAAATACTTGACAATCATGGCTTTTTAGTCCAGTAATTTTTCAGTCATTTGTTCGCACACACATTGTTAAATTTGAGACATACCCGTCCGATAATTTAATCTTCTGCAACCACTCACAAAATGTAGCTCTTTCATTCCTTGACAATGTAGACCACCCAATTGGCATGTAAACAGACGAACCACTTTGTTGCAAGTGCATTTCAGGTCTAATTCCTAAAATTTCGGCAGCATCTCCCCATAGTTCTCCAAATATGCTCGTTTGGTCGTACACACAGACGAGTAATACATTGATGCACCTTCAACAAAACTGCATATCCAGAGAACAATAAAGGATGACCCTACCAAAATCATAATGTCGGATGCAACAGATATAGTTTCATAGTCTGCGAGAATTATCTTACAATCCCAAACTGTCCACTCTGGACAATTCAAGAGTTATCGATCAACCGTTCAACGTGATTGATAACTCTCGAATGGGTCTAAGGTTTATTTCAATGGCAAGTAGAGGATACAATATTAAAACACAATAATAATAAAAAATACGAGAATACAAGATGATACGAGAATAAAAGATAAGAAAATCCCCAAATCTTAATTATGTATTTTAATTATCAAACTATTTTAAGTATTTATATATGTCATGGGTATTTTAAGTATCCTAAATATATCATGGGTATTACTTATTAGCTTAATTATACATTATAGTTAATTTTAAGTATTAATTAAAATTTAATTTTACTATTTGTTAAGTTAGTCCTTATAGTTTAATATTAATTATCTTTTATTATTTGTTAAGTTAGTCATCATAGTTTAATTAATTATCTCTTAAATATTAATATGAATTTAAGTATTAATAATCCTTATGTTTTAATAATATAATTTTAGCCCATTTTAAATTAGTTGTAAGATAGTTTTTACAACTATTATCTTTTAAGTATTAATAATTCTTATGATTATTATTTTCAAGTTATTTATTATTTTTTAAGTTAGTTAGAAGATAGATTTTACAACTATTATCTTTTATATTAATATGAGTTTAAGTATTAATAATTCTTATGTTTTTATAATATAATTTTATCCCATTTCAAATTAGTTGTAAGATAGTTTTACAACTATTATCTTTTAAATATTAATATGAATTTAAGTATTATTAATTCTTACATATATAAACTATATATAATCTACTATAATATTACATATTTATATGATAGTTTAAGATAGTTTTTACAGCCGTTTGAGCACGGTAATATACTGTTCGAACATGTTTATCTGTTCAAACGGTATATTACTGCGTTCGAATGGTCTCAACCCAGATTTCAAACACCAGCCAGTTCAGATGAGACACAATCTCACAAAACATTACAAACTCATATTCAAAAAACACTACAAACATATAACATATATGCTTCGAATAGCAACCCTCTAACAAACATACAATATATATACTTCGAATAGCAACCATCTAACAAACATATTTTGTGTTTAAAATAACAAATACCTACACAATATATATATATATATATATATATATATATATATATATATATATAAACTACAAAATCAATAAAGAACTATTTAAAGTATAGATTTCTCCAATAAACACTTATACAATATATTAAAAAAAATTGAATTAATAATAGATTTGGAAGTAAAATGAAAAAGAAAGTCATACCTTTAAGTAAAATAAGTGTGCAATCCTCTTTGTAAGATGATAGAATGAAGGATTGTGTGGAGAAAATGTAAAACTTTTGAGAGAAAACGGAGAAGAGAGAAAAAGATGAGAGAAAAATGAGGGACTGACGGCGTGCAGGAATATTTAAAGTTCTCACTAACCGTTGGAACGTAAATAAAGTGCGGTAGAACGCAAAATAATTTCAGCCAGCCAATTTTCCCGCTCGCACAAATTTCTTCAATGACGTTCGATCGGAGAAAAATGTCATTCGAACGGTAATCCAAGAGTTTTAATTGGCGGGATATTTTTCCACCACTGTAATAAACCGTTTGAACTATGACAAAGGACATTCGAACGGTAATCCAAAGTCATTAATTGGCGGGATATTTTCCCACCACTGCAATAATCCGTTCGAACGATTAAAAAGAACATTTGAACGGTAATCCAGAGTCATTAATTGGTAGGATATTTTCCCACCACTGCAATAAACAGTTCGAATGTTTTTTTCATAAGTTCAAACGCAAATAAAACCTTCGAACGGTTCACGGACACTGTTCGAACATATCAGCTTAATGTTTAAATATATTTATTTTTATCATTAAATGAAAAGTACTATAAGATCATATGTATTATTAATATGTACTATCATATATATAGTAAGATATACTATCATATATATAGTAATCTATACTAAATACTATACTAAACGAAAGTATACTATAAAAATGTAAGATGATATCTATTAGTAATATAAACTATCATATATATTAGTAATATATACTATATATCATATATATAGTATCATATATATAGTAATCTATATTATATATCATATATTTAGTATCATATATATTATACTATACTAAAGTATAAAGGAAAATGTAAAATGATATATATTAGTAATATATACTATATGATATATAGTAATCTATACTATATGTCTTATATATAGTATCATATATATTATATTATACTCAAGTATAGTGGAAAATAAAAGATCATATGTATTAGTAATATATACTCACATATATATAGCCTCAAATATACTAAGATCATACAGTAAAGTATAGAGAAATTTATAAGATAATAGTATATTAGTAATCTATACTCTATATATATATATATGTTGTATAGTATCATATATAACATATATAGTAAAGTATAATGGAATATATAGTATGATATATATTAGTTAAGTATAAACTCATAGTATATAGTACTATATACTATCATATATATATATATATATATATATATTATCATATATAATACTTTGATTGTTTAGAATTATGATATATTACCATTATACTATAATAAAATAAATATAAGTTATTATGTTTTCATTTAAAGTATTATACTATCATAATATATATTATAATATACTATAATATTACATATATATTACAGTATATATAATCTACTATAATAGTATATATATTATATTAAATTATAGGATTATAAATATAATATACATTTAATATAAATTTTTACTAAACTTCAAACAAATATTGTTCGAATGGTAAATATTAACGTTCGAACAGTAATTTAAATCCGTTCGAATGGTCAAATATAACATTCGAACGATTATGCACATATAAGTTATCACGGGCATAAATTTCTCTCACGCCGCCGTCCCCACCATTTGAAAACGAGAGAAAATATTTGAACGTCCATCAATCGCCGCCGTCTGCCGCCGGAATCAGCACCTACGTCAAACATTCTTCCTCCTAAGTGAAGGTATGCACTTTAAAAGTTATTTTACCGTTTATTTTATGGTTTTATGATTTTATGGTTTTATTCGCTTTCTCTAGAAAATTTATATTTTTTCATCAATAGTCACTGTAGAACACTACAAATCCACCGTAGGATGTTTAGAAATGAATAGTAGTATGTGTTTTGTCAAAGAAACCCATAGAATCGATGCATTTTTAAGTGTTTTCATGGCCACTGAGTTGACTCAGCCATGGCCGAGCTCGATCTGGTTTCCGTTCGAACGAGTTTAACCTTGTCGTTCGAACAGTTTTAAACCTTTCGAATGGTTTGCAGTTTTCCGTTCGACCATATATTTTCTCGTTCGAACGTAAAATTGTCGTTCGACCACTTAATATTACGTTCGAACCATTTACTTTCTATTAGCTTATTAAATTGTTTTCATCATTTTATTGAATTATTCTATCAATTAATTTATTAAATTTCTATTAGTATATAATTTTGTAAATCTTTTCGTCGTAATTAGATTTTATCACTAATGTTGAATATATATTTTATTTTTAAAATTTTAAGTTCATAATAATGTCTTATAGGGGCTGTAAACGTGGTAGATCAAGGGAACCTTCCATCCAAACAGTTCGAGAGCGGACTGTTTTACTTGAATGGCAGGTAAAACTGTCTGATTTTGTGGCTCTTATATGGGAGGGTCATTCCCTCCCATCAGTATTCAATGATCGTGGTTGGGCACCAATCTTAGATCAGCGAGAAGAAGGAATGGAGCTGATTTCCTACATTGAGATTGTTACTGAGTTTTATAAAGAGCTCGGTGGTGCCAGCCTAGACGATGGAGGGGCATACAGGATTTGTGTCCAAGGAGCTCTTGTTATATTTTCAGCAGACGAACTCGCTGCATATCTCGGTATTCCTAGGCTTGTCGATGCCTATCCGACGATAGAGAATCTGATCCTTCATGTGATGCAGAGATGTCTCAGGACAAGGGACCAGTTTACACATATGAGATTGATACACTTGCTGATCATGAGGTCAGAGACTTTATTGTTGGTCCAGATGCTCCAGTGCACGATGGGATGAAGAGTATAAGGTAGGCAGATTTATCTTCTTTCTTCAAAATCATGAATTTGATCATCGCCAACAATATTGACCCTCGGCAACATAAGACCAAGGTTGGCATGGATCGAGCGAGATTTATGATACGGGTCGCTCGTGGCATTCCGATCAACCTCGTGGGGTATATATTTGAGAGGATCCAATCAGAGGCTCGGTATATTACGACAGATATACTGCCGTTTGGGATCCTCATCACTCGATTTTTGCTACATCCTGGGGTCGTGCCAGAAGCTGCCGAGCTTTCTCGGGAGCCGATGGGACCGATCAACAGCACCACCCTGTCACTAAGCACGGGACACTCGAGATTTCATTTTCGTGGAGCTGTTCCTGAAAGGGCTGATATTCAGAGAGATGCACAACCGGGAGACACTCGAGTATCGACTAGTGCGACATCTATACAGGCCGAGGCATCACGCACATCTACTCGTGAGGAGATGGCCGACATACTGCATGCTGAGATTGGCATACACACATCAGCGGTGATCGATGCAGTGCATACTGCCATGTTTGAGTTGCATACAAAGATTATGGCTAGCGTCTCTGAGTTACGTACAGGGGTTAAAGAGTTACGTACAAATATTAATGCCAATAATGCAACTCAGGTCACCCTCAGTACTCGACTGGCACAGGTAGAGAGACAATTAGCTGCAGTCGAGGATGTGTACAAAGACCTCGCATCACAGTAGTTTCTATTTTTTATTTTATTTTTATTTTTATTTTTGTTAGAGTTATGGACAATACTATATATGGTGTTTTGATAATTTGCTTTAGTTGTAAATTAAATATTTTATCTTTTCTAGAGTAATTATTGATTTATATTATGTGGTATATGGTTGATAATATTTATTTAACTAAAAATTTTATTTAACATAAAAGAAATCATTAAAATATTTTTAAATTAATTACATGAAATTAATTCATGGATTTGTATATATGATATATATTTTTTATATTTTGAGTTTCGTACCGAGATTAATATTATACGTTCGAATGTATAAATGTAGTGCTTAAATATGTTCAAACTAAATATATTCCGTTCGAACAATTTAGAAACCTTCCTGCCAGGTTTTGCCACCAAATATTTTCTGTTCGAACAAAAATAATTATCGTTCAGACGGTTGTGAACTTTCCCCGGTATAATAAATTACTTCCCCGCCAAGATTTTAATGTTCGAACGTATTTTTTTCCGTTTGAACGGAAAAAACTTTTTGAGACGATTTAATTCGTCACAGAAAATACTGTTCGAATGGTTATTTTACCGTTCGAACGATTTTGTAAAGTCATTAATTTTTTTGGACGTCCCAAAACAATTTCGTCCCTAAAAGTCAATTTTGTTGTAGTGAATGCTACATCATATATAGGATGATGGGAGGATAATAAGAATTATGAAGATGAGTAGCATTACTCATATATATATATATATATATATATATATACTAGGTCAAAGCAACGTGTAAAGCACGTTTACTTAATTAGATTAAATAGTTATTTTATAAAAATAATATATTTTTTTATAAAATTTGTAAAAATAGTTGATGGCATATATAACTTAGAAGACATTGCTTCAACTTTTATACAAGTAATATAATTAATAGAATATTATAAATGAACTTTAACAAACAAATTAACTACTACGATCAGTACTTTAACAAAATGATTGAGTTTGCATCATCAAGATGATGGTATTTAATGGCGTGTTTTGGGCCAAATGAGAATTATTTTCCTTATTTTCCTATATATTTTGCTGGATAACTGTATAATCTCATTGAGAATAATTCACTATTGTGATTCTGTTTATAAAATTCTGGTACTTAGGATTACTAAGTTGTGAAATTTATTTTCTTATTTTAATGTATTTTTTTTTTATTGGACCCTTCTTTTTCAAATTGGGCTTGTTTTAGTATGTTTTATTCTCTTTTGGGCCCCACCCATTCGGATTTGAAGCCAAGCCCGTAGCCTTCAGCCCAGTCCCCCTTTCTCTCTAAACGGCGCCGTTTTGGCCATAGCCCTAAGGGCTTTATTTCTTTTCCTCCTGCGCGCCGTCCACTTCTTCTTCTTCTTCGGTTTCAAACCCAGCTAGCAATTCCATCCACTGCTGCTGCTTCTTCTTCTAATCACGTTAGTGGATAGAGAGAGAGACATCCAAGTTGTGGTGCGGTGGTGGAGCAGTTTTGCAGATCTCTGGCCATTAATTTTTTTTTTTTGGTTTCATTTATTTATTTTAATATGGTTTGTCTCGGTGTGTTCGTGGTTCTCTACGTGGTGTGGTGGTGGAGCAGTTTTGCCGATCTCTAGGTATTATTATTTTTTTTTTGGTTCTTTTAATCTAGCATAACCCGATCTCTGTGAATGCCACAATTGGTTCTCTAATTTTTTTTGTTTCTGTGAATCTAACCTTTTTCCCCCAAAGCTGTGGTACTGGCTTTGTTGGGGAAATGACATTGAACCAAATCCATTTCCAAATAATTTATACGAGTTTTTATTGAAATTTGTGGCTTCACCGGAGATAGATTCCAAGCTTGTTAAAAGATATATTGATCATTCATTTGTGTTGAGATTGCTTGAGTTGTTTGATTTTGAGATTCCAAGCTTTCATTTTCTTCTTTGAGCTTGAGTTCAAAGCAAGAAAGTAGAAACACAGCTAGTGTGTGTGTGCGAGCTCGAGAGAGAGACTGCAAAACCCGATGATGCAAACCCGAGACTAAAGTTTTGGAAATCTCAATGGTTCGTGATGGGAGACGATGATATGGTGTTAACTTGGCGTTAACTTTAACTGGAAAAAAACATTAAAACAAGGTTTTCCGTCTCATAGACGCTTTATATATATAGATAGATATTGTAGATCAGAAATTTCATTTCAAACCGATCAAAGTTCTTTTGTGGCAATTGTAGCCCCCATATCCATCTACAAGTACGTCATGGCATATTCTTTCAGTCACCGGCTAGAAACCAAACATAACGGAATTGGAAAAACAAAAATTAATCTAAAAATGCAAATGGTTACAGTTGTATTTATCCTTTTGTTTTGAACAACTTAAGCCTCAATGTGCGGTGGTTTGTCAACAATACTATCCAATACATATATATATATATATATATATATATATATATATATATTTATATATGCATGCAGTTGCATGTTCACTTCTCCTGTTGGTATCCTGATTCATGTCGATTCTTCTTTTAGCCTAAAGTTTGTCAGTTTATGCTAAATCTGTGCTTGTCGCCAAGAAAGGATCCATCTTCTTAATTTGCTAGAACGATATTAACGAAATACTACTTTGGTATCTATGATAAGCTAAGGGAGATCATAGAGAGAAGGTGAGATGATCAGATCAAACTCTAGCTAAAGCTAGCATTTCTCTATAATTAATTATCTAATTCTTCCAATAAATTAATCTATATATATATTAATGCATGGTCCACATAAACTAGGGTTTTACGACGTAATTTACTATCACACTTCAAAGCATATATAAGATGTACGCATAAGTCCAAAAAAAAAATGAAACTTGGTTTTATAAGCACGGGCTTTCTGCATCGTTGTCCTTTCTTCTTGGTGTACGTATTTTATTTTCTGGGACTTGCCCCCTGCCGTCGAACCATGAAACTTCCATCAGCCTATCTACAAGAAGCGCCTAATTAAGGCTGGCATTACATTACAAAAATATATTTGAATTCCTTGCATGCATGCAAGTTGCATATATATATATATATATATATATAAGCTACTGAAATGAAGAATTGATGAGTATGCACAATTAAAGGCAGGCGGTAGAACCGACCATATGCATGAATGCAATGCAAAATAAGATAAACAAGAATTTGAAAATAATCATATTCATATTCATAAATGATTTACAAATATGGCACAAGGATAGTAGGTAGAGCGGATCTTTGCTCTTGATAACAAAAGTATTGGGAGGCAGAAGCTTACTAAGTGTTCAAAGCTTGGTAATGAAACTTCTGTCTAAAAATGAAATGAGGTTCCCCTTTTATAGAATAAGGAGTTCCTGTTTACAAAAGGATCCGTGAGCACAGCTGTCAGTTACTGTGTAATCACGAATAAAAGTAGGTCCGTGAGTGAACAGCGTTAGTACTGTTTAACCACGGGTGTCATCATTGTGTCTGGCGGCTGATGCTGCTTTCGGCACAAAACGACAAATCTTGTTAAGACCGGTCAGTGGGTCTTCTTTGGGTATTCTGGACAAAAGGAGCCTGTTAGCGGGTCTTCTTTTGTCTGTTCTTGGCAATTAATCTTCTTCTGAGTAGAACCCAGAGTTACCGAAGACATTGCTGTATGAAGCCTCTGATGCAGTGTCTGAATCTTCATCTTCAGATTTGCTTTGAGACTTTGATAATGATTCTTTAAGAATGTTGATTAAATCTTTTTTCTTAAGTCCATCAAAGATGTCAACTTTCTTTTTAGACTTAGAGGATTTAGTGGATGAACTGTCCTTGTCCTTTACCCCCCCGGATTTTGTTGGAGAAGCAGGGGCCTGAATTAAAGGATATTCAGGAGCATTGGATGGTCCAGCCGTGATCTTAGGAAATTCCGTTTTATTCTGCAAATTGGGTGCAGGGGTTGGAAAGTCTTTGATCAATAAATCAACAATTTTTTCTGCATTAGCAAATTTATCCCACCATTTTGTGAAATAAACTCTTGTCATGACATCACCTTGTCTTTCATAATTCCATTTGAAGATCCACGGGAGGTGGTATCTTTGACAGAAATGCAAAGTGTGTGGAAATTTTTTGGAGTGTTGGTCCAGGGTTGGACCAACGATAGTAGAAAAATGTTGGTAAGCTTGGGAAAGCTGCCCAGGAAGATTCTCGGGAATTAACCCATATTGATTCCACCATTGAAGGAACCATAAGGGAAAATTTCCTTTGAATTTTGAATCAAATCTTATGAACCAAGAGTGGTCCATGTTAGGAGTCTGGAAAAACAGGAAGCGTTTCCAGGCATCAATATAATCAAAGTAGGAAAAATCAGTGTCTAAAGAAGCGAGTCTTTTGGTGGTAGATGGGTTTGATCCCCATTCTATCTGAGTAATGACTCGATGGATGTAGGCACTGTGAAAAATTAATTTGTTGGTGTCAACCTTGTCGTAGATAGGTTTGATCACCAAGGAATTGGTTTGAATAAGAATACTGGAATAAAATTGAAGATTTTTGGAGGAATCTTCCGGGATCCAGTGGAAAAGAGGAGGAAAATAAGAAGAGGAAATTTTGAACACATCTGTAAATATCGTGCTATTGGGCTCGATATGAAACAGATAGGAGGAAAAATTCTTCTTGAAATATTCAGATTTTCCTTTTGGGAGGAAAAACTGAGGAGTAATAATATTTTTGTTTTTCGACTCAATTGCTTTCGCGTATGGGTCGAAAGTAGTAGTTACCGCAGACGAAAAAGTCTGTGGTTGAGCAGGTTTGCCAAGTGGCTGGAACCTGTTCGCAATATCGAGTGCTGTAGATACAGCACTTGTAGCAGTGGTTGATCCAGACTCATTCTTGATGAGTTTTATACTGGGTATTGGTGGAGGTGGGTGGACTTTCTTGTCTTTGCCTTTCTTCTTGCTGGCCATGATGGGTTTTCTGCAAGAATTCACGGGTAAGAAAATCAGGAATGGAGTTTTGTGTGCCTTTGATATACTCAATGTCAAAATCAAAAACACTTAAAATCGCTTGCCAACGTGCAAAAATATGTTTTGATGCTATGTTTTTAACATCTTTTTCTAAAACAAATTTAGCACTCATGCAGTCAATTCTGACCAAAAATTTTTGGTTTAAAAGGTCAGATTGAAATTTTGAAATACATAGTACTATAGATAAGATTTCTTTCTTAATAGTACTATATTTCTCTTGTGCAGAATTCCAGGTTCCAGAATGGAAACGAACAATTTGTTCAGAAGAACCTGGTGAAACACGTTGTTTCAGAATGCCACCATAACCGATGTCTGAGGCATCTGTTTGAACAATTTTGAATGAATCAGAAGTAGGGATACCAAGGCACGGAAGAGTTTTGACATGTGCTTTGATTTTCCTTACTAGATTTGTGTGGATTTCTGTCCAAGGAGGAGGATTAGAAAGAAGTCGTTTGAACAAAGGACGACATTGTTTCCTCATATCCTTGTAGAAATCAGAGACATAATTGAGAGATCCTAAGAACCTCTGCAATTGTTTTTTATCAAGAATGACATCAGGAAATTTGTCAGCAAATTCGATGGCTCTTTGGATGGGCCTGATTTTGCCTTCAGAGATGTCATAACCAAGGAATCTAATCTTGGTTTGAAACAATTTAATTTTTGTTGCCGAAACAACAAGACCATTGAATCTAATGATGTCAAGAAACGATTGCAAGTGTTTCCAATGTTCATCAATAGATTTAGAAAAAACAAGGACATCGTCTATATAGACAATGGTAAATAGGGAGAACGAATTGAAAATATCGTTCATGATATTCTGGAATTCACTGGGAGCGTTTTTAAGGCCGAAAGGCATCACGTTCCACTCGAAATGACCAAATGGGGTTACAAAAGCAGTCTTATACCTATCTGACTCGGCTATTTGGATTTGCCAAAAACCGGACTTAAGGTCAAATTTGGAGAAGACTACAGCATCACTCAACCTATGAATTAAGTCATTCTTATTGGGAATAGGGTACCTAATCCACTCTAAGACTTTATTCAAGGGTTTGTAATTAATAACTAGACGAGGGGTTCCACGCTCTAGCTCAGCACTTTTTTGGACATAAAAAGCAGGACAGGACCAAGGGGACTTGCTGTCTCTGATAATGCCTTTATTCAGAAGATCTTGAATCTCCTTTTTGCAATACTCCAAAGTTTTTCTGTTCATTTGAACAGAGGTGGCTTTTGTTGGAATATTGATTTCATTAAAATCCTTAATGTATGGGAGAGAAACTATGTGTTTCTTCCTATACCAAAAAGCATTAGGTAAATCAGAACAAACATCCGTTAGTAAACGTTTGTTAAAAGCATCAATTTTTGAAATCAAAATAGGAGAGGATAATTGTTCAGAAATCTTTTTATATTTGATTTCCTGTTGGAGGAAATTCAAATGTTTTTGTTTGGCTAAAAACAAAGATTTCTTGCTCTTATCCGTATCAATTTCAAAACGGGAAGCAAAATGAAATTTAACCTTTTGACCAAAAGGGTCGGTAGTGATACCGTCTTTCTCAGTCATAAAAGGGTATAAAGAAGAAATAAAAGGGATTCCCAAAATCACTTTATCAGACATGTTTTTGACTAAAACGGAGGGAATCCGAAAACAAATGTTATCCTGGCAAACATGAGCATTATTGAGCTCATAATTAATGGTCATCTTTGAGCCATTTGCCGAGAATAATTTTTCTTTGGATTTTTCAAAATATTTGCTAGGAATGAGTCCTTCTTGAATGCAATTCAAGTCTGACCCGGAATCAATCATAGCAATAACAGAAAATTGAAAATCATGAGCAACAATAATATTAACACGCGTAAACCATTTAGGAGGTATGGTATGACGGATTAAACAGATCTGGTTGTCGGCAGGAAGATCCTGTTGACTAGAACCAGCCTCAGTCTGCTCATTATCAGAAGGAATATCTTGATCAAGCTGTTTGTCAATCTTGATTAATAAAAATTCTTGTCTTAAAACTTCGTTCTCAGATCTGAGGTTGCTTATTTCAGACTTGAGATCCGCTATGTCTTTTTTGACAGAATTTATTTCAAATTGCATATCAGAAACAGAAATATCCTTGGGTTTTTTCTTTGAAAATCTTTCCAAGGTTTCTTGAAAATTAATCCTTTGATTTGAAGTTTCTGGATCTTGACGAACCATCATCTTCTTTAGCTTAAGAAGGTATTCTTCTTTGAGCTCAGGATTAGTGATTTGTGAAATCAAGGTTAACAAGAGGTTCTCTTGTTCTTCAGCCTTAGACAAGACATTGATTGTTTTATCTGGAGGCTTGCAACAAGTAGAATTGCAATTGCAACCTAGTTTTAAATTAGAAGGATTAGGAGTTGTTGGTTCAGAGTGATAATCTGAATCACTAGAACTGTACTCCAGCATCTCCGATGATGAAGACGATTCTATTTCTAGGAGTCGAAATAGTTCTTCTTTATCATGGTGATTAATATCCATCTGGCTAATTTTCTTTTTAAAAGTCTTGGCTTTCTTGGGACACTTATCAGCAAAATGCCCAGTCTTGCCACATAAAAAACATTTTCCTGTAGAAATATCTTTTGAATCTTTTCTTTTGGAAAATGGTTTGGAAAAAGGTTTTTTGTAAGATTTTTTATAAAATTCATCACGGGGTTTTCTCCTGAAACCACCATGAGGTTTAGCAGTTTTATGCTTCCTTTTGGACGGAGCAATACTAGGAAGACCGAATTGTTCACAGAATGTGCCCATTTCGTACTTGGCCTTCTTACTATTTCTCATTTGTTCACGAAGCATTTTTTGATCATGACACATACTAATGCCGAGTTTCTTAACAATACTGAAAATATCACCATAGGTGTAATTCTCATAGTTAAGAAGCCCAGAGGCATCTGTAAGTTCTTCCTTGACTTTATAAGCAAACAGTCGAGGTAATCCATCAATGAATTTCTCCTTCCAGTAAGGCTTCTGGCTATCGTCACGAAGCATTACTCTAGAAATAAAAACATCTTGATACCATCTGTAATCAGACATCTGATGACATCTTAGATTATTTAACTGGTCACTGATGCGACTAGTTATATCTGATGGGGTACCAATAAAGTGTTTTAAAATCGTGTAAATCAAAGTGTTGACACCATCAGGATGAGCCATCCCGACAGTTTCATCAAAAATGGGTGTTCCATCTTCTTTGCGTTTTACCGCATGTTGGATGGTTTCCCTTGTGTCATTGGTGAGGTACTTATCCCACCAATTTCTCAAAACACCAGTAAAACCCTGGGTTAAAATCCTGACTATGTCTGGCTGTCTTACGTTATTGTTGACATAAGCGTTTGCAACCATAGACATCTTACTCATGGTATTAATGATCTCTTGTTCAGAGAAACCATCAATATTCCACTCGTAAACTTTGTCAGCAGAATAAGAAGATTGGTTTTGAAAAACTTTTTCTTCAAATTGTATATCAGGTGGAGTAGGCCTGGAATACCAATTCTTCGTCAGACTCATTGGTTTGGGTCCTTTTGAAGAAAGTTTGGCAATCTCCAAATCTTGAAAATTCTTTTGAATTAAATCGATATCCTGGTCTTCAGAGGATTCATCGCTAGATGACTCTCCCGAATGTTCTGTAGAGCTTTCTTCATTACCATTACTGTTAAGAGTACTGGTTGAAGGTTGCTCTTTCTTTAGATCAGCAAGCATTTGATCTATTTTATCCAGAGTCTTGGTCTGTGTATTTTGAAAATCTATTTTAGACCTTGCTTCTGGTAGAATAATCAAAGGATATATATATATATATATATATATATATATATTAGATCAATAACACGATCGACGAGATCAAGCGATATATAATATTACTTTTGTTGGTTGTTAATTTCTCTATAAAATAATAGCAAGAAGCTGATATGAATTCCGTCCAAGGTAATAAAGTCGAGACATCTAGCTAGTTAATTCTTCATGACGAACGCCCAAACGTAAGCTTGATAAAATAAAAAAAATAAAAAAAAAGGTGCATTTTAAAAATTTGATATCAACTTCAACTGAGATTAATGATATGACGATCGTGCGTCTTATATATATTGGCATAATTACTTTCTATTTGAAATTAAGTTAAAACATATATAGTAGAAAAAATTGTAAGTTTATCAGTTTTTGATCATATGGCAAAACCATCTTTTTAATGTCTCTATTGTATATATGAAAGTCATGGTTGAGTGACTTGAGTCATGGTTGGGTTTCTCTGGGTCTCGTGCCATTTGGTAGCTTATATATGCATGGTGCAAATTGTCCCTTGTTAATTTATTATCCTTGTGCAAACTCTCTTTGATCTATCTCTTAATGCAATATGCAATCTTGAGTTGTATAAGTTTCATATATTTCCTTCAGAAAAATAAGACACGCCGTAAAATAGTAATAATTTTTTTTTTTTAATGTGGACCTCACTTTTTCAAAGGATTATTACGAGACTTGCACATATTAAGTTTGTATAAATCATTTTTCACACACATCCATATACAAATATATATATATAGGAAAAATCTAATTGTAAGCGTTTATGCGCACTAAGAGCTAGATAGATATAAGAGTACGTTAATTAAAGAGTAATATTTTTTTTAGATGAATTGAAGAGTAATGTTAAATAAAAATTTAGAATGTGCACTACACTGATGTGATTAGTCAAAATAATTCTTTTATATTAAAAAAATAACACAGTCAATCACATTAATATAATGCATAAAAAACATATAAAAATAACTACACATAAAATTTTTGTTAAAAAAAAAAATAGGATACACCGAAAAGAGTGGAATTATATTCTACTTTTTCTTCGATTCTTCTGTTGAGTCACACTAATTTAGATTTGTATACATTATTTTACTTAATTTACATGATATAATTCCTTAATTAAGAGAAAGTGTCCAGCCAAGCTGAACAGGGTCAAAACATTAATGGTATTGATGATAGGTTGGTCCACGACACACCTAAAGCTACCTTTTGGAATGATGATCTCAAAGAGACAAGCTGGTAGTTCTTGGATAGAGGATGTACGTATATACCTATATATATAGGACAATCTGTGAGTAATTGGCCCTTTTCCACCTTGCACTGAACCATTAGTAAAGCAAAGCATTCACGAGGAAACTTTCAACAGACGAGGGATATTTCAGGATGCCAACCATAACCATGCATAGGGCATATAATATGTGGGTCCATTTCGTTCTTCTGAGAAACCCACCAATCTTTCCATCTGTTGCCCTATTGGCCGATAACGCGGTCTCGCTAGCTAGCCAGTCATTAGTCATTACCCACTATCCGGCCATCCTGATCTCTACCGTCAGTCTGTCAATTGGCTGCAAATAAATTGCCGTTGAAAACAAATATATATAGGATATTATCATTAGTATATTATTATAAATTAATACAACATATCTAATTTTATTAATGGTTCTCACTGCTTATATATAATATCATATTTATTACATGAATATATAAAAGTTAAAACACCGTATATTATAAATTTGTTTGTTTAATTATTTCATTACTCCCCAATTATAATACAAACACGCTTATACTTTTAGTATCACTTTAATATTACTTGTCTATTGCACAATATCCTATCTTTTGTACTTAATTCTAATCTAATTCTATCTATTATCATCACTTCATTAGCAATCTCTTGCACTTCTTGTTAACTTCCATCCTTTATTCACCTTTATTATATGCGTCTCTTTCACTTCCTACGAGTGACTTTTTATTTAATTTCTTAAATCTAATTTTATCTTAAAACTGTGGTTTCTAGCTCATCGAAACTATTCAATTTTCAGGTTATTAAAATTCTTAAATCCATTGGTTGCATGGTCATCGAAGGTTCCAAAATTGGCTCCCGGCCACTTTGAGATCATGAGACTTCTTGTGGCAATTAAGATTCTAGTTTGCCAACTTAATTTATTTGCATCTTTTTCTAGTTTGGACTTTCGAGTTGTTCTTCTTAGTTATAATGATCTAAGTCCAATGACTAACATATATAGATTAGTAGCTTGGATCATTTCTCTTTAGAATTTTATCTCTATTTCTAAGTGTGTATAAGTTGATAAGTATGCAGAGCTGGCTCTTCTATTAGGCAAGTTAGACAATTGCCTAAGGTCCCTGGAAGAAAATCCCCAAAATATATATATATATAAAGTATAATTTTTTTAAAAAATATATACTTAATAAAAAATTTTAATTAAGTCAATGAGAATGAAAATATAAATCAAATCAAATAGGTATTATATCATTATTAGTTTTTAAAAGTATCATATATAATAATTATTTTATATATTCTCCTTCTAAGAATACCATTCTTTTTTGTCATTATTAGTTTAATATATAATTAATGTAAAAATTATAAATAGTAAAATTTAATTTTTCAATGTTCATAAAATAGTTTTGCATAATCCCCTACCAAATGGCACGAGTCGAACTTCTCATGACTATGAGAGAAGTAGAAAAATATAATAGAATTAAAAACTTAATAATTTTAAATTTTCTGTGCATCACTTGAGTGCTGCACAGCTACTTACAAAAGAGAACTCTATTAAAAACATTTATAAGCATATTTATTGGCATATTAATATACGCTATTGACTTGAATATCACGGGAAATGCTATACATCTGCTCCACACCGGCACACACTTCACATCATTTATTTTTTTTTTACACTCAATATGTTGAGTGTGTGCCGTGTGGGGCAGATGTAAATATTTTTCCGAATATCACCTACATTAATTTTGAGTTTTTCTATGATTAAAGTGTGGTTTGAATAGTAAGTTAAGTTGAGACGATATAAGTTGAGATGAAAATTAAAAGTTGAATAAAATATTATTATAATATTATTATTATTTTAAAATTTTAAAAAGTTGAATTATTTATTATATTTTGTATGAAAATTTAAGAAAGTTATAATGATAAAAGATAGAATGAGATGAGATGAGTTGAAGTCACTTTTTAATCTAAACATGTCTAAAAGTTATGGCATTGTAAATGTCGTGGAATTTATAAAAAGAAAAAAAAAACAATTAAATTTACGTTAAATTAAGATCCACCACTAATTAGTAATTATCATAACTACGCGGTAACCTTAACATATTAATTGTATAAATATTCTTACAACTTTTATATTCTAAATTTTGAATGATCTAAAGTCGAGATTATTAGATGCTTGAAAAGATTTTGAAGATTCACATATTGTCTGAAAATTTAAAAATAAATGTATAACTTTCTTTTGCAGGCCCCCGCCCTGCCAGCAACTTGAACGACAGGAGCCGACACCTATATATCCTCATTTGGCCCCTTCACTACCTCGGTCGGATA
The DNA here is from genome assembly GCA_961763995.1 of Juglans cinerea. NCBI lineage: Eukaryota > Viridiplantae > Streptophyta > Magnoliopsida > Fagales > Juglandaceae > Juglans > Juglans cinerea. The sequence continues at coordinate 26,199,328 of CAUIVZ010000003.1, forward strand.
TATCTTCTACCTCCTCTTCATTCACCGACGTTTGCACCCTTCCTCCTATATATACCCTTACGCAAGTTTCCTTTTAGCTTGCTTTCTCCCTCTCTGTGAGCCCAGAAGACATGAGGCTCCGACCATGGCTATCAACCTGTTCCTCCTCCACCTGTATCACCACCGCAGACGGCTCCACTATCCCTTTCCCCAAAAACCGAAGACCATCCCAGAATCTCTTAGCTTCCGATACGAGCTCCTCCTCCTCCGAGATTCCTAGTAGCGCCGCTTCATCATCAAACTCTAGCACCTCCACCAGCACTCTCCAAAGTCATCTCTCCCTCCAAACCCTTCCCTCTGTCCCTTCCCTCCAGAAAATCTCCCCTGAAAGCCTAAGCACCTCCGTCTCTTACCTTTCCGTCGCCTCCATTAAACCCAGTCCATCCCTTCCTATTACCTGCCTCGCCGTCCATGGTAATCTCCTCTATGCCTGCTCCTCCCACGTAATCAACGTCTACGACAGAACCACCTCCGCGCACCTCGATGCATTCAATGGTCAGGATCCCTCCTCCGGCTCCGTCAAGGCCGTTACTTTCTGCGATGGCAAAGTCTTCACTACTCACCAGGATTGTAAGATCCGAGTCTGGCAGGCGCTGGCCACCAAATCACACAAACTGTTAGCTACTCTCCCCACCTTTAATGATCGCTTAAGACGTTCCGTACTTCCTAAGAACTACGTCACCGTTCGTCGTCACAAGAAACGGCTCTGGATCGAGCACGCCGACGCCGTCACGGGCCTCGCCGTTAACAATGGTTTGATCTATTCGGTCTCGTGGGACAAGAGCTTGAAGATATGGCGGGCTTCTGATCTCCGTTGCGTAGAGTCCGTTAAAGCTCACGAAGACGCCGTAAACGCCGTGGCAGTTTCCGTCGACGGAACCGTTTACACCGGATCAGCTGACAGGCGGATCCGGGTTTGGGCCAAACCATTTGGAGAGAAGCGGCACGCGTTGATAGCGACGCTGGAGAAGCACAAATCGGCGGTGAATGCGTTGGCCTTAAACGGCGACGGATCGGTGCTGTTTTCGGGTGCGTGCGACCGTTCGATATTGGTGTGGGATAGAGAGGACAGCGCGAACCACATGGTGGTGACGGGGGCGTTGAGAGGGCACGGCAAGGCAATACTGTGCCTGATCAACGTCTCTGATACGTTGTTCAGTGGGTCTGCTGATCGGACGGTCAGGATGTGGCAACGTGGGATTGATGGGAGGTATTGTTGTTTGGCTGTTTTGGAGGGACTTGAGAAGGCAGTGAAGTCTCTGGCGGCGGTTTCAGAAGGAGGGGAGTCAAATGGTGTCGTATCTGTGTTCGGTGGCAGTCTTGATGGGGAGATTAAAGCGTGGCAGGTCTCGGTTTCAAATGTTAGCAGTCCAATATCAATATCATGAGATTTTAGGAGGATGAAATTAAAGAGCGATTTGATTTGTATCCGATGTCCATTGTCCACTGATATGTAAAAGTCTCCTGCTACATATTTGATTTTCATTTTAATTTTTTTTTGTTGCAATAATTAATTATATTGTAAGGAATGTGTTTATGCAGCAATTTATAAAATGGCGTAATTAATAATTGAATTCATATATATAGTTGGATCAATGTGAAATGATTTTGGTATGGTTGGGTCTCCTAAGGCTATTTCTATTTCCGTATTCAATATTTGAAATGAGCGGTGCCGCTCAAAGTAGCCCATTCTTAGGTCAAAATCTCTTTTTTATTTTTTTTTATTTTTAAATTTATATTTTTTTATTTTTAAATATTTTTAAAAAATATAAAAAAAAATATCAATACATTAATAATCACTTTTTTAATTATTAAGTAAAAAAAAATTAAAATACAGAAGAAAAGTTAAGTGGCAAAAATAACATTTTTCTTTTGAAATTTGATGACTCCGTATTCATGAAGTTTCACTCAGTCATTGACTAGCTGATTGTTTTAATTTTTTAACAAAGAAAAAGGGGTGCAGTCTATAGACTATCGCAGCTTGTACGTAGCAGTATTAATCTCATGTGAAATTAATGATCTAACGTAAGTAGGAATCTTGAGCAGTACCGCCTCAGTTCACATTGGATGTTTAAGACCTCTTTAATCAAATTAAAGCAGCATGCATAAAAGGTCAAAGCAAAATCATTAATGCGAAATTAACAAGACAGACAAATAGTAGTCTGTTTTGTTAATGCGAAATTAACCAGAGTTAATACTGTACGAGCGAGAGAGATGTTAAATTAGCGCACATTTACCATACATGGCAAAGTTGGAATTGTCATTCTCTTTTTTTGTTCGAGGTGATAGATTCAAAACAGTTTATATTACTAAAACGTGTTAATCAAAGTGATCTTGAACGGCTTTGCATACTTGCACTTGTTAATCAAAAGATAGGGGATCGTTCTAACCTTTCCTTCCTCACTCTTTAAAATAAAAAAAATATCACTCATTTACTATTCTAAAGAAAATATTAAATGTAATTAAGAAAATTTTATTTTTTTACGTGTTTGATACGTTGATAATTATGAAACTTGAATTTATAAAAAAAACTAACAAAATGAGTACGTAGCACTATTCTTTTTTCAAAAGAAAGTTCCAGCTGATCCACGTAAACTTTTTTTTTTTAATAATTAATCTTATTTAAAGAAAAGAATATACAAAATTTTGAATATTTTGTATTTAATTTACTCCTAACTGACAAAATGGACTCGGATCTAGGTCAAAGAAAAGGAACCAGTCTGCATGCAGTAGTACTGTGCATAATTAGTCTTAACGATTTTTATTCACGAATATAGCAAGTAGTTCGTACTTCATATCCTTGAAAAATAATATTTCTATTAGCCGTTGACTGGATATCGATATTCATTTAAGAACGTCAAATACAAATTCTAAACTCTATATACCAGTACTACTTTCCCAATCCGGCTGGCCGCCGGTTGTAACCATATTATTACAAATATAAGACGAACAGAATTATGATAAGTAGTTTGAAAAGTTAGTTGAGTTATTATTAAAGTTGAAAGTTGAATAAAATATTGTTATAATATTATTTTTATTTTAAATTTTAAAAAAATAAATTATATTTTATATTTTATTTAAAAATTTATAAAAATTATAATTATGATTAGACGGGATGAAATGACATGAGATCAACTCATCTTTCAAACAAGATATAAATATACATGACCAAGCTGCATGCATGCACGTACAATAAAATCATGTAATGATTTTACCTGTAAACTGTTTTTAAATGCAGAAAGTTGTACTCATGTAGAGGTTACGTTATCATTCTCTATATATATATATATATATATATATATATATACACACATATATACATTTACACGGTATCTACCTATTATATATATATATACACACATTAATAGCTGATAAGCACTTTTGAACATTATTAAGGAAGCTTCTCCTTATGTCGCTTCGGCCTTGATTTAATCACATCAAATATTAATTTATTATAAGTATCGATCGAAGACGGCACATTAATCGTACGTTTTAGCATGCATACATACTCGCTCGCCAAATGCTACACATGCAAGCTGTCGGCCTGTTATATGATCTTTGTTACTTCGTTATCTGGAAATTAATATAAAACCTAATTAATTGAAAAAGATAAAAAACCGAGAGATGGGTTTGGCTGTTTTCAAACTTTTCTTTCCCCAGAAAAAGCGAATAGTACGTAGTGATCACCCACCATTTGTTGTTTTGAATTACGATAATAATATCTATCATTTTTCAATTAGGTCGCGTGCCCATGCAGCGTATGCAAGTTGGGGGCTTGAAGGAAAGGAAGGCATGCAGACTAGTCGCTGGTAATAGATAGCTGGGGTCGTTGATTCCATATCGGAGACGATAATTGCTGTATTTTTTTTTTAAAGAAAATACAATATCTGTGGCCAACATCTGCGCAAGAATCTGACGCATGGCTCTCATCTTCTTCAAATCCATGACCTCACACGCTGGAAAATCATTATTATTTCCACACTGTTTCTTAATAGCTCGATCGAGCGAGAACTTTAGTGATCGAAAGACTGTCATGACGTCGTTTCTAGGTTGCAGATCGACTATGATTAGAAAATCCAATTAGGAAACATGAATGCATATTCCTAGTTCTGTAACTCAAATGCCTAGCTAGCTAGCTCTAGCAGTGGAGGAAGAAAGCATTTTAAATATATATACACGAAAGAGCTAGATTAACAGAAAAGAAACAAAGATTAATAAAAGGCCAGTGACCATGCACATATCATATCATACTCGCGTATAACGTACCTCATTATACAATATTATATTTCTTTGGTTTCCATCATGATTATCAATTCCACGTACGACATTAATATATATTAATTGATCCTCCTACAGTCGTTTATATATTTATAGATCTAGTTGCGATATATCTTAAAGTCAAAACATTATTGCTATTATATATACGTCCAAGTTGCTAGCTGGTCTGAGCTATTCTGTTTTAGCAAAACACTAATGCATTGATATGAACGAAAATTAAAGAAAACTAATGATAAAATATAACAAATTGCATGCATGCATGCATGACATGAATGATCACATGATGTTGCTTTTAATAATTTTATGGGTTCATTGGGGTTAGTCAATGTTCAAGCTTCAAAATTCGCAACGTTCACGTACTCGCGATCGATCAAGAAATAGAATATATATGTATATATATATATATATATAATTTCGCTGAGCAGAATAATAAATATTGATTACTACCAATAATTATATAATCACTGCCCGCCACTCAAATCATATATATATAGGGCCATTGATCAATATATTATAGCTTGTTTTGTTTGACTAAGATTAGCAATAGATTCGGCATCTAATTAATAAAAAAAACCCTATCACCATGATCAGGATCAATTCAGTATGCAGCATCGATCTTAGGCTCGAGCGCCAGATCTATTACTCGACAATCGAAGATTAATAAAGCCAAAGTACTATTCGATCAAAAGATTCCTACCAAATAAGTTTTCCTTAAAGTCAAAGTTGTGCATCTCATGAGCTTCCACGTACGTACGCAATGTGTAATGAATGGATTTTTCAATGCTTGTAATTGTATTTAATTATTGGGGAAATCTTCATCAAGCACTGATCAGGCTAGGGTGCCTAATTGACAAAGCCCTACTATATATAATATATATCAATTTGCCATGCAATGATTTCCATATTAAAAGTATCAAAGTGATAAATAATTAACCCTTGATTCATTACAACATATATTGATCATAAGTTATAACCACTTACGTAAAGTACCATTGCACGGGAATTAAAGAAATTAAAATGGACAGGACTCGGTTGGCCTCGCATGCAGCGAAAGACTGACATGTCACGGCTTGTACTTTGATTTGTTTTAGCATAATCTCTCATCCAGAGGCAAGCAAACATTTTTTTTCACTTCGAGCATGCATAACATAAGTGTATTCTAGTTGGTGCAGAAATAACTAAACAATATTATAAGAAAAATGATCAGTATTTGTAATGAGTTATTTGTGATAAGAATAACTATTAATTTGTGATGAGAACAGAGTTATTTTAACATAAAATAATCATTTTCGTATGAAATAACTGGCCATCACAAACAAATAATATTGAGATTTTAAATACTTAAGTGTTAAGAAGAAATTATATAAATAAATAATATCCATATCAATATTGTATTAATGATTATACTTTAAAAAACATGTTGAAAAGATGGGTCTTATGCTTATACCCATGATGTGAACATGTTAAAGAGATCAATGCATGATATGTTGAGTATTTTGTTACTAGATAATAAGAGATATCTATAATAGTTGTTTTTGTTGTCTTGTCTTTCTATTTTATGTGTACATTAAATGGAGTGAATGAATGATGACATGATAATGTCTGAAATGGACATGAATTGGAACTCAATGCATTACAGTATTCGCCTTAATTGTCTCAATTAAAGATCATGTTAAATTAAGTTATTGGTGTTGTGGTACATGGAAAAAAATTTGTTCGTTATATAATAGAGAACCGACATGATTCACATTGGTAGCTGATTTGACATTCATATAATGTATTTTGAGTTAGGAAAGTTTTCTGGAAATGAATGTGCGTTAATTTCCTGTAATGAACCTATGATCGAAAAATGTTATTTTATGGGCGTATTGGGAGAATGTAAGAGTTTTTATTTTATTTTATTAAAACTCTATATCCCACACACTCATATCCTAATGGGTTTAGACTAGTTCAAATATTATCACTTAATTAATGAGTCATAATGGGACACGAATATCTTTAGGCCCCATTTAGATTCAGAAAGTGTTTCGTCTTATCTCATCTTATCATTAAAACTTTTCCAAATCTCCACACAAAATATACTAAACATGAATTCAACTTTTTCAAATCCCAATTTAACTTTTTCAAATCTTAAAATAATAATAATATTAAAAATAATATTATAACAATATTTTTTTAACTTTCATATTTCATCTAAAACCATCTCATATCATCTCTAAATCCAAACCAACCCCTTGGCCAGAAGTTATAAATAGCACTGAGGGATTAAGGGTTCTCACCTACAACATGATTGTGCTTCTAGCCATATGGAGACACTCGGAAGTAAAGTTGCTAGGGTGATTATTCTCTCATATTCAAGTCAGATTCTCTATCAAATTGAAATTGAAGGAGATACATCTTTTAATTGTTATTATATATTATCGTGGATCATAAAAAATTGAAGATCTAAATATTAATGTTCATGTTAAAATATTTAACAATATAATTAGTAGTTCTATTATATATATTTATCATCATCATCATTATTATAAGGGTGCGGCTACTATGCCGCCCCAACTTGACTGCTGGGCATACCGCCAAGCGTAAAAAGTTTTTTTTTTTTTTTTTATCTTTTTTCTTTTCATATTTTTTAACATATTTAAATATATTTAAAAAATAAAAAAATACACCAATATATTTAAAATTACTTCCTTAATCACAAGTAAAAAAAAAAAAATTGACCAGCGGTCAAATAGAGGTATCAAAAAAAGTGGGCATAATAGTGTTTTCCTTATTATTATTATAGGTTTCCTATCATGTATTATTTTTGTCACAGAATTAGCTCATAAGCATTAATGCATAAAGTACTGATCATTCAAAAGTAGTAGTGACCACAGCATCTTCTTCTTTCCCAGGTGATCCCCCCTCATGAACTAGTTGAGTGTGCGCAGAGATAGGAAAGCTGCAACGCCAACTTGCTAGCTCATGATGCTCTCATATCGAAGTGCTTTGTGTGTGCGTGGGAAAAGGATCGGCCTTGCCTTGCACCCATTTGGACCATTTTGGTTTAGTTGCAGACGACGGAGCTATCATTAATTAATTACATATTTTAATATTCCAACTTGGACTTGTGAACAATCAAACGGCCAAAGCGTTTCAGACCTCCCAAATAATGCATGTAGTGGCTGGGAGTGCTCACGAATTTAAATCATAAGCATGCAGCTATCTCTCCCTTTTCAGACTCTTTATCTATCTAGCTATAATATTATCCATACCGATTCCCATCATCACCAGTTTTGTTCATTTTCTCTTAGTTTTTTTCCAAGTCTTTTTGCTAGCTGTCTCGTACACAAAAAATATATGGAGCTGTATTTGTGAAGAAAGATAAGCTTCTTTAATGTATCAAGAAAACAACAAAGATTGGAAATCATATTAATTGTTGATCAATGTTATGTTCATTGCATGTTACCATTTACAATATATATATAGCTAGTTTTCCCCCACCCCGTCCGATCTTCCCTTTTTATTTCTTTTCCAATATTCTTTTGGTTGGTCTAATGTGTCAATTAATTAGTGTAACAAATAGAATTTGGAAGGTAATTGAATATGTTAATTTCGTCCTTGATTGGAAAGAATTAAAGCGTGAAAAATGTATATGTGGTGGGGTGGAGTGGGTCTTTGAAGTTGTGAAAGCAGAATCAAGAGACTATAGCTAGGGTGACTTGAGCGTTAATTCTTTTTTGTTCGGTAAGAAATGGTTATTCCGAATCTTCAACCTCAAAGATCAATAAGAATCATGCAAGCATTTTCATGCTAATTCCATGGAAGTTCCAGCCAGCGAATGCTGTATATATGTATCCTCTTGTTTAAATAAATTATATGTAGTTCAAATGCGTGTGGGTGACTGAGGGTTAAGTATATGTGGGTTATGTGGGTCATGTACGTACAGCTCTCACCCTAATGATAATTCTTATTTTTTTTCTTTCATTAGGCAAATAATATATTAATAAAGTAAGGTTACTAGATATATGAATGAGAGGTGGAAACCCCAAGATACATCTTATTATAGCCAACACAATTCTTCAAAGAGAAGTCATGTTACATGCATGCATAAAAAGATCTCACAAAAGTAAATATACTAATTAGTATAACTTCATATGATATATTAGAACTATTTTATAATAAAAAAATAGTTTTACAATCTAAACAACTACATCAAGTTACGTCAGTTTATGAGTTTATTTTTATGAAAATTTTTTTGTGGCTGCATTTCTCTTCTTCAAAAAACTGAAAAACCACATTTAGGACCTATAGATCTTGGAAATATCAAGGTGGAGCCACCTTCTATGGTAGTTTTGATGTAGTCTGATCACTTGCGGGCCGTGGTGCTGCTGCTGTTAGTGATTGTAGCAAATTGAGTGAGACTATTTTGATGATCTTCTAAACTAATTGATCGATAGCTAGAGTCACCCACTTTCTCTTCTTTTTCCTCTTAAGTTTGAAAAAACGGTAAGATAGAGAAATAGCCAACATTGGGTGGACCGACTTGCAATAGTATATATCGGTGTGTAAGGTCTACACATCGAGGGGTACTGGGCAGGGTTAGATCTAAAAGATTTGACGCCCCTAAAATTTAAATAGTGGCAGAATCAGCAATTGTGTTGAGGGAGCCAACTTTTTTACTGTGTGACATATTTATGTAAAGGGTAATGGTAAATATAGTCTTAGGGTGTGCAAGCTCTATATATTCCCTTTGAAAAATAAAAGTGAGACCCATCATTAAAAAAAAGAAGATTTTTTTTGTGTTAGGAAGTGGGTGGGTTTTGCACATGATCCTAGGACTGTAAACATCATTTCTCTTATGTAAATTAAAAGGAGATTGAAAATTCATAAAAACATAACTACAAACTATTTTTCATATAGATCATCGACCTTAAATAATTTTTCTTGTATTTTCACTTTAGATTCCATATTAAGAAACACAATATTGTATAACAAAAAATTTTGAGATCCATATTAATAAGTTTATTATTTTTCCTAGACTTAATTTTAATTTTAATTTTCGAGAAACCACGTCCTTGAAAATAGATAATATATAGAAATTAAACAAAATTTTGGGACTATAAAAAATATTGGAGAGAGACGTTTCTAAATATATTGAAATTTTAAATAATTTTAAAGAGCATATAGAGATTATAAATTTTTTTGAATGGACCATTTTCTATAATTATAGAATTATGTATAAAATTTACATTTCAAAAAGTTTTGGCCATGGCCCCCCCTGTAGGTCCGCCACTGCCTCTAAATCCTCTAGTAGCACCTGTGTTGATTGAGGATTAGAAATAGATCGACAACTTCACATGCTAGCCTTTGAGTGGCGCTTCTTAATTGGTAGAATTGAAGAATCGACATTCGACAGTCAAGGATGATCATTTGAATGGACTGACGCGTACGACTCTTATGATATTCATGGAAGGCAATAGATGGACCATTATATATACGGACATGGGAGTATGCATGGAAGGAGGTTGAAAATAAAGAAAATGTATGATACACAAGATGATCAGCTTTGCACAGATGAAAAAGACAGAGGGAAAGGGTACTATTTTGCCCTCCAATATTCTTTTCATCCCCATAAAACTCCCCGTACGTGCAATTATCAGCATTCTGAAGACAAAAAATAGGCAAGGAGATCAATTTTAACTGTTTTGATGGTTTTTGGCCAAACTGAGAGGGAAAGAAACGATATACCTTCTGCACTTTCCACCCCCAATGAGAGTTGATTGATAAAGAATACTGATCATCAATGTTTGTTTAAAAGACAAAACAAAAAGGGTCCAGCTTGAAGTTAAGTCTCAACTACCAAACGATAATGAAATGGCAAATAGCCAAAGTAGTTCAGCATTTCTAGTCCAACTATTATATATATATGTAAAGTAAACCCACAAACTGATCATGTGATTTCATAGAATCCGTTAAATCTATTTTATAATAAAAATAACTTTATAATTTGACGTACTATATCAAGCATAATTAGTTTGTGCATGAATTTACTTTTGTGTAATTCATTTGTGGCTAAAGTATTTTCCTCTATATATATATATATATAGTTCTCTAGAACGTATAATATTATATGTTACAAATAACTTCCACGCGAGGTTTTCTTATGCTAACATTACAATTACGTACAAGACTTATAAATCTTCATGTTCTCGATCGCCTAAAGAAATTATAAAAAGTACAAATTTGTTAATCGTTGTAATGTCATGATCTTCATGTAATTTCTTCTCCTAGTTTTGGTTATAATACGATGCTTTCGTGTTGTCTATGAATAAATGATAGACTTTTTTTCTTTTTAACTCTTTTTAGGTGAAAAGTATCTTTATACATAATTAACGTATCTAACTTTTGAATACATTAACACTTCATCTCCTTCACTAAATTTGTTGCAGTGAAATAAAGTCAGGATACAATATTTTTAAGCTATATATGATGTGGCAGGTCACGTTTTTTGGGTGTGTCAATAATAATTGTTGCTAACCAAACGAGTCAACATCGGGACAGACGGCCATTGTACCAAAAAATAATTCAGATGGTTATGCCAAGGCAAGTTCGGGCAACATGTGCTGGTGGACCGTTCATGCTAAATGTGCATTATTATTAGTTCACATGTCAAAGTAGACATGTACTCTGTGTCTAAATATGCATCGACTCTTTCTCAATTTGCAAGGAAAAGTACTCGTACCATTGAAATAACATTGGGAAGAGACAGATTCTTAAAGGAAAATGCTACACTTCTGGCTGGGTTTTTGTTGGGATTTTCTATTTTATTTTTTTATTTAATGATTAAGAAAGTATTTTTTTTTAATGATGTTATGAATTTTTATTTAAATATTTAAAAGTACTAAAAAATGCATGTAAAAAAATAAAAAATAAAAAACATACAAAATACATTAACCAGAGCTTCCAGCGTGAGCTCCAGCAATGGCTGTAGAACCACCCATTCAAAGGTTGCGTTTGGATGTTGAACTCAACTCAGCTGAGTTTAGTTATTTATGAATAGTAGTGAGTTAAGTAGTGAAGATAATTATATGGGATCCATTTAAACCGAGTTTAAAGTGTGTTTGAATGTTAAAATGAGTTTAGTACTTTTTATGGGAAATTGAAAAAGGTTACGAGTCCCACGTATAAAGATGTTTTAAGTTGAAAAAAGTTGTGAGTCTCACGTGTAAAAAGGTTTTGAGTTGAGATGAGTTTAGTAATTTGAGAGTTGAGTGTTTAGAGGTTAGATTCAACTTAAAATTAGACTAAACTCAATTGAATTCAGTAACCAAACGAAGCCTAAATGGCTTAAGAGTGGACATCAAACCACCATATTCGGGCCAATTGTACATTAAAATTGAACCGAAAATGCCACGATCGATTACACAAACAATAGTCTTTTTCTTGTTCGGTGAAGAGCCCAAATATTCTTGGTCTTATCAAGTCCGGCCCAAAATACCTGGTCTTGGGTTCCACGAGCTAATGACAGTAATGGCACATTTGTTATATTGAGGAAACAAAAGGGTTATGCAGTACTGTAACCCGAGCTTCCTTCCTCTATAAAACCTCAACCCTAAGCAGCAGAAATCCCTATCGCCGCCCCCTTACGCCACTTTCTTCAAGAGGGGTTTAGGGTTTCCTCTGTATAATCGCAAAGTCTTTTTGGTTTTTTTGGATCTATTGATTTGCTATTGTGATGTTCGTTTGCTCTGTTAATGAAGGCTTTCACTTCAACATCGCTTTCGATAGGCGTTGCGTTCGTCGATGGGTTTATAATTCCCAGAAGAACGTGTCAACGGAAGCGTAAATCGATCCCAATTCCGACCCCCTTTTTATCGATTATTTACTTATATCCGAAACATCTACGCAACATTTTGTTGGTCGTGGTTTGTTACGTGGTCGGATTGTGACATTCTTATTTTCTTCTGAAAACTTGTTTTTGTTTGAATATATTTTTCTTTTGTGGTAGTAGTATCTTAGGAATGGTGAGAATGGTTTTGCGTTGCGTGTTGCAGTTGCAGTTGCTTCATAATGGTGAACTCTCTCTTGTTTGATAGTGGGAGATGTTCAAGTTTCCGGAGCATAAAGTAATTAGGAAATTATTAATCTCTTTTGCCAGTATTAAACAGCGCAATGTGTGCTTTTCTGCTATTGCATTGTGCTACCTGTCTCCTGGTACATCTCAACAACATTCTTGCCCTCTTTTTTGTTTTTGTGATTTTCAGGATCCATCACCTTTTGGTATTATAATTGCCCTCTTGACTATACATAAACTTAGTATAATTAAGTTGTGATTCTTTTGGATGGAGTCGAATCGAGATTCATACCATCCCTATTTTTCACTTCTAAACAGTCTCATGATCGAGTACCGCCTCTCTCGATTGTTTTTGTTTAGATTAAAGATAAAAAGTTAATAAAATAAAATATATTTTTTTAACATTATTTTTATTTTAAGATTAAAAAATTAAATTATTTATTTTATTTTATGTAAAAATTTTAAAAACTTATATTGATTAAATAAATGAGATGAGATAAATTGAGAAGAGTTGTAAAAACGAGATCTAAATGAAATTCTATAAATTTTTGTGTAAATGTGTATCTCACTTCAATGATAAGTAAAAATAAAAATTTTATAATATCTATAATTTTAAATTTTAAATTCATATATACTATTTATATTAAAAGGGCGGGAATATAGCTTCTTAGTATGTAGCATTTTTTTTTTATTAGAGATAAAGACCTTCATAGATTATTGATAATTATAATTAGTTATAACAAGTGCACAAATACAAGGAATAGCAATATCAACATCTATCCTTTCTATATTAAGTTGCAAAGCCTCCTTGGCCAAAACATGGGCAACCTGATTTGCCTCCTTCTTGACATGTCGAAGCTGTCATCCAATTCCTTTAGCAAGCGTCTGATAAATGTAATAAGAGGATTTTGGCCTCCCACACTGCCATGCTGATGAAGAATGACAGGACTATATGAGAGGAATCTCTTTCTAACAAACAGTTACTAAGGTTCAACTCCTTGCACAGCTTAACTGCTTCCCATAGTCCCCTTGTTTAAGCCAAAGTAGAATTAGAACAATAATTCAAAGGTTTCATCAAGCTCAAAAGCACAACACCAACTCAATCCCTTATAACTATACCTATTCCAATCTTATGTATCTCTTCTGGATTACCACATCCCAATTAAGCTTTACCCAATCCTTTTGAAATGGTCTCCATGGCTTGTTGATAGGCATTGTAGTCATTGATTGCATATTGAAACAATGATGATGGGTGTTGAAATTTGCCTTCATGAATGAAATAATTTCTTGTAGTCCATAAAGCTCAAGTTATGTATGCAAAATAGGTCAGATCCATCCCTTTCAATCTTTCCAACACCTATTTAAAAATCTATGCAAAATCAAGCTGAACAATAGACAGTTTTTGCAAACTCGATTTGCCTTCATGAATGAAATAATTCTTTCTAGTCCATAAAGCTCAAGTTTTGTATGCAAAATAGGTCAGATCCATCCCTTTCAATCTTTCTAACACCTATTTAAAAATCTGTGCAAATTCAAGCTGGACAATAGACAGTTTTTGCAAACTCTTTGAGCCAAGTAGCCAAAACGTCCATAGCACCAAGGCATAACCATAGTATATGGCCAGTAGATTCATTCTCTCTTAAACAAATAGGACACAGTGAGTCATCAATAACACCCCTCTTCTGAAAATTCATTTTTGTGGGAAGAGCATCAGTACAAGCTTTCATAAATTTCTTAACTGCATTGGCTATAGGTAATGACCAAAGTTGTTTCCATCACCTCACAGAATCCCCTTTGGTTGAAGTTTCACCCTTTCTTTACAACTTCATTGCCATATACATATGATAGGCACTCCTAACAGAAAAAATACCATTAGGAGTACCTCTCCAGATTAGCCGATCTGCTCTACCAAGGATACTCACTGGAAGTTATAAAATTGTAGCAGAATCAGTTTCATTAAATACTGTTTTCACCAACTCCACATTCCACCAGCCAGATTGCTGATCAACCAGCTCCACTACAAGAGCATTAAGATCCAAATATTGTCTAGGAGATTGGATTATGCAGGATCTCCCCCTTGGTATCCATTTATCATGCCATAGCTATATAGTTATGCCATCCCCCACACGCCATATAAGCCCCTCATTTAGTAAGTTTAGTGCCTGACATATGGTTCTCCACACAAAAGATGGTTTTGACCCCAATTGAGCTTGGAGAATTGATGATGTTGCAAAATACTTGGCTTTGAAAATTCTGCTAGGTAAAGAATTTGTTGCAGATAAAAATCTCCATGTCTGTTTAGCAAGTAGAGCATGATTAAAACCTGTTAAGTCTCTAAAACCACAGCCTCCCACTTGTTTTCCAATACACAAGTCATTCCATGGAGCCCAATGCATTATGTTTTTACCTTCTACTTCACCCCACCAGAAATTTGCTACCAAAGCATTAAGTTTCTTACACAGTTTTTGGCAAGAGGAACACACTCATGCAATAAGTTGGTACTGACTAGAGTACAACTTTTATTAAGACTTCCCTTCCTACTTTAGACAGAAATTGATTCTTCCAGTTTTCAATCTTACTCCTAACTTTATCAATGATGCTCTGAAATGCCATTACACGAGATTTGCCTACCAAGCTAGGCAAGCCTAGATACTTATCAAGATTAGAGATACTTTGGAGCTCAGCAATTTCCATAAGATAGGCCTTTGTCGCAACTTTAGTGTTCCTACTAAAAAACAAGGATGTTTTCTCTCTTTTTTGCTTTTGGCCTAAAGCCTCTTCATACAAGCTCAGGATCTAGTTCAATCTATCCCACTCCTCCATATTTGCTCGACAAAAGACTAAACTGTCATCAACAAAGAATATGTGATTCATAGACATCACCCATCGAGCAATTGGCACTCCAGTAATCAACTTATGATGTTCAGCAGTATGCAATTGATAGCTTAATACTTCAGCACATAAAATGAATAAGTAAGGTGAGAGAGGACAGCCTTGTCTTAACCTCTCTATGGTCTAAAAACTTGTTGGGGGGATGATGAAGAAGAGACACACTCCATTATCAAATGTATCCAACTTTTAGCAAAGCCTAGCTTTCTCATAACCGCTTCTAAGAACTTCCATTCCACATGGTCATAAGCTTTTATCATATCCAGTT
Organism: Juglans cinerea; assembly: GCA_961763995.1. Taxonomy (NCBI): domain Eukaryota; kingdom Viridiplantae; phylum Streptophyta; class Magnoliopsida; order Fagales; family Juglandaceae; genus Juglans; species Juglans cinerea. The sequence continues at coordinate 26,214,858 of CAUIVZ010000003.1, forward strand.
TTAGTGCCATAAAACCTTATTGCCAAACATTCTGCTATTCATTGTATGAAGGGTTTCATAAGCTGCTAAAATATTATCATATATTAAACGTCCAGGCACAAAGACACTTTGAGTTGGTGAAATGATTCTTGGTAATATCCTTTTCAATCTATTGGACAAAACCTTAGATATCAAACTATACATTACATTGCAAAGACTTATCGGTCTATAATTAGCAATAGATTGGGAGTGAGTCTTCTTTGGAATCATGATTAGATGAGTGAAGTTCACTGTAGCAATTGACTTCTTTGAATTCAAAAAGGAAAGTATAGCTTCACATACCTCTTATTTCACTACTGCCCAATGATCGTGGAAGAAATATGCTCCATATTCATCTGGCCCAAAAGCTTTATGAGGACCCATCTGAAATAGAGCATCTTCAATCTCTAATTCTGTGTAAGGTTGCAACAGTCTTTCAATCATCTCAATAGTTATTTTTTTCTGTTAAAGGGGCTAGACAAACATCAATATTGGAAGGGTTAGAAGAAGTGAATGCATGGCCAATTTCCTCAGGATTGGTATACACATGTCCCTCTTTATCCACAATCCTCTTTATCCGATTCCTTTTCTTCCTCTGAGTAGGAAAAAAGTGAAAATAGTTTGTGTTACAATCCCCTTTCTGAAGCCAATGAACCTTAGCTTTTGCTTCCACTTTGAATTAATTCTTTCCAACAAGATGTCAATCTGTTTTTGTAGGTGTGCAATCTCTATATGCATATGCAAAATTACATATTTTAGAGATTGATTTTGCATATCAAGAAAAACTCACACATTGAATTATACATCTTTGAGTCAAATAATAATAAAATATTATTATTTATTTTTTCCTAATTTTTTTTTATATTTTGCAAATAGCACCACTGCAAATTATATCATTTAGCACCTACTAGGATTTTTTTTTCTAAAATTCTATCAGTTGGTGGAGAGAGAGAGGGGGGAGGAGAGAGAGAAAAGTAATAAAATAAGTTTTGGAGAGTGAACAGTTCATCTTCAAATTTGTAGAAATATTGTTCATAGCTATGCAAATTTTTGGATATGCATAATCAAATGCAGTCTAATTTAAGGTCATATTATGTAAATATGTAGATGCATATGTAGATGCATAATCCAATGCTAGTGCTCTAAGTAAAATTGTTAGTTCTGCCGCTACAAAAGTCCCTCTACAGATCCCCGTTCGACTGAAATGTCATTCCTACATATGGTGATTTGACTGGTTGTGTTTGGTTGTTGAACTAAATTCAAAAGGGTTAAACTCATCTCAAGATACTTCATATATTTTAACTTAAAAAGTTAAATTTATCTCAACCTAAAAAAGTTAAATTTATCTATCTCAATGGGACCTGCAAAATATTACTATTCACAAGTTAACTCATTTCAACATCCAAACGTAGCTTATGATGCCTTCCAAGAGATTCGGATTAGGATAAAAGGAAAATGCTTCTCCCACCATGTGATTACTTAATGATTAAAAAGGTATTTTTTAATATGTTTGTAATTTTTTTTTAAAAAATATTTAAAAATAAATAAAAGTGTGGTACAATCCATGAGTCACTCTCGATGACCCTAGAATTGTTCAGGATAAAAGTCTTTGCCACATATTCGAATTGATTAAAATATCATATATCAAGTTGAATTAAGCAGACGCCTTGATTCAAATAAATCAAACCAATCGATTATAATCAGAAATCTCTGGAACAAGTTTCATTTTCATCTTCCTCGCACTTCCCACTCTCCATCTACTTTCTTTTTATTCTTTGTTCTTATGTTTTCTGCCTTGTATTTTTTCTCCCAAGAAATTGCAATTATATTTAACGAACCGCGGTAGAGATGGATGACTACATCAACGTGACAGGATTTGACCACAGCACGACTTGGGAAATAATGAGAAATATAACTTCAATTTCGCACTAGAGGCCCATGAAGCTATCGTTGTCGAGGGTCGGAGAACGAGATTTTCAGTGGGTATTTTTGCACTCAGCTTGATGGTTATGAGATATATTTTTGGTGGGTATTTGTACAATCGGCTTGATGGCTCTGAGATGGAGATTTCTTGTGAGAATTTTTATCATGGATTTGATCGAATACTGTTGATGATCTCTTACGCTTTACATCCTTGAGAGCCTAGCTCCCATGTAATCCAACCAATTTGATTGGGAGTTAGATACTTATGAAGATTGGAAATGCTAACCAGGCATGTAATGCGAGCGAAGTGCTCTCCAAATGTGTGCGAGACAACAAGCAAATTGATTGAAGGTCGAATACGTGCTTGGTAGCCAATCTCCCATGTGAGCCAATCTATTACATTGGAGGTTGTATCTTATGCTCGGGAATAGAACTCCTAAGTGATCTAACCTATTTGATTGAGGGTCGGATGCTTATGGAGATCGGTAACATTGAGAGAGGCTACCAGCCGGTCGGGTGTCATACCCTCTTTTACACCAACGAATGAAGAAGTCCCACATATGAGTTTCAGCAAAGTAGACAATAGGAATGCATGAAGTTGATCATGTTTGCTTATTCTCGTTTTTCTGTGTGCCCAATCTCTTCCCCTTTCTCTCTCCTCCTCTTCCCACCCTCGTCGGCCCTTTTCCCCGTCTCTCTCTCGTTCTGTGTAAAATTAAAGGTCCTCCCCCCAACCTTATCGCCCTCCTCCCTAGTCTAAGCATTGTCTTCTCTCCAGTACTGTCCCTTTGAAACCCCCCCTTCTCCCTCCCTCTCCTTCGATTGTTCCCCCCCCCCCCAAAAAAAAAAACCGATTATGTGGCCATAAAACAGCCTCTGTGCTTGTGAATGTTTAGCTATCTCTGAAGTTAAAAACTCAGCCTTTTTTACTCTTATTTTGTTGCCTTTTAATTTCTGTTTGGTTGCTGAGAAAATGTGAAAAAGCATGAGCCTTTGTTTCAAAATGATTACCAGCCAGTGCTAGCGCCTGCCCTTAGTTCATATAGCATGATTTTGTTCTCTGCTATTTTTGTATGTGGGTATCTCGGTGCCGAAATAATGAAATACTAAAATAAAATAGTCTCTGCTTCACTAGAATTGGCCTCTCTCAATTTTTTTTTTCCTGAGCATGAGGCGGTTTTCTGTTAATCCTTACCATTATAATCTTCAATAATGTAAAGGATGTGTGGATGCGCCAATGGAGAAAAGAGAACCATGGATAATAGAACATGGTAATGTTGTTTGTTATGTAACAAAGGTTGTCATTATTGTTATATCAGAAGTCTTATTTTCAAACTTGACCGCAGACTATGATCGGTTCATGTTTCTTTTTTTCCTCTTGTTCTGCATTTGCATATGACCAAATTGTTCACGACTAGTTCCACCTTTCCGATTTCAACGGCATATGTTAAATTTGAATCATTATCGTTTTACCCATATGTTGTTTTGGCTTCCCAATGTGCTCCTAGTTACCCATATTATTTTCATGATGCCAGAGGAGAGTAGAATTAGGAGGGGTGCTGGGGAGAGAAGAGAAATGAAAAAAGGGAAAAGAAAAAGAAGAGGGGAGATGACGCAGGGGAGAACAAAGAGAAAGGAAGAAAACTGATTCCGTAAACTAGCATCCACCATAAAATACATTAACCTCATATATGTTGAGATTCTATTGGGTGGTGTAAATTGAGAATTGTCACCTGACCGATTATGAGATTTTCTCCGGTAACATTTACATGCTCGATAGTTGAGCTCCAAAGTGATTTGAGCAACTTGATTGATCGGAGTCGAGTTCCTATGTGATCCAATCGATTTGACCTATGAGAGACTACGATCATATCACATGCTCCGGAATCGAGTCCCATGTGATGTGACCTATTTAATTGGCAGTTGGATCACATGTTTGGGAGTCGTTCCTAATTGGTAAGAGCATTGGCAATGGTCTAACCATTGCCAAGTCTAAAATTTGGCTAGAATCTTAATTTTTGGCTATAATATCAATTTTTGACTAGGTGAGTTCATATTGGACTAGCCATTATAAAGTTAAAATAATAAAATAATATTATTTTTTTATTTTTTATTATTTTATTTTTGCAAATACAATTGATATATTTCTTAGATCTTCATGCTTTGTAGAAATAATATATCTACTCTATCAATAAGTAGAAATAATGTGCATGCCATGTATGTTTTACCATTCAAAGAGAGAGGGAAGTGATGAAATAATTAAATATTGCTTTCCATTGTGAATAGTAGCTAGCCATATTTGGAGAAGACTTAAGATTTACTATTCATCAAGTCTTAAGTTTTGGACCATTGGCTAGTCCAATGTAGAGGCTTTTTTTCACATATAGCTAAAATTTAAACTTACATTGACATTTGGCTAGTCTATTGCTCTAAATAAAATAAGAATCATGTGGGTGCTCGATGTCCGAGCACATCACTCGTATTATATGGGAGCTCGGCTCCCCTTGCTCGAATTATGTGGGAGCTCAACTTTCGATCACACATTTCCTCACTCCGGGCTTCCCATAATCTTTCCTCGTCTAGGATCCGACCTTGGGAAGATTATAGAAATAAACTCTTCTTCCTCGTTAAAGATTTTTCGTTCAAGGTTGCACTTTTGCTCGCCCGCAATACCCACAATCTTTCCTCACTAGGATCCGAGCTTGAGAAGATTAAAGAAAGGAACTATTCTTCCTTGGTAAAAATTTTTGTCTGGGTGAGCAGTTGCTCGCCCTTTGGAGTGCAAGAACTTCCTCAGCCCAATGTTCCTGCAATTTTTCCTCGCCTGGGATCTGACCTCTCTTTATTTGCCCTGAATGTGAACAATCTTTTCTCATCACCAGGTACACCCAATGGTTGCTCGACCTAGGATTTGAACACTTACCTCGTCCCTACATTGGATCTTTCCCTGAACCTTTGGTGTATGAACAATGCTTTTTGCTCCATGGTGAGAAGGCCATTACATGAGGCCACAGGACCACTGCGTGAGGCCACCCTGTGGTGAATAGGGTGTCCCACTATGGCCACCCCCATGGGATGGTTGACGATAGTCACCCCCTAAGCGACTGGCAAGGTGGTCACTCAAAGGTGTATATGTGTATATATATTAGAAAAAAAAGCAACTCAGCTACCGGTTCGTGAGACTTACACAGCACACCTAACGTGTACCAACCCGGTTTAATTCAAGGAAAAAATCTTCTTCACACTCTATTATTTACCACACACTCAACACACTTAGTGAATTGAGTTAAAAAAAATAAAAAATAAAATAAAAATTGAGTGCATGATGCGTGGAGAGTGTAGGCAGATGTGTAGAAATGCTCTAATCCAAGTCACAGTTCAGTTCAATGAGTTCCCGTCTGGCCATCTAGCCTTTCGTCTCTTTCCTCTCTCTTTCCTCAGAACAGATCCCGTCTGCAAGTTCCTTCGCATTCCCGTCTCAGCTTTCGGTTCATTGAGTTCCCATCAATAACATTCCTTTGCGTCTCTTCCCCTCAGCTTACATGATTCTCTCTCTTCCCCTCTTAACTCATCTCTTCCCTCGGACATGAGTCTGAAATCCTCCTATTGAAGTCGCCTCTTTCTTCACACTGAAGTCAATCCTTTCTCTCGTGTGTTTGTACACTAGATTTGTGAAGTGAGACCCACATCACGGTAAGCTTCCTTGATTCCAGGTCTGTCGAAGACAAAGCACGCACACTTTATTCCAGATCTACAACCACATCACGGTAAGCTTTCTTCCGGCGATATCAAATTTTATGATTCCCCAATTCACTGATTTTGGTTGGTTAGGCGTGAATTAAGTCACTTTACTAGTGGTTTGTCAAATTTGTTATATGGAGGTTGTTTTATGCTAACTTTTGCTTGAATTTTGAGTATGTTTTTTGTGCCCATCAACTGTTTGATGGAATTACTAAACTAAAAGAAAATTGTGTGTCCAAAATTTGCAGTCTATGTGTGCCCATCAACTGTTTGTTACACACACTAAAGCCCTCATTTTGAAGTTTCAATATTTTCTTCCCATTTGTTTTTGTTGTTTTTGGAATAATCTCTGTATTATTTCTGTAAATTTCAAATATATTTTTTGGGATGTGTATGCTATGATGAGATTAAACACTAGATGTGTTTTGGGGCAAAGGACGAGATTGATTTCTCGCCATAAGCCCATTTTATTAAACGACTTCTCCTTCCACTGATCACACTAGTCCCAGAAAAATACTCCATTGCTATTTGATATTGAATGTCCTTTGAAACTGCATGGTTTTTTTACATGGATGGGAGATTGATTTTGTGTTTTTCTTTTTAAGTGGGGTTTTGGAATATGATATGTAGATGGGATGTGAATGGATTTGTGTCCATTACCAATTCTAGAACTCCCCCAAGTGTTACTTTGTACAGATAGGCTGAGATAGCAATTATACTAGTTTTTAGTTGGAAGGTTCAAAATAGATCCTACGAAGTATCAAATCTTCCAGATTGTGATGCATCAAATCTCTCTTCTTTCTCTCTCTCTCTCTCCCTCCCCCCCCCCCACCCAAAAAAAAAAACATTTAACACTTATACTTTCTGAGGTGTATAGACTTCCCTTGAGAAAATAGTAAAAAAATGCCTAAATTGTGTCTACAGATTATGGTACTTCCTTGTCATCAACCATATGAAACCCATAATTAGTAATAAGTAGGAACTTGGATCATGGGCACAATGCCTAAACAAATTTTGATTTTGGCATCTCAAGTCGTGAGTGGTATATTCTCTTAAGTTAGAATGCCCATCATATATGCCTAGATTATTATGCATCACTTCAAGCAGGCAACTAATCACTTGAAGCAGCCAACTTTTATGAGTAAGGTGGGGCAGCAGATTAAAATTATATTTTAAGTTTTTGTCTCACCATTTAAGTTGCAAGAAAATTCATCCAAACTGAAAGTTTGGCATAAGACCCATCATTTCATGAATTTGACAGGCCAAAGATGCAGATGCTGTGAATGGATAAGAAATTAAAATACCAGACAAACATTACTTTTTGCATAGGACCCATCATTGTTTGTATCTACCCGTTAATAATTAACATGCTTGGATGCTGAAACAGTATGCTCCCAGTACATAAATTTATTTTCAAAAAGTTATCTCGCTTCCTTTAATGCTAGTTTCATGTTGTTTCTTCTATATGAATTTATGAATTTGGAATATTATTCATGTTTGCCTAAATCTATTTTCTGAACTTCCTTAGTTTTTCAGAATCACAGTATGGCATTAACTCAATCATTAACTTACTTCCTTGTTGGTGTGATTTGAAAGCACCACTAAAAACGTCACACACTAACATAAATCCCGGGAGGGAATTTTTTTCCTGCCCGAATTATAACATGGTAAGGCAACTGCTATCTTTTTTTATTGCTTCTCAAATTCTGTATAACATGGTAAAGCTACTTCCTCAAGTGAAATGTTCGTACTGTGTGCAGAGAGATGCAAGATGTGAATTTTTTGGGCTGGGCGAATATACTTAATTTGATAGAGGAGAACATTCAAATAAGAGAGAATGCAGTTCGAAAGAGGGAGGGGGCCGTATTGCGGAGAAGGGAAGATAAACTGAGTGAGAGAGAGAGAGATGCTCAAAAAGTTGACCTCAACAAAATTTGCTGATGGTCGAGAATAGAAATGCGCGAATATTATTGTATTTGTTTTGGTTGTATCAATTGTAATAATTTTTGCCATGTTCAGATAAACTATAGGGCACATATAAATAGGTGGATATTTTCTTTATTTTTCTTGTATGAATAAATTTTAATGGTACTATAGAGACTATGAAAAGTCTGTTGTTTTTTATCATTTTTCTGAATCTACTGGGCTATATACTTTTTTACTCCATTTTTAAAGTTCCATTTGAGCTTATCTAAGACATTCTTCATAATATTTTGGATCAATCTATCATATACACAGGATGATAATTGGAACAAAAAGCTATATATAGCAATCTATACACTATAAAGAGATTTTTTTTCCCCAATCTATTATACACACAGGATGATACGTGAACAAAAATTTGTACAAGCTATGTAGATTTTTTCCCAAACTCACTCACGCACGCACAGACAGTAATCAGCTGAACTTACATTGAACTTACACGGTAAGCATTATAAAAAGTACTCCCAGTTCTTGACTTGAAATCAAAATCTATAGTCTATACATCTCCAATGTTTTTTTGTCTCCAAACCTCAAAATACACAAAATTCATACACAACTAGACACAAAACCATCCACACACATACACCTGGACACAATCCACAACATCAATATAAATGGGTGGTATACACAACTGGCCATAAACAACATATACACTATCTAGACATGTTTATCCACACAAGCTGCTAATATTTATGTCCACAAAAAATTCTGCACAACATGTTTGGAAAGCGGCATGTACACAAGTTCCCAAAAAATAATTTTCAAGTCCAGTCACACGATGCTACTAAAAAATCTTCTCAAGCCTCTATCTAGTCACAAGATGCTGCGAAGAAATATTGGCAAGTCTAGTCAATAACATCGCACACTAATAATTGACCAGAATATTAATAAGTAAAATTTTCATACATTGTCTGAATTAGGCAACTATCTCCATGGAATTACATAGCATCAATATGGTCACACACCTGAAACAACACAAATAATATTCAATACATCACTTTCATATGGTCACACACCTTATGAAACTGAAAGTAGAAACAATTAAACCAATAAGCAAACCCTCACACCTCCTCATTGCCTAATGGCATCTATGGCAGTGTTAAATTGAGATTCCGGGAGGTCGCGCAATTGTGATTCATCATCAAATATTTTTCTACAAGTCTAAAATCCCAAAGAAAATAGACATACATTATAAAGGAATATATACAATAAAAACCAATAAAATTAGGTATCTCTTCACCACAACCTCATACCTCTGTGTGTCTGCATTGCCCCGCATGTCATCATAACTACTTTTTATCAGCATATATCTCATCTTCATGTCTTTCCTCCATCAATCCAATACATATTTTTCTGGCATCACCGTAATGTTCTTCATATTATATATCTTAAATGCATGCCTACATAGAACGCCCCTCGTCTCAAACAACTGACACGTGTATTTAACGTCACACTCATCTTCATTATAGTAAACTGAGTATTTAAATGTTTTGACATGGTCATCGATGGAAACTTGATCTAAAGCATCGAATGATTACATTTTTTTGACACGGTCATCGATGGAAACTTGATCTAAACTTGGATATACATCCCCGCATGCTGACATGGATGCAATTATGCATAATCATCCCCAACACCTCGTTTTGGACCTCTTTAAACTTAGCATTTATATACACTGTTTGAATCTTTTGCAGACTCTGCCAAAAGGGTGAAGTAAAGCGCGTATCTCGGTCCGACACTATGGTCTTTGGCACTCCATGCAGTCGTACTATCTCCTTAACATAAATTTGAGAGAGCTTATCCATAGAGTCCGTGTTGGCTATGGGCAAAAAATGTGCACTCTTTTGTTAGTCTATCTTCTATGACCCATATAGAATTCTTTCCTGATGATGTCCTTGGCAAGACTATCACAAAATCCATCGACACATCCTCCCATTTCCATTCTGGAATTGGAAATGGTTGCAGTTCTCCTACTGGTTTTTGGTGTTCAGCCTTCACCAACTAGCAAACGGAGCATTCCACTACGAACTTTGCCACATCTTTCTTGATCCCATCCCACCAAAACTACTTCTTCAAGTCCCAATACATTTTAGTGTTGCCGGGGTGAGCTGTGTATGGGGTACAATGAGCTTCCCTTAGAATTCTTTCCTTTAGCTCAGTGATATTAGGAATCACTTTTCTCTCCTTATAACGCAACATCTCATCTCTTTGTCGGAGATTTTCTAGCTTGTCGTCCTTTTGTTTCTAAGATATTTTTGTCCATCAAAGCACGATCTCCTGAGTCATTGCTACTATAGTATCTCGAGGCGGATTTCCAATCAACAAGCTTCTCATTTCCGTCAATAGAGATGACAATTCAGTTTGAGTCTTACGACTAAGAGCATCTGCTACGACGTCACGTTTGCTGGGGTGATACTTATTCTCCCATTGGTAATCTCTAATGGTCTCAATCCATCTTCTCTACCTCATATTCAAATTCTTTTGACTGAACAAATACTTGAGGCTTTTGTGATCCGTGTATACTTCGCACTTTTCCCCATACAGGTATTGCCTCCAAAGTTTCAAAGCAAAGACTACTGCAACCAATTCTAAGTCGTGCGTAGGGTAATTCTTTTCATGGTCCTTGAGTTGTCGCGAAGCATAAGCGATGACTCTTCCCTCTTGCATAATACACACCCTAAACCCATTTTCAAAGCGTCACTATAAACTACATAAGACTTGTGTGGTTCGGGTAAAGCCAATACATGTGTTGAGGTTAACCCTTTCTTCAGCTCCTGAAAACTCTTCTCACATTCTTCGCTCCACACATATTTGGCATTTTTCCTTGTAAGTGTCGTCAAAGGGTTAGAGAGTCCTTTTCTACAAACCTCCAGTAGTATCCTGCTAATCCAAGGAAACTACGTATCTCATGTGCATTAGTTGGCCTTTGACATTCTGTCACTGCATCAATCTTAGCAGGGTCTACTACCACTCCTTTGCTAGAAATGACAAGTCCCAAAAATTTCACCTCCCTAAGCCAAAACTCACATTTACTAAACTTGGCGTAGAGTTGATTCTCTTGCAGTGTTTCCAACACAATCCTTAAATGCTCCATATGTTCCTCGTCACTTCGGGAATATATCAGTATGTCATCTATGAATACCACTACAAAATTGTCTAAGTACTACTTGAAGATCCGATTCATCAAATCCATAAATGCTGCTGGAGCATTTTTCAAATTGAAAGGCATGACCAAAAACTCGAAATGTCTATAACGAGCTCGAAAGGCAATTTTTGGTATGTCTTGATCCCTAATCTTTAGTTGATGATATCCTGACCGTAGTTCAATCTTCGAGAATACCGAAACTCCTTGTAATTGGTCCAACAAATCATCTATCATTGGCAAGGGATATTTGTTCTTGACAATCACTTGGCAAGGGATATCCTTGGCAAGGAATACACATCCTTAGAGTTTCTTCCTTCTTCTTAACGAACAAGACCGGTGCTCGCCAAGGCAATGAACTAGAGCGGATAAAACCCTTTTTCCAGCAATTCTTTGATTTGCACTTTGAGCTCTTTCAATTCCACTGGGGCCATACGGTATGTTGCCTTGTGCACTGGGTCCGTTTCCGATTAAAGCTCAATTACGAATTTTGTCTCTTTCTCTGGGGGTAATCCAGGTAAGTCATCGGCAAAAACTCTAGAAAAGTCTTCTATCACTGGGATTCCTTAGACTCCCTTAGATTCCTCCGTCGCATTTGACATCATCACCAGATAGGCGATAGCTCTGCTCATCAAACTCTTCTTGACTTGCCCTGTTGTTACTACAGATGGGTATAACCTAACAGTTTCCCCCATGTAACAGATCATATCCTTTGCAGGTAAGTCAAAGACTACTTCTCTTCCTCGATAGTCTATCTTAGTATAATGCTTCGACAACCAGTCCATTCCAAAGATCAGACTTAATTCCATTAAATGGAAAACAATCAAATCGGCGGTAAAAGTCAAACCCGCAACTTCCAACGGACAATTCCTAACTATCTGGGTGCATCCCACTATCTTCTTGTCTGGAATGGTTACCAGAACTTTATGAGACAAAGATTTCGCATCTAGCTCACATCGTTTCACACAACTAATAGAAACAAAGGATCTCGATGCTCCAGAATCAAACCAAGTACAAACCAAGTGTTGCTTCAATTTAACCTTACCTAGAAGGATAACTAAGGTTACTCACAAATTCTCGAACATACGCTAGTTACTAATTAAGGCAAAGTTGGAAATGTTACCAATAATCACATTCGCATCTGTCGTCTTGTCAGCTTCCAGGTCTACTTCTCCTGGTGTGATGGCATAGACCTTAGCCTTCACAGGGGTCCTTATTCTGCCATCCGGCATCACTGCTCCTCCGGGTGTGTTTTGAGGACAATTTCGGATCATGTGGCCAGTCTGAACACATCAAAAGCAAGTTCTCATTGCCAGTCGACACTGTCCATTATGCCTTTTTCCAAATCGATGACAAGGTGGTGGCGTGATGGGTGGTGAGTTCCCAACTACGACACCTTTTCCCTTGTTCAAAGTAGCAGGGACCTTTCTTTTCTCCATACTTCCTCGAGGAGAATATGGCAATCCTTTTTTTCGATCTGCTTGAGCCTGAGTGATCAGTCTTCATTGTTCAACTTCCGCTATCGAAGCCACATTAACCAATTCTTAGAAGTTTTCTATTCGTAGACAGGCTACTTGATTCCTAAGATAGGGTTGCAAACCGTTCTGAAATTTCCTCGCTTACATCTTTTTTGTACTGATCAGATGAGGTGCGAATCTCCCCAATTCCATAAAACGAGCAACATATTGATCAACCGTCATGCTACCTTGGGTTAACTTCGCAAATTCTAGGGCGTTCTGCTACTTAGCAGTCTTCGAAAAGAAACGATTATCAAATTCAATCTTAAATCAATCCCATGAGAGTGCAGCTAGATCTCCTAACTCTCGAATCAGCAACTCTCTTAGTGTCCCACCATATACCAGCTTCTCCTTGGAGCATGTGCCCAGCATACTGGACCTTCTGTTCCTCCGTGCATCCACTAATATTGAAGGCTCTCTCCAAATCTACTAGCCACTTGTTGGCTTTCAAGGGTCCTTATGTTCCTATAAAGTTGGGGTATCTATAAACTAAAAACTTATCATACGGACACCCTTGATTTCCTCCTCTGGGTGGCTCTTGCCTAATGTTCTGCCCTTGTGTCATCTGGTTGCACACTACCTCAGTCATCTGGCGAATAGCTTCCGCTATAGCCTATCCTCCTTCCAGTGGAGGGTTTCTAGTCTCCTGATCTCTACATCTTGGAGAAGTATCCTCACGTCGATTTTTGTACCTTAATTCCTTCTCTTGAAACGTACAAAAAACCAGCGTGTGTCAGTCCTCTTCTTAGAGAAAGGCCATGTTTCTTCAAATTGCATTCACAATCCTATATGCGTATCTGCCATCTATTTCTTCTTTCTCTAAGATTCAAGCCTATAGTTATAAGATCCAAGCCTATAACTACAAATCTCAAACCTAGTTGAGAGGTACCATGTATCCTTAGGACAATGTGTGGGTTTACCCAGAGACGTAATTGCTCTGATACCATGCTCTGTGGCACCCCCACATTGGACAGTGATTGAAACTCCGGGACATGTAACACATGGCTACATACCCCTCGTACATGACAGATTATATTCAATGCTCCTAGATATACTAGCAGTATGCAATACAATATGCAACGGAATGTAAAAGGGTTCGTGTGAAACTAGGCTATGCCTAAAGCAATCGCCTTAGCACATGGTACCTTAAAACTATGCATAACCCAAACATTGCCATCATCAAAATATTTCATTTCATAAAGTACCCAAAATGATGAATATTTTCTTTTTCCCAAAACACAGGACCAACAAAATATTTTTTTTCACAAAAGTCTAAACCTCCAATCATGTCACACAAAAGTAAACCTCCAATCAAGTCTTTTTTCCATAAACATCTTAGGTTCCCATTCTCTCCATCACTACAGTTCCATCAGGAGTCAAACACCAAAAGACCCCATGTGATTTCTGAAGCTTGGGTGCTAAAAGTCCCAAGTCCTTTGCTATTTCTTTTGCTTCAGCCGTAGTCTCAGAGCTCACTTAAGGAAAGTTGACAACATATTCATGTTCCACCAAAATCTTAAGTTTTTCATTGGGTTGATAACCATACTATCAATCTCGGTCTCGCTAATGCTAGCTAAAACCTCCCCGAGGAGTGGGTCCATGTACTTCAAAACATCTGCAGTAAATTCGTGACGAGCCTGCACGGTATACTCGTCCTTTATCATGGAGCCATCTAGGTTCATGATTCTATGGAGTCAAGGGTACCTGTCACAACTTCTACCATTCCAGGTGGGGAATGGTAGTGAAAACTATCACAATGAGATTTTGAGAAATCTCAGCAAGTAAGCACACAACATACAATGATTAACATAAGCATACAAGTGGCAAACCATGGAATGCATGCATGAACATGTATTTGACACATGACATGACCCACAAACTTGACTTATGCACTTGACATTTTTCAAAAGACATGTAACAGATTTTTTGACTTTTTGGAAAAACATTATTTTGTCATCATTTCATATCTTGTTAATCACGTGATCCGTATCATGTAGGCACATTGCCTTATTCTTATAACACATGTGGACACATCACGACTCCCATATGCACCGCGTGCTCCTGCTAGTTACCGCACCACCAACGGTCTGTACACTGTGGTGAATACGTCTTATTCATATTCATATCATGATAACACGATAGTACTTTATCGAGTTATTTCCTTAGTCATGGCACCTACTAGCGTTAGGTGCTACCTCACTCCGACATCCTTTCCGAAAAGATCCATTCGAGGCACGCCGACGGTTCTTTGTCAACCCAGAGGTTACCACTTTATTCTTAAGCACTCCAGAGTGGACATATGAGTTCCACTAGGACAAGCCCCCCGTCCTAGCATTTAGAGTCATGATAAAATATTTTTGACACTTTTCATTTTCTTTGAAAACCTTATACCCAAATGTATGTGACATGAGACTTAAGACGTGATCCTTCTTATACTAGACATGTGACATGTAAGATGCCGTGCATGAACTCATTGAACATAACAAGTTCAAATCATGGCATGATAACATGAGACATGTGAAACATCCAAAACAATTTCATGAACATGAAAAAACATGTCATGGCCGAAACTTCAAAGGTAAGTAACATATAAAATCTTCACTTAACATGTTTCATACTTGAAGCATAATAAATAATAGTCATGGCATGGATGAATCGAACATGAAATCATGGCAACATCATAGGAATCCGAAATGTACAACATCACAATATCCGAAACTTCATGATTTGTGAAACATCAACACAACATCAAGCAAAACCGAAACATAAGCATATGATTCATGGCATTTTCATCATGGATCCGAAACATATTACATTTTCTCGTGATCTTATACAAGTCAAAGCAATAGATTTAACCAAGTAAAAGCATAGATTAACATTCAAAGATGAGAATAAAAATGAACGATTTACACAAGCATATACGTATGTTAGCCAATCTAGGTTGAGTGTATACTTACAAAATTTTTCGAGAAAACAAATAGAAAACTGTAAATGGGATGTGTAAATTGTTAGAACAAGGGTTTCAAAAACCCTAATCCGTGTGCATGAGTGTGTGGGTGGTTTCAGGTTGTCTCTTGTTCATGGAAAGTCCAAGACCATTCGGTTCTAGGATTTCTAAACATGAAAAGTCTTCAAAATCCATGACCCTTGGTTAGATCTTGAATGTGTGTATGCGGTTCATGTGGGTAGCCGAAAGTGAGGAGGTTCTAAGTCCTCAATATCTCAACTCCTTCTCTTTTCTCGAAAACCCTAGGTTATTTCAATATGAAACAACATTGTACTTGTGTGTGTTTGTGTACCGAAAATCTAGAACTCTTTGGAGATTTATCATCTCCTTGAGTTAGGCATGAGTGATGTGAAGAAATTAGAAAGTAAGAGATCCTCACAGCCTCCTTCTTGCTAGTGTCGTGACCCTCTCTTGACCATAGACAAGAGTAGCCTCTCTTGTTTGGTTGGAAGGAAAGTGAGTGAAAGGTGAGAGATCTTCAAGTTTTTGGTGTGAGGTGGTATGGAGGATGGAGAGCATAAGAAATTTCAAAAATGGCAAGGGAAGAAGAACCCTTGGACGTGTGTCTCTCTTCCCCTTATATAGAATTTCTTTCAAGCCCTCATTGGTTGCTTGTGGTCCAATGCATGAAGGACAAGTGTCATCTCTTCTCCCCCTCTAGCCGAATGTCTCTTCCTCTTCCACACTCTTGGATTGCCTTGGGAAGGTGGAAAGATCTTCTTAGGCGTGTGGCCCTTGGCCCTAGCCGAAAGTTTTGCCTTCTATGCCCCTCTTGTTTTGTCTAGATACAATGCATCTTAGGGTAGAAAAGTAAATTACTCTTTGTGTCTCTTCATCTCCCAAAAATGAGGCTTTGCATGTGTGACACATGGCATTGGCGTGTGCCTTGCCCTAGCCGTCCATCTCCTTTCCCAATTCCCATGTGATCCTTCATCTTCCAATGCCTCTTCATTAGGTGACTCTTCACTTCCCAAGAACCTCTTTGTAACCCTAAGGTGACAAGTGGCGTGTGTGAGTGCGCCTATGGGTGTAGTGGCTGAAAAAGTAAGGGTAAGTTGGTCATTTCATGTGGTTGTCTCTTCACATTCCTTCTAGAAGGTCTTTGCATGGTTGACAAGTGGCAATTTCTAAAGAGAATCCCTTGGATGGGCGTGTGGTGTGGAAACCGAACACCCATTTCGTCCCTTGGCCTTCCCCATGCAAATCCCTCTTGGAAATCCCCTTGGTCTTCCCTAGGTGCCACTTCCCTATGCAATCTATCTTGGAACTTCAAATTCATGCCAAGTGGCATGGTGTAGGTGTGTGGGTGAGTTGGCCGAAAGTCCCTTGGCCTTCTCTAGGTCCTTTCCTCTTCCTTTCTTCTAAAAGATCTCTTGCATGCATGACACATGGCATGCACGCAAATCCGTGGCATCCAAGCTAGGATTTGCGTGCATGCCTTCCCTTGGCTTCCCAAACATCTCTCTCTCTCTCTCTCCTAGCCCATTATCAGGTCTAGGTACTTAGTGTTGTACATGCACGACACATGGCACTTGTAGCAAGGGCTTTTGGTTATGGGACAAACGTATCTAGGGTTTTAGGGCTTGGGCTTCTTATGGTGGCCGAATATACATGAGCTTGGTTGGCCTTCTCTTGGGCTTGGGTTGCTATTCTACAAATTCAAGGCCTAAGTCTGACTAGACACATTCTCATGGCCCTAAAATACTACTAAGGCAACGAAAATAAACACAGATGTAATCTAATCAAGTTTCGGGTTATCACAAGTAAGCCCAAGGGAAGCTCCCCCCTCAACAAGCTAGTCAAAGGCAAAGATTAAACACCAAGGCAAAGGAAACAACCTCCAGCTGTAGCACCATGGGTATTAAAGAATTCGTGGGGAGTAAGGTTCGGATCCTCCTGCCCTGCAACTTTCAGGACTTGTAGCAAGACGGTACATCAGGATAGCATGATCCTCCAAGCATTGGGAAGCAGCTAAGCCGAAAACACCCCAAGAAAGTCTAGAATATTACAAACCAACTTGAAAAGTGGGAGACGAAGCCCAATGAAGAGCCTACCAATGTATAGCCCAAACTGTTCGGCAGCCCCTTACAAGTTAAAGATCCGATCAATTGGGCCCGGTAGAATTAATTCCACCGAGTTAAGGGTCCCATAAAGGTCCCTCGCTGAGTCTAGCTCCACCCGAGTAGTAGTGGAGGAGCACCGATTGCCTTTGAAGACCTATGGCTGCAGAACGCCCCCACCAGGAGCGTTGAGAGAGGAACCACTCGCTTGAGAGGACTTATGAGAAGTCTTAGGAACCATCGTAGCAGAGAACATGAGCCGGCGAAGTATGAGGAGAAAGATTCAGGGAAAGGGCAAGAGGAGCAAGAGGGAAGACTATAGCGAGAATGAGAACAGGCACCTGAGAGGAAGAATATAAAGATGAAGGAAGAGATTGACGGTGGCCAAGAGAAGAAACGATAGAGAGGGGGGATGGTAATAGAGAGCGATGGGGGACACACCATGTGTCATCCATGAAGGACGTGATGAAGAAAATCTCGCCCCCTACACTGACACAAAACGATGTGCGATGGGTTTAGTGTGGCGCAACAACCATTGTCAGAGGAGGGTAAATAAATGAGTCCGGTTGTGGAAAAGAATGGTAGCAAACTGCTTCCTCTCCTTAAACAAGGATCCGCTTTGCAAACTGACTCAGCCTTAGGTGTCATCCCTGAAAACTAGTATGGGGGGGGGGGGGCATATAGATAGAGAGTAGACAACAAAAACAGGAGCTTCCAACAATGGATCTGCAATATAGGAATATGCATAAACTGTAGCTCAAAAGAGCTTATCTCCCCACTTCCCTCCATTCCCCTGGCGCACACACACACACAGGCACTCAGAATGAAACTGACCTTTGTTGGCAATCTATACTCGTAAAATGCCTAAGATAACATCGAATCCGAGCAACTAAAAAACTAACAAACCTGCCTCCAAGATGACACCGCCTATCTCTAGAGGACACGTCTCTCCATTAGGTAACGCTACCAAAACTGTTTGCCACATCGATTCCACCTGAAGACCGCTTATCCTAGTGAACTGCAGTGGATACAAATGATTGGGACACACCCAAGTCAAATAGGGTACTTGCGCAGTATTGTGATATCCTAACTCATCCTCGAATGACTGAGAAACTCACTATTTACACTGTTTTCCTAACATTATTAACGAACTAACTAAAGTTAGGGTTTCGTACCTGTGATGACGCTTGCTTCCTGGGTTTATGGGGCATCCTCGTTGACTTCTCCTAGAGTAAGGGTGTATACCCTTGCTTGTACTGTCTGCCTTTGAACTCCCCGTCCTACACCAGGGTTGGTTTGTTGCACTGGCATTTCCTGCTGGAAATCCTTGGCACAATGTCCCAACTGCCTACACCTATAGCATGAGAGTGGGATTCGTCAACAATCTCCCTCATATGCCCTATGTAAAAGACCACACATTGGCGTCCTTCCTCCCATGCATACTATGGGAGTAGTTGGCGGGCATACTCCCATCCTCGACACAAGCTTATGAGGGAAACCCAAACTATGTCCCTTTCTTGAAAATCCTTAATCTCCAGACACGCTACGTGTGCCTTGATACACGTTCGCAATCCTTCCAGGAACTGCTCCGTCCTCATGCTCTTCGTGGAAATGAGATAAGGGGCAAACCTCCCTAGTTCCATGAATTTAACATCATACTACTCAACCGTCATGCTGCGATGGACCAAGTTAGCAAACTCCTTTTGACTTCAATTGTCTTATGATGGTGGGAAAATATCAATCGTCGAATTCTTTCTTGAATCTTTCCCATGATATCCTTTCCATGGCCCCTGTTCCATGATACAGAGTTATCTCTTGGCACCCTACCATAGTGTCGCTTCTCCTTGGAGGAGGTAGCTCGAATATAACATCTTCTAACTTTCAACACAGCTACACACCTCAAAAGTTTTCTCAATATCCATAATCCATGTCTTCACCTTCATGGGTCCTTCGTTACCAAAGAGTCCTGGGTAACGAAAGGCCAAAAATCGTTTGTGCACCCTAGCTACTCATCCCTGGGAGAATTAAATTGTTGACTTTCCATGTGACATGTATAGAGCTCGTGTTGCTGCTACAGCATGTACGAAATGCAATTTAGTGCCCTTGCTAACTTGTTGTCCCTCCCTTCACCCGATGGCTCCCCCTCACGACTACCTATTCGTTGTCGCCTCGCAAAACTCTCGATCGCACCATATTCAGACCTTTTCACACAACCCAACCTATCACTTCCTAGCTTAACCATTGCCTACTATATACTAATAAAGTCTACAATACTTTACGATTCTAGCTTATGATGCTAAAGATCAAATCCTATGTCTCTGGTATTCTTCCTATGTGACAATGTGGATTTACCCAGAACCGTATAAACGCTCTCTAATGCTAAGTTGTGGCACCCTGTTTCTTGGTAAAGGACCTAGCGAGGATTTGTGGTGCCAAGGGTGCCAACTAGTTGGCAACACTCAGAATTTAGATCGGGATCAAACGTGAAATGTTCACAAGGAAGTGCACATATAAGTGAATGGTCGTTTATACAACAGCAGAATAAGTAAAGGTTAAGTGTTATTTGTACCAGAGTTTAAATCGTAAATAGGTTCATTCAATAAACACCCAAATATCCATATGTCACTTTATTTCCCATAATATATAGAACCATTTGTTTGTTCCCTAAATCCAAATACGGCGAGCTGAACATGGTTGGTCGCCAGACTAAATAATACATCTCGAAAGGAACAATACAGTTACTAATAACGACCTCTGTATATATTTCTCGGGCGGAGTTGGTCCTTCTTCCTTGGATACCTCTCATGAGTCTACCTCTTCATCAAAGTCAACGATTCCGAAAAACGAAACCATAAGTAGGTTAAAAAGTTATGACAAGATTGCTAATGAGAAACAATGTACATTATTATGTAATGCATAATTTCATGTAAAAAGAGTTGTGAACACGTGTATTGTGCATGGCGAGGAATCTCCCTTTGAGGAATTAACCTCTATGCAAAACTCAAATGTACATATATATATTGTCGAGGCAAGGAATCACCCTATTTACATGCATGTAAGACTCATCGTATTGAATCATATAGAATCTTATCACATAAAATCTTACACAAAGATATTTCAAATCATCCAATCTCACATTGAGATATTTCAAATCATATAATCCCACACAGAGATTTTTGAAATCATCCAATCTCAGACAGAGACGTTTCAAATCATCCAATCTCACACAGAGATATACATATTGCATTGGGGAACATATCAGCCAGATCAACCAACCCGAAGACACCACATACATGATACGCTCGGGGTATTCTCCTTTCCATCTATCAAGTGATGACAATACGAAAACATTCCACCCAAATCATCACGAGGCATTCTCCTTCCCGTATGACATTAGTGGAAACGTGTCGTAGGAATGGCCCCGTGAACATCTAACCATTCATGATAATTGACACATTCTAAGACTCAAACACCCTCACACCGAAATCACCACATCATAAATCCGAGCCATTCAAACGTCAAGACCTTAAAATCGCAAAGTAAATATATTCAGACACAATGTAAAAAATATTTGTAAACATAATGAAGTAAAATATTTATTCATTTATGATCAAAAAGGGGGAAAGGTTACAGAATATGCATTGCAAATCCCATAACATACCTACAACATTTACCTCATATTTCTCAGTACTGTCTAGAAGCTAACTTATCTCACAGTAATAGAAATGCTATGGAAGTGTGGCGCTGCTCTGCCTCTTCTCCTCCCACCGTACCCTTGAAGTCATTTGCTTTCTTTGAAGGTTCCAATTTTAAAGAAGATCCACACTTAGTATCTCAAAAGTGAGATCTTGACTTTTACCTAAAGCCATAGATCCACACTTAGTATCTCAAAAGTGAGATCTTGACTGTTACCTTAAGCCATTTATAGGTGGGGATTCAAGTGTCCTTCTGACTATTGATATGTCCGAATAAGAGTCCTTTAGTCTCAGTCTTCCATCTACAGGATGATAGAGACAGACTAGCAGAACAAGGCACGCACATCCATGCAGCTTATATTGCTTCCAATCGGCACTCTTTCCCAAGTACGGGCCTTCCACATGGCATTGGACAATTCTTCTAGGTTAAAAAAATATGGCTTACAAAGCCGTAGCCTTTTCCCTACAACCCACTCCAAATGTGACCTTCCATATGGTGTGTGGGCTTCTGCGTATGGCAATATTGCCCTTTGAGCATTTTTGTGTTATCCTGAACGCTCGTACATCTATATGGGTCTTATCCTTCACTGTTGCTCGCCTTAGGCTTGTTTTTCTCCTTTCAATACCAGCCTTCCCCGCCTTCGTAAGAATGGCGCCTTTTCCAAAAGTACGAGCCTCTTCAGCTCCTCGTTCTTCACCTGGGTACTTGCTCTGGGTGAAAGTCCTTTGTCACTCACCCTTTTGTTGGACTAGCTGCACTCTGCAGACCACTTCTCCTCATTTTTCACCAAATCAATGAGAGAATATCATCTTTGACTTCCACTTGTCAAGAAAAGTCTCTTCTTTGCTTGTACAGTCAGACACTCTGAAAACAAACACCCATTTTTTATCTCAGTTCATCTCTAATTATTGTATCACTGTTCATTGACTATACTATACACAAAAAGTTGCCAGTGGAGCCTCTCCTTTCTCTCTCTCGTGTTCATCTTTCGGCAGCAAAACCTACCAGGGGAGAATGTGCTTTCAGCTGTCTGTTTTTTGCTTGGCTCGTACAAGTCGTCTCCCATTGGTTGAATTGACGCTCGTACCCTTGACTATTCAAATACCGTTTGTCTCATACGTGAGAGCTGATATTAGTGTGTCCCAATTTTTCAAATGTTGTTTCATAAAATATTACCCAAAAAAACACACAATAATTAGTGGGTCCCAGTTTTTCTTCTTTATCAAATACTACAAAAAAAGTCAAAACCTTTCCATCTCATCTTTATAAACAAACATACACATTTTAACAAAATCATCTCATCTCATCTCAATTCACATATCTCAATACTATTTACACATATATCAAAAAATCTCATCTTATCTCATCTCATCTGCAAAAGAAAAAAAAAAGGAAATTTCACCACTGAGTTCATATTTTCGTCCATCCAAACATTATGCTCCAGTTAATTAATATGTCAGTCTTGCCTAAATCTTTGTGTTCTGTTCCATTTATACTACCTGCTTTATATATACTTCTGTGTTTGGTCGGTATTAGGCTGGCAAAGTTAGAGAGTTGACGCCTGAAGTGGAACAGAGCTTCTTTTTTTTTCACCATTGAGTCCATGTATTAGAGTTAAAATACATTTTTAACCTTATAACTACTTTTCCCGCCTTTATTAAAATGTATATAAGAGCATTGGCATTGGATTGGCTATTTTATTCTTCAAATTTTGAAGAATATGTAACTTTTTCACTTTTAGCTAACCATTCAAAACTTAAAATCTACATTAGATTAGTCATCATACTCTCTATAATAATAAAATATTATTATTTTATATTTTTATATTTTTATAATTAATTTTTATTTTTTAATTAATTCTATTTTCATAACCTCCTATAATCTCCAACAATCATATTCATTTTCATTTTCACAATCCAATAAACAAAATTTAATCACACAATATCAATATTATCAAAATAATTCCATCGATCTTCAATGCAACCAAGCCAATTCTCACAAACATCATCACCAACTAATGCAAAATAAGAGTAATGAATAGGGTGGTAACCAACATATAAAACTATGAACATCACACCCATATTTGTGATCCAAAATAACAAAAAACCACAAAATAGCATAGGCTACAACCCCAAAACTCCCCACCAGCAAAAGGCTATACATCTTCAAAAGATGAAGATTGAGATGGAGATGAAAATCGCTTCCTTGATTTCTCAAAAACCTCTTTTTGAAGATTCAAGAAATATTCTCGTTGCATTCCATTCATGCCAGCAAGATCCATCTTCATTATCTTCATATTGATCTTCCTATTCTCCGTATCATTTCTCCTCTTTTTCTCCACTAGTAATTGAGCCCTATCAGCATCCAATTTACTAGTCGCTTGTCTTCTTTCAGACATGAAAACAACTCTATCATTTGTCATGCAAGTTAAGGCCTCAACAAATTCTACATCGCAAGATTCTGCAGCCTTCATTTTTCTCTCCCTTTCTTTCTCAGTCTTCTTCCCTGGAGGCCTCTCATAAATGACCTCTACGTTGTCATCTATCGTGTCGTCTCCTAGTGGAGTCGACTCCACCATAGCAGGACGTTTCCCATGTGGTTTCCTTCTAGTTGACAACATGGATACGTGTTGCTGCCATTTTGGTTGGTGTCTCAATAGACACCAACAATGTTCCATGTTGTATGTGGCCTTCTCAGTCTCTCTATACATGATTTTAGCTCTTTCAATCTAAATATGCGAATGTAACAAGAATGTGATAATATAATTTTAGTAAGAAAATTTAAAATGAGATTTAGTTAGAAACTCATACCTTATCCTGCTCTGTCGAACCACTTGGATGCAAAGATTCTACTTGAGCCACAGCAGCACAAAATTTATTTGTGCATTTTTGGATCACTGACCATCGATTGGTCGATGACCCCCTGAACGATTTGCCATGCTAGGTTTTTTATGCTCATTGTAATAATTGCTAATTCTCTCCCACATTTGAGAGTATTTTTTATCTGTCCCCCGTATAGCATTTATGCTAATATTGAGTCAAGCCGACACGAGGAAATTGTCCCCTCTATGGTGAAAGACACACCTCGTTGCGTTTTCTTACTAGGTGGCCTTTTTTCACCTTCCAATTGTGTTGCTTGGAGTCCAATATTCTCAAGGCTACTAGTCATTAGGGTACTGGATATACCTTGTTCACCACTTTGCAATAGAGTGGTAAAGAAGGGATCTTCATTAAATGCAGTATCCATCCTTGATTCAAGTATAATATCCAAAAATCAGGACTAGACTCATACAAATATCAGAGACAGTGCTACTGAAACAGCAGCCACATATAAACATGCAATATCTATGATAACCCAACAAATGAAATTAACAACCTACAAATACAATGCTACTGAAACAGCAGCCACATACAAACAACAACCACATACAAACTATTTTTTTTACTATTTTTTAAAAAAAACACCCTTTTGACTACCTGTCAAACGTATAAGGCTATCTCATATATATTATTTTTTTCCCATCCAAATGCTTGTCAAGTCAAATGAGGAGGACAATAAATAAATGCGTTGCCATAGAAAATTAGCATTGTGCTGATAGCGATGGGACCTTCAACTCCTACCTTACTAAGAATCTTAAAACACAGTGACTAGTACCATGGTGACCAACCTGTAACTAGGTACTTGCATAAAAAGATATTGATGTGTTGGTGATGATTTAGCAGGCAATAATTCTTTTTCTTTTTTAGTCGTTTTTAAATATATCTTTAATTGATAGATTAAGCAAGTCCTGAGATTTGTGGATAATTGCTTGTTTAATTTATGGTCCTAGTAGTGTATGATATTTTCTTATACTTTTCTGTTTGTATTACCTGTTTGATGATCTATTAGTTGTTTTAACCTTTGATTTTTTAAGTCAGTGGGACATTTCACTGATTTATTTCTTCATTGAACTTAAATACTTGGTTTTGTATGGTGTGCTAATTATTGTGCTAAGGTACTCAATATCATATTGCTTTAGTTATTTAGCATTGCTATTCAAATGATATCTTCTTGTTGTAGTCAGTGAAGTTGTGCTTTGTGGATTTTTAGGACTAATTAATGCATCTTTTAATCTTCTATATGAACTTGTCACCTGCGTTTATCTTGGGTTTCAGAGATTTCTGAGTAAATATTGAGATTTGCTATGAATAATGTATGGTAATTAGGTGTGGTTTTGTTCCTACAAGATAGCAGACCTATGTTCATTCTACTGCATGAATTTCCAGCAAGCCTTGCATTTGCAAGCCTTCCACTCAAGTTCATCCCCTTGAATAGATGACTTCTACTTACATTCGACTTAAGCAAAGAATTAGTGCAAACTGAATTCAGATATCATTAAATAGAGCTTGAATGGGTTGATGGCAAGGCAAGTGATTCTAGGTGGTACATGGGAAGAAGAAATGATACAAAGTGGCACCTATGAAGATCACTTTGACCATTCTGCATAAAATATATTCTCTATGTCTATATCAACAAAGGTACTTGCATAAAATATATTCTCTATGTCTTTATGCAAGTACCTAGGTATCTTTTTAAAGCACAGAATATATCCTCTATGTCTATATGTAAAAGAAAAACTTATGCACAATCATCAACAAAGGTAAATTTGTCTATATTCAAATAAGCCTATATTCAAACTTAAGTCCCTATATATGTATCCTTTGACCTGCGTGAAAACTGTCTAGCTATTTCCTTAGTGCCACATAGGAGCATAGAGGCACCTTTACATAAACTCAATCTAAAACCATCCTCTCCAACCAGAACTACTAGTCTGCTACTACATACAAAATGCCCAGACTATTTTTTTGATCATTGTACAAAATGCCCAGGTGATCAAAACCATCCTCTCCAACCAAAACTGCTAGTCTGCTACTACATACAAAATGCCCAGACTATTTTTTTTTTTTTGTCAAAACACTAACACACGAGTTCAAACCAACACTGCAGTTTACAGCAACTGCTAAAAACAAGCAGCATAACTAGAAAAAAGAAATAAAATTGAGCCCTATCGTGTTCAAATCAGGACTAGAAATTGAAAAACTCTTGCTGAAAACAAAATCAAAATCAAACCCAAACAACATCAAACCCAAACAATAAAATCAAGAGTAAAATCAAGAACAAAGTTTCGAGTTTTACTAAGTTGCTTGTCGTGCTGGAGAGAAGTTGCTGCGGTGCCGTGCTGGAGACAAGATGGAAGCTTTTTTAGCCGCAGGAGAGAAAGGGGAAGAAGAAGAGAAAGAAGAGTAGAAGAAGAGAAAGAAGGAAGAGGAAGGCAGAGATGCGAGAGAGGGAAGAAGAAGAGAAAGAAGAGAAAAAAAAAACCCTAGAAGAAGAGAAAGAAGGAAGAGGAAGGCAGAGACGCGAGAGAGGGAAGAAGAAGAGAAAGAAGAGAGAAAAAAGAAGAAGAATAAATCACGGGAGAGAAAGGGGGAAGAAGAAGGCAGAGACGTCAGAGACAGAGGGAAGAAGAAGAGAAAGAAGAGACGCGGGAGAGAAAGAGGGAAGAAGAAAGAAAGAAAGAAATCGTGGGAGATGGAGCCGAAAACAATAAACAATTCATTTGGACTTGAAATAGTTCTTTTCATCTTTGGAAAGAAAGATGAAATTACTGTAGATCAAATTTCATTTGAAATGGGCTTGGCTAATTCAATGTGGGTCAACTTTCTATAAAATTATTTAAATTTGAAGATGAAATGCGTTTTGAAGAAGCGGATGCGGATGCTCTAAGGCTACGTTTTGAAATACTTTAAAACACAGAATACAAATTATACTTTTCCACCTCTGTTTTCCATTTCCTTTTCTGTTTTCCATTTCCTTTTCTGTTCTTTACATGGTATCAGAAGAATTTTCCGCAAAATACAATAATGTCTTATTCATCTGTTTCTTCAACTTCTACTCCTCCTCATGAAGATTCTTCAAGTCCTTTATTCCTTCGTCACGGTGACAGTCCAGGTACATTGCTAGTAACACAAGTTCTCAATGGTGAGAACTATCATACCTGGCATCGATCAATGTCAATGGCGTTAACTGTGAAGAAAAAAATCGGATTTGTTGATGGCTCCATCTTGAAACCTTCCGCTTCTTCTTCTCAGTTTTCCTCTTGGATTCGATGTAATAATATGGTCTTGTCATGGCTACTTAATTCTTTATCCAAAGAAATTGCCGCTAGTGTGATCTATGAAGATTCTGCAATGGCAATGTGGTGCAATCTCAAAGATCGATTTTCTCAAGCCAACGAACCTCGTATCTTCCAGTTACAGAAGGCTATTGCTTCTCTTACACAAGATGATGTAAGTCATATAGGTTCTATTTTCTTATCAACAAACCTCATCTTACATGATGCTCTATATGTGCCTTCCTTTACCTTTAATCTCATTTATATCAGCAAGCTAACTAGTTCATCTTGCTGTCTTATTTTCCTTCATAATGAATGCTTTATTCAGGACCTCATACATTGGAGGACGATTGGGAGGGGACAAGATAAAGAAGGGTTATACCTGCTGCAACCTCCACCAGTTCATGGTTTTGTGTCTCAAAATGTATCTTCTCATGATGATTCTTTCAGTGTTAAACCACATATTGAGTTCTCTTTCTAATGCTTGTAATAATGCATCTGTTTCTATTTGGCATCAAAGGATGGGACATCCATCCTTCTCTCGAATGAAACTGTTGCCTCAGTTTTCTTCTATCACTTCTAATAATAATCCCAAGCATTGTAGTGTTTGTCCTCTTGCCAAACACATGAGGTTACCATTTCCTGACAGTGAACATACTTATTTACATTTATTTGATATTGTTCATGTTTATATTTGGGGACCTTTTTCTTCTCCATCCATAGAAGGTTTTCGTTATTTTTTAACCATAGTGGATGACTATTCTCGTAGTACTTGGCTTTATATGCTCAAATCAAAATCTGATGCTCGAAGTCATTTACAATATTTTACTGCTATGGTTGAAAATCAGTTTGCCTCTACTATCAAAATCATTAGGTCTGATCATGGAAATGAGTTTGCTATGCATCATTTCTTTTCTAGCAAAGGCATTATCCATCAATTGTCATGTGTAGCTACTCCCCAACAGAATTCAGTGGTTGAAAGGAAGCATCAACACATTTTAAATGTAGCTCGAGCTCTCCTTTTTCAATCAAATGTTCCATTGATTTTTTGGAGTGATTGCATCCTCACTGCCGTGTATCTATCAATAGAAGTCATTCTCCAATTATTCCCAATAAACTCCTTATGAGTTGTCTTTCATAAATCACCATCATTTACTCATTTAAGAGTATTTGGTTCACTTTGTTATGCTTCCACTCTTGCGCATAACAAATCTAAATTTGCCCCTCAAGCTCATAGATGTATCTTTCTTTGTTATCCACTTGCTTCTAAGGGTTACAAATTGTATGACCTTGATGATCATTCCATTTTTGTTTCCAGAGATGTTACATTCCATGAGCAGATTTTTCCTTTCAAATCTGTCCCACATAACATTGATAACTTCTCTTTTATGAATCCATCATCGTCTGTTGTCCTTCCTAGTCCAATTCCTGATATTTCTTGTCATAATCATTCCTTTAATGCTTATTTTCCTTCCTCTCTCGACTCTATTCCAGTCCCCACTATACCAGATTCATCACCTCCATGTAGAAGATCATTGAGACCACACAAACCACCTGGCTACTTGCAGGATTACCACTATCATTTGGCAACTTCTAATGCTTGTTCCATCCCATCTTCACATCCTTTTATTGGTCCTGAATCAGGTAAGCAATACTCCATTTCATCTGTTATTTCTTATTCTAGATTATCTTCACCACACCGAGCATATTCTTTAGCCATTTCATCACTTTTTGGGCCAAAATTATATCATCAAGCTGTAAAATTTCCCCATTGGAGAACTGTTATGGCAGAAGAGATTACTGCACTTCAGCAGAATCAGACTTGGACATTGACAACTCTACCACCTGGAAAACATTCAATTGGATGCAAATGGGTATATAAGGTCAAACTTAAGTCTGATGGAAGCCTTGAAAGGTATAAGGCTAGGCTAGTAGCTAAAGGTTTTACTCAACAAGAAGGGATTGATTTTTCAATACCTTTTCACCAATTGCAAATATGGTTATAGTAAAGTCTTTATTAGCCATTGCAGCTACTAAAGGTTGGCATCTTATTCAATTAGATGTCAATAATGTCTTTTTGCATGGTGACTTGAAAGAAGAGGTGTATATGTCCATACCTCCTGGTTTTGGTGAAAAAATGAGACACTAGAGTTTGCAAGCTCAATAAATCCTTGTATGGATTAAAGCAAGCATCTCGGCAATGGTTTGCAAAGTTTTCCTCCACCATTATTCAACATGGTTTTGTCCAATCAAGAGTTGATTATTCACTCTTCACTCGGTCATAAGGCTCTTCTTTTATTGCCTTACTAGCATATGTCGATGACATATTAATTGCTAGCAATGATGTTGCTGCAGTGGACACTCTCAAGAAGTTCCTTGCTGACAAATTTAAATTGAAGGTTCTTGGTCCATTGAAATTTTTTTGGGGACTTGAAGTTGATCGCAGCTCCAAAGGCATATCCCTTTCTCAAAGGAAATACACCTTGGAGATATTATCTGACACTGGATATTTGGAAAGTAAACCAGTTAAGACTCCCA
The DNA here is from genome assembly GCA_961763995.1 of Juglans cinerea. NCBI lineage: Eukaryota > Viridiplantae > Streptophyta > Magnoliopsida > Fagales > Juglandaceae > Juglans > Juglans cinerea. The sequence continues at coordinate 26,244,637 of CAUIVZ010000003.1, forward strand.
TGGAACAAAACTTGCAATTGTCTCGAAGTGAAGGTGTTCTTCTTGAGGATGCCAAAGTTTATAGAAGATTGGTTGGTCGTTTGCTTTATCTTACAATCACTAGACCCGATATTACCTTTGTTGTGCATGTCCTTAGCCAGTTTATGGATTCACCTCGGCAGCCTCATTTAAATGCTGCATATCGTGTCCTACAATACTTGAAAATTGCTCCTGGCCAAGGACTCTTCTTCTCTACTAATTCTTCACTCAAACTGAGTGCTTTTACTAACTCAGATTGGGCTGGATGTCAAGACAGCAGACAATCCCTCACTGGCTTTTGTATTTTCCTTGGCAATTCTCTTGTGTCATGGAAATCCAAGAAGCAAGCTGTAGTATCGAGATCCTCTGCAAAAGCCAAGAACCGAGCAATGGCTTCCACAGTTTGTGAATTAGTTTGGTTATCCTCGTTGCTTTCAGATCTCCAAGTACCTCCATGTAACACCCTGGCCCTTTGGATTTTTTTTTTCTCTTCTTTTTCTTTTCCCTCTTGCCTCCCCCAGCCCCGATAAACTTCCCCAATTTTCTTCCCTATTTTCACGCAGCCACAACGTCATTTGAGGTGAGCTTCGTCTTTCCGCATGCAGTTTATCCTTTCGACGGTTTTTCACTTTAAGTTTTTGCACTCCCGAAAATTCCTCCACCCAAATCTCCATTATTTTCCACGTTTAGGCAGTTTGAACTTCCTTTCCATTTTTGAGTTCTCTTCTTATTTTCGTTTCCGTCCATGGTCTCTCCCTCTCTACTTTTTATTGTCTTATACTTGCTGTGCATTTCTATATCTAATCTGGCAAACTCTCTCTATCCAAAACTCTCTCTATCCATGTCTCTCTCGTTCACTGCAAACCTCCATGCAGAAACTGTAGCCGAGGGCCACCACTCACTACTACGGCATCGCCAACCATCCCGCACGGCCACCATCACGCCAACCTATGGCTTTCGCAGATGGACCAGTGACCCACTGCTCACCCTCTCAACCCCAAAACCACCATGCTGTCACTGTGAGACGCCCCTGCAGACCACTAACCCCCACGAAATTGCACCACCCAGCCACTGCCTCGTACACACCACCACCATGCAAGCCTCCCACGTTCCCTCGATTCCACCCACCAGTTCACAATGAGAGCTCCACATTGCCGCCACCCTTCACCGTGAAACCCAAGTCACCATCGCACGCTAAGAGGCCTCTGTTTCCACTTACCAAAAACATAGCTTGCTTTCCTTCTAACTTTGCCTCCATGCAAGCCGCCCAGTCACTTGCCGTCCATGCGCCGTAGCCCAGCCGTGAACCCTCTAGTGGAGCCACCGCAGATCACAAAGCAAGATTTTATGGTCGGACTGCAACCCCCGTTGCACGGTCTGTAACTCCCTCTCCCTCTTTCTCTCGGGACATTTCATCTCTCTCTCTCTCTCTCTCTCTCTCTCTCTCTCTCTCACACACACAGTGCCGTGCCACTGCGCCGTACACTGTCAACCTAGCCAGCCACCGCTTCCATCATCCCTGGCCTTTTCTCTCGGTGAGCCCAGACTATATCGCACGGTTTTGTATTTCTCAAGTATTTTCCGTTCGCATTTTCATAAGTATTCTCGTTTCTAGTTTTCGGTCCCTACCTAAGATTTGTTCAATAGTATAAATAAACCACTTTTAATGCTTTATCATATAGCATTTGTAAAGCACAATAAAGAAATTGTTTTAACATATTTATATTACTACATCTAGTTATAAGTCAGTATGCTTTCTTGCCATTTTATGTTTATTTTGATATTGAGTTTGATTTATTTGAGATGTTTCATGTGGGTCATGTTTAGCGTGAAATTATAATTTCATATAGATAATATTTAAAGATCTAAAATTTTAGTTATATAGTAATAATTGTTATAACTATTTTCATCAGTAAATAATAAGATTTTATTTTTATTCTAAATGCTTTAAAATCGATTTAAGTATATTTTACTAAATGAGTGTTTTATTGTTTATATTATTTGAATTTGAATATTTTATGAATTACTATTGCTTAAGAAATTTATGATTTCCTACTAGATTATATGTTGGATGTATTAAATTATCGTTTTAATAATAGTTTATAGAGATATGAGTTTAAACATGATTAAGTTAATTTTCAACATGAATCTAAGTTGTTTTACCATATTTGATAAAATTCTATTTTGATAAGTTAAGAATATATATAATAATAATAGTATATATTAGATTTCTGATATCTTAATAATTATCAAAGCTATTTTTCGTAGTAGGAATTTAAGTAGATGGAGAGTTGTAGCAGTCCTTTTAGAAGTTTAGTAACGCTTAGTGCTTTGTATAGGTGACGATTGACATTCATTCAGCATGATTGCGGAAAGATTCAGAATAGTACTTAAGAAGTTCAGGTAAGCGAGGTTCATATACTAGTTTTGCATAAAAGAAATGAAATGAGGTTGACTTTGAAAATAAACATGTTTGTTTTTTAAAAAAAATTCTGAAAACGACCTCAGATATTTATTTTGCATATGCATAAATTCTATATAAGAGAAAGTATTTTCTATCATGACTGGTGTAGACATGAGCTAATTGTGTGCATTCTGTTTCTGAACTATGCAAAAAGAGCGAATATGAAAATCTAAAAAATTTTGCTATGAATAAATGAAAATGTTTTGGATTCTGTTTATTTTGAACATGTGAAATGATCTAAAGTTATTCAGTATTTTGTTTTGATATGATGTGTCATTTGAAAACTTTTGCATGAAGTTCTGATTTTGTATCTGAATTTGATCTGATTTCGATGATGTTTCATTCTGTTTCTGTTAAGGCCCAGCCACGGGTATAATGGTGGTTTATAACCCTACTACGGGGTGAAACATGGTATACGGCCCAGCTACGGTTATAATGGTGGTTTATAACCCTACCACGGGGTGAAACATGGTATACGGCCCAGCCACGGGTATAATGGTGGTTTATAACCTTACCACGGGGGTGAAACATGGTATACGGCCCAGCCACGAGTATAATGGTAGTTTATAACACTACCACGGGGGTTAAACATGGTATTTGTCCTGATATGATGCTATGAGATTATATGAATATAATGTTTCAGTTTGGATATGCCAAAGTATTTTTCTTTTTGGGAACAAGTTTGTTTTTCTGAAAATTTCGCTCTGATGTATTTTTTTTACCAAGTTTGTTTATGCATTCCGAAAGTAAATACGTTGTTTCTGCATTCTGAAAGTAAATGTTTTGTTCTGCATACCGAACTTTATAAATGCTCATGTTTACATGCTAGTATATGTTTTCTGCTTACTGAGTTGTTGATAACTCACCCCTTATCTCCACAATATTTTTTAGATATTTTGATGTTTCAGCTGAGGATCAAGATTATGAGGCATTGGGTGAGATGATTTAAGTATAGTGGTTTAAGCATAGGAAGTTTTTTTACGAGTATTGTCGATTTTTATTAAGAAATTTTATTGTGTTATGATAACTTGGCATTTTAGAAAATTGGTTATATTGAGAAAATTAAATTAAATTGAATTTTCTATATGATATTGGAAATTTGGAGTCTATTTTTTATATTGTTGAAATGTGAGTTTAAGTGTTAGGAAGTAACTCTCCGACTCGTGCGGGACTGGGGCGTTACACTCCAACAATTGTTTCTCTCTATTGTGATAGTAAAGCTGCATTGCATATTGCTTCAAATCCCGTATTTCACGAACGTACCAAGTACATCGAAATCGATTGCCATTTTATTCGTGATAATCTTCAAGATGGTTTTTTGCGTACAATACATGTTTCTTCAAAGAATCAATTAGCTGACTACTTCACCAAAGCTCTAGGCAGTCCACTATTTTCTGCCATGATGTCCAAGCTGAGCCTCATTGATATTCATGCTCCAGCTTGAGGGTGTATTAGAGTTAAAATACATTTTTGACCTTATAACTAATTTTCCCGTCTTTATTAAAGTGTATATAAGGCTACGTTTTGTAATACTTTAAAACACAGAATACAAATTATATTTTTCCACCTTTGTTTTCCATTTCCTTTTCTGTTTTCCATTTCCTTTTTTGTTCTTTACACCATGTTTTCATTCTTACAAACAATTGTCTCTGGCTGTTTAATACATTAATCTATTTGTCACGCCATAAATATTACTAATAAAGATGGTAGGGGTTAAAAGCAACTGTTGTGGAAATTCAGGTAGGTTAAGATAGTGAGATGAAATAAGATAATTTTTTTATAAAATTTAAAAATTGAATAAAATGTTATTATAATATTATTTTTTAATATTATTAATTATTTTAAGATTTAAAAAAATTAAATTGTTTATTATATTTTGTGTGAAAATTTAAAAAAATTATAATAATGAGATAAGATGAAACACTTTTACTATCCAAATGTTACCTAAAGATGAGAAGTTGCTTAAGGAGCCTTGCCGGGTTCCTTGCCATCAAGTGTTTTGGCGCCCCAGCCTGAATGAGATTACTTAAAAGAATAATATTGTCACCAGACCCCAAATAAATATTTTCTACTATTGATTAAGTCCACGTTCTTGAATTAATATGTATTGCATTCCACGTTCTCCCTTGTCATGCAGTCTTACTTCGCAACATCTCTGAATATCCAGGAGTTTTGTCATAAATCTTCACTTTCACAGAGCAACCACCTACAGTTTGGACCACACATGGAATCATCTCTCGAAAAGCCAGAGATGTTAAAAGTAGCAACAACCACGAAAGGCACTTATTTCCGTACAATCCCAAACTTATGTTCATGTTTTAAAAATTAAATCAAATCAGAGCATACTCCTATCACCTTGGATTTCTAGTTTTGCAATCCTCACTAGAATGGATACAACCAAAACATATGAAACAAAGTCTAAAAAGAATATTTAAAAAAAAAATGAATGAAAAAATGAGGATGGACCATATAACAGTCTATCATCGGCTCCGAAGAGGCGGGAACAAATCCAGATCTGCAACTGTCCTCAACTAAGCAGATTTAGCAAAGCCATCAAGCTTAGGGGGCATTGGGAGTGGCGACTCCAATGGCCAAATGTTTCAAGGAAACTCCAACCAATTTATCTCCCTTCTCATAAAGACAACATCCCATTTGCCTTGATCTCTATCAGGCTAGTAGTATGCAATACCTTTGGATCAGCCTTGTGCCTTAGCCCAAGGAATATATCCAACCAGCACATCCCAAAACTTCCCATTCTCTGACGTAGCTCATCCAAAACCATTTGTATATTATAATTGGGGGAAAAAAGGTAATACTTGATAAATGCTCTTCAACAGCTAACCTTTGGTGCCCCTAAAGCAAAATTGCTGTCAATAAATCATGATAAATTGTGCAGCTTCCACTGAACCAAACATGAGCTATAATAATCTCAGAGATGTGAAGCAAAGCCAATCAATAGAGCCTTATTCTAGTCTCGATTGCACGCCGGCAAATGGGGCACACTTCGAGATCTTCTCCACACTCACAACAAGTCTGCCACATAAAAGAGAATAGAATTATTTAAGAATTATTTAAAATACGAAAAAAAAAAACTTCTCTGTAATAGAAATATTTTTTTATTTTAACCTAAAGGTGCTAATAAAACAGCAAAGAAATAAAGAGTAATTCACCTGATGCCCACAACCAAAGGCCATGTCCTTTCGATTAGTAAGACAAATAGGGCAAACCTGTACAAGTTCACCACAAATAGATTATACTTGGTGTAGGTGGTGATGATAAAACTAAAAAACAGTAAGAGCAACAGTAATCTTTTGCAATGACTATATAAAGGGATGAAAAACTTTTTTTGTCGCAAATATGACAAAAAAAGAGAACTAAATAAGAAAAAATCATCTCACTTTCTGGAGAACAATCAAAATACCAGATTATCATAGAGAGAACTTGATGATGGAGCTGTGCTGACTGCAGCATCATATCCTGTCCCAACTGCAGCATCATATCCTGTCCCAACTGCTGCATCATATCCAGTATAAGAAGGATCATATCCACCATAAGGAGACGAGTGCTGAAAGCTGCTTGAATGCTGCGGTTTCAAGCTACTAGAAACTGCACCATATAGAGGTGGGGGAAGAGGAACCCTGTCTGGAGAATTCCCCCTTTGTCTACTGCTTAACAATGAAGGAAACATATAGGAATTAATCCTTATACAACAATGTAAAAATGTGGACCTGCAAAATATTAAATACCACAAACTAAGTATTACCCTAATATCCCAAGCTCAATAGTAGCTTTATATTGAGAAGGTATCTCCATCAGGGCTGCAAGAGCGAATTCAGTCTCTTTTCTAGATGAATCCACATTCTTTGACATGATTTCCGTGAAATTCACGAACTAAACACACAACAACAGGCAGTCATTCTCAGGTTAGTAACTGTTCAATTGTATGACAACAAGATCCTTTTGTAACAAAAGAGAAATCATTACAAACCTGGAAATTATCAAAGGCTCGAGCAGGGATGTTATCATCAAATTCCCTCATCATGTCCCAAGGCCCATCTCCAACCCCCACCAATATTATTGACAAAGGATACTCACTGGATTCACATTATCATATGAGAAATTTATGGCCATGATCAGTGATGAGTAGTAGAGTATTTACCTTTTTTTAGTAAGTAGTAGTAGAGGATTTACCTTGCTTTTACAATTGCATTAATCGTCTTCTGTTCTTGTGGGCTAAGTTGGCCAGACTGAGTATCAACACTTCTTGTCACCTAATGATGCAGGCAGTTATGTGAGGCATAAGTCCCAAAACAGATATGAGATAGCAACAGGGAACACCTGACCCTAAAATTAAACTAATAAGCTTTACCAAACAAGATGGATAATTTTTCTTTTCTCAGGACAGAAATAGGAGTAACACTACTCTGTTTGTTTCAACAGAAAATATTTTCTAGAAAAACATTTTCATCTTTTGGCCTGTTTGGAAAGGGTGGAAAAGAGCAGTTAACAGAAAATTGCTAGAGGATCAATAAGAAAATCATGTACATGAGGTGGAAAATGACTTAACCCTCTCCAAGGCAGTAAGTCATTTTCCACCCCTTGCTTTACCCAGTTTTCTTCACCCAGACGATAAATTGATGTTATTTTTTCCTCCAATAAAATAAAAGAATCTTTGGCTGAAAGAATTTCGCTATTGCAAAAAAATCATAAAGATGATTAGATTTAATGTTTCCTCCCCCTTACATGCTCTCTCTCTGTTCCTTCATTCATCATGAACAGAAAATCTTAAAAATTTTATTATTGCAAATAAATAATCTTAAAAATTATTAGATTGAATTTCTATGTTTCTAGAGTATATTAATACTATGAACAAAAGTCTTAATATATTAAGTCATATAGTACAGTCATTGTTTTCAATGCAACCAAAAACCAGAAATTCATTTCCGGATCATCTAAGGTGTCAACCAAAACATTGAAAATCAGTAATTCTTCCAGAAAAAAAAAAAAAAAAAAAAAAAAAAAACCAGCCTAACTGGAATAAACCTTGCAATACTTTGTAGAATATCAATCAAAAAGCTAAAACTTCATGCAAAGCTCAACCACTCAAAAAGTATATAATTATGGATCCAAAAATCCAAAACATAGGCGAATTACCTGCCCATCAGCAATTATCAGTAGAACATGGTATTGGCCAACACTTTGCTCGACGATAGTAATGGCCATCTCAATGATAGGTGCAAAAGATGTTGGTCCTGCCATAAGATGGGAGAAGAAAGTGGTTTAAGAATCAATTGGTTGAGTTCAACAATTTTAAATACATAGGGGTCTGGTTAAATAAACACAGCACCTGCGAGTTTCAGTTCAGGGACTATTTCTCTGTATCGTGTCAGAACTTCCTCAAATCCATTACAATATCTCTCTTCTGGGTAGAAACTGAAGACATCTTGATCATGCGTAGATGCTGAAAAAATATGTAAAACATAACTATCATCTTTATAATGGGAATATTAAATCATGATAAGCAGAATGCTAATGGCCACAATTCATATGAAATTACCATCTCCGAATCCAAAACAGGGAATTAAGTTATCCTCGTCAAAAGCAGATAAAGTCTTTCCAATAATTGATATTGCTCGTTGATAGGGATTTTGACCATTTCCGATGTGATGTAAACTTCGTCGGTTGAATGACCTAGCACCTAATTTATGGAAAAAGCTAAGCATACTGCATCCCAAGTACATACAAATTGAAAGTATCAAGATGAGACTGAACCTGTCCACTCATTGCTCTTTGTGAAATCAATACCAACAACTAAATTAGAAGATTCTAGGCCAGCATGTGCAAGAGCAGCAGTAACCTGTGGTCAATCATTCCATTATTCAGCAAAAGCATGAACCTTTAAATTTGATAAAGGACTCGTCAATCGGAGAAGTTTAAGAGTACGTATAGAAAAATATAAATGATACAATGAGTGCTTGAGACAGACTGATACAAGCAATGAAAGAATTACAAGATGTCAATAAAGGAAATAACAACGCTGGCCATATTCATAAGATGACAGAAATTTTGACTACACATTTTACTACTCGTAATTAGAAGTGCAACTTATTGAAGAGACATAAAACAACCTTTTTTCCCCAAGGCAACCTACTTGCATTTATATTGTTACAATATTCCAGGGAGAAGAGGCTTTACAGGAGCCTCTCAGGTAACTTATTGGTAGAATAACGGAGGTTGAAATTTTCAGAAGTTGACATTTGGATATAAATTATTGATTTCAAAGCCCATTGGTGAAAACCCACTTGGAAGCTTGATATCAGCTTAAAATTCTAAAAGAGAAGCGTTGCTTTAACAACTCTTTAACTCCAAAAACAGTAGCAAAGAAAATCGAGCAGCCAAAATTTTGCCATTGTTAACATCCATGATAGTAAGGCACTTCTGATATCTAATCACACACACGCTGTAAATAGTCTGACCTCATCCAAGGACCGGTAGTTATCTGCAATCTTCGAATATCTTCTATCCAATGTTCTCTGAGGCTGGGGTACCTCCGAGCCATAATTAAAAGATGGTTGCGAGCCATAATTAAAAGAAGTAGAGGGCGGTGGAGCATGGGGATGCTGAGGCGTGTAATAAGGGTTTTGCTGAGGGTACGACGGTTGTGCATACCCATACTGATTCCATGTTGAAGAACCAACAGAACCACCAGACCCATATGACGCCACTCCTCTCCGACCCGAGCCCTTCGAACTTTTTCCCCCCATCACGAATAAAAATCACAGCGCTTCTTCAATTCACAGCAAACTCAAATCTCTTCCAAACACACCGAGGCAACCAAAGCAGTCCCGACTATACGCTAAAATTCACCGGCAATGTATATCAAACACCTTGAGGGCGCTAACAAAATGTCCACTATAAATAAAAAAAGAAAGGTCAACTATCTCGTTTACCAGCAAAATACGTGACAAGCGCTAAAAATGCAAAAGGATATATAAACGTATCAAACAACTGAAAGAAATTTCTGGGCAATATGAAACAAAGACCAAGACAAATCGAAATCGGCAGCTAGAGACGACCGACCTAGTCTTCAATTGACAACTATCTTGCCAAACACGTTTGAGTATATAAGAATTCTCCATACCTTGTCTGGAACATTCACGAACCTCCAAAGAAAGAACTGCAAATTGGGTTTTGATAGTCACGGATGAACCTGCAAAGAGAGTGACTATCGGCAGAGTTGTTTGATTCAACATATATACAATTATTTTAGTATCAGATTTCCATAAAAGTGATGTAGACAGTACCAATCGAAAACGCAACCTCACGAGCAAGGAAGCCGCGCACAAAAGGCCAAAGCAAGGTGAGTCAACTACTCCATTATCCGCTGTTCCAATTCAACCAACGTTTCCACGTGATTAATAAATTATATTCAAGGTCGGGTTTAGATATAAAGTAATCTCAACTCATCTCATCTAATTATTATAATTTTTTAAAATTTTATATAAAATATAATAAATAATTAAATATTTTTAAAATCTTGAAATAATAATAATATTAAAAAATAATATTCTAATAATATTTTATTCAACTTTCATCTTAAATTATTTTATTTCAACGCACTATACAAATAGTACTTTAATCTTTATACAGGGGAATATATATCCTAAGTATATTGACAATTGTACCCATCATTCAAGATCATTGTGACTCATCGATTATTTATCATGAAAGAAATGATATTTACAGTCGTAGAGTGCATAAATGACACTCAATTTTTTTGAAAAATTTAAATAAATACAATACTCACATAAAAAATTATTTTTTTAATAATGAACCTTATACTTTTTCAAAAAGATTGCATTGCGTTTACGCATTTCATAACTGTATTTAACATTACTCGTTATGCATCTCAAATATGCACATCGGTGTGAATAGATATTTTTCTATTTTTTTTAAATTAAACATCATTAACTATTAAGAAAAAATAGATAAAAAAAAATATAAATTCACTAATAATCACTTCTTTAATCATTAATAAAAAATTTAAAAAAACTTAAAATATACAAGTGGGCACATTTAAGAGTCATACTATCATATTCCTTCCCATTATCTTCATTTGAAAAAAAGAAAAAAACGTATATTAGATAATTAGGCAAATTCTTTTTTTAGATATTAGATAAATAAACATATATTTATTTTGACCCAATTAACGTAATTTCATTATAATACCAGAATAACTATATAAATCATTTGCAACTATAATTTAATTCATTATAAAGAATTTTATTCAATATCCAAATGAATAGTATATAAAAAAATCAATATCTCCAAAAAAATATAATTATGTATTAACAAACAAAAGTTTAATAACTTAAGGTATTAAGTAATCAAATATTAATTTTAATATTACATCTCAACAATAATAAAGACTTACAAAATTTAACATTTATAGAATTTGAAAATATAAGTTTATTTGCATTATATAGGTTGATATCGAGTTAGGTAAAAATTGACTCGCAATTAATCTAATTAATAATCATATCTAATTGAGTTAAATCATTTCAACTCAAAACCATTTATAAATTTAAAACTATTTATAAATTCAAATCCTTTTTATTTCATGTTATATTTGCGCCCATTAAATTCACAAGTCGTATAATATATTGCCACCTGTAGATTAGTGCCAAATTATCGAAGTTCATGTCAAGTGAGCTTTCTTTTTCTCACCCTTGACATATTTTCTAACAAAATCTACCTAAATTACATCACTATTAATTTATTTTTACGAAATATTCCTCTATATGTTTCATCCTGCATTTGTACACATGAGATACACTAACGACATCCATGAAGAATATATTATAGATTCTCCAAATTTTCAAGAATTTAAGTATTAAATAAAGATGTTCCAACCTTCCTAATAAAGGATTTTTAAAAATAATGATAATAAATGTTAAATTAAAAACTTTTCGTTCATCTTATTCTTTTTAGAAAAATTATATTTGTAATCTCGAAATGAGAACTTTCATTAAATAGAAAAAAAAAATTATTTTAAGAAATATATTATTATAATTTTAAAAATAAAATTAACTAAACTTATCTATACAATTTCCAAACGTAGTATTGCTCTTCTTTCTAGCGGCTAGGTTGGTTATATCTGATTTAAAAAGTTTAAAACTAGGACCTAATAGTCAAGTTTCAAAATAATTTTTGCGTTAGTAATCCGTTACCCTCCCGACGAAGGCAACAGCTGTCATAATATGTACAATTGAGTAAAGCTGAGCCACCGACGAATTTTCTCGAGGCTAGATCTGACTGACGTGACTACAGCCACGTGGCATTTTTTCACTTATTCTTATTATTTAGTTACTGCTGTAATTTTTTATTTTTTTATTTAGTGATTAATAAAATATTTTTTAATAATATTATGATTTATTATTTTTTTAAAATATTAAAAAATACATATAAAATAATATAAATAATAATATAACTAATGATACTCCCGCTAGCAGTAACTGTAGAGTCACCTATGTTAAAAATAACGAGGCCAGCTGAAATTAAAATTAAAAACAATCTGTGTACGGTGGGAGAAAATTTAAGTTTGAACTAAATTGAGATGTTCTTTATGAATATTAATTAATTGGAATTGTGAAATGAGTTTTATGAGATTTATTTAATATGAATTTAGATGTATTTAAATGTTAAAATGAATTTATAAAAAGTTAAAAAAATATTGTAAGTTTAATTAATAAAAATGTGTTAAATTAAAAAAAATTATAAATCACACACAAGAGCTCTTGAATATTGTTTAATGATCTGTGAGTTGTGATTTGTTACATGATACAGTTGCGATGGTGTATGGTGACTTGGTCCTCTACGGTGACTATCAATGGCTTCCGGATCAACACCCACTAAAATAGAGGGTTAATAAAGAAAAAGTGAAAATAAAAATCTGTGGGCGGGGAGCATTGTGTACAATGGAAAGAAAAATCTGATGGAAATGAAAGATCTGGAAAGAAAAATCTCGTGAAGAAGTTCCGTGAGGCAGTGATAACAGAGAGGGTGAGAGAAACGATCGAGTCACTTACCGGCGTTGATCAGGCGGTGGGAATTGTCGGCGGCAAGGACCGAGAAGCAAGAAACAGCTGCGTGCAGCTCTAAGATCCCTAACCGAGTACGTAACCCTCTCTCCCAAAACCTGATCCACTTTTGTCTCTCAGACCAGTTTCAGTTTCATTTCGACAACTCCCAAGACCTCCTCTCTCACAAATTTGTTTATATAATGAAATTTCACAAAATTTTTTTTAAACAACAGAAAGCAAAAATGCTTCAAGAGAATGATTGATCATACAAGCTTCCACAGCCTTCCTCGAAGCCAAACCTCGATCACTCAATCTGGTATCATGTTGTTGAAGAACATCTTCAACCACCGAAGGTAACAAAACTTGTTTTATTGCCCATTTTTATCACACAAATCGCAACGAACCCAGATAATTCCGACGGCTAAAATCACCCCAAATAATCTAAAACATCTTCATCACTCATTTTTTAAAATCGAAGCAAAAAATTAGAAGTTTTAGTACTCTTTTGTTTTTACCGATACTGTCTCAGATAATAGGCCTTGATTAACCAAATGTCTTTTTATTTTTAAATTTAGTAAATATCATCTATATGAAAAATGATATTTGTAGTCGTGAATGTGCAAGCGTCGTGCAGTTACTTTGAAAAAAAGTGAATAAATATAGGATCCACATTAAAAGAAATTAATTTTTTAATAGTGGACCTCATTCTTTTTCAAAACGACTGCACGGCGTTTACACATTCTATATAACGTGTGAGACTTATAAATATTTTTTTTGAGCAATTCTATATATCAGTCTACACTCTCCACATACCATGCATTCAATTTTTTTTTTTTAACTCAATACACTAAGTGTGTGGAGTATGTGATAAATAGTAGGCTGATATAAATTTTTTTTCTTTTTTTTTTAACATAAATCTGTTTTTTTTTTTAAATTTCAGCAGGTCTCATTATTTTTAATATTAAATATGCCACGTGGTTATAGCCACGTCAGTCGTATCCAGTCGCGAAAAAATACGTTGGTTGCTGTAACTTTACTCATCACAATCAGCATGCTACATCAGCATAAACAGTAAAAAATTATTAAGAAATTGGTATTAGAAAATTTTAAAAATAAGTAAACCTAAATATTTTAGAAAATTAAAAAATAAAAAATAAAAAACACATAAGTTTTTTAATTCTATTAAAAATATAAAATAAAACAATTTCTAAACTAAAATTTTATCTATTTTTATTTTTATTTTGTTGATTTTCTAATATTATAGATTGATTTTATTTTTATTTTGTATTTGGCTGATTTTTTTAGAATATTTAATAATCTCTATTGTTTATGTTACATGGCATGCTGATTGCGTTTTTTTTTTTTTAATTTTTAAAAGTCGGGTATACATAATATGGCACATGTCGTTTTCTTATTGGCCATAATGTGGTGGTAATTGCTAAGACTGCTCATCCGGGTACCGGCTCAAGAATCTAGGTATACTCAAACCAGAATCCAGCTTTCAAAACCAAGCCAGAATCCGGACTGGATTAGCCCGAGTCAAACCCAGGCTGGAACCTGGATTGAAACTTGTTTTTAAAAATCCGGAACTCGGGTTTCGGGTTGCACCCGATTTTTTTTTTTAAATCAAAATCTACATGTTATGAATATTTTTTCATGAAAACAAAGTTGATGTAACATTCAAACTCTATTTATTTAATTTTTTTAAATAAAAGTTTACAGATTCCTTGACCACCAATAAAAAACCACGTGGAGAAGAGAGTAGAAAATAAAAACATAAAATCAATAATTCATTTGACATAATATGCATTTTCTTTTTGAGTTTATACTCATTTAGTAGCTAGAAAGGAACAAAAGAAAAAAAGAACATCAAAACATTCAATATGAAAAAATAAATAAATAAAAAACCCCCGGGTACCTGTGTACCCGGGTTTTCTATGTGGGTACCAGCTTGAATTTGTTCCGGGCTGGAAAAACATTCGGCCCGGATGAACAGGCCTAGTAATTGCCACATTAGCCGTTCTCATCAAGGGAGTAATGGAGTAATGAAGAATTAGGAATGTAACCGATCTGGTTTGGTTCGATTTTGGACATATTTTATAATCGAATCGGTATACACCGATTTTGAGGTTTGAAGAATCGATACCGTACCGGTTACACCCCTAAATACTTCGGTCCAGTTTTTCCAGTATATTATATATATAGTATATATAATATGGTATATATATATTATAGTATATAATAATATAATGATAATATATTGTAGTATATTATAATATATAGTGATACTATATTATATACTATAGTGATATATTATATTATATAATATAGTGATATATTATAGTATATTATAATATATATTGATATTGTATTACTATAACTACTAATACTATAGACTATAATAAAAATATATAGTTATTTATATAGGATTTTAAATTTTAATGTTATTTTAATTAGTAATTTAGCATATAATACAAGATGATTTTATATATAATTATATATATTTGATATCAAAATGATATATAATATAAAAATTAAAAATATATATTTTATGAACCGGTCGGGTTCGGTCCGAAGTTAGAAAGAGGAAAGCCGGACCGATTTAAACCGGTTTTGAGAAAAATGGAACCGGTACCCTACTGAACCGATTTAGATTCGGATTGAACTCACTGGTTTGGTTCAGTCCGGTTTAGTGATTCACCCTCCTTTTTTTTCACTCACATGGGGGATCATTTAGAAAGTTGACCAATGACCATAATGTGTTAGTTCTAAACATTTTAAACTAGAGATATCAATTTAAAAAAATCTATTCATCATTATTTTTTTATCATTTCAAGATATGACATTAGATGATAGGTTAACAAGTAAAATATAATAAATAGTTTACACTCATTTAATGTCACATCATGAGATGATGACTCACTACTTTTTCAACTTCCTGTAAAAAGTTAAATTCATCTCAACTTTAAAAAGTTAAATCCATTTCAATGGGACTCACAAAATATTATTATTCACAACTCAACTCAACATCCAAATATATGTTTCAATTTTGGAGGATCTTCGCAATTAAGAGATTTTCATTTTTCAACAATTTGTTAAAATATATCATAATAGATGAATGAGATATTTTTATTATTTTGGCTTAATAATTATGGGTAAAACGATTAGAAATTATTCATTGATCATTTATACCTTTGAAGGTCTACACTAATGGTATCGTAGAGTTGTACCTAATACAGCTGAGTATCATGAAAAATTATATAAGAAATAAACAGGTTAGACCTGCGGATAACAGGGGTCGATTGGAGAATGATCCAATTAATAATCGAATTAATCGAGTTCATGTTAGATTAGGTCGAGTCAAATTAAGCTCAACTTTAACCCTATTATTTCTGTCGTGTCGATGTCAAATTCATATATTGTGTCAAAAATTACCAAACCTAGATTTTATCAAATGGGTTTATTTTTTATGAATTCAACATTTACATCCTTCTGAAAAAAATCAATATATAGTTCACAAACTCTGAAAAGGACTGTGATAAGGTTATCCAGGGGAAAGTTGCGGTCCAGTTATCTCTCTTTTCTTTTTTTAACAAATAATTAAATCTACTATTTTTATTTCGTTTAAACTTTTGAAATAAATAACTAATTTCAAATATATCAAAACAAAGATCATGAGTTAAAACTCTAGTTCTACACTTCATCAAATCTAATCAAATATTCTATTTATTGGACCACTTATCCCAGCCTAAGACGAAAAATTAAAATAAGTATGTTTTTATAACACAATAAAAATATATTATTATAGTATAACAAAAATATAAATGACTATTAGTAATTCTACAATCACTAAAAGATTCCTTAAAAATAAATTCATAAATTGATGTGTTTATGGTACATTAGATATGAGAAGTTCTACAGCCATTAGGAGATCCCACAAAAATAAGTTCACAAACCGACATGTTTGATGTGGTCTGTTAGATTGTAAAGTCACTTTTATATTTAAAAATTTCTATATTAAACGTAAATGTTTAATTTATATTTAAAAATTACTCATCTAGCTTCTAAATATGTAAAATTATTTTTATTAAATATTTTGTAATAAGAGTTTATTAATATATTTTTCTTTTTAGATGCAATGGCTAATTAATTGATTTAGTTTTTCTTGCGACATGATCAATCATAAATACGATTTTATTCATTTTAGTTTTTAAATATTTATTTATACAAAATCAACCGTTACACATAGTGTAGACAATATTTTATAAGCATTGTAGGTATTTGAAAAATAATCTATGTTTTACTCTAATAAATTATAATACAATACTTTTAATTTTGAGAAAAAAATCTAGAGCATGGACAAAGTAGTCTTTAAAACTTCATGATTAATGTAAGGGTGCGGCTACTCTACCGCCCCATCTTGACCGCTGGGCTTACCGCCCAGCATAAAGTAGTTTTTTTTTTTTTTTTTTCTTTTCACATTTTTTTAATATATTTAAATACATTTAAAAAATAAAAAAATACATCAATATATTTAAAATCACTTCTTTAATTACTAAGTAAAAAAAAATAAAAAAAAAATAAAAAAAGACAAGCGGTCAAATAGAGGTATCAAATAGAGTGGGCATAGTAGTGTTATTCTTAATGTAATATTATTTTGAAAACCATTAACACTTCAATGTAAATTGTTCAAACCTATTTCTTGTCACTTTTCTTTCATGCACTTTTCATTGGATTTTATTTATATTTCTTCTTTGAGTTTTCGTCTATCCATAACTTTCACTTTTTTTGCCACTTTTGGTTTGCTTAGAAGATTTTTTCATGTTCCCGCTACCGTCAAAAGACTCAAAGCTTAACTAACACGTTTACTTTTGGTCATTTTTGTCAACTCTGGTTGCCTTCTTGGCTTGGTTTACCTTTAAAATAATTTTATTTTATTTTGTTTTTTCAAATTAGAAGCATCTATCTTTTATTTTGTTGTAAGGAGGCTTATATGGGGGTGGGTCATTAGGAAATGGCCTAAGTGGCCTTACACATTTCATCGCGTCACAATATATTTTTCCGTTTATCTTAACAATTAACGTCCCGTTTGGTTACGCAGTTTAAATGAGATGAGATGATATATTTTAAATAGTAGTGAAATTTTTGAGTTAAGATGATATAAAATAATTTGTAAAAAAAATGTGTTTTTGGATAGTGAGATGAGATGAGATGAGATGAGATAGTTTTAAATTTTTAGAATTTGAAAAGGATGTGGGTCCCACTGTTGATTAGAGAGTCGAAAAGTATATTGTTCACACATTGTTCACTGTTAGTTTTCACTGTTCATGTACTTTAATTTATTGTTCATGTCAATTTTGGTTTGTTCATGCACTGTTCACTGTCAGTATTCAATGTTTATTGTTGTTTATTTAAATGGATGTTTTTAAAATTTAGATATGAAATATAGTGTGTTTGGATAGGAAAAACTACTGTATGGTTCATCTGTATTGCGTAACCAAATCGGACTAAATCTTAACAAAGAAATAAATTATACACATTTCATAATGAAGGTTAAGTGATCATTTTAATACTTAAAAGATGATATTGTAAATATATATATTTATATATAATTTGAAGGAAAAAACGTTTTTCTTGCAATATAATGTTAAGTTTGGTAAGTGAAGATATGATATAAGGAAAAAGCTACTCTGAGAGAGAGTTGGGTCTAATATTTTTTTTTTTTTTATTTAGTGATTAAGGAAGTATTTTTTATGATGTTGTGATTTTTTTTAAAAAAAAATATTTAAGGGTATTTAAAAGTGAATGAAAAAAAAAAATTTGCTCTTATCGGTGGGTGTAGCACTCTCTACGATATAATTGGCCGGTGGGTGAAGGTCATGGTTGGGTTAGGTCGGTAATGGGCACGCCTAATTGCTAGCCAGTGTGAACATATCGTTTTCAATATTGTCTGCCATTATCATTATGGGAGAAGTTTGTTTGTGGCTTTGGTAGATGAAAGTAGATTGCGACAAGTAGCAGAAAGAAGATTAATGGCCCCGACTCCATAGATTTTGGATAGATATCTTGGCTATGCAATTGAGTTACGTTGACGTCGTGTTCCAAGTTTTCGATGCACTATTACTGATGAGCTTAGAGAGAAAAAATACGTGTCGTAATACTATTGACACTTGGAACACCAAGACTCTATTTGAATACAGAAATACTCTTAATTCATCTCATTTTATCTCATTATTATAATTTTTTCAAATTCTCATACAAAATATAATAAACAATTGAATTTTTTTAAATTTTTAAATAATAATAATATTAAAAAATAATATTCTAACAATATTTTATTTATTTCATCTAAAATTATATCATCTTATCTTATTTTACCTCACTTTCCAAACGTCCTTGAAATTGCATTTACACATTCATCAAAGGACGAGCAACCCGGCTGTGGGTCCTTTCATCTCCAATTTTTCTCTTTGATACTTGACCTGTTGGGGTATATGTGGAGACTGGTTTTGGAGCTGAAAAAGTGTTTGCTGAAAGTTGGCTCGACAGTTGGCTCGAGCCAAGTTCGCTCGACTTCGCTCGACATACCACTCGAGTGAATATCAAGTCTGAGGGTTCGCTCGACACCGCTCGACACACCGCTCGAGCGAGAAACAAACCCTAGTGTTTGCTCGACAGTCGCTCGACACTCCGCTCGAGCCAATGTTCATTTGGTTGTTCGCTTGAGTCGCGCTCGACAATCCGCTCGAGCGAAATACGCAGTTTTTGCCAGATTAAGGTTTCTAGCACCACTCACTATATATATGTCATATTAGACTTGTGTTGGACGACCTGAAGCATATTTTGAGATAGAACAATTGTCTTGTGAGTGCATATTGTGTGAGAGAACAAAAAACCCTAGAGAGTGTAAGTTGAGATTGAGTGATTGTAATCTCCTCTGGTTAATACGATTTCTGCAGCCTGTGGACTTAAGCAATTTGCCGAACCACGTAAATACTGTGTTGTGTTCTTGATTGTGTTGCTTTTACTTTATTTGTCATCGTTGGTGTGTGTGCTTTGCATAGTATTTCACAACATGACCCATAGTAGCGTCTTGGGCTACAGTGCTACCGTGGGTCTGAGATTTAGTATTAAGATTGGATCTGTTATTATCTTGATCATATTTGATAGATCTATATCCACAAATCTGTGCGGTTTCAGATGGCTTTTGTGATTTGTTTTTGGTTTGTCGGATTGTTGGTTGTTTTTTAAATTGCAGACTTTGGACGATGGGTATGGACCTGGACGGCACATTACAAAATAGCCACCCCACCTAGGCGGGGGCAGGGTGCCTGGCTATCCGTCCGCATTGAGCGACTATGCCCTCCTACATACCCTAGTCTATTATCTTCTTAAGATTGCAACACTTTTTAGTGCTATGACTTCCCATTCTGTGGTAAGCCCAATAAAGGTAGGACTCGCGCTGTCAGCATTCCTACCATTGCCCTTTCTCTCTCTTGCTTCCTCACCTCCATGCACGTTCATACTCGAGTGCGCGACTCGGAAACTTGGACGTGAGCCTCTTTACTGCTTCTGGTTATTACGACCACCTCTTTCTCGTTTCCTCTCCTCCTTTGCTCGCCCTTAACTGCCTTTGCCCTCCTTTGCCTTTCTATCTGCATCGTCCATTTCTGCTTTTCGTGAAATTGTTAGTGCTTTCAGTGTATCTTTTGTATTGACAAAGTCGTCAGCCTTATCCATGAATTCTTGCAAAGTCGTTGGTGTCTTCCTCACCAACTCTCCCTTGGGAAATCTCTACATGCAATCTCCCTTGGGAAGCCGTGTAAGGTCATATGGGCTTTGAAAGTTTTTAGGTAGGGGTGATACCCGCATGGTGCGGGGCGGGGGGTCCCGCACCCCGCCCCGCACCATGCAGGGGTTAGGGTTTTTCCCCCACCTCGGTGCCGGGGTGTGGGGGAAAAAACCCCATCCGCCTCGCCCCCCGCTTAGGCCAACACATTATGTTTAAAAAAAAACATTTTGGTCTAAAAATATTTTTTTAGACCCAAATTATAATATAATTTAAATAATAAATTAAAATTTATAAATATAAAAAAAACGTAAACTCAATAGAGTTAGAGTTTGGATTGTCTTGGCCTCCTAGGCCAACCTTTATATAGGAGGCCAATGCAATACAATAGTCATCCTTAAGCAATGTGAGATTTACTACTAATTCCCACATTGCTTAAGGATGACTATTATATTGCCTTGGCCTCCTATATAAAGGTTGGCCTAGGAGGCCAAGGCAACCCAATGACTTGAATACAATTTTAAGTCTTTAATAAATTGTATATATCTATATACAATATATTTATTTATATATATATATAAATTATATATGTGGAGCGGGGGCGGGGCCCTGTTGGGGTCATCCTGCCCCTTGCCCCCGCTAGGGCCTCTCCATGCGGGGCGGGGCGGGTGGGGCCCCGCTGCCCACCCCTATTTTTAGGTGCTCTACTGAGTCCTTGGACCCATTGTAAAGATCAATTTGTGGGACTTTGAACTTCGGCCGGAGGGGTACCGCCATTATCTCCCGGCTATAGGGTAGGTATGTGCTATTGAGTTGTCAACCGATGACGACACTCTCACTCATTTCGCCATCTCCTCGTATTAGTCCATAAGGTCTAATAACGCTATAGAAAATAACGATGTTAGTCCGAGGCCTAGTATTAGTCCATAAGGTCCCACAAGCTGTTATGGGTCTCAAAATGGGTCTCACTCATTTCGCCATTATCTCCCCTCTACAAGGCCTCTATCTCCAGCGTTATTTTTTGCAACCTTTCTTCCATCTTTGTGAACCTCCTATCCATATCGTTGTTCAGCTGTCCCTCCATTGCAGTCGCTTCTTGGTCATGAATTGTGTGAGAACGTGTGGTAACAGACATTTGAATCTTGACTCACTACGAATTTCCCACAAAAGACACCAAACTATTGATGCAGTTTCCAGGGGTGCCCTTCATGTATTCTACCAACCTACAACCAGAACATAAGTCTCAAGGAACCCAATGGAGGATGCTTTCGATGGTTAAGTTAAAGAGGGAGTTACTTCTCTAAATAATTGATTTAGAATCCGTTTAGAACATACATGGTACTTAGGGTATTTATAGGGGTTGAGGTGTTCTACTATGGTATTATCCCTTCAGGGACACAATTCTTGTTGCCTAGTTAGGAATGTTACGTTTTGAACTCGATTCTATTGTTGATAGTGCTCTTCTAGCGCATGTATCTCATTCGGGCTTATTTTGTGGATTCTGATCTTACAAAAATACGATTGATTAATATTCGCAATTGTGAACATGATGTCCTTTTGAGCTTTATCTTTGGGTCCATACAGTGTGTTTTGTGTAACTTTATCCTCTGCTCGCCCTTGGTCATGTGAGCTCCATGTGACTTCACCATTCTTCACCATCTAGCTCGCCAACAACATATATATTTGCACCCCAAATGCTAATTCGAAATTAAATACATATTATTAATCTTGAAATAAATTAAAATTGGATAAAGAATTGTTACATACACCTATTCACTTTCCCCTATATGTTATTTAGGGCCAGTCTTGTAATTTCAAATTGGAATGGAACATACACCTATGCCATGTGCATTACCACGATCTCGTTTGGCTTTAGAAGTAAGTAAAGGCTCAGTCAGAGGCTAAAATACTATTTGTACCAGAGGTCTAACCATAAATAGGTTCATTCATTAATTTCAAAAATATCCATACGTTACTTCATTTCCCATATAACGTAATACATTACCAGCCATTTTATTTCCTACGACAAGCCATACATGATTTGTTGCCTCGTTAAATGATACATTTCTAAAATGTTACAAACACCATTAACAGATTCAGGCCTCAGTTGCTATTCCTCAGACGGGTTTGGTATTTCTTCCTTGGGTACCTCTCCTGGGACTAACTCTGCATTAAAGTCTATGGTTTTGATAAACGAAACTATAGGTAAGTTAAACAGCTATTACAAGACCGCTAATGGGAGACAATACACATGAAGATGTATTGCACATTTTCAAGTAAAAACATGTGAACACATGTATTTGTGTGTGGTGAGGAATCAACCTCTAAGAAAAATACACGCATCCGTAGTCACGATGTGGAATCACCCTATGAGTAAAACACAAGTATATAAGCATGGCAAGGAATCACCCTCTTCTTGAACATGTAAAACTCATCATATCACATCGTATAAATTCTCATTACATAAAGTCTCATTGCATAAAATGTCAAGCAAATGAAATCACTTCACCATCTAGCTTGGGGAACCACTCCCACTCGACCAGCATGCAAGCTGATTTGCTCGTTTCAAATCATCAATAATGCCAAGTAGGAAAAATCACTTCACCGTCTAGCTCAAGGAATCACTCCCACCCGACCAACGTGCAAGCTGATTTGTCTATTTCAAATTATCCAATACACACATTACTGTATGTAAATTCCGGGCATCGAAGTATACATGTTGCATCGGTGACACATTTTACCTGGCCAACCAACTCGAAGACACCACACATGATACACTTGGAGAATCTCCCGACCCATTTATTTAAGTGAGGTCAATACGAAAGCGATCTACCCCGATCATCACGGGGGCACACTTTATCTATATGAAACTCATGGCAACGTGTCGTAGGAATGGCCCGGGTAAACCTCAACCCTTCCATGATGATTAACACAAGGTAAGACTCACACACACAAAATCACCACATCACCAATTTGAAACATTCAAATGTCAAGATCTCAAGATCGTAATGTGAAAATATTATTAAACATATTGAAGGAAAATATTCCTAGTTTGGTTACCAAGATGAGACGAGATTTATCTCATATAATCATTACAGCTTTTTCAAATCTTTACACAAAATATAATAAACAATTCAACTTTTTCAAATCCTAAAATAAAAATTATATTTTAACAATATTTTATTCAACTTTCAACTTTTATCTCATCTCATCTCATATGTGTAATCAAACAAGGCCTTATTAATTCATGAGCAGAAAGGAGAAAGATACAGAATATGCAATGCTAGAACTCACAACATACCCACGACATTTACCCCAAATTTTGCATTACCATCTTAGAAACACCATGGCGGCCCTAGCACTACTCCCTCCAAGGCTACTTGTTATCCTCGAAGACTCCGACTCCGACTCCGACTCCGAATCCAAAAAGACTCGAACACTTACTATCCCAAAAGTGAGATTTTGACTTTCACTTTAAGCCATTTATAGGGCGGGATCATCAGGTATCCTTCTAACTATTGAAGTGCCCTAATAGGACCCCTTTAGTCTCAATTGTCCATCTACAGGATGACATAGACAGACTGACAGGACAAGACATGCACGCGTTCCTGTGGCTTGTCTTTAGTCCAGTCCGTAGTACCTCCTCAAATGTGGATCCCCCACATGGCGTTGGACCATACCTCTGGGTTCAGACGATATGATCTGCAGTATGTGTCCTTTCTTTTGCAGATCCACTCCAGATGTGACATTTTAGGTAGTGTATGGGCCTTTGCGTATGGAACTGCTACCTTCTGAACATTTTTGTGTTATTTGAGAAAGCTATCTCGTATGTATCGATATTGTCCTTGGTTGTTGCTCGCCTTAGGCTCATATCTTGCCCTTTGTTTAGCCTTTCTCACCTTCGTACAATTGGCACCTTTTTCCAGAACTACGAGCCTCTTTAGCTCCTCATTATTCGGCTGGGTACTTACTCGACCGTAACTAAGTGAAAAATCCTTTGCTACACCCTATCTTGAGATGTGTTTACCAAGATTTCTACATGGTGTTGTTTGCCCCGTTGGATTGACTGCACTTTGCAGACCACCACTGTCTAGTCTTCCATCTTTCAAAGGAAAGGCTCTCTCTTTTGCCTTCAACTTGAACTTGGAAAGTGGTCTACCTCCTTACGTTGATGCGATCCTCACATCCTCCCATCCGTATTAGGAATTTCTCCTAGAAATTCAGTGAGGACCATCCCTCGATATGACGTACAAAGGGAGGTGATCTAGATGGGAGGATCTTTGGTGTTCTCGGTCGACTCTGACTCAGGAGACCTACCCTTACCTAGCCTCTGCTTGCCTCCTTCGTCGTCTACTTTTGGTAGGGGTGGGCAGCGGGGCCCCGCACCCTACTGCCCCGCCCTGTTCACCCCGCCCCCGCCCATGCAGGGCGGGGGTTTTCGACCGGCTCGAGTGGGGTGCGGGGGGCCCCGCCTGCACCCCAGGAGACCTGCGGAGGAGGGGGATGGAGGGGGGGAAGCCCCGCTCCGTTTTTCCCCTGCCCCGCTTAATATATATATATAAATAAAATTATATATATATATATAATATCCCCATAAGTAAGTGAAACGGTGCCGTTTTGTCCATGAAAAAAGGGCGCCGTTTCACTTTTAGACTTTAGTTAAGGTCCCCCCTTCCCCCCGCGGCCCCACGTCCTTCTCAAACTCTCTTCTCTCTCACTCTCACTCTCAGACTCACTCTCACTCTCTCTCAGTCTCGATCTCTCTCGCGCTCTTTCAGTCTCTCTCACTTGATCTATTCTCTCTCTCGCACGACTACATGAACTGCACCACCAGGACTCCAGTCACTCCACCGTCGTTTGAACTTATTTTGAAACTTCGCATTTACCGCCACTCAAAGGTAAGAAATCCGAAAGCCTAGATTTTATTTTTTTAATTTTGGATTGGAGATTGGATGGGTTGAATCGGAGATGGAGGATGAGAATAATTGTGAATTTGTGTGCTGTGGAGAAATTTGTGCATGTGTTTGAAATTTCTCTCTTCTCTGTTTGTTTGTTTTTTTTTTTTGTAGTTTGTATTTTACTATTTCTAGTCTCTGGGTGTTCGGATTTGGAACCCTAAATCAAAAACCCTAAATTGATTTAGGGGTTTCAATTGAAACCCCTGAATTGGAATTTTAGGGGTTGCCTCGGAGTCTGACTTTAATACGGGAGGGCGCATATTGGATTATTTCCGTAGTTCATTGTCTCCTATAACTGTGGAGGCATTGATATGCAAACAGAGTTGGACGATGGGAAAATGATATTTATGTTCCGGATGTTTTAGATTTTAAAGAGATCGACGAAGAGGGTGGTGATCAGTTTGGATCTGGACCTTCTGGTAATTGTTGTTTTTATTTTTTTTATTTTGATTTATTTATATTCATTTCGATTTCATCAGTATTAATTTTAGTATTGATTGTTGTAGCAACACATGAGACGACTCACACGATGTCTACCACCACTACAATATGAATATGTGCTCAAGCCTCAAAAGACTACCCATCCGGCCGCTCCAAATGTCACAGTCAAAGACCCAAACAGCTCGCATCTATTTTTAGATACTTAATTTCTTAGAATTTTGAAATTTGAATCAGTTGTACGTATTATGTATTTGATTTGTAATTTTGTGATGTTGATACAATATCCCTTGGACAATTTTTTTCTTTGTAATTTTGTAATTGTTTAGAGTTTCCATTTTATTTTTGTAATAGCTTAGTTATTATTATTATTTATTAGTTTATTAGGTAGTAGATTTGTAGTCTATAGTAGTACTTCATTAGAGTCTTAATTATATAAATTTGTATCATGTATATATTATTTTTATTCATGTAACTTTTTTTTCTTTTTTTTTTAAAAAAAAAACTTCTAATTTTATGGGCCCAAAATGGCCCATAAACTGTTTTTGGGCCATTTTTAGGCCCATTTTAGGCCCACTTCCACTCTGGAATGGGTAAGGGCTGCAAATTACCAGCTGATCTCTAATACTGGAGGCCTTGTTTGTTTTCACAACTCTTCTCAGCTCATCTCATCTAATCTCATATAATCATTATAATTTTTTTAGATTTCCACACAAAATAAAATAAACAATTCAACTTTTTCAAATTCTAAAAGAAAAATAATATTAAAAAAATATGTTCTAACAAAATTTTATTTAACTTTTAGCTTTAATATCAACTCATCTCATCTCATTTGCGAAAACAACGAGACTATCTCCTACACTTGGCACATTTATCAATAAAATGGGCGACGCGTCGTTTCATTCATTCCCACCAGAAACCTTTCTTAAGACCTCGATACATTTTCTTGCCTCCAAGGTGTACCGAATATGGCAAGGTGTGGGTTTCGGCTAGTATTCTTTCCAAGATTTCTGAATTAGCTGTAAACACTCTTTGCCCTCTAAATAGTAAGGTTCCATTCTTGCTCTAACTAAAATGCAAACGTCATTTCCCTCTTCGGACTCTTCGTCAGATCTCTGGTAGCCCTGGATCCTTCCTTTGCTAGTCCTTCAGCTCGTCAAAGTCACTAAGGCCTGGTTTGTTTTCACAAACCATCTCATTTTATCTCATCTCATCTAATCATTAAAACTTTCACAAACTCTCATACAAAATACAAAAAACAATTCAACATTTTCAAATCCCAAAATAAAAATCATATTACAAAATTATATTCTAACAATATTTGATTCAACTTTCATCTCATCTCTGTAACCAAATGAGGCCTAACTCTTAATTCTTGCATCGCGGTGAGAATTTCTTCCTATGGTGAGTTCTTCACCAATAGTTGCCTCACTCCTTCAAGAAGTGAATCCACCTCTGTGGAACCTCCTACGTCCTTAGACCTAGACATACAACTCAGTGCATCGATGACTAAATTAGCCTTTCCCAAGTGAAACAAGGTGCGCACCTAAAGTCGCTTATGCTCTCCAGCCATCTCCATTGTCTCATATTGAGGTTATTTTGAGTGAATAGGTGCCTCAAACTTTTATGATCTATATATACCCCACACACTTCATCATATAGGTAATGTCGCTAACTCTTCAAGGCGAACACTAAAGCTGCTAACT
The DNA here is from genome assembly GCA_961763995.1 of Juglans cinerea. Taxonomy (NCBI): domain Eukaryota; kingdom Viridiplantae; phylum Streptophyta; class Magnoliopsida; order Fagales; family Juglandaceae; genus Juglans; species Juglans cinerea. Next base: position 26,272,092 of record CAUIVZ010000003.1, read on the forward strand.
CTAGGTCCTTTAATTGCCTAGATGCATAAGCCATTACCCTCCCTTCTTGTGTTAGGACACATCCTAGTCCGTAATTTGATGCATTACTATAAACAACAAATGGCTTGTAAGGCTCCAGTAATGCTAATATAGGGGCTATGGTTAACCTTCTCTTTAATTCCTCAAAGCTTCGTTCACATTGTTCGGTCCAAATGAATTTGATATTCTTCCTAGTCAATGTTGTGAGAGAGCTTGATAATTTGGAGAGTTCTTTCACAAATCTCCTATTGTAACCAGCTAGTCCCAAGAAACTCCTAACCTCATGTATTATGATAGGATGTTGCCACTCCATGACTACTTCAATCTTACTTGGGTCCATTGTGACTCCTTCCCTGGATATCACGTGACCAAGGAACTTAACTTTCTCTAGCCAAAACTCAGACTCGTTGAGTTTAGCAAACAATTGATGCTCCTTATGCTTCCCTACTACCATCCTTAGGTGACTTCTATGATCCTCGACATTCTTGGAATATACTAAAATTACATCTATAAACACCAAAACAAACATATCCAAGAATGGCCTAAACACCCTATTTATAATATTCATGAACGTTGTTGAGGTGTTAGCTAACCCAAAGGGCACCACCGAAAACTCAAAATAGCCATACCTCGTCCAAAACATTGTTTTTGTTATGTCTTATTCTCTAATCCTCAATTGGTGATAACTAGACCTAAGATCAATTTTAGAAAATACGACAGCTTCTCACAATTAGTCAAACAAGTCATCTATCCTTGGTAGAGGGTATCTATTCTTTATAGCCACCTTATTCAACCCTTGATATAATCAATACACATCCTAAAGGTCCCATCCTTCGTTCTAACAAATATCACTAGTGATCCCTTAAGGTGATATACTTGGCCTAATAAATCAATTTGTCAATAATTCTTGTAGTTGGCTCTTTAGCTCTTTCAACTTTGTTGGGGCCATCCTATAAGATGCCTTATGTATTGGAACTGTCACAGGTTCTAACTCAATTGAAAATTTAACTTCCTTAAGAGGTGGTAATCTGGGCAATTCTCGAAAAACTTTTGGAAATTCACTTAATATTGGTATACTTTGCACCTTCTTAAACTCTTTCTCCATAAGCTCTAAATGTACTAAATAGGCCTCGGTGCCACTTGCCAACTCCCTTTTGGCTTTTAGCGAAGTATTTATTCACATCATTGATCATAACTTATTGCCCCGGAATACCCTATTCCATGCATTAGGAATGTTACTGTCCTTCATCAGCAATTTATACTCGCAGAATGCCTAAAGAACCAATCCATACCTAGGATAACATTGAAACCCAAGAAACTTGAAAACTAATAGATACGCGTACAAGATAACACCGCCTATCTCCAAAGGACTCTCTGCAACCATTCTGGTACAAAATACCATCTCTCCACTAGGCAATAATACGGAAACCTTATGTTTCATCGGCTCTGCTTGCAGGCCACCTATCCTAGCAAACGTAGTGGACACAAATGACTGGGACACACCCAATCCAAATAGGGTACTCGCATAGTATTACGATATTCTAACTCATCCTGAAAAGATCGAACAACTCGCTTCTTACACTACGCTCATAAAATTATCGACTATTTAGTAAAGTCGGGGTTTCGTACCTATGATGACGCTTGCTTCTTGAGTCTCTAGGGCGTCCTCTTCGACTTCTCCTGGAGTAAGGGTGTACAATCTCACTTGTATCGCCTATCTTTGGTCTTCCCATCCTCCAGTAGGGCAGGTCATTGCACTGACATTGTAAAAGGGTAATCCTTAGCGTAATTTCTTGTCCTCCTACACATATAGTATGAGAGTGTGGTTTGGCGACACTCTCCCTCGTGAGCCCTATGACAAAACCCACACACTGGTGTCCTTCCTCCCATTCGTACCCCGGTAGTAGTTGGCAGATACACTCCTATCTTTGATACAAAATTATGAGGGGAACCCGAACTGCCTTCCTCACCTGTGAAAGTTCTCTGCTTTTGGCAATCATAATAGCCAAAGAATTACGAAGCTCACATTCGGCAATAAAGGCCACAAGTACCAACGTCTACAAATCCTTAATTTCCAGACACGCTACTTGCGTTATGATATGCGTCTGTAACAATGTTTTAAATTCCGTTTCGGTGATCATTCCGATTTAAGTACTGGAACGAAATATTTCGGTACTGGTGCATTCCGATGTACCTTTTCGAGATTAACTATATATTATATATAAATATTTATATGTATATATAAACTAACAACTAATAGAATAAATACATATATATATGTATGTAAGTGTGTATCATGTATATGATATATATATATATATATATATATATATATATATATATATATATGAAAGAATTAAAAATTTATAAAATGAATATACGTTGAAAAAAACAAACTTGAGTTTTTTATTTTTTTTATCAAAGAGTTAGAGCCCCCTGTCCACAAGGGACCCCTCCCCAATTTTATTAATTGTCCTCACTTGTAGCGGAGTAAAACCGTGGTACAGTCATGGACTCTGAGAACCAAAAACTTAGAGTCAAAATAAAACCCAAACAAAGACCAAAATCTAAAACCCAAGACAATAACCAACAAGGTACAGCACTTCGGTAGAGCACCTGTAAAAAAAAGGTTTTTATGAATACAAACTTGAGTTGAGACACAAGAACAAAGAAAAAAGAATAAAAGAATAGAGAAATTATTAAAAATAATGATTTTAAAAACAGAGAGAATCGGGGACATATTTAAAGTTACAAGAAATAAAAATTATATAAATACATTTTATATTATAGAATTAATTAAATACCATCTAGATTTAAAACTTACAAAAATGCCTTCCAAGCACAAGAAAATTACAAAATCAGTTCGAAATGGAATAGTGCCCGGAATGTCAATTCTGGTCGGAATGGCTGGAATTTGACCGGAATGGCCAAAATAGACCGGAACGGGTTGGAATTTGGAGTGAAACAAAACGAGGAGGTATAGTGTACCAGATACTACACTGAAACAGAAAATTCTAGCCGAAATGGAACGGTATTTAAAACTATGGTCTGTAACCCATCCTGGAATCGCTTCGCTCTCAAACTTCCTATAGAAATTAGCTGAGGGGCAAACCTTCCTAACTCCATGAGTTTAGCAGTATACTGCTCTACCATCTTACTACCCAAGACCAAGTTAGCAAAGTCCTTCGACGTTTGCTGCCCTATGATGGTGGGAAACTATTGATCGTCGAACTAATTCTTGAATCTTTCACACAAGATGCTTTCCATGAATCCCAACTCCATGGTAAAAAGTTGCCTCTTGGCATATACTAGTGGGAGGGCACGTGCAAACACTTGCCCAGTTACCCCTATACAAATTCTTTGAAATTTGAATAAAAAAAATTGATGTTTTCAAAAAACAATCGTGGCCCCCCCAACCCCTGCTTGGGATTGGACGGTGCCTGAAATGCCGGGACCTGTAACACATGGCTACATACCCCTCGAACATTACATATAATATGCAATGCACCTAAGTACACTAGCAGTATGCAATAAAATTGCAGTGGAATAAAAAAAGTCAGATAATCTAAGTAATGTGATAAGCAATTGCAAAGCACATGATCCCGTTACTAAACAAAAATACCCAACATTGTCCTTTCCCAAAACATGCATCATACATTGTAACATCCTGCCTAAAAAGCTCCTTAGGCCTTGACCTTAGCAGCCCTAGTTAATTAGGGGTTGAGCTATTCTAGAATAAGAACAATTTTGGATACTTGAGTTGGCAAAAAGGCTATATACTTTGGGTTTAGAAGAATTTTTAGAAGATTCTAGTGCAATATTGAGTTTTGAGGAAAAATGAAATTTTCGGAGCTTGATTGGTTTAGCAATATTATTTTGGAGAATTTTTAGTGCTATATTAATTTTGAGGAAAGATGCCGAGAGACCCATAAGGGAATGACACATGGCATATTGGATGGTTGCCACATTAATGGGCTAAGCAATTTGGATTAAATATTTGATGGAATTGGAGAAGGCCCAAAGAGTGGTTTACTAAGGGCCCAATAAACGCTTAAGAGAGACAATAAGACTTTAGGGCCTTAGTGTACTAAGGATGTGATGGACTAAGGTTAAGATGTTAAAAAGCCTTAGGCCTAACTTGAGAGATATAAAGTTTTAAGCCTATCTTGAAGGACACTAGAAAATAGACCCAATGAAAGGGACGTAAGGCCATTGGACCTAACTTAGTACGAGTAAAGGCATTAGGCCCAACTTGATGGACACTTGGCCCTACTTGATGGACATAAGACTTTAGGCCTCTAATTCTCTAACGATGTGGAGGGCTATGAATAGGTACCATAAGCACTACACCAATTTGAGAGTTATAAGGATATAGGCCTTTCTTGTAGAACCTTAGAAGTTAAGCCCAAGGTATAGAAGGCTTGAAGCCTTTGGACCTAACTTGGTGAGAATGAAGGCCTTTGGCTCAACCTTAGAAAGACTTGTCTTTTGGACCCAAATTTGGTAGGCCTTCGAGGCCTTAGATGACCCCTAAAATTTGGACATAAGCTCTATTCAATAACCCACAACCAAGCCTCATAAGAATTCAAAACTTGGTAGGATAGCCTTGGCCTAAGTTTGAGGAAGGCATAAGGCTTTTGGGCCAAGCTCGGTATAGATTTGACCCGTGGCCCAATTATGTTAGGGTAAGCCTTTCAAGCTCCCATCTTTGTGGATCTTGAGGTCTCTTTTAATATTCAAAATCTAGAAATGAGGCCCCTCTCAATCAAGCCCAAGAGCCCATAAGCCATGAACCCATACATTTGGCCCTTTTAAGCCCACAAAGCCTAAAGCCATGTTTGGGTTTATTTCACTATTTAAGTTGAACACCCAATACACCATGCATGGGTTTCCTTAAGCCCATATCATACCCTAAATGCCCAAATTAAGTTTTGAAAGTTGGCTAAGACTATTAATCAACATACATGACATTAGTGATCTTTAAGTCATGCTTTGAAGCTTAATTTCATTTAATCTTTTCTTAACCTTACTAATACCCTAGCTAAAGCTCCCCACATGTCATTAAAGGAAAATGAAAAATCAAACCCCAAAGTTGCATCAATCGGCTATTGTGTATCACCTTTGAGGTGCATGGACTGTTTTGCCCTTAGGCCCAATATTTTTTGTGCCATTTCCTCAAGGGTAATATAGTACTTAGACACCTCATGAGACCCCTTCAAACCCATAATAAACCTTGGACAAAATTGGTTCCATAAACCAAACCAAGAAGCCAAACCGATTGCACCTTAGTCTAGTTTAAGTGGGAATCGGATGGGTTGAGATTTAACTAACCATCTGCCTTGGTTGAGCCACCACCCCACGTCACCTCCATCACCACCCAATCCTCAAGAGGCCCCATGAACATCATGAGAAATTTGACTAAGATTTTCCCACCCAAAACCATCCAAAACCGAAGCTCAAATCTGCCCAAATGAAACCACTTGAATCCACCGGTTTGCATGGGTGGTTTGCTTGAATTTTTGTCATCTGAACCATGCCCCACAACCTGGAAGCCTCTAGATGACCATTGTAACCACATTAAGGAGGAAATTATGGTGGTTTCAGGCCACTATTCCCCTGCACAAGGTGACATAAGCCCGTGGAAGCAAGCTTGAAACATTTCAGACTTGTGCACCTCCCACTTCACCCAATCGCATTGTACCAAAGCCAACGTCTCCTCCCCTCTTGAACCCTATAAATACCTCACTCACTTTCTCATTTCCTCCACACCTCAGCTCCAAGCTTCCTCTTGAGTCTTGAGAGCACTTCTCCCCATTAGAGATCAAAAAAGTGAAAACGAGTGAGTTTTGGTAAGTTCTTGAGCACGGCTGTCTTGAGTGTTTGGAAGACCATGAAATTTGTAAGTATTCTTGCTCAAGATCTTAGTTTACATGTCAAGTTGTGATTTTAAGTGTTGGAGTGATTTTTGGATGAACTTAGAAAAGGTTACTATGCTTAATTCAAAACCTGGTTCATTAAGAATGATTTAAGTGTTTAAATTGTTTCAAGCGGAAATTTAGCTATGGCATGTCTTAAGTATGTTTTGATATGATTTGTTAATGTCTTAGAATGATCATTGAAGGTTTGATTTTGAGATTAGAAGCATGCCATGATAGGTTTCAATTCTACCTTGTGTTGATCATCAAGCATGCACGGTTTTGATTAAATCATTCTTATTTTATGAAGTTTTGATTTATTTCACCTAGGCTTGATCAATGAGCATTTAGAAGATCTTGTGATTGGGGTAATGATGAAAATACATGTTTTTGGTGAATTTTGAAAGCATGCCTTTGTGATTTACACTATGAACATCAAGCTTGATTAATAGAGGATTAATGAAGATTAAGGTTTTTAGTCTTGATTAAGTGTTGGGATGAACTTAATTACCCAAGAGTTGAACTTTATCATATCATTAAGGACTATAGTGATTGTTTGTGACTAAAGAGAATTTCATATGCATGCATTCATAGGATCAATAGTTGAAATCACACTTATGCATCACTAGAGTGCATGCCACGGGTTAGAACTGTTTGAGCAAGTTCCACTTTGATTTTTAAAGATCCAAGGGTATAGATGGTTTTAGAATGCCATAAATAAGAATTCTCTGAAGTTTGATTAAATTTGGAGTTCGTTTGCAATTAGTGATTCTCTTTTTCAAAGTTCAGAAACAGAATGTCAAAAATAAGCTCATGTCTACACCAGTCATGACAAAAATATACTTTCTTCTTAAACAGAATCTCATGAGTAATGCTGAACAAATAACTGAGGTAGTTCAAATTTATTTTCATAACCAAATATGTATATTTTTGAAAAATAACCTCAGCTCATTTTATTTTAATGCAAAGTCTAGCATATGAACCTCGCTTACGTGGACTTCTTAGTTTTTTCTGAATTTTCCTCAAAAATGCCGAATAATAATTAATCGTCACCTATAAAAGAGTCACATAATTCTCAAAAATTTTCAATCAATCACGTATTTCAATATTTAAGCCTAGGCTTATAAAATAACCTATTTTAATTCATCAAAACCTAAAACCCTCAAAAGCCCAAAATATATCATCCCTTTCTAAAATTGCCAATGTCCATTTAATAACTTCGACTAAAAACATTTAAAAGTCTAACTTATTTATTATTGAAGTGTAATTATAAAATCTTATATTAGATAATATAATTATACCAAAATATTTTAAATTATACAACAACCATATAATAAACTAAGTCATAGTAAAAATACAACATTATCGATTATTTTATTGAAAGAAATAACAAATTTAAAGGACTTTAAGAAACATTTTTTACTAATATAATATAAGAAAAAACTCTCGTAACATTAACATAAGAATTATCTGTAATCATACTGAAACCCATCGTAAAAGTCAACCCAACCGAAAAATATAAAAACTCAAACCACCTTGTGATTTGGCTTTTAACTCAAGGGTAAAATCGTAATATCCTAGATCTAATCTTCCCTAATCTTACGTAAAGAGCAAAACAACTCTATATGCAGGGCAACAAGTTTACTGGAACCACAAATGCATGCGATGGAAACTCACTAAAACTGGAAATTTAAGCCAACTAAACGCTAACAGCACTATCGGGATCCACTAAAACTGAAATTTGTTTTCAAGTTTGAAAAAGAAGGAGGGAGCGACGAGGCTCACCGAGGAAGGAGGCTACACCAGGGATTCGGTCGAAGCTGAGCGGCTTCGGTGGATACGCTAGCAGCTGGGGGGCTAAGTACAGAGGGATAGAGCGATGAGAGAAAGATCCACTAATGAGAAAGAGAGAAACACAGAGAGAAAAAAAATACGTGAGAGGCAGGGGTTGTTTCGGCATGGCTTACCGTGCTGATGAAGAACGTACTGCTGATCAGGGCTGACGAAGAGTATTTAGACGGCGGTTTGAGGTTGGCTGGGTGGTTCCCCGTCGTCTATCGACGCTAAAAAATTGAGGGAATGGGGCGATTTTCTTGCTCTGTTTTGGGGGGCTAAAACAGGGGACAATGGCTGGGTTTTCTGTGAGATGGGTGGCCCGCAGTGGTGCTAACCGTGGATGGGACGCACGGGGTTGGATTTCTAACACAGTAGCACCACGGACGTGCTAGTTGCGGTCAGGCCTTGCTAGCGGCAGCAGAGTGGGGGGTCTCGGTTTGACATTTTCTTTTTTTAGGAGGAGGATGAGCGGCGGCAACTCTAGTCTAAAGGTTGAAGGTGGAAACTATGTGCATGAGACTGAGGACTAACAGTACGTGTATATAAAGAGGAAAGGATGACCAAAAGAAAACCCTAGAGATGAGAGAGTGGCGTGCATACAGTGGGTAAACGGACGCGAACGTGAACGTGGAGTCTGAAATTATTTTCACGGGCTATGGCACTTTAACCCGAAAATAATTGGCCCATGACTTGGATCTTGAATGGGGTTAATGCATGGCCTTTTTCTCTAAGTTTTGGACCTCAACTCAACCTAAAAAAATTATACTAGCACCATAAATTTTTCGAGTGAATATCTACTTGGTCCATTAAAAGATTTTAAACCTATCAAAAAATTATAATCTGCCAAAAATATTTTAGGCCCATACTTTCTTCCAAAAATTTTACTCGAAATTTCAAATGGGCTTTTCGTACCTATAAACCCAAAAATTTTGTAAAGCGGGCTTGGTTGGGCCCGGGTGTTACATCCTTCCACTCTTAAAAAAATTTCGTCCTTGAAATTTGCTAGTATCACAAGCAAAGCTTAAATATTTATCTGCTACAACCATTTTATGCCTACCCCAATCATCGATCATATTGTCGAACCTAATTAATATTCTAAAATTATCGAACCTAATATTCCAAATTCTAACCCTCAAATATTGTCGATCATATTCTTCCATATTTCCCGTAGCCGCACATTGTTCGCGCACATTGCAATTTCAAATCTAACATATAAACCTCAATAATGCAATTAAAAACAAAAATAATAATTTCAAATTCTCCACCTAATATAAAAACCTCAATTATATAATTAAAAACCTAAAATAATTTTTAACTCTCCACATAAATCCACGAACCTCATACAAATAATGAAATAAACTCTCAAGCTATAATATCACCAACACCACGCTTACGCTGTGCACTCTAACAACTTAAAGTCCTAAAAACATTGAATCTCATACATCGGAAAAGAATTAACCTCCACATTTAACCAGTCCGCACACATTTTTTTTTCGCCACAACTAACTAACAGAGAAACTCCTAAAACAATATCGTATAATCAATAGTTCGAAGCTTAAGTCCTGAATAACCTCGATTGACAAATTTCAAATCCTTAGAAAATCTACTCTCAACCAAACTTTAATATTCTAAGCTATACGGCTAAAATAGTTCCATGCAAGCATGATTTACCTCGACTCAAATAAAAAAAAAAAATTCAAAGAGAAATAGAGTGAGGTACCTGTGATCTCATTGTTGTCATTCTCAACATCTTCAGATGTCAGTGCAAACACTCGGGCCGGTCCCATTCTACGTTGATTATTTCCCTGATTCGCTTGTTGGGAACCTGGATGTGGGTAAGGCTTCTTGTTGTCTGTCAGCAGCAAAGGGCATTCCCTGATAAGATGTCCGGTCTTACCGCATCGAAAACATGCCCCCATTTCCCTTCTGTACTCTCCAGCATGTGCACGATTACAAAACTTACAGAGGCTGTTCGATTGATTTCCATGCATTTGCTTTTGCCCTGAGCTGCTCCCATCATTTCTCTTTTTCCACGACCCTTGATCCATTGTAATTTGAGATCCCTGTGGCACAGTCCTCTTCCTCTGTTCCAGTAGTGTTGCGCTTCTTTGAAGGCTCCGCTCAAATACTATGGCCTTATTCACCAACTCTGAGAAGTTCCGGATTTGAAAGCCCACAATTCTTTTATAAATCTTTTCATTCAGCCCCTATTCAAACTTACGAGCCTTCTTCTCCTCATCAGGGATCAAATATGCAGCAAAACGCGATAACTTGATAAATCTAGCCGCGTACTGGTGTACTGTCATAGCTCCCGGTACCAAATTAGCGAACTCCAAAGCCTTGTCGTCTCGGACTGACGTTGGGAAAAAGAGTTCCAGAAAAATCTGCTTGAAGTGTAGCCAATAGACTATTTCAGTCCCTTCCGCTTCTCTGATGGTTCTTTTAGAATTCCACCATCTTTTTGCTTCTCCCGTTAGTTTGAAAGCAGAGTATAGAACCTTATGTTTGTCCATGCAGTTGATAACGCGGAGTATCTCCTCAATATCTTGGATCCAATCTTCTGCTAAGGTTGCGTCGCCCCGACCATCGAAGGTGGGAGGATGCATTCGATTAAACTGTTCTATGGTGCATCCCCATTCATCATTTGTCGTATTCATACCCGATACACTTCTTTCTCGACGACGAGGTGGCATCCTGACAAATTAGATTATTAAAAATATATATATATACCAAGAATAAAAGGTTTGTACAAAATAAACAAATGGTGATAATAGTAAAACAAACATAAGTACATATAAAAAATTGTACAAGCAACAGTAGTAACTCTATATAACTCCAGACTCTAAACCTTCCATCCTGTCAAAAGCCTTATATGCGGTCTACAAAACCGAACTGAACCTCAATCAACATGAACATCTTAGAATATCTATTAAAATTCCTACCCTTCAAATTCCATAAAATATCTTGTCTTACGCCTGAGACTTCTAATACCCATAAAAATCACCTCCTATAGCCCACAAATGTCTACACCACAACTCTGAAAAATTATTTCCTCAACGTCATGATCCAGCGCCTACAAGAATTCTAAAACCTTAACTCTCATTAATCATCTTTTATTCTTTAAAATTCTAAACCTCAAATCTGAAATTTCTTCTTAATCCCACAGATATCTAAACCTCCAAGGTTTATAGTATGCAGAATTCAAACCTGCCTCTGATACCAACTGTAACATCCCGTTCCCGGAGGTCCGGAGAGTTAACTCTTAATACCTCAAATCAACTTAAATAGTACAACTATAAAATCCGAAAAATCCAATAAAATATTAATCAATTTAATCAATCCAAATATCTAAGTTCCTCCATGGGGACAATAAAGAAATCTCAATAACATAAATTAAAACTCTCCAAAACTCGAAATTATCCTTAACTCATCAAATCAAAATACTCGAAAATAAAATTAATTTGCTAACTACGACTCTCAAATAAGCACTTGTACCATCGGGCACTTATTCCACTCTGATCATCACACCTGCTAAAACTTCCTATTCTTATTCTCCAGCTGAACCATCAAAATTATCTGAAAAATATATGGAGATAAGGGGTGAGTTATCAATAACTCAGTAAGTAGAGAACACATACTATTGTGTAAACATGAGCATTTACAGAGTTCAGAATGCGCAAAAATATTTTCTTTCAGAATGCAGAATCAGAATAATGTTTTCAAAATGTAGCGTCAGAACATGTTATAAAAAATATCAGAGTGAAAGTTTGAAAATATTCATAATCAAAATCCCTTTGGCATAGCATAAACTGAAACATCACATCTTATCTTATCATATCATATCAGAACAAATACCATGTTTAAACCCTGTGGTAGGGTTGTGCAAACCCCGGTAGCTAACCGAGCAGAAACAGAATGTGAATCTTCCCCTTATTCATTCTCGGAGCCCCGAGTGTGCACATAGGAAAGACCACGCAGAAAATCACTTTGTTTCCAAAGTGGGTGCACCAGAAAAAGAAAAGTTGGTACCAACCCGAACAGAGGCCACAGTTTTACACCCATGGTGAGGTCAGAATGGAACAGAAACAGAAACAGAATGTTATGCCAGAGGTTTTCAGAAATCACATCAGATCATATCAGAGTACAGAAAATCTTCAGAACAGAACAAAATCATATCACAACATAATTTATGCACAAATTTCATATTCGCTCTCTTTTTCAAAGTTCAGAAACAGAATGTCAAAAATAAGCTCATGTCTACACCAGTCATGACAAAAATATAATTTCTTCTTAAACAGAATCTCATGAGTAATGCTGAACAAATAACTGATGTAGTTCAAATTTGTTTTCATAACCAAATATGTATATTTTTGAAAAATAACCTCAACTCATTTTATTTTAATGCAAAGTCTAGCATAGGAACCGCGCTTACTTGGACTTTTTTGTTTTTTTTTTTAATTTTCCTCAAAAATGCCGAACAATAATTAATTGTCACCTATAAAAGAGTCACATAATTCTCGTAAATTTCCAATCAATCACGTATTTCGGTATTTAAGCCTAGGCTTATAAAATAACCTATTTTAATTCCTCAAAACCTAAAACTCTCAAAAGCCCAAAATATATCATCCCTTTCTAAAATTGCCAATGTCCATTTAATAACTTCGACTAAAAACATTTAAAAGTCTAACTTATTTACTATTGAAATGTAATTATAAAATCTAATACTAGATAATATAATTATACCAAAATATTTTAAATTATACAGCAACCATATAATAAACTAAGTCATAGAAAAAATACAACATTATCGATTATTCTATTGAAAGAAATAAGAAATTTAAAGGACTTTAAGAAACATTTTTTACTAATATAATATAAGATGAAACTCTCGTAACATTAACATAAGAATTATCTGTAATCATACTGAAACCCATCGTAAAAGTCAACCCAACCGAAAAATATAAAAACTCAAACCACCTTGTGATTTGGCTTGTAACTCAAGGGTAAAATCGTAATATCCTAGATCTAATCTTCCCTAATCTTACGTATAGAGCAAAACAACTCTATATGCAGGGCAACAAGTTTACTGGAACCACAAATGCATGCGATGGAAACTCACTAAAACTGGAAATTTAAGCCAACTAAACGCTAACAGCACTATCGGGATCCATTAAAACTGAAACTTGTTTTCATTGAAAAAGAAGGAGGTAACGACGAGGCTCACCGAGGAAGGAGGCTACACCAGGGATTCGGTATAAGCTGAGCAGCTTCGGTGGATACGCTGGCAACTGGGTGGCTGAGTACAGAGGGATAGAGTGATGAGAGAGAGACCCACTAATGAGAGAGAGAGAAACACAGAGAGAAAAAAAATATGTGAGAGGCAGGGATAGTTTCGGCATGGCTTACCGTGCTGATGATGAACGTACTGCTGATCAGGGCTGACGAAGAGTATTTATACGGCGGTTTGAGGTTGGCTGGGTGGTTCCCCGTTGTCTATCGAGGCTGAAAAATTGAGGGAACAGGGCGATTTTCTTGCTCTGTTTTGGGGGGCTAAAACAGGGGACAACGGCTGGGTTTTCTGTGAGATGGGTGGCTCGCAGTGGTGCTAACGGTGGCTGGGACGTACGGGGTTGGATTTCTAACACAGCAGCACCACGTATGTGCCAGTCTCGGTTAGGTCTTGCTAGCGGCAGTGGAGTGGGGGGTCTCGGTTTGACATTTTCTATTTTCAGGAGGAGGACGAGCGGCAGCAACTCTAGTCTAAAGGTTGAAGGTGGAAACTATGTGCATGAGACTGAGGGCTAACAGTACGTGTATATAAAGAGGAAAGGATGACCAAAAGAAAACCCTAGAGATGAGAGAGTGGCGTGCATACAGTGGGTAAACGGACGCGAACGTGAACGTGGAGTCTGAAATTATTTTCACGGGCTATGGCACTTTAACCCGAAAATAATTGGCCCATGACTTGGATCTTGAATGGGGTTAATGCATGGCCTTTTTCTCTAAGTTTTGGACCTCAACTCAACCTAAAAAAATTACACTAGCACCATAAATTTTTCGAGTGAATATCTACTTGGTCCATTAAAAGATTTTAAACCTATCAAAAAATTATAATCCGCCAAAAATATTTTAGGCCCATACTCTCTTCCAAAAATTTTACTCGAAATTTCAAATGGGCTTTTCATACCTATAAACCCAAAATTTTTGTAAAGCGGGCTTGGTTGGGCCCGGGTGTTACATTAAGAATGGAGTGGTAACCCTTGGGTTGACGAAGAACAGTCAATATGTTTCAAATAGGTTCTCTTTAAAGAACGCTGGAGCAAAGTATATATGTTATGACACCTGATGTTGGTGGGTGTACACGTTGTGATGTTATGTTATATTCACCAATGCTTTGAGAATGAGTCTATAGATAATGTAGTTTCAACGTGAGTTGTACTACGGTCATCGGCAAGTACTCACAGTGCATATGAGGAACTGTGACGTTAGCACACGTTATGATGTTAATCATGAATTGCTAATAATGATAAATTAGCAATACATGATGAAAGTTTATGATAAAATTTTATGATGAAGTTATGATTTCAAAAATGATGGAAAAAATGTTTACTGAATGAAAACCTGTGTCTCTATTTTTCTAAAATGTTAAGGAATCTGTATGGGAGACATGCATACTGATTCTTCTGCATCTCCTACATTGTATATTTATCATTCTTCATGTTTAATTTATCTTTGTGCAAGTTGGTTGTTTAACTTACTGAGATTTCAAATAAATCTCACCCTTTATGGGACCACTATCATTCCACTTGGAATGGTAGAAGTTGTGTCAGGTCTCGAGGAGGACGAGCTAGATGGAGCCCTGGATCCGAATGACTGAGGAGGAGCCGAACCTTGAGAGGAGATTGGATTTAATTCTAATGTTATAGGCCAAGTCCTTCATGCTTTAGAACGCATGAAGCGGATGATTTCACTTTAGATTATGCTACATTGGTATTTTGAACTTGATGATTACTAAAGAAATTGAGATGTTTTTAGTTATTCTGGCATAAAGGCGAGAAAGAAACCTTGAAGGATCCAATGCCGGACAGGATTAAGGTTGCTGTTTTGATGGAGGACGTGACATGGCAAACGCAAAACTTCAGATGACAGAAACCATGAAACAACAACAAGAGATAATCCTGAGGCAAAACCAACAACGTCCGCAAGTTGAAAGTCAGGAGAACCGAGGGTGTTCATATGAGAAGTTTCTGATATACAAATATCCTAATTTCAAGGGAACTGAGGGCCATGAAGGCCAATAAGTGGCTACTAGATCTTGACATGACCTTCGAGATCAGAAGTTGTACTGAGGAGCAGAAAGTACAGTATGCAGGGCATCTGCTTCAAGTAGAGGTCGATATCTGGTGGGATACAAAGAGGCAGCTTTTAATAAGAGAATATGACAATATCACTGCTTTGGCTTGGGATAGGTTCAAAGAGGAGTTTGATAATTGATTCTTCCTTGAATCAATGAAGACCCAGAATAAGACACCTAAAGGTCATTTTATGTTTTGTATGAACTTCTCACCTCCCTTTTCTCTCTAGCATGACCACCATAGAGGAAGAACAAGCACTTTTCTTTCTATTTTCTCTACAACCAAAATGTTACCTACACTCTACCATCTCCACCCATCCAACCAACAGTGGAAAAGAGGAGCAAGGATCCCATGTTGATAGGAGACCCGCACGGTAACAACCACTAAATCTCTACTACGTTCCCTTCATCAAAACACACATGTTCACGAGGATTCTATTGGGAAGAAAGGGTTCGGTTAGAGTGAAGGGAGATACACTCCTTCTTGAGACTTGAAGGAGATTGGAATGGTTAGAGATTTCTTTTGATTATTGCTAAACCATGGAAGAACTAGGGTTTTCCTCAAGAGGATGAAGTATTGACTGTAAGTAAAACTATAAATTATGTCAATCAAGTTCAGGATGAAGTATGTTCCCTCTGTGCTAGCCCTATGCATATGAACTCAATATCATGAAATCAACCGATCAATTTACAAAATATAATTTTTCAAATCTAAAATGATGTGAAATTTGTAACGACTACAAATCGAACCACGATGTTGGACGATGAGTGTTGGTTAATTCAAAACGTCTAATTTTCATGGCCATGGCAACTTATTCTGGTTGATTTCATGTATAATTATACATACATTTTCTCCTTGACTTCTATGCCTTGCCCAATGTGCATCCTCAACTATGAAAATTTGAAATGTGCAACCCAATAACACTATAAAGTTTCAAAGTGCACCCTTAGGCTAGTGATCTAACCTTGAGAAGTTTTGAAATAATGATGAAAACATTATGAGGGAGGGGCCTCTTCCTTGGCTCTGCAACTCAGGGTGGAGGGAAGCTGGGACCCTCGGCCCCACGCCAGTGGCCGCCCACATTGACTTGTACTATGTATATTATGGGTGTACAGGAACTTACGAGGCCAACTGTCGCCGATGGGAACTGATAGCTAAAGTCAGGAACCTGTCGGCTGGCAGTAGGAAATACAAGCAAACCGTTGAACCGACTGATATAATATATATATAATTATCATATATCTTAGGTAAAATGACGTCATTTTATTTAAGTGATTTAAATGACGTCGTTTTACAGAAAACGTATAGAAAACAAATATAAGTGAAACGACGGGCGTCGTTTAGATCTAGGGTTTAATAACCCCTCCCCCCCTCTTCTTCATCCCGATCCTCTTTCTTTCTTCTCTCTCCTCTCTCACCCTACAACGTAGCCCTCGCCTCCTCCTTCAAGCCGCTCGACGCTCGGCCTGTCCTCATCTCTCTGAGATCTCTCAACCTCGGCCGATCCCTCACCTCCCAGAGCTTTCTCCTCTCTAAAATGTCTCTTTAAGCTCTTGTTCTCTTCTCATCTCTCCCGTTCTCTTCTCATCTCTCCCGTTCACCTCTCTTCTTGAGGTTTTGTTATGAATTTGTGATTTTACTGTGAATTTTGAGTTGATTTGTTGTGAATTTTTGAATTTTTTGTGAATTTTGGCTGATTTCTTTTAAATTTGTGATGTTAATTTAAGGATGGGTTAGCAACCGATGGACCGACCGTTGAACCGATCGGTACCGGCTGTAAGATTCCAGGCGGTTCTCTCTCTCCCTGCCAGTCGGTTTCGGTCGGCACCGCCCTCTTAAAAAACTATCGGTACGGTTTCGATTTTGGACCAAAACTGTGCCGATAGGATCGATTTTCAGCCCTAATGTATATATGTTTGCCAAGTATACTACATTCGCCCTCAGAACAAGAAAGAATTAAAAACTCTAGCCAGGATTTACAAAGATTTTGGATAGCTTAATTTTCAGGTAGGAACGAATAGTTATTCTATTTTCAGGTCGATGTGTAGAGCACATCATTCACATAACTGAAATGGTAAAATAGGATTTGTAAAATTTAAATTTAAAATTTATCTTTTAAATTAAATTATACCATGTAAGCACTTTATTAAGGACCCGTTTGGATACCTATGAATAGTAGTGAAAATGAAAATAGTAGTGAAATTATTTGATTTAAGATATTTTATTGGATTTTAAAAAATGAGAGGAAAAAAACTAAATAAAATATTATAAAGTTAGAAACTTGTTTGAATATAACTTTTTAATAGAGAATATTATGGTTACATATACTAAAACTATTAGCCTATTTATATTGTAGTATACATACATTATTTAAAAATAATTATATTAATTAACACATACTAATATGGTATTGAATTTAACTATACTACCATACTCTATATAAGTTACACTATATACTTTTTATACGAGTATATATGATGAAATTTGTAGAAATATATTTATAAAAAAGAATATATATTACAATTACTAGTTTGCATAGCTGATGGGCATAAATTGTGGCATTGAGTACGGTTAAATCTACAAAGGAATTATACAAAAGTAATTCTATAAAATATGTGGTTTCATCTGATCTATTAGATATACTTTAAAATAAAAATAACTTTATAATCTGACAAATCACATGCAACCACATCAGTTTGTAGAATTATTTTTATATAATTATTTTGTAGTTAGGATACATTTCCTACTACAAATTACACAATATGAGTTCCCTTTTTTTCTTATTAAAATATATTTGGGGACGTATGTGGATTGCGGTCTTCGGCATAATAGGCCGGAGAAGGGAATGCCCAACCCAATCTTATAAAAGGAGGGACGATTTGGACCGGACTATCCTCGGTACAAATTTGCCTGTTCTTAAGAGAGCTTCAAGCCTACCCGCCCTCGATCCTGATATCTCAGCGCACAAATCGTGCGCGCGCTGCTATGTTGTAGAGACATCACAGAGATTTGTTGGGCATCAGCCCGTATCCGCTGCACATCTCGAATATGTTTTTTTTTTTGTACACTCAATGCATTGAGTGTGCAGGGGATACGACTGATACAAATATTTTTCCTTAAAAAAAAAATAGGCTGTCATCTTCTGCGGCTCAGGTTCTTAAAAGGCAGACAGAGTGAAGCTTCCTCGTCTTCCTGCACCTTCACCTCACTACTGTAAAAGCAAAGTAATCATTTGTATTGTATCCGACGTGGCACCTTCTCAAGGACGGTAGATTGCGTATAGTATATCCTTATGCTGCATCTGCGCTGTACCAAAACCAAAACCTATTAAAAATATATATTTCCTTTTTTTGTTTAATTTAAAACCCAAAATCACAGAAGAAGGGGGAGACTGGTCGGTAGCCATCGTTATGTTCCATTTACGCACCGTTGCTTGCTCCGTCTTCTTCTTTAAGGTACGATTTCCCCGTGTTCATCCGATCCGGACCCTCTAAGCTATTTTGTTTTGCATAATTAATTGTCCAATCCCCATCTTTAAGGTCATAATTCGGTTTCTACGTTTTTTCTTTTGGGGGGAGGGGGGCAAGTAATTGATAATTTCTTCATGCTGGCCTCCAAATTCTAGGGTTTGAAACTCTCTATATACATGCCTACATACGTTCCGTGTATGACTATGACCATTGGCAATTGGATCGAATTCGAAATACAGAGGTTTGCTTAGTGGATCGGCAATAGTGGTTATAATTGTTGCCATGGCGA